>JAFIDM010009631.1:181261861-181297074 GCA_023159025.1 Thereuonema tuberculata
TGTTTTGTTTAGTTATGTGCGTTCTTTGTTTTATTTTACTGTAAAAACGTACTAATGTACGTTAAATCTATTGTCTAATACCCACTTTCCAGACGTATAGAATTAATATAGAATTGTTCAGAATTAATTAATATTTATATAGAATTACTATAATTAATAACTTATTATATAGTATAGAATTACTTAAAAGAAGCAAAGTATGGTGTATGTTGAGGGAGGAGACTAGAATGAGGAATTTATTCGAGTTTTTTTATTGCATATTTTCATGTTTTTAATGCTTTTTTAGGTTTCTATTAGAAGTTACTTCCCTACAACATCTATTAATCTCGTAGTAATGGCTTCTCCTTTTGTTTTCTACATTGCAGCAGAGTTCAAATGACGTTTGCACTGAATACTGAATACTGATTATTTTATCATAGCGCATGGAGCTGAATTTTGTATCTCAAGATGTTCTTGTATCACTTAGCCATGAAGAACTAATGATTTGTTAATTGATATTCTCTGGTGACTTTATCTGTGATTACGATAACTCAAAAAAGTATGCATCATAGAAACTGGAAATTTTAGAGGTAGGATTCTACATTTTCTGTTAATTTTTTTTCTAGCTTGCGAATATTCGAAAGTTAGCAAGTCAATTATATCTTGTTTTTGTTAATAAATTTATTAAATAATAAATTGTAAGTAAACCTTTCAAAAGATATTAAAAAACAATGAATGAAGAGTTAGTTATTGCTTAAAAGTTGAAAAGTTGTTTTGCTTTTAAATGGAATTCCTTTAACTTGTCCAGTTAAGGTTCAAAGTTCATGTCTTTATTTCAACCAACTTGTAGTAAAAAAATCTCATTCGAAAATTACCCGTGACAACATTAATTAATAATTTCTATGTTTTTAATTCAAATACTGAAATTATTAATTAATGTTGTTATGTGCTGTTTTCTAATCAGTTCAAGTCGTAATATCCAAGATTTGTGTTGAATTGCAGAAGCTTCAATCTGTAATAATTTTTCAAGTTTTTTTAAGTAAACAACTTAACTCGTGAAGTTTTGATTTTGATTTATTTATTTATTTTTTGTTTAATCTGCCTATTTTCAAAGATTAACTTAGTCCCAAAAACAAAAATCATTATAATGTAATTATTAAATGAATACTTTAAATTTTTCAATCTTTCTATCATTAAATCAAGTTCCAGTTGTTAAAAGAATTTACAAAAAAAAAATCAGTCACATATTTAAAAACTATATTAACGCAATATCATTATATAGATCCAATATCCTTATATAACTTATTCCTGCTTTCTCTCGCTTTTTTCTCAAGGTTATGATGATGATGATGCACATTGAAACTGTCCTGAATTTTTAAGTATTTTTTTTTTCATATTTTTAACTTAAAATTGTTGTAAATACAGTTTTTAAATGTGTGACTGACTTTTTTTTTATAAAATCTTTTTAAAAATTAACTTTACATTTTTTAAACGTTAAATTCGAATTCTTACATCACTTTGTTGCAAATGAAATGTCGGAAAATGAATGGAAACTTCAAACACCTGCAACTCAGTGCGAAATGAAGTTTATTAAACAAAATAATGAGGATGAGGTAAGGTTTTGTAATTCAACGGGTGCAACTTCTGGATTGTCTGGAGTGCGACCTGGAAGTCGCGCTTTATCGTGGAGAAGTACGGACCCATGACGATTGTCTGATGCCGACTGGTTGGTAGAAAATTTGGATGGTAGTACGTAATATCCAGTTCGTCAATACCTGTCCGCCGTTTTTGTTTGACCCGGTGGCAAGAAAGAGCAGTGAATCACAGCAGCTGAGGACTAGCAACCATTGACCATCATCTTCCAGATATGGACTTCGGGTGTGTTTCGGACCCATTGCACCGAAAGTCGTATAAATGGCTGATTGTAATACAATAGTCATTTTTCATCAACAGCGACGATGCTTTTCAAAATGTCGTTCGTTTGGTTGCTGAGAAGCAGAGACGAACAGACTTCCAGTCGTCATGTTTTGTGTTGTTCTGTCAGCTCATGTGAGACCCATTTATCCATCTTCGTCATTTTGCTTATACACACAAATTTCTGAAAACTGTTGCTGTCCTAGTTTCTAGGCAAGTTCTCTAAGTGCTTGACAAGTATCGGATTCGATCCAGTCCTCCAGCTTGGCATTATCCATAGTTCCTTGGGGGGGGGGGGTTCATTTGCGAGGCTCATATAGCCGGACAGGAATTTCGCAAACCAATGTTGTGCTCTTCGTTCATTCACTGTGCCTTTCTCAAATGCTGTATTGATGTTGCGAGCTATCCATTTAAACTCATGGAGACTTCCACGGAGTACACTCCACTTGGAACTGATTTCTCAAACCACCAGTGGCGGCTCGTGACTGTGAAGTTAGGTGAAGAGCTAGTAGGAAAATAATTATATTATAATATATAATAATACATATATTATAAATATATTGTATATTATAATATATATAATAATATATATATATTATATGTAATATATATTATAATAACTTCCTTATCTTCGTCTTTCCAACGTGAAGATGATGTTTCTAATAAAACACATACTATATCACAAACAGGATTCATATTTAAAATAGCTTAGCACTACGAAACAAGCCACTGGAGAAGAGAACATGGTTCTCTGCTACTCCAACTTCACCCACATAGCGGGTGACGTCACGGTTGTCATAGCCTCGATTGTCGATCGAAACTCCGCCCCTGAGGTAAAGAAACTCGAAAACGAGGCCTACTTCACTTTGTCGGTCAGAATCGCACCGCGCGGGACTTACAAAATACAAAAATACGTTTATATTAAAACCAACATACATGATAAGGAAAATAAATTTTTCCTTATAATAATTGTTATATTATAAATAAATAATAGTATTTTATTACAAATAATTGGTGAAGTGCCACTTCACCTACTTCCCCTGAATAGCCGCCACTGCAAACCACATGACCATTGCCTTATATGCAGCAGGTTTACCGCTTTAAATTTGCATATCACAAGCCCCATCTCGCGACATGTCAACTTTGTCAACTTAAGAGTTTGAAAAACAGATTTTTCATCTTCAACAATCTAATAGTTGCACAGGATTTGGCAAAATTAAAGGTTAATATATGCATTTAATAAAGTTAAGTGAAGATAATGTAAATTTCCACATTTAAGTATTTCCAATTTAAGTATTTAAGTTCAGTCCAAAATTGGCAATTTTTATCAACTTAAATTCGAGTTTATATTTATATTAATGCAGTATCAACTTATATAATTGGCTAAGTTCGTCTGTCTGTCTGTCTGTCCGTAACTCGATATAATTAAGCTATTAAGATAGATCCAAGGTTCTCAATGATACCATTGAATCAAGGGTACTCAAATTGGATGAAATATTAGTTCATTTTATCATTCCATGTTGTTTCCATGAAATTTTATCCTTGGAAAATGACCTAGACAACTGAAAACATACGTTCAAAACCAAATAATTTTGTTACCACTGCACCGATTTAATGAAATTTGGCATATTTACTCAGTTTTTTACGCTGATTTTGAAACTCAAAACCATTTTTGCCGTAGAAGCTTTGTTCACAAGTTAGCACAGTATTTAGATTATACAAAGGTGAGTTTTAAATGCCTTTCGGCGTTATGAGTCAAAAATAATAATTATTCTTTAGATAAATTAAACTTTAGATATGGTTGGTATTTCGTTTTTCTTTTTGGGTGGAAAATGATCCTTTAGATTAAACTCTCAACACCTATATTAGAGGTGTACAGGTAAGAAGTACACCTAAATAGGTCTGATAAACATTAAAAACAATTTTTTTTTTCAAATAAAATCATCAATCGAATCAAATATATATATAAATTGGCTAAGTTCGTCTGTCTGTCTGTCTGTCTGTTTGTAACTCGATATAATTAAGCTATTAAGATAGATCCAACGGTTCTCAATGGTACCTTTGAATCAAGATTACTCAAATTGGATGAAAATATTAGTTCATTGTGTCATTCCATGATGTTTGCATTAAATTTTATTCTTGGGAACTGACCTCGACAACTGAAATTCTAACAAAACATACGTTCAAAACCAAATAATTTTGTTACCACTGCATCCATTTTAATGAAATTGGGCATACTTACTCAGTTGTTTACGCTGATTTCGAAACTCAAAACCATTTTTGCCGTAGAAGCTTCGTTCACAAGTTAGCACAGTATTTAGATTACATTTACTTTATATTTGGTAGTTGATAATAAAATGATTTTTCAGATTTTTTTATGCTTGTCGTCCGACAGGCTTTGCTGCTAGTTGTTAAATATAATACAATGATCAAGTGAACTCTTAATCACTTGTAAAATTTATCAAACATCTTTAAAAAAGGAAAACACTCAATAAACGTATTACCCTCTTTAAATTCACAACATGTTTTTCTTCTAAAAAAAATATCAATTCTTACAGACTTTTGTGTTTTACAAATTCTTTCCGCTTCATTATCAACGAACTGATTAAGAAAGCAAATGAAGAACTGAATTGATGCCGAAGCCACAGTTATAAAACAGCGGAAGCGAGAGCTGCTTCAACGAGGCCGAATTTAAACAATATGCATTTAAATATGCCGTTTTCCTGGATCGGTTGTGAAAATGCTAATGGCTTGAAGTCAGACGGCATTACAGCCGTTTTCATCACAGAAAGAAGGGAAGCGCTGCAAATTGAGCGCATTTGAAGGCATCAAGACCACATAGAAAGACAGGATATCTGCAGGCTTCCTAATTAGTCTAATTGTGCAGCTAGTAATTGCAATTATTTCAAAAAGATAGAAGAAAAATATTTTAAGAACTGGCTCATATAATAGCATTAATAATAGCAACTTTTTATTATAACTTTTATAACAATAACTTTATTTATTTAAAATCTTGGTTTATCATTTCAATGTTCTAATTTTTTATGTTCGGGTGATATATACATATACTAAAGCTCTAGGTGACTGCGAAGAATCATTTAAATATTTTAATTTTTTGCTAAAATTGCAGAATTGCTAAAATTCTACAAACAGTTTTTATATGAAACAACTATGAAAACATTATGGCAAATCAATTATTACTTTGAGTCTGAAATTAATGAGTTTTCATTGTACAGCATCGAAAAGGAAAATTGATTTAGAAGTGCTAAGTATAAAATTTAATATAAAAATAAAATCAAGCATAACTTCTCTCACTTAAACACTTAACATATCCATAGACTACAACATTCTTCAAGGCTTCATTATAGCTTTTGACAGAATTCCTGAAGTCATTTGTGGACCACTTCAATATATGGAGAATAAGTAGAATTTTTCTAATTATGATTCTAAGTTGCTTGTTCAGACACAGCATAGCGGTTATGGCAGCGATCCTCAAACTTGACTATATTTATAGAGAGAGAAAAATAGGACTTGGCATATACATTATTGTGCAAAACAAACAGTAGTGAAAATTAGAAACCATGTGTGGGAGCAGTAAATGCAATTAAATATCAGCTACATAGTGCAGAATACCCTGACTTAGCATTATCCATCCAAGGTGTGCACAATATGTTCTAAATATTCACCACGACGGTAGACACAGTTCATAACGTTCCTGCAAATTTTCTAACTTGAGATGACACGACCAAAAGAGTTTCCATGAAGAAACTGCCTGCACGCTACAGATGTATGTCAGGTAAGCACCTGTTCAAAGAGACGGCGGTGCTTCTCATTTGTTGCTACGGTCATTTGTTGTTATGGCCGTCCTGTGCACCCTTTACGCTGTGTCAGCATACTACCTGTCCCTCGGAAATTTTGGATGATGCCAAGAATCAACTGTCACTGAGGGGGTGTTTCCGAAACGTAAGCTGAAACTGCTCCTTCGCATATGCAAGGCTGGGTCCGTCTTTTCGTCCTACACCGTATAAATGGTTGTAATATTCGACTAAAAATGCCCTCCCTTCTGTGCTCAGAACCATTATTGCCTGATTCAAAAGCTAATACGAGTTTAAACAGTTTACTATACAGTTTACAGTTATATAATTTACTGTACAGTTTACAGTTATATAATTTACTATGCACTTTACATTCAAATAGACTGTGATGTTCGGACTCGCCCTATTATTGCGTGGGGATGTGGAATGTTTCACTTCTGTTTGTTTTGCTCTATACTGTAGTAATATAATATTACTGTAGTAATATATTACTACAGTAGTACAGTAGTATTACCACAGTTATTTTACTAAAACTGTAGTAATTACTGTATATTACTGTAGTAATACTTTCAAGCCTCCTACCATCATCTTGAATAAAAGTACATTTTTTACATAGTATTACTGCAGTATCTTTACTATACTTCTCATATTTCCTAATCTAAAGATGAGATAAGGAAATATGAGAAAAAAAATCGGGAATGAAATTGTACTCTATTTAACTTTTAAGACACTTTATTTTAAAATATCATCCCAGAGTTCAAGCCTCCTACCATCATCGTGAATAAAAAGTTTTTAGAAAATAGAAGTAAATTGTTAATTACACATTGTTCTGAACCCTTCTTGCATATCCAGAGAAAAAATACAAGAATTCTATACATGCAAGAATTCTATATAAATACAAGAATTCTATATAAATACAAGAATTGTATAAATGATCTTCATGTTGTTTTTATGGTAGTTATAACATACCAACTGAAAGTAAAAGAAAAAGGGTTAAAACAAAATGTTTTAAAATCAATTTAAGTCGATTGTACTCAGTCGTTTGTAATAAAACACAAACTATTGATCCTACAAAGCTGAAACTTTAGTAGGTTCTTATAAGAACTATTAGTACATACCGGATCAGCAGTTAAGGATCTACAGGCCAAGAACTGCCAAAATATATTGGCGTGCAATTCTAATATCACGATACCTGGAGGAAAAAAAAAAATTCTTTCCTGCAATACATTTTTTTTTTCCTCAGTTGAATTTTGAACTCTTTAATTTTTCTTTTTTCTCAATGTTGGGTAGCCTCGAAACTTCTTATTCCTATTGATCAACTTAAGTATCGATCAACACCGTTCCGGCATAGCCTAGTGGTCCAGGCGAAGGCTTGCCATGAAGCAGATATGTCGGAACCTGGGTTCGAATCCCAGCAACGGCATGATATACCTTTCTCCTCGTGTTTGGTCCGTGTCACAAGAGGATATTCATTTTTAAGTTCTTGCTCAGAATAGAGGTCTTTCAGAGGAAAAAGAAGCATGAATTCATCTATTCCCGAAAAATTATTCATTTGGAATAGATGAGCAGTCCTTATAATATGAAGAAAACACAATACATACAAAGACTGGCAGCAGTCATATTTAATTTTTTATTCTTTCGTTGAATTTGATCAGAAAAAAAAAGTAGCTAACATACATTTTTATTTATGTTAATTTCGCTGGTATGCATCATTTCTCCATAAACTAGCCAAAATGTAAATTTTGCAAATTTAAATTTGCAGCAAAAAAAAAATCAAGATCCTCTTAACCAGATTTTTTTTTCGTAGAAAATCTCTCGAGATGCTTATTTTCTATTACATGCTTACAGATTCGCCATTTTTTTTTGTCTAAGAATAACTTAGCTAAGTTTGTGTAACATAAAAATCTAAATCAGCTCTCGATGAAAAGCTTTTTAAGTGAACGTTCGCTGGAGGGGAAATAGTAATTGAATTAGTTTCATATTCTTGTGTGGGGAAGTCTATTGGACATGTCATTTAATTTCGTTTAGTCGTAATGCATGATCTTTCCCATCACTAACTCAACATTTACAGAGTAATCCGAAAATCACTATTGTGGTTTTGTTTTATTCCTGAGTTTGTTTTACGATTAGCCTAACTACAACTTGGGTGCATTTCTTCCATTTTTTTTAAGTCCAATAGGGTTGTGTTTTTTTTTTTTTTTTTTTTTATAAGTTTCATTGTAACATTGTCAAGCTGACATTTAAAAATAAATCAAACATTTGTGTTCTATTCAATCAGCATTCAATTTCTTTTTTTTTATATTAAGTTCATTACCCAAACCAGCTTGAGATTTACAATAAAACATCTGAATCATAAAAATAAACCGTCAATATGTATACCAGTATATATATATTTGCAACACTTCAATGTTGAATCTCATCATATCGTAAAAAAAATTGAATATTATTGAAATAAGGTAAATTAAGATCAAAATTGCTTAGTAAAATATATTTATACAAATTTTGAAACTGAAATACTACAGACTTTATCTAATCGTAAGTTTTTAAACAAATTCTTTTCTTATTTTTTAGCAAATTAAATAGTCCAATTAAATTCTTTTTTTAATTTCAGTAATTGGTTATACCGCTATTTTTACGGACAATTCAATAATTACAGTTCTTTTACAAGTATTTGATTAATTTAGAATCATTTTTTTCATAAACAACTACATTTTAAATAAAAAGAAGAATTTGTAAATTAAGATTCTATCAAATCTTGAAAGAAATTTTTGTATCTTTTTTTATCCTTTATATATTTATTTTAGGTATCACTGATTTTTTTTGTAATTGTCCAATAAATATCTTAGTAACAGAAAAAAGATTTGAGAAAGAAAAATCAATTCAAGAATATTTTCCTCCTCAGTATGCATTAACAAAAACGTTCCAATGGACGTTAATCGTGTTCCCCTGCACCTTTCATTTCCAATTACATACTTTTGTGATTCTAGAAAGTGCTGACGTCAGAAGAGGGATTGCGCTCTTTCTCCTTGACTACTCAGAGTGACAGATTATTATGACGTTGCATAACGTCAGCGACCATGAGCGCCAGGCGCCGTCAACCGAAGAAACAGCCACCCCTTTCAACTGCACTAAGTCAGGGCTAAGTGGGTGGCCTTATTCCGCCTGCCATTAATATTCATTGATGTCAGGGTAGTGCTTGCAGTGGATTTGTAACCACTTTCGAATGCATCTTCGATTCTAATGCTTGATGATGAATGGCTTGCAGCATTTTCCATACGAGTACATTCTCCACTTATTGAGAACTCATCTATCATCCATTGACTCCCGATATTCTTTCTATTTAAGTCCAAGATTTCGTTTTTCAGATGTGAGAAAAAGTAGTATATTAATAAATTCTTGACATTTCTATAAATATAATAACTAGAAATACATGAAGACTTTCTTGTTGTTAGAAAATGTATATTAATTTATTTTATTCTTGTCAAGAAAGTTTGGTAAAGGGGAATACAAAAAATTTAAAACCAAAAATTTGATAATAAAAGTATTATTTCAGAAATATATCTAAGGATATTATGAAAATCTTTATTTATTATTGTTAAATAAAATCTTACTGGAAACTATTAAAAGTGGAAACATAATTTCATAGAAATATTGAAGAATTCTTTCATTTAAATCTTTCTTATAATTGCATAGACAAGATAGAAATTCGCAAATAAATTAAAATAAAAAGATGAAACTAGACGTTAATGTTTCTTAGTTTAACTAATAAAGTATGCCTAAAGATGATGAGAGTGGACCCGGTAGTCGAGTGGTAAGGCCGTTTGGAGGTTGGAGGTGGAGGGTTTGATCCACGACCTCGGCGGAAGGCAGGGATTTTTCCACGCCTCATTCTCCTCCAACTGGGTCCTAAGGTGACTGAAACGTTGGAGCCTTACCTCCAGCGTCCCCCAGTGGGCTCCAGTGGAATACCTTACCTAACCCTAAAGATGCTAAATATATATCTTTACAAGATGCAATGAATGTACAAGAGGTGATGAATTTTATACTTGCCTGTTGATTATACAAATGCAATATATCTCCTATGTTTTGTATGTAGGCTAGATGATGTTGACTATGAAATTTGTTTGTAGAATTAATCGTAGTTACATGTTACGTATACTGAAAATTCTACTCTTAATATCGGAAAAAGTGCAAAAAAAATAAAAGAATTTTCCAAGGAATTAACTTACTAAAGAAGCTTCAGTCAATTTTAATAGAGTTAATACAATTAATGCAAAGTAATAAATTATAAACCTACTTGCATGTCAAATGTAGTTTTTTGTTTTTTTCTTTGCTTTGTTACAGAATGAAAAAGCTTGATAACATTTTATCGAGCACAAATAGAGTACTAAAGAATTATTCTTTTGAACATTTCTTATTTTATCATCTAATTCTTGTTCATTTTAGTTTCTTTCCATTATCCAAATATCACTGAACTTTTATTTACATCATTCATTCAAAAATGAATTTTTGCCAATTTATACTTTTTTTCTTAAATACCATCTTGGGTCTCTACAATATGTATTGCTTTATCTCCATGATGATCTCGGCTGAATCCCTGAACTTCCAAGATATGTGCAACACACGTAAAATAATAATACTTGCATTAAACTGGCTATCGTTGCATAGTTTTGCTCATTTCGCGTATAATTTTCCACCATAACTATACTTCTGTCGACGTACACACACCCCACTCATTAACAATACGTAGACGTGATACAATACAATATACTGTAGTAGAAACACACATGCCGATGGTTTTCAATTCTATTCGTCGTCAATTATGTGTTTTAAAATATCTCTCATACATAACTCATTCGAATGAAACATGTGCAAGTGCTACATTGTTGAATTCCAAATTTCGAGTAGAATTTAAATATGTCTAAATACGCAGGGTGTTTCACTTAACATTGCAAAGATTTAACCGGAAATGATATTTCAAAAAGGAATACACTGTTTTCCGCATTCTTTTATGTATCATTAACGTGCCAAATTGCATTATACGTACTACAAGGATACATAAAAAAAATATTTGAGATATACCACAATCGTGTTACACCCGGTATGTTTATATTGGAATAAATGTGTGTGTAAAAACGAACAGGTGTTTTGTTTGTTTCTTTTTAATATACAATATACAATTGAAGCTAAATTGGACTGTTACTACTATTACTTTAAGGTCGCGCGGTTGGCGTTGTCGCTAAAACCGTCGCTAAGCCTCTCACCTCTGAGTACGGAGGTTCGGTTCTCATGTGGGTTTCGTAATGGGGGGTTGTTCCGCGCTCGACAGGTTTTCTCGGGGTTCTCCCATTTCCCCTGCACTTCTCCTCCATACTTTCTCAGTCTTTCTCTCAATCTGTCCTTATTTCCGTGGGATAGCACAATAGATCAAAGACTTTCCTGCTACCCACACTCACCACATAACATAACATAACTTCACTATTGCTTTAAAAATTTAAAATTTGACATTTGTTTCTTTATAATCCTTTCTTTGATATTTTTGCTGTCTTTGGTTGGCAGTTTTTCAGCTGAAGGTGATCTTGCAGTTTTCCATAGATCGAAACGTCCTGTCTTATGATTATATGTTTTGTATTGTTTTTTAAATGTGTGCGATTTTTGATTTGTCATTCGATTTTTGATAAAAACTAGGCCATCCCCATGTCTCCCCCTGGTAAGTATGAGATAATCCAAGAAGAATCGATTCCAAGCGGTTATGACTAAAAGTGATATTTTATTCCTTTTGGAATGAACTCATTATTTGATAGCGAACGAACAAATACAATAAAAGTAGGATTTTATATTGGGGGACCAGAAGTAGTCCAATGGTTAGCGTTCCTGACTGCGAGGACGAAGGTCCTCGGTTCGAATCCCATGCAAGGCGAAAAAAAAAAAACAAAGAAAATTTTATAATCTGACTTTCTCAGCAAAGGAAACTAATAATTAACAATTGCGCCGGACAGACAGAGAAATAAAAGATTTTAGTAATATAGATTCATTCAACACGTTAAAATTGAATTTACTATTACTTTAGAAAAGAAATTTGAAAAGCAGAAAATAAACTAAAAATTAAAAAAAAAAAAACCAATATCTGAAGAGGAAAATAAAGCGAGAAAAGAGGAAGAATTGTTGCAATTTATGTAATTATTTTAGAATTTTCTATTACCAAATGCTGGAGTTCATTTACAAAAACAATTGCTTATTGAAACAACTTAAGGTATTTGTGTTATTGTTATTATTATTAGTAGTAGTATAAGTAAAACTAATACAAGTGAATTTATTATCTTGTTCATTTGCTAAATTACTTTGATATAAATCTTATCCTATATCGATATAATATTTTATTAGGATTTTTTTATGTAATAATAAAATTTAATATTTACATCGCTTAAACCAGTTGGTTCAATTTTGTAGAATGAATATGAAGATTGGATTGGAAATGAAATAATAATAATAAAAAGGTTAATTTTTAATGAAATTTCAGATGGATACCAGCTAAATTATTTAAAAACAAGATAATTAAATGTGGTAAACTCATCTAATTATGTGACTCAATTAATTTCGAAAAATACCATGTTAATATGCTTACACGCAATTATGTAATCTAAAGGTTTCTATTAAATATTAAAAAATATTTATAAAAAGCTAGCCTTAGGAGGAGTTTGTAATTCTCGAAACGAGAGGTGCTAACAATTATTCAAATAGGAAAAGATGAAAGCATCATTCCTGTTGCAATTGCACTGTACTGATGAATGTTGAAACCAACATGTATAAATAAATACTTAAATATTCTAATACAGTGTTTCTCAACCTTTTAGTACTTGCGACCAAATTTTCAATCACATCTCTCATCGCGCCCCCCGAAAAAAAAAAAAACCTCCAAACCTATCTGTTCAACCAAAACAAAAAACAAAAACCTCCAAACCTATCTGTTCAACCAAAATAAAAAAAAAAAAAAAACTCCAAACCTATCTCCCAAAAAAAAAAAAAAATCGATATGCTCGCTCACAACAGGTTGAGAAACGCTGTTCTAATAGATATTCATGTTAATATTTCATTAGGGAAAATGTGATTGTGTATGCCATAAAATAATATCGTTTCACTGAATCGTGACAATGATTTCCAATTATCTGTAATTGGTTTTTAACTGTTTTTAATTTTCGCATGATGAGAGACTACAGGAAATTTTAATCTACTGAGTAATTTGATATCTTAAAGAGTGTTTTAAGATTTATGTTTGAGAAAGATGAGTACATTCAATGCCATCAAATTTAATTTTACACTGTGGTTATTGGTAAGAGGGGAATCAAAACATCAGTTTTTATCAATTAAAGTAATTGCTGTTGAAAAATATTATGTAATTGTAATCTAATTGAATGCTTAATTCATGTAGACTATCTTGCAGTTTTAGATTATTATCTAGTTTATGATTTCCAAAAAAAAAATTAAGAAGCGATTAAGAAGACGAAAATAAAGCTTTTAAAGATAAATGAAGCTATTAGAAACGTTCTTCTCGAAGATTGCAGTGTCTGTAGTTTTCAAAACATGGCATCACTGGCTTATTGGCGAATCACCAATTAAATCATTAAAACGGTTTTTATAAATCACAGTTGAAAAACAATAAAAAGAAATGTGTAGTGTCATAATGTATGTGAATTACCTTAATTAATGATTGTAATTTACTTTAACAGCTGTAATAAAAATTAAACCAAATAAGAATATAACATTGTTGTAATCTTTATATTTAACTAGAGATGCGATTGTAAAAAGTCTTTTAGCGTCCATAATTTTAAAATTAAAAATTCGAGTTTCCCTGGAAGTTCATTTAGTGACTTAAACGTTTTTTCTACCTTCGTAATGATGTAATTGTAGATAGGAATCTCCATTTATTTCTTTTTATTGTTCTAATCAGCAATTCTGAAATTTTATCTTTTACATTAAGCAATTATCTTCGCATAAACTCTAAAAAACAGGATTCCTTTCAGATATTTTTATCATTTTTAAGAATGTCAAGGCAGACGCTATTTTTTAGACGTTTATGGATGTGAATCATCAAATTATCCAGTCTTCACGTAAAAACTCTGACAAAAAATGTTAATATTTTGTTAAAGTCTATTAATCTTGTCTATTAAACATCAAACGTGTTTAACGAATAATAAATTAGGTTTTTTGAGTAATCCTATTATTTATTAATTTAACATAATCAATTTGTTCAATACGCTGGATTATTTTATTTACATTTTAAATTAATTTATTTACACTTGAGTTAATTTTAGTTTTAGTATGAAACTTTAATATTGAGGCGTCATATGTAATGTAAAATACCGCATTTTTCTTTTATTAAATTCAGAAAAAAAAGTCCCTAATTGTTATGATAAAAGTTTGAGAAAATGAATGAAGCGTAATTTTCCATAACCTTATCATAAAAATATTCTAAAAATCTTTCGCTGTCTTTCAGTGATAAGTTTATTGGAATTATGCAATAGTTAAAGAATAATGGTAGCGTTACTCATTTATTGTTATCAACTTTTGTGAATAATTCAAAGTTTCCCATGCATTAACAAAAGATGATGATACCACTTGAACCATCTCCCATCGCTTACGTCCTCTTCTATTGCCTCCATGATAACAAAGTGGCCGTGGTAATCATGTAA
Organism: Thereuonema tuberculata; assembly: GCA_023159025.1. Classification (NCBI taxonomy): domain Eukaryota; kingdom Metazoa; phylum Arthropoda; class Chilopoda; order Scutigeromorpha; family Scutigeridae; genus Thereuonema; species Thereuonema tuberculata. The sequence continues at coordinate 181,276,260 of JAFIDM010009631.1, forward strand.
TAGCCACATCACGAATGAACTATGTCTCATAATTCAAGTGCCCAGCAGCTTGTAGGAGACGCTTCTCACATGGAAGAGTGCGGCCACCAACTACTCTCCCTTTATGTTAACACAACTTTTGCATTATCTTAAGATGGCTTCAATTAAAAGTATTAAAACAGTCAAGATTTGTTTTTGAAATACTTGATCAAAAAATTTTAATTGGGTTAGGATTATCATAACTTTAGGAAACTATAATTAAATTATAAATGTATTTACTAGAATTTCAATTTCATGTGAATGAGATGAAATATTGGAAAGAAATTTTGCGAAAAACATCAGTTTTGTGATCTGTTGAAATTATCGATACTTCTGCAAATTTTATTCTTATAGCTTCCTTGTTGAGTGATGAATGGGTGAAAATTAAATTACAGTTCTACATGAATTAAACGTTCTTGAGATTAAAAATAATGAATAAATATATAAAGTTTAGATATATAGCCAAATAAGACTTAGCAGTCGCTTATCGAAGAAATTTTGTAATTTATGGCTAAAAGATATTTTCACTTTCCTGAGGTTTTTGTGTTTTTTTCTTTTTTTAATATTTTTATTTCTTTTTGATTAAAAATATTGTAGTAGATATTAAGTAGAATTGATCGAAAGATAAAACGAAAAACAAATAGCAATAGGTAAGGTAAAGATTCCATTGTACAGGCCATATTAACCACTTTAGGGGCCTTGGAGACGTAGTTCCCAAGATTCCCACGACCATCGAAAAGACGTTAGGGTCGGGTGATCGGGGACCTTTAAAACTCGATTTTCAATTTAAAGAGGCCTGGGTTAAGCCAAGGACTGGCCGAGAAGATACTCCCAGAGAAAAATCCCCGACCTCCTCCGGGAATTGAACCCAGGTCCTCCAGCCAGTAGCCCAGCGCCTTTATCACTGGACTCTTGACCCATGACGTTTGGCAATACCAAAATTAATTTGGAAAAAAAATATTTAGGTCACGAGAGCATCCTCTCTTTCATTGTTTTGTTAATTTTCCTCAGCTTATTTCAAAAGCCTGAGAATATTGTGATTAGAAATGGAGATTTCGAATGAATGTAGGAGATAAAGGAATTTGGTCGATAGAGGGTTCTCACATTGCAGTCCTCCTCCTCTATAGCACATTGAGAATAGTATGTACTGCATTGTATAATAGGATGTACATTGAGAATAGTATGTATTGCATTGTATAATAGGCTATACATTGAGAGTAGTATGTACTGCATTATGTAATAGGATATATATTGAGAATATTATGTAGAATACTGTAAAGGACAGTCATTTTGCTCCCTATATCGCAATGACTTTCCTAAAATTACGCTCACCCATTGAAAAATACTTATGTAGATTCGATTATAAATTTCAATATACGTGCCTACTGATCAAAGAACTTCTATCACAATAGACAAAAAAGTTTTGAACTTACTACTCATCTGTAGGAGGCTGTCATCATACTGGAATTATTTAGGGGATTGGGGGGGGGGGGGACGAAACCCACCGATATCCTCATTTAGCCTACAATTGATAGCGTCTGAAGTGGGTGATAATCTAATCTTCAATAAGATCTTTACTATTTTGATAAACAGCAATCTTTATTATTTTGATAGCATTAATAAACTGCAATTATGTCATTGTCATTTAAGGAGAACACATAGCGTATTATTGTTAATTAAAATATTATATAGCCTTAAAGCCGCTTGTACCAATAGGGTGTACTCATTGCCCTATTACAATAAAAAAAAATAACTTAAGATATTATTTAAAAGTATTTCAGTGATATTCATTTACAGGTTACACTGAGTTATCTGTAGATTTAATTATAATCATAATTAATTAAAATTAATTTATGATAAATAAAACTTAAATTACATATTTTCTAAGATTATATTAAGATTAAAATTTTCTTTGTTTCATTTACAATAATGTACTTTTATAAATTGTATTTTATAACGCAATCATTAATTAGAGATCAGTAATGTATATCAATCAGTATTACTGCTCGATTATATTACTGTCTTAATTACATTGCTGAGCATACTTAGCAATTTACTTAACTGACCCAGAACAATCACTGTTGGATAAATATCAATTGCAAAACCTTAGTGGTTAACTTATCTACTAAGTATCTACTAAGACAAAGATGACAAAGAACAAAAGAGCAGTGTATACAGTGCTTTTAGAACTGTATAAAAAAAAATGTTCCGAAGCTCATTAATGGCATCTTACTGTCCAGCTTTCCTGTTTCCTGTTCTCTGGTTTTCCAGTTAATATTTTAATGACGTCACTGAGGGGCGCGTGCATTCTCCGAGAAGTACACTCCGTTGATTAAATAGTTGTTCGTCGATACTGGGCAATAAACAACGAGGCTGTCACAAGCGGGGGCTATCTTTGCAAAAGATCTAGAAACAAACAGGCCGGGCACAGATTTATGCGCGGCAGTAGCATCTGTTGGTGGCGTGGTGGTGCGAGGAGGCCCCGATAGAAGCAAGGCCGTCCCGAGAGAGCCTGGACGATGACTGCGACCATCTTTCTCTGGCCTGGCCGCCGCTTTGGCCGACCTGCTCTCAACCGACAACCAGTAAATCGTACATTATTGTCTTTGGATTTGGCAACAGAGGATTCGAAGAATCAGCTCGAAACAACTGAATTTGAAAGGCTACAATAGGGAATATTTCTTCTATCTTTGTCATTTATCAAACAAGAACAATCGTCAATCACACAGACAGCTGTATTGTGATCAGATCTGTAAGCTAAAAAAAAATAGGAAGACACAGATAAAAATAAGCTCGCGATATTTTTTTTGTAACATGAAAATAAAACGTAATACAAGTTTTTTTAAGTAATTTCTAAAAAAAATTGCTAAATAAAATCAATGATTTTCAAAAAAAAAAAAAGGGAAAATATCTAGTTTCAAAAATAATGCAATTTTTTTTATTTTGTTTATTGTTTAAAAAAATTGTAATCACAAATATTACAATAATTTCAAAACACTGTTAGTGTGATTTTTGCCCCAAATTTTCACGAATTTTCTCTTCTTACGAAAAGAAATTAAAAAGCAATAAAATTAATACAAAAATATGTAAACGGACGAATAATTTGTAATTACAAATTTCTAATCATATAGTTAATACAAAGTTATTACAGAAATTATAAATCAATAATAATAATTAATAGCATTTTAGTAATAATAATAATAATAATTTTATAAGTTTAAACTAAAACCTTGTTGGAAGGGAGTAGTTTACTATCCATGTCCCTGATTTTCAGAGAATGCTTGCAAAACTTAGGTTAGTAGCGTAGAAAAGTGGATGGACAGATCGAAAAATTTTCATTTCATCTTTAGTATTCCCGAAAAACAGATGAAGTGAGATTGATGAAATGTTTAATTAATTTAGTTACTATTATCTGAAAATGAAAAGTGATCATGAGAAAAGAAAATACCCGAAAAGAACTATACTTTTATTTTTGCTATTATTTTCTAAGAAAAGTATATTTTAGGTTTTTTTTTTTTACTATGTTAAGAAATGTACGCAGCAGAGGTAGTTTCCATCTTTTATAATCGAATAAGGCTAACTGTACTGCAACACGCAGGTCCTGAGGTGCGCGAGAGGTTTAGGCACCAGCGATTCTCGACCTAAACGACCAATTGAGGTCGGGCCGATGTCCGCCCGCCTTTAACACTAGTAAGAAAGCCGGTACCCATTTGACAGAGGACTGGGTGAACCCTAGGATCTTTCTGCAGGAGAAATAACCGTGGGAAAATCCCTGACACCGCCGGAATTGAAGCCGGGCTTTTCCAAAATAGTGGAAAAGAATAGTGCCTGAAGAATCCATGTACAGCTTCTATAGGTTTTTTTGCCGTGTCCTTCTAGATCTGTATTTGACCATTAAATTAAGCCACAGTTATAACCTGCCAAAATAATATCACTTATTTTTCTTTTTGTACGGAATATGAGTACAATTTATTTATTCTTAAAGGTATTTTTTAAATATATTTTTTTTTATTTTATGTGCTTTTGGTGCCACCCTACACAAATTTCAGGCCTCCCTGAGGATTTTGGATAACTCCTCTACTTCTATGGACAATTGAAAACTTTATTAGACCAAATTTTGCTTGAATGGCCATCCTGATGCTCATTAATTATTAACATTTTAATTATTATTATTTTAATTCTTGCTTTTTTAAATATAATAAATTAAGTAAAGAAATTGCAATTACTTATAAAATTTTCTAGAATTAAAGAGTGGTTTGGAATATGTGGTTTTGTTATTTTCAAAAAGTAAATGCTGACTAATAAATTATATTGTTATGCAGTTCTTGCACCGAATATACTTCGTTCTTATTCAATCCCACTTTTCCATATCACAATTAGCAAAATCGTTACTATTGAATCTCTCTATATTAGATGATTCAATATGATTATTTTATCTTTTTTCTCAAGATTTCTTTGTTCATTTCTTGATTTCAAATTTTTTGGGTTGAATGATGAAACCGAACTCCAACTTTTGAATAGAACTAAATGATAATAGAATCAAATAATAAAAGAACTAAATGATGAGCCATAAGACATACTAATTACAGAGAATGTAGCGGATCGCGTATGTCAGGCATACCAATGCTGTAAAAGCTCGAAGCTTCAATTCACTTAAGGACCTCAAGACAGCTTTCCGGGCTAAGTTCTAACAGAGTTACTTACATAGTCTGACTTTAAATAAAAATTTAACAAAAAATACACAAATAAATATGAGAAACGTTATTTAAATTATTTGCAAAAAAAAATCGATTAAAATTAAAATTAAAAATTAAAATTAAAATTAAATTAAAAAAGGGGACCAAGCACACTAAAGTAAATATAAATACATTTATAAAATTCATATTCGTCACATGCACATGTTCCGAGATATCTTATACAAATCTCTTCTTCAGACTACAAGTAAGAAAGAATACAAATTAGGCTTTTCTGGATTATAAACATTCTTAATATTATTAGGAATATATTAATGAAGAAGAGGTTTGTATAAGATATCTCGGAACATGGGCATGTGACGAATATGAATTTTATAAATATACTGTATTTATATTTACTTTAGTGTGTTTGGTCCCTTTTTTAATTTGATACTACTACACACCGTATTCATGAATGAAAAAAATCGATTGTTATTCTTGATTAGTTTATACCCCTGGCGTCCCGAATATAGCTGTAATGAAACAAAGTTACATTTGATTAATGCTTGTTTAATAATAAAACCTTAGAAAAATAAAGATTGAAACTTTTAAGATGTTTTCTAAAATAAAGTTTGCCTAATAAAAGCGTAATTGCTCATGAAAAACAGAAAACAAAAAAGTTTTAGTATGAGTATCAAGTAGCATACATACTAACACATCGATTTTTGTAAGATATCTAACATAACGGCTATTATATTTTTCCCATAAAATAAAAAAAATTACCTTTCAGAGAAAAATCGTAGCAGGAATTTTCTCAAAGTCTGCAAGTGTTCTACTACGATCTTGATGCATTTCATGTACAATCACAAAGTTCTTTCTCTCATCGCAATCCACTATACGGTTTTTTTATATGTTTCAAATTTCGATTACTATTTCTGTGGAAAAGATTATTGATGGTAATAAATAATATATTTAACAATAATTAAAGATTCTAAATATTGATAAAATCAAAATTCTATATTCTTTTACATGACTATTTCTGTTCAAAGCAGTATTTTAGATGACAACTACTTCGAAAAGATATAAAGCCTATAAGTTTTTCTAGATATTCAGAAAACTGTTCCAGTCTAGATTGTTGCATGTAAATAAGCAGGATAAAACTTCTTTTCTTAGGCAGCAATGCATAAATAAAAATTTGAAACTGAAATTCCAAGCAAAAAAATGTGAATTGTAATTTCTTTCTTTTTGATACAAAAAAATTGCAAAAAATCATTTTAAAAGCAAATTTCATCATTTGAGGAAAATAGGTGAAGCGTAGTCTTGATAATACTTCAAAACTTGATAGTACTTTAGTTTTGAGAAGAAAACAATATCAAGCCATTTAGGTAAGGCAAAATTACGTTTGTTAAATATTAAGTAAAGGCTGCAGCAACGTGGATTCGATGCCAACGCTTGTCTACATCAAAGGAGGCAAATCGGGCATTGCGCCTCCTGTCAGACAGTTCAGACCAATCTCTTCCATTGAGATGCCGAGCGAATCTGACGTCTACAAATTGTTTGGAGAACTAACATTATTAGATTTGGCCGATCGTTCTTAGGCCTTTTCAAAACGCGAATGGAAGAGCACATTTTTTTATTTTTTTTTATTTACATTTTTCCCGAGTTCGACGTTTACTTAAAGGAAGGGGAAAAAAAGTAGCCATTTTGTTTTCTTAGTTATAAAAGAAAAGCATGCGAGAAAACTGAATTTTTTTTAGTATTTTTTTTTTCATTTCTTACAGCCATATTTCAATCAATGACAAAGAAACATAAAAATATTGAATGCACGTTAGACTTTATTATTATTATTACTCTACTTTTATAGTTAAATTTTATACATAGTCTTAACAATTTTATGATAAGGTTTCTGATCTGTAAAAGACTGAAAAATTTTAAATTATCAGGAAAAGATATTGAAATAGGAAGAACCTCTGTGTACTTCGTAACTCCTTGGCATGTTTTCTGGCTTTCATTTTAATGAGAGAGCCTCTAAGTAATTAGAAATTTCCGATTTCAAATCATAATCCAGTAAGATATGAATAGATTTACAATTTTCAAGATTTCACTTTTTATTCTCAATTGATAAACGAAGCTTTAAGTCAAATGAAGATGAAAAATCAAATCTTCGATTTTCTTATATTATTTTAATTTTAAAAATATTTTTCTTAAACTATATGTGTTTTCAGGGGCGCAGTTGGAGTGTCTCTAAGACATCGACCTCACCTTTGAGTACCGGGGTTCAATTCTTGGAGGACAATCCGCGCTAAAGGCAGGTTTTCCGGTTTCTCCTAAACTACTTCCACCGTTCCCTCTGTGTGTCCTTCTTTTTGTGAGTCTAGTACAATAGACTTATGGTCGCAGTGCTCGGCTTTTATTCGCCACAATCTAATCTAATCTAATGTGTATATTCACGTTTTACTTGAAATACTTAAGTAAATATTCATTAATCTAATTTTCTATTATAGGTATTTTCAGACGGCTGTTTCAGGATTATCTTCCTTCGTCAGCCAACGATACTCAAATTAGTAAATTATCTAGTATTGAGTGGAGGTTAAACCGAAACTAAGCTTACATTAAAAATTCATAATAATATTTTCATTTAAATTCAAATGACTATTTGTCATGTTTCTTTTATTTATTTTTTTTCCTTTTACTTCTTGAAAATTCCTTTGAACTCCGAGAAAGTCTGTTAAGACCTTAAGAAAAATTTTATAAATATCTAATGTTTATTTTAGGATGTGAAGGCCCTTGACTATTACATTTTAAAACATTTTCTTGTTTGTTTGTTTGTTTGTTTGTTTTTTTATTATTACTATTTATCAGTGACATTTCCATTAGCACTAAAAAAAATTAAAAAAAAAAAAAAAATTGTATTTCCAATAGCTTGGTAGGTTACTATTTATTTATTGATGCTTCTTGTAATGCCAATTTTCTGAATTTAAATTAATAAGCTTTAGGTTTTAAGTTAAAACATTTCGGAGAGTATTTAAAAGCTCAATAATTAATAATATTCAGAATTTTGTTTTGCGTTTTGAGGTCGAAGATAAGGAAACTTTATGTATTCTTAAAAACAATAATATGAATTTACCTACTATAAATTTTGCTAACTATGTTATAGTCAAATTAAACATTATTTTGTTAATATATAATTTATAATTACAGTCAGAATTAGACAATTTTGTAAAATTAGGTATTATCGGAATAAATAAAAATATTAAAAATGCCTCAGAACATCTCCAATAAACAATTAAATAAATAAAATTATTAGTATTAAATCTTTATAAATGCACTATTTCAATTATACGTAAGAGCATTCAAAGTTCTCAGTGAGTTTCGATAGCCCATTGTTCATATTTTGCTATACATAAAATTTGATTGATTTTAATACACCGTGATTAATTATTTTCTTGCTTTACTAGGAAAGAACAGTTAAAAAAGTAAAAGATAATAAACTGTATTATTTTCAATTAAATGCTTACAAATAAAATGTTTAAAATGGTTTCAATTGAATGAATCTAATAGAAGCAAGTGAGTAACAATAAAAAATAAAAAAAGAAAGATGGTGAAGCCAAAGAAGTAACGTTGTGATGAAATGAAATGGAACTACGAACTGCAGATAAGATAACGATAGAACAGATCGTATATAATAAGCTATTTTATGGTTAAAAAACCGATTTGTATAAAGGAAGGTGTAATGAAATGGAGAATAGGGGCAAAAGAAGAGGGGAAAGGGTGCCAAACGAAATGGAATGCATTCTTTTATGTGGTGGGCGATCCACTTTGCCGCTGCAACCAACCGTTTTCCGAAATTTATTTAGTGATTAAATATGTCCCTGGCTTCGGGAGGATGGAGACAGGCCCGGCAATCGATTGTATCTTTGGGATGCTGTCAGTCGGTGTTTACGGTACGTCCCGCAGTGAGCGCTCAAACTCCCCCTTGCCCCGCAATCTGGGCATTAGAAGAAGATTAGAGTACTCTTCAAAATTGATCGCCTAGTGCATTATGCATGAGACTTTGCAGGGTGTGGAGCGACCGAGATTAGCCCCTCCGGATGCCTGTCCTTCCTATCCCCACATGCACCCCGTTCCCGTCAATTCACCCACTACGACAGAAAGACCGACTAACTCCAATTCCTGCCTCCCAATGAACGCTTCATCTTTTTTTATTTCGTATTCTGAACCGAAAACAGCTTTTGCATATCTTTCCTAGAAACCCATTAATTACAATTTTTGAAATTGAAGAAAAGTAAAAACATTTTCCTGAAATTCACTTATTAATACTTCTAACATAAATCAACTACTGAAGAATATAAAAGAAATAAATGTCACAAGTCAATATTAATTTTAAAATATTTAACTTATGCGGAAACTTTTATTGATAGAAAAAGATGACTTCAATAACACAAAAAACAATAAAATTTGAACTTAATTCAAAGTTAAATGACATAAAAAATACATTTTAAATTATCATTTTAACCTGTTTCTGCATTAATAAGTACTTAGGTTATCAGATCTCAACAATTTGAAATCAAACGACGCAAGATTTATTTCAGCATATTAAGTGTATAGTTGACCTTAATATTATTGATATTATCATCTTTTAATATTAAGTTAAAACTTACAAAAACAACAAGACAAAAAGATACACTACATAGTTTGTACATATTTCATTTTGGGTTACTTCCTGTGAGACAGAAAATGAGCGTAGACTGGAATTTGTATTTTTTCTCACCTCTAAGAGACGAAGGGTTCCAATAAGGAACTCATGTCTATCCAACTTGTAGTTTGGAACGTAGAAGTGGTGACAGATGGACAGAATGAACGTAAGAGCACTTCCGTGTACTGAGTCTCTAAAACCTATTTTCACAATGCAGTGTCGATAAAAGAGATGTTCTACAAATCAACAGATCGACAATGCATAAGAAATGAATGACTTTTCCTGCATTTCTCTACGGTGTTCAGTTTTTAATGTAGAGCATGACAATGAATAAGACCGGAAACACAGACAAACTGACAAATCGATCGGTGAATTTGATCAAAAACTTATTGTTTCTTATGTCTCCTGATTGGAAGAAATAAACTATTGCTACTAAATTTCTTTCTTCTTTTGACCTAAAAATTACTAACCAAATGAAAAAGAAATAAAATAGTACGATTAAAAAAATATGATTAGACAAACGCAGAAAAAGTATTCACGAATTTTAAAGTTCATAAGGATAATAAGAATTGTAATGCTATAATTTCTTGGATATTATATACTTGAACAAGAAAAATAATTTTCTGCCAATAAAATTTTGCATGTCTAAAAATTATTAATGCTTATATTAATGCTTGTATTAATGCTTGTATTAGCATTTAAAGTTTTAAGAATAATTTTTTTTTGAGTATCAAATTGACGAAAACAAGAAAATTTTAAGATTTCTGTGCAAACTTTAAACTTTCCTTTTTATTTAGTTCTCTTCACAACTATCAAAATTGAAAGGAAACACTTCAATTCTCAGGCAGTAAGTTGCTGGTAAAACCCCCTTCTTTTCTCTTCCTTCTGCCATCAAACTGCTTAGAAGAAAAGATCTTTTCTCTGCATCGCTATTTGAATTTTAAAGACTTAGCAGACAAACAAGGGTACAGAAGGTAGTAAAGTAACTCGAGGTGAAAACGCCTGCAAAGTTATAAAATGATACAGAACATTTTGTAGTTCTTATTGTTCACAAGTGATCTAATTATGTATTTTTTAAACGTATTTTTTAAACTAATACGACCAACAATCAATTCCTGAGATATTGATTAAAATCAGATATTAATTATCCACTCTCTTTCTTTCTCTAATTCCTTCACGGTGGTATATTAAAGTAAATAAGGAATCCTACAATAAGTTAGGGAATAGTTTAAGTATTCCAGGAACAGATCTATCACCTTTCGTGGTATCACCTTACGTCAGCAGGGATAGGTTAAAAGATTTGAAACTATGTTATTTGATATCAAAATAAACAATGTTAAGGAGTTTCAAATCTTTTAGGCATTCCAGAATTTTCTACCTCAATAAAGAGATTACAGAAAGAATGTGAATAGATAAATAACGAGAAGCAAAACCTTTCGCTGAATTCCAACAGTTTGGTTCGACATTGTTTAGGATGAAAACAGTAAGAGTTTCAAATCTTTTGAAGTATCCCAGTTGACAAGAAATAATACTGAAGCAGAAACAGGATTTTTAAAAGATTTGAAACTTGTGATGTTTTTTCAACGATCAGAAAAATTGGAAAAATTCTTATTTATTGGAAAGCACCACAAAAACAAAATTAAAGCCAAAAAGGAAATGAATAGGAATTAATTAGAAGAGAAACCTTTAGCTAAAAGGATGAGATACGTTTAAAATCCTATTTTTTTTTTTTCAAATAATAATAAAATAGTTTTTTAAGTCTTTTGGAGTTTGATTTATTCCCAAATTTGGATTAGAGCTCTATTTTATTTCAAAACAATTCAAGTGACTGCAAGATTGTCATTTCGAGTCATTTTATTACGACTTCAGATTTACTGTTTCGTGCTATCATTTAATTACCCATATTTGAAGATTCTCAAATACAGAAATTTTTTTAAAGATATTCACTAAAGCGCTGAATCCTCGAAAACTCCCAAAGCCAAAAAATAAATAAATAAATAAATAAATAAATAAATAAATAAATAAATAAAAACAAACCAAATACTTATTTTAAACTTCTTGTCAGTTTTATGCTAAGTTTATAATTAATTCCTTAAAGGAATTTAAGACAAATGATTCAAAGGTTTTAATAATATAACACGCGACGACAGAATTTAGCTCAAAATCAGCTATTATGCATTATTGATAAATCTGTTTAATAATATATAGATATATACTATACACATTCAAGATTGGCTGTAGAACAAAACAAGACAACAAAATAAGAAATTTCGCTGTTTTAGCGGTACAGTTAATACATCGAATCAAATAATAGACATAAATTAGCTTGAAAAAGGTTTTCACCTTTCCATGACAAAATATACATTTGCGAATATAGAATATTTAAAAAAATATATAAAAAAAAAAGTTTGATGCTATATTTATATGAAAATCATTTTAAATTTCACTAATTTGTCTATGATTTTTTTTTTCACTAAAATGCAAAGACATTTGTTATTAGACAGTGGGAATAACTGATAGGTTTTTTTTTTTTTTTTTTTTTTTTTTACCAAACTTGATTCTGATTGTATATATTAATTGTTTTCAAGATATATTACTTCAGCCTTCAGTAAAAAATTCTTAAAATTAAATTTTTCATGGTGAACAATGAAAAAAATGAGGGCTACTAAATTATGATATGTAGATTTATGAAAGAAAGAAACCCGGTACCCATTTACAGAGTGCTGGGTGGACCCTAGGATCCGTATGGAAGAGAATTCAGCGTAGAAAAATCCTCGATCTCTGCCTGGGTTAGAGATTGAACCCAATGGCAAATTTCGCCTCAAAATCTGGAACCTTGAAGCAATGAGGTCATTATCTTCTTATGACAAATAAAATGAATTCTGTTCGACAAAATCAACCTGGTAGTCGATTAGGTATATGTGAAAGAACAAACCTATGATAAAAAATTCAATCGTTTTTATGGAACAAGAATCAAAATTTTTCCGGAACCATATAAATACGTACTGTCCGTTTTCAAAAAACAGAGATACCACTGGCGGACGACTTTATTCCGCAGAGGGGTGATACGCTGAGATGGGCACTTTCCTAAGAAATTCTTTTGGACATTTTCGCTTTTAAGAAAAAATTAAAGGAGGAGCATTTCTGCAATAGTATTTATTCTTTCCATAATTCTTTCCTGAAAAGCGCAAATAGTACGCTGCTACCGGTAAACTAACTGATAAAAAGTAAACAACCCCTATTTCGATGAAATCGAAGGAGACCTGACGCATGCGCAAAAGCGTTGAAGGCTCTCACAAACAGAACCGAACAGTAGCTAGAATCTTAACCAATAATAAGTAATTTATACTATTATTTTTAACGTGTGTAATAACTGTTTAAAAAAAAGTTCCTTGTTTAAGCCAACACACATTTAAAAGAGATAAAAATAAAAAAAATATTTACATTTAAAAAAAATTTACATTTTTTACACTAAATCCTTCACACTAAAAACATTATTAAGGATAAAAACATCATTACAAAAGAATTATCAGAATTTAATTTTAATGAATTTCTCATCCCTTTTGCCTAATCTACTTATCAAAAGGAACATTACTTTTAATGCACGTGCAATATTTTATACATTACAATTTAGAACATAATCAAAGCCTTTAGATAAACTATTCGTGCTCCATTACTGGAAGCGAAAATGAATGATGGCGAGTCATCTTTTGTTTATTTATGACTACTTAAAATTCATACCATTGTAATCATTTGTTGAGGTTTCCAATGATCTCATGTAGGACAGTAGTTTTGCATGGATGCTTGGCTTATAGAGTATGTTCTGTAGTAGGAGGAAGTTGCCCTATTTGATTCTTTGCCAGTTATGGCATTACGATTTATCATGGTAGGACTAAATGGGACAATAAACCACAAGAAAAACAAACTGGAGAAAAGAGCTCAAAATGAGTTGTCATTAATGAATAAATATTTATTTTAGAAAAAATAATTTAAAATAAATAATAAGTAAATAATAATAATAATAATAATAATAATAATAATAATAATAATATTTTTTTTTTTTACACTTGGCAATATGTGCTTTGGTCCTTGACCCGCCATACTGTCTTAGCTGGGGAAACCCATGGCTTGAAGCTTTTTCGATATAATAATAATAATAATAATAATAATAATAATAATAATAAGAATGATAAGAATGCCATACACTCCAGTTTCTCTTGGGGATATAATACATACCTGGAAAGGAAAAGGTTTACATGGAAAATACCCTACAATGTTAAACGAAGAACAGGCGACTAAGAGTCTTTCGATACAATACCTAACGAGTGGCTACCTTCACCCAGAAACGGAAGGATTTATTAATGCCATTCAAGATCATGTTATAAGCACAAAAAACTATCAGAAGTTTATTACCAAAATATCGGATGACGACTCTTGCCGAAAATGCCATTCAGCTTCGGAAACTATAGATCACATAATTGGAGGCTGCTCGATGCTGGCAAATTCATATTATTTGAATCGACACAACCAATTTGCTAAAATTATTCACCAGCAATTAGCTCTCAAATTTGGAATTTTAACTTCTGCCCCGCCATACTATAAATACAAGCCGGATCCAGTTCTTGAAACAGAACGGTATCTCCTCTACTGGGATAAACCGATTGTTACTGACAATACTGTTGACTTCAATCGTCCGGATATTGTTTTGGTTGTTAAAGTGGAGAAACAAACATCAATAGTTGACACTTCTGTCCCACTGTCCCAAAACATTTCCAGAACTGAAATTGAAAAATGTACAAAATATGAAAATCTGGCGATTGAAATACAGCGACTATGGAAGCAGCAACGAATTCAAACAGTGCCATTGGTGATATCGGCGACCGGAATTGTGTCAAAGAATTTTATTGATAATTTAGAAAAAATTGGACTGCAACAAAATCTTGTCAAAAATATTCAGAAAAGTGTATTATTACAAACATGTCATATCACCCGTAGGTTTCTACAACAGATGGCTTGAGATGAATTTCTCTGCCTACAAGGCTTCCGGACTTTGTCTGAGGTAAACACATGTATAAGAATAATAATAATAATAATAATAAACTTTAGACAGGAGAACTCGAAAATTAATGACCATGCATCATGCACTACACTCTCGAAGTGATGTTGATCGTTTATATCTTCCAAGGAAGGAAGGAGGCAGAGGACTTCTTCAAGTTAAAACTATGGAAGAGGAAAAACGAGGATTAAATGATTACATAAAAAAAGCAAGGAAAAACTGCTGATTGAAGCCTGTAAGGAAAACATCTTGAAAGTTATCGGGACTAAATTGGAATATAAAAGAGAAACCATAAGATAACGATTCGAAAGTTGGAAAAACAAACCTCTATATGGGCAATATATAAAACAAATTGAAGTAAAAATTGACAATTCCAGAAACTGGCAATGGCTTCAAAATGGTTACATCAAGAAAGAAACAGAAGGGTTAATATTTGCTGCCCAAGAACAAGCTTTATTAACTAACGTGATGAAAACCAAAATACAACACGTGAGCAACGATAGTAAATGCAGATTATGCAAAGTGAAGGATGAAACTATTGACCATCTTATCAGTGGTTGTAGTAAAATTGCTCAGACTGAGTACAAAAGACGCCATGATTGAGTAGCCAGTATTATTCACTGGAATTTATGCAAAAAATATCAATTCCCAGTTTCCAAAAACTGATGGGAACATTCTATTGAAAAGGTGCTAGAAAATGATGAGGCCAAAATCCTCTGGGACTTCAGAATTCAAACCGATCGTCATTTGGAACACAACACTCCAGACATAACAATTGTAGAGAGGAAAGATGTTTTTCTAATAGATGTGGCAATACCTGGAGATGCACGAATTGTTGAGAAAGAACTG
This sequence comes from Thereuonema tuberculata, assembly GCA_023159025.1. NCBI lineage: Eukaryota > Metazoa > Arthropoda > Chilopoda > Scutigeromorpha > Scutigeridae > Thereuonema > Thereuonema tuberculata. The sequence goes on from JAFIDM010009631.1 coordinate 181,291,552, forward strand.
GAAAAGATCACAAAATATAGGGATCTGACAATTGAAATTTCTCGTTTGTGGAACAAACGTGCCACTGTAACACCTATAGTTATCGGTTTGTGCCCTCGGTTTATCTAAGGAATTTGTAAAACACTTCAATAGCTTGGAACTTCATGAGATTTCAATAACAGATCTGCAAAAAACAGATCTTCGGTCTCTGGGTGAGACTTGAATTGCTCAATTAATCCAGTCAAAGATGTTGTCTTTGTACTGTGTCATATGTTAAATAATAATAATAATAAATAAAAATAAATAAATAAATAAATAATAGCAAAACACTGTAAAATATTTGAATTTGTCATCATTTATAAATTTTGATACTTACAAAATACCTAAAATGACAAGTCTCCATCTTAGGAGCTATCACCAAAAATTATTTAAGATATCTTCAGCGAGTCGCATATCCCGAACAGAAAGATATTTGGAACAATAATAGATTGAAAGAAAATTTTCAAAATTACTAGGTTCTCTTTCTCTAATTATACCATAGGTTTGGAATTTCGAAAATGATAAATATCGATATAAGAGGCTAAATCCGTAAAATATCTGTAAAATGAGTAAGTTTAATAAAATTGGAGAAATGACACAAATATAAATGAAAATGTAAATTATAGATTATTCATATTGCTTTTATATTTTATTTTTCATATCACACTTTTACAATCTTTAAGCAACTTTGCATGCTCATATAACGATCATTTCAAACGAAATGGTCATAAAAACGAAATAATAGCAAGAATAATTTGAATGAATACGACTATTTGATATTAAAACTCTTGTAATAACATTTTTCAAAGATGAAAGGTTGGAAGAGGAGGGGGAAGGATTGATTACTGGTAATGCATTGTGTATGACTTTATTACTGTATAATAAAGTTTGTATGGATCCGGTAGCCGAGTGGGTACGGGCGCTTGACTGCAGGTTGGAGGTAACGGGTTCGATCCCCGGCGTCGCCGGAGGGCGGGGATGTTTTCACGCTCCATTCTCCTCCAAACGGGCCCGAGGATCTACCCAGCCCTCTGTATAATGGATACCGGATTTCTTTCCCGGGGTGCAGGCGGGCGGTCGTTGGGCTGACCACCCGACCTCATGTCACAAGTCAGTCACTGAAATGTTGTAGCCATACCTTCAGCGTCCCAATGGGCCCAGTGAGATACCTAACCTAACAAAAAGTTTGTGCTTAATTTAATTTCCGTTCTGTTATAGTCATTGTCCTAATATTAGAGATAACCCTGAAAGACGAGGTATTTGTAGTTTGTCTGCTCAGAAAATTACTTTGTTATTTTATTAATAGGGTCGTGCAAACTTAGTTTTCTGAAAATCATAATTGTTCCTGTTTTTCATCAAGTGGGAAATTACAACCTATTTAAGTGAAATAAAAATGTAAGGTTTCTTTGTTTGGATATGATACAAATTTTTAAATTATTACATAATTTTAACTGAAGGAAAAAAAAATCAAAAATCTTTTTTACTGGCTTCGAGAATCGCAAATAACACATGTAAGCAGGCCCCCCACATCAAATTCCGGGCCCAGATACCAAATGCAATACCGGGCCTCCCCCCCTCCCCCATGTTATGAACAAAATCATATTTTCTTAGCCAAAAATATCGCGAAAATATCATACGATTTCATACTTCTACAGTAGGGGTGGGCAGACTTTTGTAAGGTAAGGGCTACCTCAAGTATACTCCAAGTGCCGCGGTCGCCTTAAGACTAAAAAAACGGAATCTCCAAATCAACAACCAAAAAAAAAAAAAAAAAACGGTCTCTCCCTGTTCTACACTATAAACATACTGTATATCTCAGCCCGGGCCCCTTTGACGGCCGGGCCCTGGTGCTGAGGGACCAACTGCTCCCCCCCTTTTGTGGGGGCCCTGTAAGAGTCGGATTATCCACTCAAAATGAGATTTCTATAAAGATATTCCAACATAAGAAACAATTTCGAAATTCTGCTTAAAAGACAATATTAATTTATTAACATTAATATTAATACTAGACAATACTAATACAATGTACTTGTTAATATAAAAACAGAACAACCTTTTGTTGGTTTTTTGTTTAAATCAAAAAAACCCAAACAACATGATAGTGCTGACTTACTTAAATTTTTCTTGGATTACGCCATCTTTCTTATTAATTTCTGATCTAGGATTCAACGTAAAATCTATTTTAGTAGTACATTATCTGTATTTAAAAAGAAAGAAAGTCAAATTAAATACTGGAGATTCTCGTTGATTTATAGTAAGATATTACTAGTATTTAGCAAACTAACTGTCAATGAACAGACACATACCACTCCAACTTTTGCTTGTTAGTTATACAGTATATACAGGACAGATAGAGCAGTCACATTTTAGATCACAGATGTGGTAATTTATGTGTACTAGTTGCAAAAAAAAATATTGTAATATAGCTACGAGATGAAAGAATCAATATAAATACTCCAATAATTACATTATCATATAAGGACTCAAGACAGTTCACATTTTCAGTGACTTTGTTAATGATATCTCACCCTAATGGAATCTCAGAACAATATCGACAGCATAATAAACTTCAAGATCTACAGAATGACTTCAAAGAAACCATAGTAACAAAGGTTCTTATGGCTTCGTGTAATGGCAGTCAGAGCACTTCTCGTCCGGCACACAGGAGGGCGCAGCCGACCGTTCCTTCTCATTAGTTGAATTAAATTGCAGAGCGTCGACAGCTTCACAGACATTTAAAGCCAGTGCTTTCACCTCGCGAGCGTGTGTCTGGGAGGGTAGTGCCTCAGTCCTCCCTCCTAGTCATTTCCAAAGTAATCGAGAAACATTGCAGCTGTTCGGAAAGCGAGAAATGGTAGTCCAATCGTGTATTGGGATGAGAGCTGTTGCTGAAGGTATTAATTCAACTGCTGTTTGCTAAACCATGTCAGCGATTGCACCAACAAGCCTCCAACACTTTCCAAATATGGCGGGATTTCAAAAGATTAGTTTTGATACCAGTAATTGAATTCCTGAAAATTAATAAATAGAATTTGATAATAAGGATAAATTATTAGAAGTATAATTTGTAGTAGAGAAAATGAAGAAGCTTTTCAAAATAATTTTCATGAAAGAAAGTTAAGAAAAGATCAAGTAACAAATGAAAAATTTTTTTTTTAAAATAAAAAAGTTAAAAAAGCATTATCTTTAATATCTGCAGTACAGATTTAAAAGATAATTCTTTTTTAATTTTCTAATTGATTAAAAACAAGGTGAACTCTCAAGTGTCTTATTGTTTTCTTAATTAATTGTTTTCTTATTAAAAGCCTAATTACAAACATTGCAATAATCCTCAAAAATGAGCATATACAATTTTTTACAGCAATTTTCTATTATTTTTATTAATTGTAGCATTCAAATAAATATTTTGATTTGAAGAACTAAGTGACAAAGTGAAAAATTTCTGAATTTATTTCATAACTTACTTTAAAATATTTGATTTAAAAATATTTTCTTACATATAGAAATTGCTTTAGTATCAGTCATTAGTTGAAGTTTTAGTAATTTGATACATTGCAGCTTTTTTATATAATTTTGTCGGACTGCTGGTATGGTTCTAGTATACATGCATAAATTAATAATGTACCCTAGATCTATACCAGCCTGCCATCAATAACAATTAAACAAAAACATACAGGATTTTTAAAGTTTTTACAGCTTTACTAAGTTTCTTGATTTTAGGGTTATTACAAGCATTTAATACACAAGTACCATTTGTTATATAACAGATGATATCCGGAATTTCTAATAAAGTAACAAATTAACTCACTGGAGGCCATAAATACATGATTTCTTTTTTTTTATTCAGATATTTTTTGAAGTAAGTGTATTATTGTTAGCAGATATTGCTAACTAATTGTTACATTAATAGAGGATTCTTATTTACTAGTAGTTTGGAAAAGTTCATGTATTCTATGCTAATAAAAATTTCTTACTCAATTTTCCAAATATGTGGAAATTTTGCTTTTATTAATTTTAAGAGGTAATTCAGCTTTTATATTTTGATAAATCAACAACCTGATTTTTCAATGAATAATAAACACTGCGGCATTAAGATATTAAACGCCAATAAACCACAAAATGCAATTAAGGGGCTTTTCAGTTAAACGGGAGGGTCAAAAGCATCTCCGCTGTTTTGACACTATCTCGCGGAACTCTGATTGGTTGCGGCGTGAGGGTGTAAGTGAAAGAATGCTGAGAAAGTGAAAATGGGAGGACAGAATGGAAGAGTTCTAGAGCGAACACAGCGACACCATCCAATTCGATTAGCGCAAATGGTTCCGTAGACGTACGGCTCTTAATGCTGCGTACCCTCTCCCGACCCTCAACACAAATGGTTCCAATTAGCGAACATTTACTGATCGACGAGTTCGTAATGTCCGCCGCTGCCGAGAAGAGTAGATAAGGACCGAAGCTGCGCAAAAATCCAAACAACATCGACCTGGTGTCGAACCAAGATATCTTGAGCAATAACAGTCTATCTTTACTTCATCTGAAAAACTGCTGTTTTTCCATCTGTAAGCTCTTATCTTTAATTAGCGGAAATAATGACGTTTCCCGTTATTTGTGTAATGTAAAAATTAACAAACTTGTTTATTTTCTGATACTTAAAGATTAATAATTTTAATTACACAGCTTATGTCATCCATCAAAGGAAAACTTGGTGACCTATTTCAACAGAAATTGTACTATTGAGTTTATAATTTAAAGGGTAAAATAAAAAGTTTTTGTTCTTCGTTTTGATTAACTATATCAGATATTTTAAGCAATTAATTATTTTGTAAGTTTAATTTTGTGTCCAAAACACATTTAAAAATAAAAATACATTAGAATACACAGGCAAAGCTTGTTCTAAACAAATATTTAAAGTAAATTTATATTTAATATTTAATAGCAATATAGGTAATTTTAGAAAATTATCTTATTCAGAATTTTCTTATTACATGAGATTTCAGTTCTGAAAGAACTTGAAGCTTAAAATTTCATAGTATATTACAGAACCTAATTTTCTTTTTATTTATTTATTTATTTTTTGTTAAATTGTGAAAACCATACAAATGAATGATTATTGTAGCTGTAATACATTATATTCGCCGAAAACAAATCTATTCATCATAAAAGCTGGTTAAATCCTCAAACTTTAATCTAATTAATTTTAGTCATACTTTAACAATTTGCTTGAATTGGAAAAAAAAATCAAGAGATTGCTATACATCTAATTCATTGAGAACGCTAAGCAATTTACGCCCAAATTTCTTCAGCAGGAGAAATTTTCAAACACAGAAAGTAGATGCCACTAGTCCATAAATATGCAGTCCAAGTTTCAAAAAGAAGCTATTATTAAACGTTCTTTAACGTGCGGAGTGAACTAATCAAGAAACACAATGAACACGCACACATTACGCAAAGGATTCGCACCCCCGAGCTGTCATCGTGAAGAGACTGGGACGGACCGTTTCGTCCTTA
>JAFIDM010009631.1:181297474-181314613 GCA_023159025.1 Thereuonema tuberculata
TGATTATGGACACCATTTCAAACATTGAACAGAATAAAAGGAGCGTTCAGTAATATAATAATAATAATAATAATAATAATAATAATAATAATAATAATAGCAATAACACTTTCATATTGCTTTTTTAGAGCTAGATATTCATTGTAAAATCCACACCTGATGTATTTATGCAACTAATTATGCAACTAATTATTTAATTGATTAATTAATCAATAACAATTAGTAATTAATAAACCAACTAATTTAATAATTAGCATTAATTAGTTTTATTAAAAAACAAATTAATAAAAAGTATTAATCTTTTCGGATTAGTAAATATAATTATACTGTTTGGTTAATTTAGTAATAAACAGTAGTCAATTATGAATAGTATTGATAATTGTTATAATAATTTAAATAGCTTATTATTTTTTTTATGTTAACCAGTCTTATTAGATATAATTACTTAATTACTCCTATATTATAGTTGCTGGAAATTTGATGTATGTCATTAAGATTAATACAAAAAAAAATCATTAAAAAAAATAAAAAAATTAATTTAAGTTTCAAACTTTTAATCTATTATCTCATATAGAAATCTCTATATACTTATAATATTAATATAATATTAAAAATTTAGAAATTATTTTTAATTTATTATTTATTATATCATAAACCAAAATTGATAAGTATGAAAATAATGATAAAATGTTCAAGATATAAGATTACAATGATGTATAATATCGTATTATTTTTAGAAAACGTTTATAACGTTCATTTTTTAACAATAGATACATGGAATAATTTATTCATTAGTAACACCACGCCCTTCTTGTATTCTTTTGTGATCTTAACTATACCAGTATTACTGTTAGTAGCGCACATCTATATTCCATCATGTTTGGAGAATTCTAGTTCTTGATCTTTCTTGATCCCAACGAATAAACAGATGAATATAATTATTTCAATTTAAAATAACCTTCTAATCATTATCATTGTAACTCTTCTCTCTGATACATTTTCAGTCTACTTTCCTTGCAAGGTGACGCGTATGAAACCAGTCACTCTGTGTATGTGTGTGTATGTACGAGTGTGCCCCCTAAAAACTTTAAACAACTCGATGGATCCTCTTGAAACTTGGTATGCATAGTTAAGGAATAGAGATGATTTCTATTGTTTCTATTTGAAATCTACTCCAAGTGGGATCTTGACGAGAAATTAGCGCTAGTAGAAGACAAAATATCCCCATAGAAAAGCATCAAACAATGGATTTATATCAATGTCTTAAACAAAAACAAAAGAAGTCCTTTGAGATAACCCATTAGATTGCATATGGTTTGATATGATTAAAATTAATCAGATTTAGTCAACTTAAATAAATAACGGGAATTTATTTATTTATTTTCTACCTAATACGAAAATTTTTGTATTCACTAGCTGTTGTATTTTGAATATAAATATAGATCTTTTCATTTTGTCAAAAAGAAACATAAACAAAACAAACAAAAAATAAAGAAATTTTAAGGAATAAGATTTTAAGGAAAGTAGGATTTATATTTTTTCAGGAACTTGTTGTTGATGTGTTTTTCATCCAATTCAGTGAAAGCTGTAAAAACAGAGCAGTTCGGATAACTTCATAATGTGTATTAAGAAACACAATGAACACGCACTCATTACACAAAGGATTCGCACCCCCGAGCTGTCATCGTGAAGAGACTGGGACGGACCGTCCTTATTAGGACTCATCAGCCAGCCAAACTCCACCGATAACAAGTTCAGAAGGTGCGAAAGGTTAACCATCCCGGCTCTTGCTCCCAAGAGCGGGACTTCTCCCCAAAGAAATCCAAAACAAAAATTAATAAAATTAAAAAATACAATATTTCCTTGGCCTGCAACTCGCAAAGCACAAAAGAAATTTAATAGCAGCATTAATAAGAACTAAGCCGTAAATAGAAATTATTAAAGCCTTCTGAGCTTGTTATCGGTGGAGTTTGGCTGGCTGATGAGTCCTAATAAGGACGAAACGGTCCGTCCCAGTCTCTTCACGATGACAGCTCGGGGGTGCGAATCCTTTGTGTAATGTGTGCATGTTCATTGTGTTTCTTGATTTCAAAAAGAAGTATTTACTGGTTCAAAAGTCATTAAAGATACAGATACATATATATGCTACACATGGACACACACAGACTGATTTTATCAACATTTTCTCTACTAAAATAGGCTAATTAACATCGTTATTACAGTGGAAATTTAGAATGTAAAATAGTTTGAATTTTTTTCTGTGGATAAAAGCGTTGTACAAATCTAAATTCTACAATCAATTTCTTCGATAAGACTTTTTGTTTCTATATATAAGTTATTACAGAAGAATTGAACAATTTTGACAATTTAATGTGTAAACGAATGAGACACCAGCTGAAAAAGTTTCGTTTCGTTGCTGTATGACGTTTTCAAAGTCACCACTCGAGCCTCTCAGACACAAAACAATCAAAATGGGCGAAAAAAATACAGAAGAGACATTTCAGTTGTGGTATGCAAAGACCAAGCTGCGCACGTTTTCCTCAGGAACACGCTTCACAAGAATCATAAGAAAGAAATGGTATAATTTCAACATCAAGTTGTGTGAGTTACTGACATTAAAAAACCAGAGATATTATCGTAAAACTGCATTCGCTAATTTTTTGCACGATGGCAATTTCTAAGATTGGTGACATGATGAGTCTTTGATTCAATGTTACATTGATGAATTCTTGAGTTGAAGATCTATTCTGAGGAACTCGTCAAGAAACTCGTTTATGATAGACAGATTAATGACTCTCAATAGAAATATATACAAGCAAGAGGACTTTTTTGTAGTGAAGAGGTTATCTTGCGACAAAAAAACAGCGATGATCACATTGTTGAAAATTGAAAACAGTACAGATTACTTGTACATCTCGAATACACTGCGATATGATTGACCTACTGAAGATTCCATTCATCCCCTCCTTTGACGCTTTTCCATTAAAATATTGGATTATTTCCATTCAATAAATTATGTGTTGATCAGTCTGGTAGTTGGAGCTAAATCTACTATTACAATTGAAGACATAACCTTGTTGGAATGTGTTCATCGACTATTCTTCATCGATCTTTCAACTATGAATATACCCTAAGACATTAACGAGCAATGAGACAAATACAGAAGAAGAAGTCACAGCTGTGTATTTGAAACAAAAAGATTGTCCTCTTTTCTTGCTTGCGTGATCGACTTTGATCAGTATTGAAGTATTAAAGAAATTAAAAGACCTTTCTATCTGAACATGAGTAAGTGTAGTGTTCCGGTTACACATCGTGAAGAAAAAGAAGCATAATTCCCCTTAAATTCTTAAACCAAATTTACTGAAGAGAAAGTACAGCCCCATCTTGGTGTTTCGCCAATCCCAACACACCCTGCTGAAAGTAATTATGAGCTAAAACAATTGAAAATGCAAACTGACTGTTCAATAAACAAAACACAGTTCAGTAACAGACAACAGTAGGATTTTTTTGTTTTGTTTTACATACGATCTCACCGTGATCTTGCACAAATAAGGCATTTCCGAGGGAACATTCTTTTTTAATTGACTGATAATCAGATTCTGGTATCTTCTTGATGATGTAAAATATCAATTTCATGAACAATAACTTGACGAAGAAACATAATGTTGGTACATGGGATCAAAGGTGTGAAAAAAATACATCATTGGTACATAAATATAATTGGAGTTAGTTAAAAGAATTGCATTTGTTGTGAAATTCGTAAAATTAACCAAATGTTTCATCACATTTGATTATTCTGCTTTCTGATTTAAAGAAGAGGTATTACTTAAGTTCCTAAGAGGAACCATATCAGCTCAAGTGGTAAAGCTTGTGGCTGCAGCGTAAAAGAGCTGGATTCAATCCCCATCGGAGGGCGGGAATTTTTTTTTCTAGTTGCTTCATCTTCAGACGGATTGCAGAGTTCATCCAGCTCTCTATCAAATCAGTGCCGACTTCTTAGCTATTGGAAAGGGGAGGGAGGATAAAGGCGGGCGATCATCGGACCTGCCCTACGATCTTAACTTCATCCCATTCGTCCTGTTTATTTCCAGCACTGTCTATTTTATATTGAAGACAAAGACTTAAAACTAAGTCCGTCATTCTTTGTTTGGTATTAATATTTATTAAAATTCTACGATTTTCATCAAGTATTAAGTTAATAGATCTTTTTTTTTAATAAAGGACTAAGCTAAATAAAAGCATTATATTAGCCTTGCCATTTGCAACATTCCAACGGACTGGCGTACAAAACGGAATGATAAACCTTCGCCCAACAAAAAAGCTAAAAAATAAATTCAACGGAATTGTTAACATTTCGTGAAGGCTTTCAAGAATTTATACATTCCGATTTTGGACATTGTATAATAGGTTATCGCAATTTCAAATCTAAATGATAATGATCATAAACCAGTCATCTTTATTAAAAATATCTCATGAAGATTAATGATCATTCATAGAGGCAAATTTGATTGAAGGCTTTAGTAATTTACATAATTTAATCGTTTGACTGACAGCTTAAATTTAAGATTGTCGTTTAAATTATCCAATTGTAACATTATATTTAAAGACAACTGTAAAGAATATAGTTAATATAAATTGTTTTACTTATTTTATCGATTTTTATTAATAAACAAATAACGTTCTCGATGGAATAAATTTTCCTTCTTCTTATTTCTGTTCTCAATCATGAGTAGTTCTATTTATTATTTATACTCTAGTAAACCCACTTTGATACCTTTCCAATTGACTTGGCAAAAAAAAATCAAAATTATTATTTATGTAATTATAACCAAATATACTTCAGTCTCTTGTAAAAAAAAATATTTCCTATTAATAATAAATATCTAGCAATATTGAGGATATATCTGCCTAACTCAAAAAAAAGCAACCATTGTAAGTTTAAACAATCGAAAGTTATTGAATCAGCGATCTAAGACTGGACATGAAGCCATAACGAAACGCACAATTTATTTATTTTCTATTGTAAAGTTGGGAAGTAAAAAAGTATTAACAAGTAATAGTGATGAGAAAACTTAATCATATGATTTGATGGTACTTGATTATAGTAACAAATTTATTATTAACACAGGATAAGAAAGTAAAAAGATAACAATTAGGATTATAGTGCTTTCATAAATGTGGTTAAGAAAATCTCTTTATCAACAAAACGTGTTTGTTTTGAGATCATTTTTTTTTTTGTCAAATTTAAATACCCATTAGACAGAGGATTATCAACTGCACGATCTATCTAAATGAGAAATTACTAGGTAAAAATTCCATATTCTTCAATAAACTTCTTCCTTTTCATTTCTTATGTATAATTATTTACAAAACTCCATAAAACACATCATAGTATTTAAATATATTTATTTTAAATATTAAAATTGCAAATTTTCGAGAAGGAGACCGCCTTCTCTTTTTCAAGCATAATAAAATTGGAATAAGTACAACAAAACAAAATAGTTGGAAGCTTAAACAAATTTCAAAAACACGTGAATCAATAAGTTTAATTGTTTTTACAAAAATATATTAATAAGATGCAATTCAATTATTAAAAGTAATAATAAGAAGAAAATAAAGACCATTATAAAATCATAACAAATGATAATATTCTTAGTAATTAAAAACATCTATCGTTGCTATTTTATTGCAGTTTGTTTTTATTAAATCTCTCATTAAAAAGACTGTAGAAGGGTCTATATGCACTCCTTCATATCTGTTAAAAAAATTTTCCTTGGTATTTTTTATAATACTACTTTCTAAAATTTTCCTTAATTTTGAATCATATTCTTTCTACAAAATTTTTACATTATTATCCATTATGTGTCCTTTATAGTAGAACACGGGAGAGCTTTGAAGAACAAAAATTTGGACATATCAGACATTACCAACCATTGTTTGAATAAAGGACACATAAAGGTTTGAATAAAGGGCGAAGACCTGTGTAGGAACCTGATCAGTCTGTTTGTTTTCCATCTCACTATTTACTACCACAGTTGCACTTATCACTTTCTTGATATTACCTTCTTCTGTATGTCAAATGACATACATGGCAATGAGTTATTAATTGCCAGCATTTCATTTTTGATCTTCTGGGCGATCTGTCACATCACTGCTAAGAAAATTGTTATCATTAAACACATTAGAGTCATAGGGAAAGACACCTGTCTTTCTAAAACTCGTATGATGTTTGATGGCATCATGAATTTTTGGAAAGCTTTCCAACACATTCTGCAATTTGGAAACTTCTGAGTGGAGTTATTTTAATATGCAGTGCACTCTTTTGAGTTAACGAATTTTGTATCAGAATGAGATTAAATTTACTGGACCTTTATGTGATATATTTTCTTTAATATATACAATATTTAATATTTAAATGTTATTTATGTTAGCTCAATTCATGTCATTTATTTTACATTACACCTGTGTTAGAATCTTAAAGTTAAAAATATTGCATGGGGCACAGTGTAACATCTGGGGCAGAGTAAAACACTGTTACATTCTGCCCCATGCATAATTGTTACAGTGTGCCCCATAGGGTCTAGTATATGTACTTTTATTTTAAGTTTTAAAATGACATCGATGTGTAGATAATGAGACACTTTCATTACTATAATTTTAAGTCTCCAATTTAATATTAACTTAAGGAATAGACAGCATCACAAAAGAAAATACATCACGTTATTAAAGAATGTGAATATTAATATCACATTTTGGCTAAACCCTAGCATAAGCAAGTCAAGATTTATTGTTTTATTAGACTACTTTTTAAAGTAATTAATTTGTAATTGATGCTTCTAATGGAGTTGTCTTCTATTGAACATCAGGAGAGAACTTCTAAAACCAGATTTTATAAGACTGAGATCATTATTAATAGCGAATTTCTAGGGAAATTGCTTAACTGTAGAACATCTTCTTACATTATCAGCTGGGTCACCTTTTTTTTCCATTTGTATTGTATTTCATACAAACATTTTATATTTCTATTCTTTCTTCAATCCTTCTATCCAAAGATTCTTATAATTTTTTAGGATTATTGAAATATACTTACCTACACTCCCAGCATCTCGTATTTCTTTTACTGTTTTTTCCTATTCAATTTCAATAGGAGCTTTTCTATTTTCATCAACCAGTTTTAGCTATTTTGAAGTTTTATTGATGATTTAAAGTGAAGATTATAATAGATATTAAATATTTATGATAAATATTTAAATATATAAAACAACCCTCGACTTGACAACAGTAAATCGGTAGAACTAATAAATTGTACTTTCTCAATGTTTTAAAATTCACTTATTAAATTACAATTGCTAAGAATCAAATTATTAACATAGAAATGTTTATTTAACTTTTCATTTTGTCCCTTAAAAGATATTTGAGACGCATTTGTATTCTCACAAGATATGTAAATGCCTATCATTTCTGAAGCATTTGAAATAACATGCATACAAATAAAAAAATGTAAACAAAATCATTTTATTTGGTAAACAAAGTTGACTTGTTTATGTTACATTTTTAAAATTTACTGTTGCCTCAACATCACTTAAATCTTTGTAATTTCGTTTGAAAAGAAGTCATGTTGCATCGTAAAATGGATTTCAACAGCAAGGAGTCATAAAAAAACAAATCAAAAATTTCAATGGAGATTTGTAGGAATGTGACGCTAAATATAAAATTTAAGTCCTCGAATCATGCCAGCACAATACTTAGTAAATTTACATTTATTATGTTGAAAGTTATGTAATTGTTATTCACAATATTTTGTTAAAAAAAATTCAATTAGAAATTATATACTAAAAAATAAAACATAAATACTTCATCTATGTTTATTAAACCCATAGGAAAACTGTGCTATATTAATTAATTCATTGTGATACAATTTTAATTTTCAATAATTTTAAATTATAGCTTAAAAATCTTAAAATTAATAATATATAATAGGAGTTGGTTTGACTGACTAACTATGAAAGGCCAGGAATACATCTCCTTTACACAGTCTGGCGATGTTACTATATAAGCACGAGGGTGCTAATAAATGGTCTGAAGGGAAGAAAAAGACGACAAACTCAGGAAAAAAGAATAAACAAACAAACAAACAAACACTCAAGTCAGCTCTGGGAATCGAATCGAGATTCAAACGTAGGATTAGAAGTCTGCCTCCTAAATCATTGACCGTCCGGAAGAAATTAATATAAACTTAACCTGAAGCCTTGACACATTAAACAATATTCTAAATTATCTTCAGTTAATACAGATGATGTTAATCGGCAAATTTAGAAATTAAAATTTAAAGACAAAAAACATTGCGAACAGTTCTTTAGATGAAATCTTAATTTTTTCTGCATTTTATCTAATTAAAATTTGTAAGTCTTTAATTTAAGCAGAAAATACTTTTATAAAAAGCTGAGCGGCCCCTTCCTGGTGTACCATGAATCATCAATACGAATTTAATTTTGTTAAATCTCCAGAGGAGTGTTAATGTGATCTCATTTTTGATGAGATTTTATTTGATTTGAACTGATGGATTCAGACTTTTTCTCACAACTAGAGCAGAAGATTGTTGGAAGTATTGTGTTCTCTTATCTGAAGCCCTAAGCAAAATAATCCAACTTGTAAGTTTCATAAATTTACATTAAACACTCTTTAAAAAAAATAGAAGGAAAAAACTCATTAATCTTAAAGCTAACATTTTGTGGTAAACTATATTCTGAATGTAATAAATTAGCCATAATATCACTTAAAATAATGAAGCATTATATATAAACAAACAAGCATTTCTACATTCTAACAATTTCAAAAATGTTCTAGGATTATATGCTTACTTATATACCAACTAGATAGACATACGGACTGAGCATTCGGCACTGGGAAGTCAATTGAGAGAACTGGGAGGGAGGGGTGGAATTCTAAATTGTATTTGGACAGGAAATAGACATCGTATCAAATTTGAAAGAAATCCTGTCGTTTCAGAGTGATGGACGTGCAACAGATAAACAGACAAACAAAGAGGAAACTTTTCAAGTGGAATAATCTGTCAATAATAAGACGAACACACATACTAAGACTAAACATATTTTTTTATTCAGTCAGAACTCTGTTGACTTATATAGTTTATGGTTTCGCTTTGCTAATTCGTGAGGAAGGATTAAGATTTTTTTTTATTTTAAAATAAAAGCTGTCAAAATATTTTGGCTTGATAAGTGTATGTTTACATAACGACGATACATAAAATTTATTTTAAAGACATTTTAATGTGCTGATAACTTAAATCATAGAAATTATTCATTTTCTTTTTAAGAGGATAGGTGTATGCAGAATTTTGGAGTGGGAGGGGTTATAATGGTCGTAGCCACTCAAAGAAAAAAAAAGTCATATCAGTTAAAAATTGTTTAACGTGCTATTTCTTAAATTATATAATTTGACTATTAAAATTGCATTTACTTTGCTTGAATTAAGAGCATAATTAAAAAACGACGTTTCGGAGTCCCATTTTTTCCCAGACCCTCTTATCAAGTTTTAAAATTCAATTTAAAATTATTCACCCTTATGTAAGGAACATGGTCCCTATCGGGTTTCGTCAGCTAAAAGAGAGTCAGGTGTTTCCTTTCACCCTTTATAACCATGATTGCCCTGGTGGCTATCTTTGACAAGTAAACGATTTTGTCGTCTGCTACGAAAACAAAAGAGCTATAAGCCATATTCTAGGACATTTTTTGTCGAAAGGTCCTGGTTGTAACTGTGCATGGTTCTGATTACACAGGATTCATAAAATTCTCTTAGGTATTTTGACCTTCTTATTCCAAATACTCTAACATCTTAGGTTTCTAACGAATGCCCCGTAATTTTGCAGTGCGTTGCAGTGCTATAATTTTCGTTACCATTTTTTACTGCAGTGCTATGCTCCTTTACTCGCTTTTTCAACTCACGTTTCGAATTACCAACATATAGACAATTGTTTACTTTTCCCATAACTTTTACCTGACTCTTTTTTAGCTGACGAAACCCGATAGGGAACATGTTCCTCACATAAGGGTGAATAATTTTAAATTGAATTTTAAAACTTGAAAAGGGGGTCCGGGAAAAAATGGGACTCCGAAACATCGTTTTTTAATTATGCTCTTAATTCAAGCAAAGTAAGTGCAATTTTAGTAGGCAAATTATATAAAAAGTCATATCCTTTGAGGAGATGGAAGAGGGGGTTACAAACAATGCGATGAACTTTTCATCAAACAGGTCCAAAATCCTAGATGTTTTCCATTTTCGGATGCAATGGGAGGTGTGTACAAGCCGTTACCACTCTCCACCCTCGGTTCGCCAATGATTATATTCTAATAACATTATTGTTAAGCTTTTTTTTCTTGACGAAACCAACCTAGTTTGGTTTAATAAGTCTGGTCTATCAAATCAAACAGTGCGCTTGTGTATCCCCTCTCCATTAATAAGTTTTAAAGCTTTAAGGCAAACAACTCCACTTTATCTCGTCTTAATTGACTTAATGCGAGAACCTTTTACAAAGTTGAAAAAAAAATAGGTTTTTTTTGGCCAAATTCCCTTAGAAAGTGAGGTTCATCAAATCAGTCTTAGTCTATCTATCAGGTACCTTTCTTGGTAAAATATGGGAGAGGTCAGGGAATTGATGAAACTTCCAGGGCATATTCATTAGGTCCCAAAAAGTTTTTTGTAAAAAAAATTGTATTCTATTAGCCTCTGCTCTACTGTCTTTCGCGCTCTACCACTGGTGGCGCTCTACCACATGAAGCTTAGGTAAAGTGGCACCAAACAGTCTTTAAAAATTATAATTATAAAAAAAATATTATAAAATTATATAAATTATATAAGTAAATTTAAGTACAGAGTAGGCGAAAAGTCCGTATACCTCTAGATATAAATGAAGCAGCAATGGAGACAGTCAAATATATAACGTTTCTGGAAATAAGTCAATCATCGAGCAATGGAAGCAACAATGAAACAATCGCACACTCGCAAATTGACAACACGGGAGCAATCGAATAATGGCTATAATCAAAGAAGCAAACAGTGACGGAAAGTATAGTTGATTTAAGCAGATGTCGATGCTCGATTCAAGAGCTTTTAGTGACTGCAGTTTGGATTTACGAACGACCAAATTTGGGACAAGCACTTTCACTAATTATTATCAATTTTCAGCTGCAATTTCGGAAGACACCACAATCCAAGAGAACATTAGTGGCTTGGGAACGGAAGACTTTTACGTCAGGATCTGTGAAGGATTCGCATCGGACGGGAAGACCAAAAACACGTTTGGAAACATATACTGCTATAGAAGAGTCCACAACGCGATCTCCCGTGAAGTTGACTGGCAAGCGTGCTGCCGAATTGGATATTCCCCGGTAAACTATGAGGTACCACATGCGAAAAGATTTGAAAGTGAAACCTTTTCTCCCGTTGTCAGTGAATGAGCTATCAGATACGGATTTAGCACGGCAACCTACTTCTTCAACATTTCCTGCAAATTCTCTTTCTCTATTCAACAAGAGAACTTTCCAAGAACTTTCCTTCATCTTTGCCATGGCCACAAGGCAGCCAAGATCTCACCACGCCAGACCTGTGGTGATTCCTCTGTGGGGAATCATTAAATAGGAAGTCCGCAAAGTTGTTGTTTTTTAATTATTGTCATCAAACAAAAAATTACATTTTTTTTTTTTTTATACTACGATGCAGAGTCTAATTTTGAATGATGCTTAATTTTGAATACTGGAGTCTCCTCCAAAACTTTATAGATTTATTTTTGGCTACCATCACAGCCATCAACATTAATATAAATTTAATTAATTTAAAATAATCATTATAATAGTAGAACTATATATTGGTTTAAGAATCTGACTTAAATGGATGTTTAGTGATATTTTTATTAATTACAAATGATCTTACTTAAATCTGTAGCACGGATTTGCACGTTCCTGAAACAAAACTGCATATCTACATGCAAATTATTTGTTTAGCTTAGCAATATGAATACGTTCTGAACGATGAACGCCCTTTCATTAGAGGAGCTAAACCTGTAGTTTTACGGTGACACATATTTTTTTGATGCGTATCCTCGTTTGATTAAATAAAAGTTTGAATTATTTTATGCATTTTCCAAAAAAACATAATTGGACACACGCATTTCTGGCACTAAGCCCCTCAATTATAGAAACAATCACACTGGAGTATTTTCATTTCAAAAGATAGTAGGTCTCTAAAAAGTTTTCAGAAATAATTTTATGATCTGAACATAAACGTAAATGACCTTAATTCACTAATAAATAGATTGGATTGTTCTTGCATCGTATCTTCTAAATAGCTTTACAATACATAATTAAACAATAACATTAACAAGAGTATACAGTATAATATAAATATGAACAGAATGCGATTTTAAAACGTTTCGTGCATAAGGAAAGGTGTTTTCCATTTGGACCGTAGTTAACAGCAACGCCAAGTAAAAAAAAAGTATCAGAAATGATGATAAACGTTTAGGACAATGCGAAAGAAACACATCTAAACTGTAACATTAACTTTTTCTGCTATTACTATTTCCGTTTTAACGAATTTTGCTAAATATTTTTATCCTCGGAAAAAGGACATCATTCGGCAATTTTTCTTACTACAATTGAATGTAAAATACAAGGTGACTCAGATTAAAGTATCCCTAAGCTAAGCACTCGAGAGAGAGAACCAGTGGGCGAAACAACGTCAGACTTGGACTGTATACATTTCAGATAATGGGGAAAATATTTATGCAATTAAAAAAAAAGTTCAAAAACTCCCGATAAAAAAATAAAAGGGAGATTTATGGTGCTGCGAGCGGCAACAATTGTGGAAATTTGCATAGCACGTGTGTCGTAAGGCATCGAATCAGATATAAAATGAGGCTGGTTGGTTGAAATGGAGGCTGGTCGGAAATGGTTTCACGTTGCCGGAACGCCTTACTTTTGAAGTTATTCGCCCAGAATGGCGAAAACACTGCTGCAGCACTTCGCGAGTACAGATGCCACAAATCGTTGCGGACAGGTCTACTAATACCATGTGCCTTGCGGCGCATGGTTCATAGATTTAAGGAGACTTGTAGCTTCACAATCCGAGCAGGAAGAGGACGTAAATGTAGGATATCTGAAGTGGCCGAAAACGTTGCAACGACAGTCGTTGATCATCACGCGAGATGCGTACCATGCAGGTACGTGTAGTCCTCCTGTCATGGCAAGATAGTTAGATGTATTACACAACAGTATGGAGATGTTTGCATTGCATAACTATCTCTTTTAAGCTCAGCCACCTCCAAGAGTTGCAAACTTGCCGATGGTTACCGCAAATGCATGGGACAACTTTCTTCACCTGGCAGATTTGAAGGACAGAATCATACTGCTCACATGAAACATCTCTACAGATCATTTGCGTTCTGCTGTAAAAATATGCTGTCACTCGGTAAATAGCTTTTGGTCTTGCGGAACGGTCAAAACATTGAACATTGAACATTGCCTCTAACTATCCTTGGCAGCTCCCTGCAGCCTCAGTCAGTTTTCAGTGCTATTAACCACTTTCACATAAGGTATGAAATGAATGAATAAAATTCACACTACGCCGTTGTTAAAGCCATTGTTAATGGTTCATTTCCCGTTCACACTACTGTAATTGGTATCCTCAGGCAGCGCCGAATTTCCCCCTATCGGGCATTTTTTGAACTAATCTTTTTTATTGCCAACATGTCTTGATCTGAAACGTATACAGTCCAAGACTGACTTTGTTTCGCCCACTGGTTCTCATAGAGATACTTTAATTTGAATCACCTCCTATTTATCTGGCGCTTCCCCCTCAACCTCTCCGGCTTGGAACTGACAGTTTTTGTTGCCGTCGGTGTAGATCTCAAGTTCGGTAAGGCAGTGATCCTCAACCCCCGGTCCGCGGATCGGTACCGGGCCGTGGATCATTGGTATCGGGCCGCCCAAGAAACATTAATTATTTCCATTTTATTTACTGTAGTGTATTTCTCTCGGGTTTGTTCGACTTTCCATGGAGGAGAGTTTAACCGGGAGCTGAGAGACGTCACCTAAAACTGCACCAATATCATGGTATTTTGCGCAAATATTGCCGGTAGGCAGTCGCTATCCCGCCAAAAGCCAACTGTCAAATTAACATTTCTTAAGACACTCCAAATTTAACTGTAAACAGTAGACAAGTAGAGGCTCTGATCATCTGTTGAGTTGTTAAATCTATTCCAAACGCGTTGCTTAAGCAATCACAACCATTTAATATTATTATCATTCTTTCAGGATTTAAATCAAATACTGTGTACATATTTAAACTAATATTTTTACTTTTTCAGGCAATAACTTTTTAGGTTATATTGAAATATATTTTTAATAATATGTATTAACCTACAAACATTACTTCTTACATTGTTACACCCCAATACGTATTAATTAATTAAACCAGTAAACGAAAATACTGCAACATGTCTAAGTGTTTGTCAATTTAAAATGAAATATTAACTCAAATATTAATATAGCATCTATACACACTATTTTTATTTTATTTTATTTTATTTTATTTTATTTTATTTTATTTTATTTTATTTTATTTTATTTTATTTTATTTTAACAACCTTCCAACAGAGGCAAGCAGAGACTGGTTTTTAGCGACTGCCTTACTGACAATATTTGCGCATGCGCAAAATATCGTGATTTCGGGAGCTGAGCGGCTGCAAGCAGCAATGGCATCGCTCTTCTCTCTTCTCTCCGGTGTGTATCGCTCTTCTGTCTGTTCACCGGTACTTGTACATGCATATTGTGTTCGCTCAAATTTAACCCACAAATTAGCAAAAATGAGTACCGGTACGAAACAGACATCGTTAGGAAGTTTCCTTGGGAAAAAGAAAAGGCCCAGTGAAGAGACAGAAGAAGAGCCTTCAAAATAAACATAAAACTTTTAACTGGCAATACCATGAGTCCTACTTCAAATATGGATTTATCGGGACAGGTGATTCCCACACACCAACCCCGCTCTGCATAGTTTGCGGCGACCGGCTTTCTAATGAGGCCATGAAACCTTCAAAACTGCTTCGCCACTTGAATGCCAAGCACCCTGGATTAAAAGACAAGCCCCTTGGAGTATTTTGAAAGAAAAAACTGAAACACGAAGGACAGAAGAAAATTTCTGAGGGCCACTACATCAAGAAAGGAGAATGCACTGAAAGCATCATATTTGGTGACTATCCGTATTGCTAAGGCTAAAAAGCCATTTACTATCGGTGAAGAATTGATCTTGCCCTCCACTGAAGACATTTGCAGTGAACTTCTAGGAGAGGCTGCTGTGAAAAAAATAGCACATGTGCCTTTGTCGGCTAGCACTGTGACTAGGCGCATTGAGGAAATAGCTGAAGACATTGAGACACAATTGTTGGAGAGAATTAATACATCACCGTGGTATGCACTCCAGGTTGACGAATCTATACATATCGACAACAAGATAGTACTACTTGTTTATGTTTATCAGGAGGATGTGCATGAGGATTTGTTATGTGCATTATCTTTACGAACCAACACCACAGTTGCAGAACTGTTCAAGTCCTCGATGGTTATATATCAGGACAAATAAAATGATCTTTTTGGGTCGGCATAGGCACAGACGGAGCTGCTGCTATGACCGGACGACTGTCTGGTTTAATTGCTCGGATTAAGGAAGTTGCACCTGAGAGTGAATCTACGCATTGTATCATTCACACGGAAATGCTAGCAAGCTGAAAAATGTCACCGGAATTTAACAGCATATGATTGATATCGTTAAGTTATTAACCACATCAAAGCACACGCCCTTAACTCGCGCCTGTTTGAACAGCTTTGTGAGGGATGGACGCAGAGCACAGATGCCTTCTCTTATACACAGAAATAAGTTGGTTATCCGGAGGAAAATCGCTAACCAGAGTATTTGAATTACGAGAGCCATTGCAAAGATTTCTCTCAGAAAAGAAGTCACCGCTGGCAGCACATTTCAGTGACAAGGTATGGGTCGCAAAACTGGCTTACCTGTATGACATATTCAGCTAGCTCAATGAACTCAATCTGTCCCTTCGGTTGAAAATGACAACTGTTTTCAAGTTGGCAGACAAAGTAGTTGCATTTAAAGCCAAACTGGAGTTCTGGGGACGGCGCGTGAACAGAGGCATTTTGGACATGTTTCAGACATTAGCGGGGATTTTAGGCGAGACTGAGCCTGAGCATTCAATCTTCCAGTTGGTGCACGATCACCTGTCTTTGCTTTTAAAAGAGTTCGAGCGCTACTTCCCAACCACAAAAGACACACGAACTGGCAAGGAATGGATCCGCGACCCAATTGTCAACAAACCAGACGAATCTAGCCTGTCTGTGCAAGAAGAAGATCAACTGCTGGAGATTGCAAATGACGGCGGCCTTAAAACTACGTTCGAGACAACAACTCTGCCGGTGTTCTGGATTAAAGTCATGGCGGAATACCCTGAGATTGCCACCACAGCACTTAAATCCCTATTGCCATTTCCGACGTCCTATCTGTGTGAAACGGGGTTTCCTGCAGTGACAGCAAGCAAAACAAAACAACGGAATAAACTGGACATAAGCAACACACTTCCGGTGTCATTGTCTCCTATTACCCCCATAAGGAACCGTCTCGTTGCAGAGAAACAAGCTCAGGGTTCTGATTGATTTAGCGTTCTAGTGAGTTAAAATGTTAAATCACTTTTTATTCATTTTTTGGTGTAACTGCATTTCATTTTGAAGGCATGTTTAAATACAATTAAATTGTAATTATTAAATCAAAACAATCAAAAATAAAAACAATCAACGTCCCCCCTCCCCCAGGGCCGCGGTAAAATTATCAAACATTGACCGGTCCGCGGCGATAAAAAGGTTGGGGGACCACTGCGGTAAGGTATATCAGCTGTGAGAAGGCAGACACATATTGTGGGGTGTTTTTAACTGGTAAAAATCGTAGTGTCTAAATAAGTAGAGACTGAAGCTGCGTCTGGACTAAACAAGCAAGAACTAACAACAACTGTTTATTTACAGGTTACATGTGTTTAAATAGCCTATGTACAAAAGATATGAT
>JAFIDM010009631.1:181314623-181342887 GCA_023159025.1 Thereuonema tuberculata
AAACCGTTGTGATTTAAATAAAAGTGAATTAAAAGATGCCACAACCGTTAAAATTCAAAAATAAACAGATCAACAGATAATTACAGAGAAATTGAATAATAGAGATTAAAATACAGAAAACGGAATAACTAGAATACACAATGATAAAAACTATGATACAAGTATACAAATAAATATAAAATCACTACAATATCAAGGAATTTTTCATTTCTTATTTTGATTTTTTTTCGTTCTCTTAAAAAATAGAATGAATTAAAAGGAGAAAGAAAATTTCAAAAAGAAATTTCAATAAGATGAAGAAGTCATTGCCACAGATTACTGATTCACAAAATTTCAAACATGGCGAATCACCATCATTGGGATGAGAGACTGATGATAATTGAAACCCATCTTTTTTTTTTTTTTTTAATTGAAACTCCATAGTGGTAAAAAGAATTAGTTTGCTTGGCCGAAATTCCCAAAATTGTAAAATATTGTGTCTCTTTCAGACTGCCTCTTCCCCATTAACCTGTTCCATACAAGACACAAGTCTCCTCACAGCACGTCAAAGTAGACATTTTTTTTTTAGTTTTTCATTTTTTATTTTGATTTACTTTTTGTTAACGCAAAAAAATAATGAAACATAAAATAAGAAAGAAAAGTTTCGAAAAGAAAGAAAACACAAACCTAAAACACGAATTTCCTTAATTTGCTTTATTTTTTTCATTCACGAAGAAAGGAATCAACTAAACTAAGAAAGAAAAACTTTAATAAAGAAGAAACAAACCTAAAAAACACCGATTCGGAAAAGCTGAAGTACAGAATAATAAACGTGTAGTCGTATTGCAACAACAGAAAGAGGATATTGCATAGTTGAATTAAGAAAAATTTCTTGTAAATAAATTGAATTAATAAATTGAATTTTAATTAATGAATAGAATTCATAGAATTTTTTTTTAATTCCCAATTTTTACTGTTTTAATAATTCTAATACTTGGTTTTATTTTACTGGATATGAGCATTACTAAAACAAAAGAATTCTGGATTAAAAGAAATTTCATTAACTGCATTATAGAAACTAGGCATGATCCTCTTTCTGTTGTTGCAACATTCCTGTAAATGTTCTGTGGCTTCAGCATTTCAGAATCGGAGTTTTTTAGTTTTTATCAAATATTTAAGAAATCAGCCCAGCTATTTAGCAAGGGATTTCGGGGATGAGTTTTTAAGGGATATGAGAGGTGGACACCAAAATGCCTTTTCAAGTTCAAAGTTTTTAAGTTGAGGAACGTACCAACATTTATAGAAATCCGTCCAGCCGTTTTGCAGTGATGCGTGTTCACAGACAATCAGACAAACAGAGAAATGTTCAAGTTAAATAGTAAGACGTCGCATGCTGAGAACAATTACATTAGTACATCTCTTCCAGTATAATAGCAGCGCTAGGCAATTATTTTCAAAAATCATTTTAGTGTGGTAAGGCTTCTAGGAGATTTATATTAGAATTATCATAGAAAGTGCGGAATGCCATTCATTTTTTTTTTAATTTTTCTAAAAACATTGTCATTTAATTTCATATATAGTATCTGGAAACAGAAATATTCAGGTTTAGCGATTCTTGACTTACGGAGCTATTTGAGGGGCCCAACCCCCTTGCCTTTAACTCCCAGATTTAACCGATTTGACAGAGGACTGGGGAACCCCAGGGTCATTCTGGAGGAGAAACTATCGTGGAAAAACTTCATACCTTCGCAGGAGTTGAACCCAGCTACTCCAGTCCTCAGTCCAGCGTATACACCGCTGGGCTACCAGACCCGCTTAGTTTTATAATTAAGAAGTAAAATTGTACTTTGATTGCTTTTAATATTATTTTCTTATTTTTCAAAGAAAAATATCATCTTTGGCCTTGAAATACTTCCAAAGTCTGACAGTATTTGTGAAAGAATGATTAATGAAGCATTTACTAATTCTAAATTTGAAAGATTCTTGAACCAAATCTGGTCCTTAGAATGAATTGAATAAATTAAAACTTCATAACCACTAACAAAGATCTACAAACGTTAATATTTCCGAAAGAGAAATCATTATATAAAAGTTGTGACACCATGAGTTAGGATTTGCTTACCAATGGAAACAATCTCATTAAAAATCTCATTAAAACTTCACTGACATAAGAACGTGTTATTAGAAATTAAGTAAGCCGATTGTGACACAACAGTAATGAAAAAAAAATTGCTTTTCTTTATTTTAATTAGAAAAAAAAATCAATATTATAAGGAAAGGATCTGAATGGATGGAAAGCAATAGCTTATTCTTTAAAAAAAATAAAGATACGTAAATCAAACTTTCGCTTACAATTTGCCAAAAAAACAATAATCTCGCCTATTAAAGAATAATCTATTGATGAGTAATAATTTAATAATAGGTGTACGTTCAGCTACTCATCGCATAGTAGGAACTGAGCATATAGCGCTTGGGAGATCAATTTCAATAAATAGCGTCTTAAAGCTCCGCGAACACCATCCGATTTTCGAACTTACAACTTACACTATCCTACAGTAATGGACCGGACACCTGCATATTTACATAAAATCAGACGAGATTGTCAAAGTGCATGTGCGCACGTGATCAGTGAGTTTCAACAGGCATCAGGGATTACATTGCGGAATACATCACAATCACAATACATTGCGGAAGGAATTGAAAGCCCTTAAAATCCACAAACCACACATCTCCCCATTCAACAGAACCGCCAGACTCAAGTGGTATTTGCAAAGTCGCAACTGTACTGTAGAGCAGTGGAAAGCAATTTTATGGAGTGTAACGTGCCTCATCACCTTACAGTCGGATGGACGTGTTTGAGTGTGGCGAATGCCAGGCGAACGTCTTTTACCCGAGTGCATCGTTCCAACTGTGAAGTTCGGCGGTAGGGGAATCATGCTGTGGGGGTAATTCTCATAGTATGGCCTGGGACCATTGCATGTTGTTGCGGGAATCTTGAACTCCGAAGGCTACAAAGACAATTTGGATAATCGGATTGTTCCTACTCTCTCGCAAATGCTTGGAAATGACGATAGTTACTTTCAGGATGACAATGCTCCATGCCATGTTTCAGCCTCTGTCCAGCAGTGGTATACAAAGATGGCTGTAAAGCGGCTTCGATGGCCTGCTCAGAGTCCCGACCTAAACCCTATCGAACATTTATGGGACGAGTTAGAGCATCATTGAGGGCCAGGGGACCACGTCCTACATCTATAGCTGCACTGGCCATGTTCTTGAAGCAGGAAAGGACATAAAAACCCTTAGCTCTGTATCAAAACTTTGTGGAAAGCATGCCCCACAGGGTGGCTAATGTAATTTCTGCACGTGGATGCCCATCCCACTCTTAAATCAGTTACACTTTCACATGTTTCCAATAAAGTGCACTGTCCGGTCCATTAGTGTAGGGTAGTGTAGTTGGCCAACTTCCAGTCTTCGAGTTGCTAGAGCGGACCTTGAGCACGTTTTTCAGCGACTTTGCAGCGATTTTAGTTGGCCGACTCGAGTCGGTTGTGTTCGCGTAGCTTCAGGATAAGGATAAAGAAGGATCGACTAACCACCGTTAATCACTCAGACCTCATAAATGGGTCCGTTGTGTCCCCTCATAATAAACTCTGACTATGTCAAAGATAAATCCTCAAAACTGTGATGACATTCAGTGATAATAAAACATCCTGTGGATTTACAAAAGGATAAAATGACCTTAACCTTAAAGATGGAGATAATATCAGTAGTAAGACGAATCTCACCAAAGATCTCCCATCTGTTCCCAGCCAAAGATGGACAAAAACATAAAATGTGTTAGGAGTCTCCTCATCCATTCCACATTTGAATGCGTCTGAAGACATCAAAATAATCGTGAAAATATTTTCAGTTGGAACCTAAATAATCTTCGCCAAAGATTAAAAAGAAATTTTTGTTTCGGGTTTTAAGCCGAGACCCAGAGGCGAAGGGCAAATTCCTTTTGAGGCGGAACGTTTAACGCCCAAAGGTTTTTGTTCCCATTATTATTGATTGTTTTTTATGTTTTGCTTTCATTATTTTCTTTTTCTTTATTTATGGACACGAAGCGGAAAGCTTGAAGCCCTAGAATATTTGTTTCTATTACTTAAGTTTTTATTTTGTTTTTTCATTATTTGTTTTTCTTAGTTACTGAATTTGCATTGTGGTTTCCATCTTCAAAGCATTGCCCCAAATTTTAAAGAAATCAGTCCAACCATTTTAGTTAGAGATTTCGGGGCTCGATTTCGAAGGATAGGAAGGATGGAGATCAAAATAAATATGACTATGTTTTAAATTGGACTGTAAATAAACAAATCACAAACTTTTATGGAAATCCGTCCAGCCGTTTAAATGTGATGCTTATAAATAGAGAAATGGAGAAATGGAATAAAAATAACTGAATCATTTGTAAAAACATTTTAATAACGATTTGTATTTTACAAATATTCTAGCAACAAAATTAAAGTTTGTTTCGGTTTAATTTCTACCCAATCATTCCAGTAAATAGCAAAATTACGAAATATTAGGTTTCAATATTAGATTTTTCAAAGAAAGTTAACTCCTTAATCCCCTCCTCAAAATGCTATCTTTTCAAAAAGGGATTGAAGCAATTTATGAAAAATACATGTTTTTAGTTATTCTTTAATTACTTATTAAAACTACACTCGAGTGCAAGGAAATCGACTCAAACTGAAACGCAATGGTGAACTTTAAATTGTCACAAATTTTTGATCGTTTGAAACTAAGTAATAAAATAACAAAGAATATGCCATTACCGTTCACGTGACACGCAGAACGTTCCGGATGAATGCATTTTGTAAAAAATGTGAGGAAACCAGTAAAATAGGAAAGGTGTAGTACCAAAAGCATTCATGTCATTACAAAGACAAGGCCTCAAATTGAGCTTAATTTAGCATGTATTGCAAGTCAATAAATGGTGTTGCCACCTCGAGCTCTGATAACAGCTTCCATTCGGCATCTCATTGATTGGATCGCATTCATGACATGTTGCGCAATATTGTTCCATTCCTCTTCTAATGCCCTCTTCAACTCGTCGATTGTTTCTGGAGCTGAATTTCTACCACGAACTCTTCTCTTAAGGAGGTCCAAAGATGTTCGATCGGGTTCAGATCAGGACTACCGTGCAGGTCACCCTATACACTCAATGCCAACTGCATTCAGATAATCCCGAACAGCAACAGCGGCGTGTGGAGTAGCGTTGTCGTGCATGAAACAATCTAAATTGTTTATTTTTACTTTGTAATGAGAGGAAAGTTTATTTTATGTTATTCTATTTTCCTCTTTTACCTATCACCTGAGGAAGAATAATTGAAGAAATTATTCGAAATATAGTACTGGAGTAAAGAAGTTTTTCAAAGGAAAGATTGATGGATTTATTTATATATTAGCTAGTCAGTTAAGTATGTATCAATTGCTAATATTGTTTAACAAACTGAATTTCTGCCCCGGAGTTGGAAATTTTATTTCTAATAAATTTGATCTAAATTTAAATTTTCCTAAAGTTCAGCTGCATGGCTGTGGAACGAATAATTTCAAGATTTAATCAGCTATACGGAATAAAATAATTTCAATATTAAAACTAAACATTAAAAAGAATTTTTACCTTCTGGAGGGTTAAAAGTATCTGAATAAAAAATTAAATTTTGGGATTTCTGTTTTGAATTCAGCGTAGTTGATTAACTAGAAAGTGACAATTAGAAAGTTTAGATATTTAAGGAAATTCAAATAAGAGCTCAATAAGAATAAATATCAGACATTATATTTCAAATATTCAAAAAAATATAAACTGACCGCTTTCTTTGGCGCTTCCATTTTTGCTCATTGCTTTGTTAGAGAAAGTTTGTAGTGCTGCCTGCTAAACAGGAACATGTAAACATATCAGCTAAGTAATTTGTTAACGATTAACTTTTATTAACACTCACTTTAAAAAGATACAAACTTTTAACTTTTTGAAGTACATAAATCCTTTGGCTATACATTTAAGAAATTAAATACATCAAAATGTTATATATTATAATTCAATAAAATAAATGAGGCAGTGCTGGACACTAGCTTTGATATTGTGTTGATTTGTTGGGGTGGCGCTTCAGGGAGCTGAAGTTGTATCTCTTAATTTTTTCCACGCACTCTAGGCTATCATCAAGAGTAAATCTGGTTGATGACACCTAATAAGACAGAAACAGCTGTACCAGATTCAAGATAAATAAGGTTCTCGCATCCTAAGCTAATTGTGCATCTTTTAATTTTTTTTCCTTTAGTTATACATATATTCAAAAAGAATGCCTTTGTGAGTAGAGTTGATACTCTGGGACGGCCGTTTCGAGCTTGTTGGGCCCTCCTCAGCCACAGCAAGACTCAAAAGGCGTACGAGGTGAAGAATTGAGAATTCACGATGGAGACAGTGACCCCTCAATGATTAAAAGCAAGAAAATAAAACGAACAAAATGTGGAATCCAAATCCTTGGGCAGCATTCAGGCTATCACAAAAGGTATTTGACCAGAAAAAGGAAAAAAAATAAACAAACCCTCTAATGGGTAAAAGGAAAGCAATTTATTCAAAGAATTAATATATTTTCTTACATAAAATCAGTGGTTCATTAAATTTCGAGTATTCCAACATGTACAACTTTGATATACTAATGTAATAACTATTTAAAGATGATATTGCATGATATTTTTAGTTTTATTAATACTAGAGTGGTTTATTAATTTTTCGTAGACCATTGGTTCTGAACATTCTTCTACAAAGAAATTACTGCTTTTGCTACGCAATGCCTTGCATTTCTTAAGAAATGAAAGTTATGAAAATACACAATTCTATCTTCATGAGTCAATAGGCAACATTCGTTTGTTACATTTCATTCATATCCATTTTAAGCTGATTGTGTATTGTTGGTCGCCAAATTAACTCGGCTAACCAATGGGGTTCGCACAAGAGATTACTTTTTTGTTCAGATAGCCCTAAGCAGTCCTTCTGTGACGGCTTCCCTTCTCTCGGTTTCGGCTGAAAACCTTTTCTGAAGGCGGCCTTTGTTGCCGACGGGATCCTCACTTCCCTGGAAGGGAGACCTTTGACAATCTGGCTTCTCTCGTAACTGTTGGCGACGGCTTGCCGCTAAGACAATCGGGGGACGCACGGGCGGCTAACTTCTCTTCTCCGGCTTGGAGGAAGACTTGGCGTGGCTGGCTGCCACCGAACGAACTGCAGTCTCTTCTTTTATCCGGCTAGAAACGCACTGCCTCACTTCTCTCTCTCCCCGGCTGGAGATCCACTGCTGTGGCTGACTACCACTAGACGAACTGGCTTCTCTCTTTCTCCAGCTGAAGACTACAGTATGGCTCAATGCCACGGAGGAACTGCTTCACCTCTGTTTTCGGCTGGAGATCCACTTCTGTGGCTGGCTGCCACCGGACAAACTGGGTCACTTCTCTTTCTGCGGCTGGAGGAGCTGCTGGCGGCTTCCTGCGGCGGTGACCAAACGACTTCACTGCTCTCTCTTCTCCGGCTGAAGACTGGCTGTTGGCGGCTTCCTGCCGCGTAGTCGTACTTCCTCTTTGGGCTTCTGCGCAGAAACGAACTGATTTCTTCAACCGAAGGAGCTGTTTATAAGGCCGGCAACGCATCCATTCCCGTAAGCAAAGGGAGGGAAAGAAAGCGCTGCCGGAACAGTTCACTACTGCGGGGGAGGGACACCGCTATTCCATTTATCCTACACCAGTATTTCACTTCAAATAAAATTCCATTCCAAATCTTACTTCATTATTAATAAATGCAAGCTAACATTAAAGTCGTTTATTCATTTTCTTATTTTCAAAGGTTGCAAAGGCATCAGTTGAATATTAAAAATATGGAATCCACAATTAACTATCCTAAATCATATACTGAATCGTATTGTTATTTTTCTTTTATTAAGCATGTTTTTAGTAAAGACCATTCAAACGAAGAAATACTATCATTGGTTAGGCCAACTTCTCTTCTAGAGAATCGACTAGTCCGATCCTGCCTCCCTATTCAGAATTGACTGTTCCAGAGACGAGAAGGAGGCGTCAGACAGCTTTTAGTAGCGTAGCAGAGTCAGGTTAGGCAGTCAGTTGGTGGCCGAGAGCCACGGAGAGGAGAGAGAAGAAGAGTGAAGTTCATAGTTGGATAGGAATCCAAGTAGTGAAAGCGGACTTGAACCAGAAAAGATCCTGGAGCAGTGATCATTTAATTCACAGAGTTGAACAAAAGGGTTGGGCCTTGGAAGTCGTACTCGACCCCGGCAGAAGCAGACTGTTCCAGGCATTAGCAAGCCGCCCTCACGCAAAGTCTTACGGAGAAGAACCTGTACGCAGACGTCGGAAACTCGAAAAGGGGACCTGTACCTGATGTGACCTCCCCAGTTCTGTGTCAAGCCATCCTTCCCGAGTCGCATGAATCCCTTGGCTCTTGAACGATTGGACTAAGAACTATGAACAAAAAAAATTCAGGCAGCAATATTTCAAAGTGGTTTTCATTTCATGAAATTCGCAATCACTTGGAAATCGGAAACAAATGAAATATAGCAACAAACCGGAAGAAGCCGTTTAATAAGCATTTGATGGACACTCATTTTTATCTAATGGCCACCTAATCTGCCTGTTCTCCCTTTCAAACCTCATATGTCAAGAAAGTCTAACACATTACAGTTAGCATTGGTAAATCTATACACGGCGAAGGACGCTGCAAAACTATGATAATGTATATTTAAACAAATTACTTTTAAAAGTTACTTTACTAGAATGTATTATTAGGGTAACAAAACTGTACCTTTGCAACATTAACTACGTTAGCTTGTCATAACCATAATGACTTTTGTTTTCCCCCAGTCGCCACTTGGGAAAGAGTCCTTCAACCTGATGACCATTCTTTTTATTTTTAATTTTAGACGATATTTTTATAATATGGGAGGGTACAGAGAGACAGTTCTCTAGATTCGTGAATTATGTTAATAGTTTTCGTAAAGAGATTAATTTTAAAATTGAAAAGGAATATGATAACAAAATAGTTTTCCTGGATTTATTGATTAAGAAAGCAGAGTTTGGTATTACTTATGAACAATATGCTAAACCTTAGCAAAGTAATCATCTACTAAATTATAATTCAAACCACAAAATTTCAACCACAAAGGAAATAATTTACAACAACATAAGAAGGATCGTCAACAACACAGAAAGTAAGAAAGAATGGCATAACTTTATAAATAACTCGGTTAGAGAATTTTTCAAGAAGAAAAACATTATCAAAGATGGGAATGTCTCCAAAGATAAAGGTTTTATAACAGTAAAATTACCTACAAGGATTAAAGATCAACAGAAACAACAAAGAAGTTTCTAAGAATAATAATGTTAATTTGGTTTTTTACAAAGGCAACATTTTATTGAAGAAAAGTTTGATTGAAAAGAAGATTTTACATAAGATGGGTGTTGTTTACTTATTACGTTGTAGAGACTGCAAAGAGAACGAGATAGGGGACTATATTGGAATTACAGGTCGGACTCTTAAAGAGAGGCTTAATGAACATGTCAAAGCATACTAAAACAACCACACAAATCTATCTGACTGGGCTGAGCACTGCTCAAATTTTAATCATAAGCTAGATCCTTTAGTCTATGTCATTTTTGAATCTATGGATAGACATATCGATGGCTTAGCGCAAAAGTAGCGAATATCCAGTAAACACAAAATTAGAGTTTTGTGGCGAATAGGTATCTTGAAGAGCCTTCTTGTAGGGCAAAACTAGCAAATCTTTCAAAATGGCTTATTTCTTATGATTTTAGGACCTAAACTAGCAAAAAAGTACTCATTTTCCCCACTAATTCAGCTTTTTCTCAAAACTTGCATCTTGGATATTCGCTACTTTTGCGCTAAGCCATCGATATGAGAGAAATTTTAGAATCGTGCACGATAATTTGTTGCAAATGTTTCAATAAAAACAAATATCTTAGAGTTAATGAAATTTCATTAGACTTTTTTAGAAATTTTTTAAAGAAAAATAAGAGATTAAATGAAATTTTAAAGTTTAATTAATGATCACATTTTTTTCCCAACAATGATTTGTTTTTCCCAATAAATGTCTATCGTTTTAGTTGTTAATTATGATTTATTTTGTGACAAAGACACGATATAGTGTAGAGACTGATTGTTACATTTTTGTAATGCTTGGAGAGAGGTAAAGATTCTTTTCTTTCTCCTTTCTTACAGGCCGACAGCTGGTTCTTGATGATCACGTTTGCACGAGAATTACGAAAAACGCGAGATCTGGCCATTAGCCTCTTCAGCAGGTCTCAAGGAATGTAGTATTTTGGATGTCTGTCACTAGGAAATTGCTAGAGAAAAAATTTTAAAGTTGGATTTTTACCTTTAGCGTAGAGACGATGGATGCAGCGGCGAATAAGGCATCGGTCAAATCGTCTACATCAGTAACGGGGCTTGCTCGTGATCGCTTCTTTCCCGGAGTCGATAAGCCTTCTTTCTCGCCATTTTGTGAGAAGACATGGATAGAGGCTATTCTCGTGTCAATCACCTCAAATCGCGAAAATTCGGGATCATCAAGAACCGTCTGTCGGTCTATATTTATTTTGTATATTTTTAGTTTCTTTACATTTGAGACGTGGAAAAAGTCTATTAGTTCGATTGACAAAATATTGGTCATTTCAGGGGAGTATATTTGTTTTGGAATAAAGTAAGCATTTTATAGAAATGTCTAACAGTTTTTGTGAAGTTTAATCTTCTGTTTGAAGCATACCATAATGAAACATATGATAACTTTTACTGGAGAAGTATGAGAACTCAAATAAAAAAACTTTGCAAACTGGCGTTATTAGGAACACCTGGTCCAATTAACGCCACCTACTTTCTAATAACTTATTTAAAATTAAGAATTATTCCATCATTGTAAACATTATTTATATAAAATTACAGTAAAAAGCAACTAAATTTGACTTTCTGTAAAAAATAAAAAAAAAAATCACTTGAAATTAACGCAGTCTTTCTAATCTGTAACTAAAACAAAAGAGGAAATGTAAAAATTAATTAATTTCGGCATTTTCCGATTATAAAAGCAAAATAATAAATAAGATTAAAATCTATATTTTCACGAAACATATAAATGTCGTACGTAACCTAAAATCGTATATGTAGACCATTAACACCACCAGGGCGTTAAAGCGCTACTGAGCACATGGATCACATGATACACTTGTTTGTCTACAATTTCCGAATTTTAAAAATAACAGTTAACTTGAAGAAGAATCTTCAAGAATCAAGAAAATATATAGTTTTATACATTTAATCTTTGCTGAACATTAAAAAAAAAACTATATTTTATCTTACGTTGATATAGTAGCAGCCTTTCAGAACCAGTCCTCGACACGAAAAGGTGGAAATATAATTTCACTCGAAAATGTTGGCGGTCTGCTAGTAACTCACTTCAACACTAGAGGGCATGTCAATGCAAGCTACTTTAGTACAGTACCGCCATCTCTTATATTTATGAAGAATTAGATAGAAGCCGTTAAAGGTATGCATGGCGTTATATGGCTGAGGTACCTTATAATCATTAACATGTTAGTACAACATACAGCTATTATTTTACGCGTGTTGCACATATCTTGAAGCTCATGGACCTGTTTTTTTGTTAAAAACTAATGTAATTAAAATAAAAAGTATTACAGAAACGACCAGGGTTTCGAATTATCTTCGTAAGTTTTTATCGAGCAATGTGAGGAAATCATGAATACATGGTTATATAACATAAAACGTCATGATGCGTAACTATAATTAACATATTACGTAGATATTGGAGAAAACACTCTGGTGGTGGGAAGCTGTAACGTCCTGGATTGGGAAAACACACTGGTGGTGGAAAACTGACGTCCTGATTTGGGCCAAATATAGAATGCATCCTTCGAATCGGTCTGAGACAGTTCGCTGTTGAATTCATATATGCCTTTAAAACATTAAAATAAAATCTCTGCTTCTTCAATGAGATAAAATGAAATCATTAAAATGAAATGAAAAAATATAAGATTATAAATGGAAATTAAGAGAAGATTTTTTTTTTCTAGTGAAATTTCATTTCTTCAAATCTTTATTTAATTGTAATTTATTTTAATTGTTTTTCCTGTTAGTCTTTTTTTGTTAATAGTCCATATTCAATCATTTTTGGTGTAGAAAGATGGTCATTGTAAGCCTCTTGCATTTCTAATGTAAAACAAGACTCCAAGCACATTCTTTTATGGTGTTTTGCATCTGGCCATAATTTCTGGTGAATTGAAATTATGCTATGTTGCGTTAACTTGGTATGCGTAAAAGTTAAATAATCCTCAATCCTGTTGCGGATGGCCCTTTCGTGCTCCGCGACCCTCTCCTGGACCGTTCGGCGGGTCTCTCCCAAATAAATGCATTCATGTTGAAAACTGTGTAACGCATAGACTACCCCACTGTCATGTGGCTTTTGGATTAAAGTTTTTTTTTTTTTTTTTTTTTTTTTTTTTACGCATAATATGAGGAATAGTGTTGCTTACTGGAGCTGTTATACAGTTATTAAAGGGTTTACATAGTTTCCGCATAACCGGAAATGCATCGATACTGGATGGAAACAAAATGCTGCTTGTGTCGAGTTAATGGTTTATCATTATGAATCACTATAATAATGATAAACCATTAATACCTTTTTTGAAATGTCGTTTTAAGAACATTTGCGGATAATCGTTAGATGATAACAAAGAGTGTATGGTATTAAGTTCATTATTGAACATTTCCTCGTTGCTGGATAATGCGAAGGATCTCGCAATAAACATGCTGGCTATGTTTATCTTGAACGAAAAGGGGAGCATAGGAGTTAAATTCATGACGGTTGTAGATTGAGTAGGTTTTCTATAAACCGCCGTGGTGAAACCTTCCGGTTTTTGCGTAACTAGAACATCTAAGAAAGATATACGTCCTTTATGCTCTTCTTCTACATCAAACTCTATATTGGAGTGAACTCGCGAAAATGCATTGAAAATGCGGGTTCTAAGAGATCTATCTGTGTACATGATAATATCATCAGCCTATCTGTAATATAGTGGAATGTTGCAATATTACCAAGGATTGTAATGCCTTTTCCTCAACATAAATCATAGTCCATTCAGCGAATGCTGCGGATGCGGAGAGTCACATGAAGATACCCACATTTTGCTTGTAATAACTTTCTTTAAATTTGAAAAATTGCATTTTAAATAAGGCTTCAACAATAATTCCAATGGTATTACATAGATCAAGATGCGTAATTGAAAGTACGATCTTGTTTTTTGTTAAACGTAAAAGCTTGGGACACCTTAAATTAGAGTTCCTCACTAATTGACGTGAAAAGAGCTTTTACGTCGAGCGAAAATAATTCATGATTATTATCTACCTTGACGTCGGATAATTTGTCCACAAAAACTCTGCTATTGGCAACACTGTATTGGGAGTTGATATTGAGCGATTTTAATTTACGATATAAGTATTTAAGATATAAGTGATATAATTAACGATATCAATGTTAGTACAACATCTTTAATGACTATTTTAAAACAATATCTAGTATTTTAAATCTACGAATTGTAAAGCTACGATAATGATGGTATTTGGACGAATCTTACTTTCATTATATACCATCCAACTGTTTTAGAGAACTAAATTATTCAGAAGTGTTATTGTTTAGGAGGCATTGTCAATTGGTGTTAAGTTTTTCAAGAATCTTAATATCTGATTCATCTGTTTTTAATTCTGCTATATTTACTATTTAATTTCTATTTCAAACCTATTACAGGAAATGGCAGAAATAAATCAAATTTTCTTAAAACTACAGATCACCATCTCTCTTAACTCTTTGGATAAAGGAGTGCGTCGAGCCACTAATTTTTGAGATCTCAGAAAAGCTTTTATTCTATAAATTTTTATCTAATTATGATGTTTCGGGAGACGGACAACAAAATACAGGAGCGGCACTATGTGATCTACAAAAGAAAGTTTTATCTATATTTACTTATTGCCAGTCAACTGATCTAGAAATTTTAATCCATGATGTTTCTAATGGATCTAAATCGAAGAAACTAATACGAGATTTCGAAAATAATTAGAATAGTTAAGTTACAATTTCCTACAATACCTACATTCCATGGAAACAACTCCACCCCCTCTCCCAAAAAAAGGCTTTATTTTAATAACATTGGTGTGAATTCAGAATAAAATAATATCGAAAAATTTTGTTTTTTCATATTTAAACATCTGGGTTAGTATGTTTTCACGTCATCTAAGCATTTTCTCTTTCAAATCAAATCTTTCACAAAATTAAAACTTACTTTTGTCTGGGCGTAAATATGTTTTAGACCAATTTAAGGAGAACCGGGTTAAAAAAGTATAAGTACAAACTTCGTAAACTGAAAACAAATTTTAGATTTGTTCAAATCAAATAAATTTTCCAGAAATTATAAGGTACCTCAGTCATATAACGCCATGTATACCTTTAACGCCACCTATCTAATTCTTTATAAATATAAGAGATGGCGGTACTGCACTAAAGTAGTTTGCATTGACATGCCATCTAGTGTTGAAGTGAGTTACTAGCAGACCGCCAACATTTTCGAGTGAAATTAAATTTCCACCTTTTCGTGTCGAGGACTGGTTCTGAAAGGCTGCTACTATATCAACGTAAGATAAAATATAGTTTTTTTTTAATGTTCAGCAAAGATTAACTATTTAAAACTATATATTTTCTTGATTCTTGAAGATTCTTCTATGTAGATAAGTTAACTGTCATTTTTAAAATTCGGAAATGTAAACAAACAAGTGTATCATGTGATC
Source organism: Thereuonema tuberculata (assembly GCA_023159025.1). Taxonomy (NCBI): domain Eukaryota; kingdom Metazoa; phylum Arthropoda; class Chilopoda; order Scutigeromorpha; family Scutigeridae; genus Thereuonema; species Thereuonema tuberculata. Next base: position 181,329,514 of record JAFIDM010009631.1, read on the forward strand.
CATGTGCTCAGTAGCGCTTTAACGCCATGGTGGTGTTAATGGTCTCCATATACGATTTTAGGTTACGTACGACATTTATAAGTTACTAATATGTTTCATGAAAATATAGATTTTTATCTTATTTATTATTTTGCTTTTATAATCGAAAAATGCCGAAATTAATTAATTTTTACATTTCCTCTTTTGTTTTAGCTACAGATTAGAAAGACTGCGTTAATTTCAAGTGATTTTGTATTTTTTTAAGTCAAATTTAGCTTTTTACTGTAGTTTTGTACAAATAATGTTTACAATGATGGAATAATTCTTAATTTTAAATAAGTTAAGTTACTAGAAAGTAGGTGGCGTTAATTGAACTAGGTGGCGTTAATTGGACCATCCTAATAACGCTAGTTTGCAAAGTTTTTTATTTGAGTTCTCATACTTCTCCAGTAAAAGTTATCATATGTTTCATTATGGTATGCTTCAAACAGAAGATTAAACTTTCTTGGTCATAATTTTCGTGTTTCGATACACCTTATTTCCTGACTTATAGTAATTTAAATGTTAAGGTGGCGTTATTTGGGCAGGGTACCTTACAAAGCTTTTTTATACCTTTTATAATTTCCAATCCAATCAAACTTTTTTGAAGAGTTTCTAAGTAATAAGAATCTCTGTTTTAACTCTAAGGTTGAGTTATAAAACTGTTTCCCATAAATATATTGACTTAAATCAAGTGGTTTAACCTACGGCGAATAGAAGGAACTGTCTTACCCCAAAAACTGAAATCAATAAAATATATAAGTATTCTTGTATTTAATAAGCTTAGCAGTAACTGTAATCAGCTGTCTGTCAATTCCCTACATAGTGATATTTCATTCATCCTTCAAATTTTGCTACTCTTTCCTTGCAAAGTGATTTAATCTTTGACATAAAATGTCAAAATTAATAATATGGAATTTTGTCTTCCTGTGAAATGATAAATGGACATTTAAAAACTTTTATTTAACCATAAATCTCTTTTAGAAGTTAAATTTCCCTAAAATATTAAAGTTATGAAAAAATAAAATCTAGAATAAATTAAAATTTGAATTGAAACATTTTATTTTCTTACCTATTGAATACAAGTAGCATCCATTCGTCGAAAAGCGTCCTTTCCTACATACAAAAAAAAAATAGGAAAGTATTGAGAAAAAAATTGTTCTTTGAAGAAAATACAATTCATTCTTTACATTTTTAAGATAACAAAAATATAAATTTGCATTCCACAAATAATTGAAGTTTTACTAATAAAACCTAATTATTTTCTTTACACAAAAAGAAACTGTCCCTCGAAAAATTAGTTTAACCTAATATTGAATGAGCAAAGTACTATTTTATTGTACTAAATTTTTGTTTGTCATATTTTTATCATAAGACAAATAACCTCGTTATTAAGTTTCCAAATAATCTTGAATTTGGAAACTTAATTTGGACATCTCATTAGAAACCCCTTTTCTATTTTTTTAAATTTTTAATATAAAATACGCAAAATCCACTAATGTACATAGTTTTATCACCTGAGGTTAAACAAGGCTTTATTGTGATAACATTGCAAATGGCACCTTAACAAAAATGTCAAGTTTCTGTACAGCAATAGTAAAGCACTGAAAGAATATTTTTATATGAAAATTCGATTACAGCTACTGCATATAATAATACATTAATTCTAATAAATCAATTTCAATAAATTTAATACATAGTTCTATTAAATTACGTAGTTTCTAACGATACGCAAAAAAAAAAAAATCTTAAAATCTCATTCTAAAATTCTGAACGTCTTTGAAGAGATGTAGAATTCTGGAACATTCAGACTTACTTGTAAAGACGCCACTTACAATAATAACTATTCTAATTCTTCAAACCACTCTTCATTCAGGAATCGTTTGATTCAGATTTCAAATAAAATTAAAACAGGGATTTGTAACAATAATTTTGATAGAATGGAGAAATTATTTTCATTAACTTAAAAAACTTCAATTACAAGCCTTTTAATTAGCCGTGAAAGCATTCCGTTTTAGAACATTAAAGATTTCTTTAGAAAAAAAATATATCCGAAAAGAATTCTCATTTTACAAATAAAAATTAAAATAAAAAAATGAAAAATTGGAGAATGTAGAAATTTGCTGAAACCTGAACTAAATGGCTACCATAAGCCTTTTAAATTAAAATTCTAGAATAAACAAAAATTGTTTGATTAAAAATTTTAAATAATTCAAATAAAAATCGTATAAATTTAAGATTAAACAGAAAGATCACTTAAAAAATATTAATTCAAATTTAGGAGAATAGAGAATCAATTTCTGTAAACATAACACCGTTATCAATAAGCCTTTTAATTAACCCTGAAACCATCCGGAAAAAATCATTTGGAAAAAACGGGATTTACATTCTAAAGGAATTATTTCTAATATTTCAATGTAATATTTATTCAAAAATATTTCCGCATTTAATTGTTTTTAATTCAGAAAAAAAATTTTAAGAGAAAGTAGAAATTAGATTAAACCTAATGAAAATGGCTCTCGTAAACATTTGAAGAATTCTAGGAAATTCCAAATGTTTATAATTTATATTTGTTTTATTTATAAATTTCGTTTGAAAATCCGATAAATTTAAATTTTAATTTAAAAAAAAAAACAACAAAACTGAAAAGTTTCAGAGAATGTCGAAATTAAGCTAATGAAAATGGCTCTCGTAAGCCTTTGAAGAATTTTAGAACATTTAAAAACTTTGAATAAAATTCGATTTAATTATTTCTAACATTTCAAGAAAAATATTTTCTCTTATCTTTAAGATAGGAAATGGAAATTCGATAAAAATGGACCAAAATCTAAATATTCTACAATAATGATTTCTTACCACAAATGGACGTTTCTTCGAATCAACGAAACACATAAGCCTACACCAAATTTAAACTTTTCGACGATGATTCGACGAATGTACATAATGCTTTATTAACGAACAACTTTGAGTTACAATCCAATCTGAAGAAATCCTTGGAAGATTCATATTTTGTCCAATGAACATACAACACGTTTTTCAATTGAATCACGAGACGCAATGTCACGAGAAATGTAACACGTGCTTATATTCAACAAAGTCAATTGTTGGACATTGCATAGTTTGAGTTTATCAGATTATCATTATTGTAAAAATCAAATCAATAATTAGCAGAATAGTCAGGAACTTTTAACTAAGAAAAAAAAAAGTTTTTATTTATTTATTTTCTTTTAGAAAAGAGCAAAAACGAAGGCACAACGCAAATAACGAGAGGGGAAAGGATTCGCACCCTGAATTTGTCACCGGGAAGAGACTGGGACGGGCCGTTTCGTCCTTTTCAGGACTCATCAGCCAGCCAAACTTCCTCGGTGACAGACTCAGAAAGTGCGTAGGGGCCGTAATCCCAGTTCTCGCTCCCGAGTATGGAATCTCCCCCTCAGGAATCCTAACAATCCTAACGCACCTTCTGAGTCTGTCACCGAGGAAGTTTGGCTGGCTGATGAGTCCTAAAAAGGACGAAACGGCCCGTCCCAGTCTCTTCCCGGTGACAAACTAAGGGTACGAACCCTTTCCCCTCTCGTTATTTGCGTTGTGCCTTCGATTTTGCTCTTTTCATTGAACCCTCAGGCACGTAAAATCTCTCTTTCCTTATTTTCTTTTGAAATGATTAATTTAGGGAAGATCCTAAAATTACAGTTAAGATGATAAAATAATTTGAAGCAAATAAAAATGATAATTCCATGTTTTTTGATGGATTAAATGGTTCCCTTACTTCACTAAAATCATAATAATTGTTTTTATACAATCATTGTCAAATAAATTAAGAGCTTACAGAAGCAGCAATCTAAATACTATAACACTTGGCATAGGCAATTAGAATTATAACGCAAATATTTGAATACAATATCAGAGCAAATGGGCCATTTCTTCGGATAAAGCACTATAGGTGAATAGTCCTTTAGTTCTGCGTTTAGCTCGGAATGTTTGGAGGAGTCTTCCCTATTTTTTTCTTAACCACCAAGGTTTCCTTACGTTCTTGCCAAGCTGAGATAAACTTTTAATCTTGTCCAAGATTTCCCGTTAAAATCTATATACTAATCAAAATAAAGAATTTTCTTAACGCAGGAAGCAGTGATTGTTTTTGAAAATGTAACTTACTGAAACAAAACCATCATAAGAAAATAAATTCTTTGAGATGGGGCATAGGACAATGTAAATGTGGGATTATGACCATAAAGGCTTTCATGCATACGACAGGCCTCAGTTTCGCTTATTGTTTGAAATTGTTTGGCCCAACTGCCATTCTCTGAACACTAGCAATACTGTTGCACGAGAAAAGCCGAGGATCTTCGCAGTTTCCAAAATACTGGAACCGGCTCTTCTTGCCCACGATCAAGCCTCGTTAGAAGTCGTTTAAATCTTTTGTCTTCCCCATGTTTCGGCGAACTGTACTGATGCACAATTCTCTTGATACCGAGCATGCCTTTTATACGCTACTCGTTACTGTTACGCGTCACTGTCGGACCTGTCCAAGTGAGGGGTGCGTCTAATAAATTGGCCACTCAGTGTAATATGTTCAAATATATTATTTTTTAGATTTTTTTCCAATAATTTTCCAATTATTTAAAAATATGATTAAAATTATTTTCTTTACTTAGGTTAATTACTTTTTTAAAATTTAGTTTTCAGAAGTAGACAAGGTATTTTCTCTTTCTTTAACATTATTACATTTTTTAAATTTTATTTGTAGCAGTTTCGGTTTTACTTTATTTTATCAGTATGTTTCTTACTTTTAATTATTTTGTTTTCTACTATTATTAACATTTGAAAAAATGAATGGGATAAACAAAATAATAATGGAAGGATACAATTCACTGTTTTGATATATTTCATCTCGAGGCTTAAAAAAAAAATACTCTTACTATAAAGCACATTTTACGATCAACCCAAGCGAAAACAACCGCTATTCTTTTGGTTCATCAAATGATATATGAAGAGAGGACGACGTTACGTGTATGTATATATGGATAACGATCGATTACAATTCAAAGTGAAACTTGCCCGAAGTGGCAAATTTATACGTATTTTTAGTCGTGTCAAACCGACAATGTTGTGCATTACCCACCGCGCTCTCGAAAACAGACTCATGACTTTGTAATACGCCTCCCCCTTTTTTCTATATATCCTTTTAATCGAATAGAATCGCCGTCGGTCTACAACAAGCTTGCGGCCATTGGGCGGGATGGCGTTCCGAATGGGTTTGAGGCCCCGGGGAGGACCCCTTCTCTCTTCGCAGAGGAAGATACGGTGCTAGTGCGAAGGGGGAAATGTTTCCTTCGTTCCTTGGCGTATTAGCGTCCATTACTGTCAGGGGATACGAACGGTATTTTTATGCCAATGCCGGTGCTTTATGCCTAATTTGAAAAGAACATTTCCGTACCCGTTCATAAATTCGATCGTCCAGTTCTGCAACGGCCGAGTTACATATTTATTCTAATGAGGGGGATGGAGACGCTTTCGAGATGCAGAAAAGGATGCCGTCGGGCCTGGGCCCGTCTAGTGCCTAGCCGCCCCGGCGATATTTCGTCGGCTGCGCAGTCGAGAAAGACACGATGAATGGCCTCCGGCAGACAGCGAAGTTAAGTTTCTTTGAAATGCAAGGAAGGCACTGATGGAACAGTCAAGATATATCGGCATTCAAAAGTTAAGGTTTTTCAAGAAAAGTATAGACTACTTTATTTTCCTTTATTTTAATTATTAATTGTATTTTGATATAACTTTTCACAACTGAATTTAGTAGGAATTTAACAATTATTTGCAAAATGAAAGTTTTATTAAACGACGATCCTATGTTTGAATTAATAAAAGAAATATTCGGAATAAATAAATAAATAAATAAACTTATCATCTTGACCCTAATTGCTAAAAATGTGATATGCCTAATTTATTATAATAAAGTCCTTTGTATAATTATTTTGTTAAATTTACCTGACCTTTTTATTTAAAAATCATCAAGGCTGATATTCGACTAACATTTAAAAAAATAATAAATTAATTACTTTATTTAATTACAACTAGTCGGCTACCCGTCGCTTCGCTCCGGAATCCTAGCTTATGTAACGGAAAACGACTTTTTATTTATTAAAAAAAACACACACACACACACACACACAAATTACATCAAGTAAACTAAAACTAAAATTTTTTTAATTTTTTTGTTAATTTAATTTTTGATGTCTATATTCTCTCAATCTACGACTGCTTTTAGAACCAGCGTGTAAATCATATATCTATGATATATTTTTATTTTTTATAGAGATTAGAATGTAGGCCTCGTGGTCTAATGGCTAAGACGTCTAACTTCTGAGCAGTATTCTATCTAATAGAAATAGTGCATCTTTCTTTCTTGACTCTGCTTTTTTTTTATTCCTATTGATACTTTTCAGTGTTTTTGAGTTACAAATAGTGATTTTTCAGTATTCTACCTAATGAAATACTGCTTCTTTATTTCTTGACTTTTTTTTTATTCCAATTGATACTTTTCAGTGGTTTCTGAGTTACAATAGTGTTCAGTATTCTATCTAATAGAAATACTGCTTCTTTCTTTTTTGAGTCTCTTTTTTATTCTAATTGTCACTTTTTAGTGGCTTTTGTGTTCCAAATATTGATGGTTTCTGAGTTACAAATAGTGATTTTTCATTATTCTACCTAATAGAAGTACTGCTTCTTTCTTTTTTGACTCTCATTTTTATTGAAATTTTCACTTTTCAGTGTCGTTTGAGTTACAAATATTGATGGTTTTTGAGTTACAAATAGTGATTTTTTCGGTATTCCACCTCGAAAAAAGAGTGCTTCTTTCTTTCTTGTCTCTGTTTTCTTTACTCCAACATCTGCCGTGTACACGCACTTATTTTTCAATATCACATAGAATTTGGTTAAGTAAGAATATTTAAAATATTGCAACGTTTCGGCAATTATATTTCTAATTGTCAGTTTCGAATTACAAATAAACTGACGGATGGGAAATAAATAAACAATTTTGAGATTCAAAAAAAAGGTTGAATACATTCCTTATTGATGGGGGAAGGGAAAGGAGAGATAAGTCAAAAAACAATATGAAGAGAGTTGTAGTCCCTATGGCCTAATGGATAAGACGTCTGACTTCGGATCAGAAGGTTGCAGATTCGATTCCTGTCGCGGATGTTTCATTGTAAAAATTATTTCTATTTTCCATTCTCACAGACACACAGACAGAGAAATAAAAGATTTTAGTAATATAGATTGCTGTAAACCTAAAAATTCTTCAAATTAACTTAATAAGAAATAATTTTAATTATTTCTTAAATATAAAGTTAAAAAATATTAAAACAGTATTATTTTAAATTAATTTTACTCAAGGATAATTAATAAAATCAGCCAACAAATAAAAAAGTTCCAATTTATATAAAAAAACGTAATTCCAAACAAAAATAATGAAAAACTCCTCCTTAACGTTAAGCTTTCCTACATAACTTACAATTATTAGGGGAAGTTAAATCATATGATATAAACTTAATACATTGCCGATTTACTATAAATATAAAAAGAAGCTCTTGTATTTGTATTGAATTTTATTAGAAAAGATAGCAACAATTTGCCATTAATTTAGAGAAGAAATGCTCTAATAAAAGCTGATAACTATCTCACTGCAATCCTTTGATTATTTTTAATTTAAAATTTATAGGTTTGACAATGTTTAATCTGAACGAAATATCTAGTTTTTTTTTTTTTATTTCTTTATATTAAAAGACAAATAGAATTAGAGGAGACAAACAGATATTTCGATATTACAATGGACGATGTTTTAGATACCACAGTTAACAGAATATCAAAAGTCAAAACAAGTGATGATATCGATCAAGATCGTGATCATTTTAGACGACTACTAAAATGATACGGTTTTTTTTTTTACCCTTTTCAGAAAATATAAATTAATAAAAGAAAATTTCTTATGTTTTCTTCGTTAGAAATAAATTTCATGTAATATTCATCAAAATTGCACCAAAATTGAGTTAAGTAAAATTAAATACGTTAATTATTTAATTCAAACAAAACAGAATGGAGTAACTATGAAGTAACTCAAATAGATAAAAATGAATAATCACAGATTACTAATATCACATTTTCAATGTGTTTAAGGTTGCATGAGTTGTCTCGTATATCAGACAAAAGTGCAACACGATGCACATTATTTCATCTCATTTTGAAGCAGCATTCAGAAACAAAATAGTCAATACGATGTCATGATTCAAACAAAATGTAGTGATGGTATTTTCAATACAGTAAACAATTATTAAAAACACTAAAGTAATGAAATAATAAAAAAGAAATCTTCTTTTACTGGTTTGAAGAATACAAAATGACGTGTGATTTCAAAAATAACAACTGAAAACTTTTATCAATACAATAGACAATCTAAATATGCATGCAAATCTGTCAGCATTTTATATTTGTGTATTTGAAAATCTGTCGCATTCTCCATAATTAAATGATGTTTCTTGAAATTCAAACTAGTGTTACTCCATAGGTTTGAACAGCCCTATGGGATAATAGTAGCTCTGAGTAGGTTCAATTGCTATTATTGGTGTCTTCTATGTTTTTATATAAACGGTCGCGGTGCTCGGCTTCCCTGCCACTCACACTCACCACATAACATAACATAACATAACATAACATAACATAACATAACATAACATAACATAACGTAACATGTTTTTATATATGTTGGACATTTTAAAAATTGTCATGGTTTTTCATTTGTAAATTTCTAATATAAAGCTAATGGATACAAATTAAAAAAGAAGACAATAAATATAAGATTAAAACACGGAAATAAAGCCTTCGACAATTAAATGCTTGCCATTGAAAGCATTTGCCCACAAAAAGGAATAGGAGGAAGGAAAAGGAAAGAAGACAAAGAGACCTTTAACAGATCAAATGAAAATGTACATCTATAAATTAAGATGCCTTTGACTTCACTGAGGTCAGTTGTTTAAGTTTTTGAGACACTCCTCAGTCATAGGCTGAAACTTTCTTAAAAGTAAATGATAAATCAGTAATAGTCCTCCTTCAATGTAAAGGTATAAGTTGAATTTGTTAGCACAGCAAAATAAAGATAAAATATAGATGCTTCTCAAATAAAAGTGTGAGGGATTGAATAGATTATTACAATGGAACAGCAGCAGATAGGGCTGTTATCAGCTTGAATCAAAATAATTTTGGTTTATGAATCAATACGATGGATTAGAGTGCCAAGTACATAAATTGTGCCATGTACATGCAGTATAAGTTTCATTCTTTTCTCCGCATTCCATATCGGATGTCCGCCATTACTTCAAAACTCAGTTAATTGCGAAAATTTAAGATACCATTTCGCATTTTTTTTAAGTAATGATTACTTTGGTGTTGAATAGTACTTTAATTCCAATACCAGTGGGTCAACTTAATTCCTAATTATTCTATGTTACTTTAAAATCCATGACTACACCCCACTACTATTGTGGCAGCTCGTTCTTTTGTACGGATCGAGAAATAACAAAAGCAGGAAGGCGAAAAAGAGACGAAGAAGGAAATAAATAGAAAAGAAAGCAACCAGGGATTCGAAAGATACAGGTAAATCAACCAAATTAGTAGACCAACCCTTTGACCGCTTGGCTATGTCTGAACGGCTAATACCTATTTAACTTGTATTTATATTTTCTTATGTTTTATACATTCGCAATTTTTTTTAAAAAAGCATTCATTTTTTGTTAAAAAAAATAGAATACTGTCAAATTGAGATACTTTCAGAACAGTGTGCTTTGTGAATATTTCCTCTTCTTTTATATTTTTACTTCAGAAAATTTTTATTAATACTTTAAGATTAAATTTTTCATTTCTTGTTACGAGAAAACTGATTAATATTTAGAAGTAAATTTTAATAAAATAATATAACATTATAACATATCGAGGGCTCTATGACATAAAGGCCTAAGTGACATTTTTGTAAAAATTGAGTTACATGTCTTAAGTGAAATCCGAGAACCACATCTTTCATATGAAAAAGAGACCTAACTGAAAATTTCATTGCAACTGGTAGAATTCTACTTCCAAAAAAAGCTACTTCCATAGAACTGGCAAGGCAATACAAACATAAAACCCTTAATAACTCGGAATGGAGATTTTGTCACTTAGGCCTTTATGTCATAGAGCCCTCGATATAATGTATAATATCGTATAATGTTACTAATAATGTAATTAACATACATACTACATAATATGCTGTCATTCTTTGTAACATTAGGCTATCGTTTAATTTAGCATAACCAATATTTGCACCTGAATTCCTGAGATCCAGAAAGACGTTCAGTTCTCTATTTGAATATTGTCCAGAGGCCATTTTTTCTAAATATGGATACAATATCTCTATTATTTTAAAATGCTTTATTGGATGAATGGAGAATAATGACTTAATATCCCAATTTTAAGGTAATTCGTCGTCAATTACCTTAAAATACTTCCATTTTCTGATTTTTCTTCATATCAAAGATTACTAAACTGTAAATGTTTGAGAATTTTTATATTATTATTGTTATTATTAGTTATAAACTACTAGTTTAACAATTTTAGAGTAGGATATAGCAAATTTATAATAAAGATTAAAAAATAAAGAATGTTTATTAATTAAGGTTATTCTTTGTGTTATTGTAGGAGAAGAAAACCCACATTTATTTAGAGAATAAACAAGAAATCCTCTTTGTTTTAATATCATTTAAAGTAAGATTTATGTCTGTTTCTTTTTGTTTTGTAAAGCAATGCAACATATTCACTGGAAGAATAAATGAAAATTCATCTTAAGAAAGTCCGTTTCAGAGGAACCGGAATTTCCCCCTTGAAATAAATCCTGCTTTCCCCTTATGTGAGTCATTCCTCTGGTCATTGTACTTTCATATGGTAATCGGAGTCGGTTGTTAAAACATGTGCTTCGTCTGCGTGCGATTATGCCGACACATTAGCCTGAGCTCCGGAAGAGGGCCTCGCGATCAATGTGATTCCGTATTCATAGCGCCATGTTGGCCAGAACTGTAAGTAATTGGGAGGAAATGTAGAGGGCTGACGAGCACTTGTGCTGGTATACGATGGGTGGCCAATGGTCCTTTACGGGAAAATGGTCATTTAAATATTGTAGCTTTAATGATAATGATACCATGTCCTGAATGTTCTTGAGTCGTAACTCAGAATGAAATTCTTTTTCTACAGTAATTCTTGCGGATTTGAATAAATTCCAGATAAAATGGAGATCTCATGGATAAAAAGTAAATATATCCACCCAAATACAAGTGTAGTTAACAAGTCTTTTTTTCTACATTCACATTTTATCATGCCAAGAATTTTTTTATTGCATCTGAATATTCATTATAATTCAAAATTTTAAGTTTAGCCAAGGGTCAGTTTTTCCAACATTTTTCAAAAGAGTAATTCTTTCTAACATTCCTGAATTTTTTTTAGCACTGATCTATGTTTGGCTTAGTAATGTTATTTCAGAACTTCTCTATACGATAAATGATTTTTTTTTAATAAATTACGATATTTAAAAAAAAATAAGAAAAGGTTAATGACAAACATATGTATGTTGTTGAATAGAAAATCTAAATAAATAAATGTAGCTAAAAATAAACTAATTTTCTCCAATTTAAAAATCTTTTTTATCTTTTTTAATTCAGCCTAAAAGTTTAAGATTTTCGGTATATTATTTAATTTTAAGAGTGATTGATTTGTATAATTTCCAATGATTATTTCTCTGTAAAGGAAGTTTTATGTATCAAATGCCAGCTAATATAATTATTAAGTGGCAACTGATTAACATTGGTTTCTATGAAATGTTTAATTGTGTTTCATTCAACATCTATCATTAGATGTAGAAATAAAGTATATTTTGTTTATTAAACAACAGGGTAATTCGCAGTTCTTAAGTACTAAAAGTTTTTAACTATTTTTGTTTGCATATAATTTCAAATTAACTTTTTTATTTTCAATTAGATTCAAAGAAAATTTGTTAATTTCCGAATATCATTCTAATATAACTATGGTTTATGTAACTTGTTATATTAACAAATATTTGATACAATAAAGTATTTATCTAAATCCAACTTGTGCTTTCAACTTTTAATGGTTTATTTACATAACCCAGTAACAAAATTACAAACTATCTTTTAACTAACTAGAAATCAAATTAACTGGATGTGATATTGGTAAGAATTGAATTAACATATTTCATTGGCGAAACTTTGGTTCAACTATGAATGCAGTTTAGATAGCTTCTAGGAAAGCATTATGATAGCCACAAACTTAAATCATCTTTCCGGCAATATTTCGTCCTGTATTTCCAAGGACTTTGTCTAGCCAATTACAAAAACCTTAAGGAAAAGAGAATGACATCTCTCTAACCTAAATTCTAATAAAGATATTTATTAATTTTATGGTATTTATAAGAAGATGTAATTATGATAGCCTTTCGCAGCCAGCAATGGATTAGAATTCGGGAAGTCAAGAGATTAAGTCATTAGATGATTATTCGAATATGGAGTATTCAAAGATATTTATCTTAGTCATTTATCCAAGTTCCAATCAAACAAGTCAGTTTAATTTAGTTATCAGACCATTTGCTAAGTAATTTGGTTATTATTACGAAGTATATTTCAGGCAACAATCATAATTTCTAAAGAAATGTAAGGAGCGGAACAGATGATGTTTTGACTGAAGTCGATCATTGATGGTCCAATGTTATAAGCGATTTAATATAAAGATTGCTTTAAAACAAATTCAGCACTACTGAGCAGCTAATTATCATACGACTCGTATACATTTTCAAAATAAGATGAACATAAAAAACGTAATAAAGTAATCTATGTATAGATGAAAGATAAAATATGAAATTTTGAACTTACTACAGATTTCGATGTCTAAATAAAGAGAACTTTTTGATCAAAGAGGGCAGGAATGTTATTGTCTAAATAACAGATGAAGAGGTATTTAGATGATTTAAGTAAATTTTGTAAAATGAAGTATTATTGTCATTGAACGATATTTTTTTTTTCATGCAATGTCAGACTTTAAGGACATTGTAAAGAGTGAATACTCTCTAACACTTTGAACACACTTGTTTTAATCATGGCTAAAGTGTAATTGTACGAGCAATTACATCCGTATATACATTAGCTTTTCACATTAACTTAAAAATATTTATTCATAAATTAATTTTTAACGTGTCGTGTTTAATTATTTAAAAAAAAAAACACACCTAATTACAATTAAAATTTAAAAATTACAAAATCTCAATAA
>JAFIDM010009631.1:181343287-181357233 GCA_023159025.1 Thereuonema tuberculata
TTTTTTTTTGTTTGTTGAACCTGGAGATTCGGTGTATTTTTTTTTTTTTTTTGGTTGTTGAATAGGAGATTCCGCCACATTGTGGCCCGCGAGATTCACAGCAAAGTCAATTTTGGCCCGCGTATTACAAAAGGTTGGGCACAACTGCTTTATAATGTTCGGTCATTATTTTGTCAATGGTGTTAGTTCAGTAAGCATCGATTGGGATGTTGTAGTATGCTTATTAAATATATATCCTGTGTGATATATTGATATTTTATGTATATTATTTATAATATTTACCTATTCTTCTTTTTGTAAATATTAAAACATTGTTTTTACAATATGCATATAAAGAAGTATTTTAGAAACTACATAATATATAACAATATATTTACAAAACACAGTAAACAATAAAATTATATATTAAAATAATGTAATAAAGTTTAATTTTCTTAGACCAATTATAATTAATTTCAATGTTTTTGACCAAACATTAAACAGGTAATGAACTGTTTATTAATACGATTGATTTTTGATCATTAATTTGCAAAACATGGGAAAAATTGATTGCATTAAGTTCTTGGAATAAAAATGTATCTTTTATAATAAATGAAATGTTTAAAACAGATAGCAAAAAATAAAAGCTAATTTTGCACAATTTTGTCACAATGATTTGCAACATTAACTGCTAGGAAATATAATCTTCAATATTTGTTTTCGTAGTCTAACATTTATATTAATAAAACAAATAATTTTAATTGTTGTGACAAAATCATATTTTTATTTACTATTTCTTTCACTATAGAAAGTTAGACTAGTAAGTTGATTCCAACTTGTTTCCATTTGCAAGTATGTTACACGATCTTCTTCGGCACAACGCATCACGCGTTTCTTTTTCACTAACAGCATTAGAAATAAAAAAAGAAAAAAAGGAATGAGGAGGCACTCGGTTGTGGGCGTCAATTACGTCGGCAAACAATGATGGGGAGAGAACAACGTAGAGAGACCCCCACAGTCAACATACAACCGAATGTGGTAATGGCACCCAATAATGACAAGGATGAAAAATCTGTTCCTTTGACCTCGGGCAACGCTTCGTAATAATTGAATTGCTTTTCTCTGACTCTCTTTCCACTGCCTTTCAAGACATAAGGGATTAGAAACTTCTAACTCTATTCGAAATAGTATTCTATTTACTTCCGAAATTATTAAAAAAGAAATTATATAATTTAAAATTTAACAGTGAGTTAACAATATAAAACAATTATAACATGGTTTACGAATAGGTTTTTGAGAATTTCCAATTAACCTTCATGAAAAGTAAAGAGGTCCTTACAATTTTAAATAAAAAAAAATGTTTAAATGATGAAAGATAAAATAATTATTTGCTTAAATTTATATTCTTATTTTATCAATATTTTTTTAATCTCGGATAAGGGTATGCTGAAGTATTTTTAAGAACTAAAAGCTTAGATTTTATTATTATTTTTTTACGAAATTCAGCTCCTTTCAAAATAGTAAAAAGATTATTTAAAAAACAGTTTTTTGAAAAACAATTTGCTTTTAAAATGTGTAATTAAGGGCATTGAAACATCAAAGATAATTTTAAGGAGAACCTTTAGAGTACTTATTAACCTTCACTCTGAGTAGACCCTTGGGAACATCCCACGAGTACTTTCATCCTTGGAGATCTATCGTACAAACTCTAGAATTTTGCAATATTTGTGAGTGTCAGACAGCGGAAGAAGAAGCAGATAATACAGGAAAGAAAGGAAACATTCATGCCGACGCCGGGATTCGAACTCAGATTCCGAGACATCTGCCTCGCGGGAGGCCGCCGCCTCATCCACTAGGCCGTGCAGGAACGGCGAGAACCTTTATATATAAAATCTGCTCAAACTACTAATACATGTAATGGAAATTTAAGGTTAAGGCATTCTATTGATAAAAGCAATAACGAAATGCAATGGAAAGGGCTAATTATACAATCTGTTCTAACTACATGTTTTGCAGTCGACGTATAAGTTGAATTATGAAATCATTTCAATTAATGGATTTATTTACAAGAAGTTTTACCCCAAAGTTATATTTGACTTTTTCATTGTGCTTAGGTTACTAAGGTTAAAGATTGTAAACATGAAGAAACATTTTCTTTTCGTTGTTCTGCCAGAATGTTTTATTTATGTCATTTATTTTTTTCTTTCTTTATTGTTCCATTTTAATTAGCATTCAGTCCCGATTTGTTTATCAGAGGATAGAAGTGAACTTACATTAGTATATAACAGTATTTCGATTACCAAAATAAATGTTGTAATTGAATAAATATATTCTAAATATTCTACAAATATATAAAAAAATATATTATAAAATAAAATAATTTAAAAGTGTATATGCACCAAAAGAAATCTAACAAACTAATAATAGTAATTATACTAACTAATAATAAAAGTAAATGTTTTTAACGCAAACTTTTGACTTTTTTTTTTTTTAATTGTCTTAAATCGCAACTGCAGTGCAATTCGTCATTACAAACTGTCATGTATTGGATGAATGAAATTAACACCTTTCCTTTCGTCTATCTAATGACAGTATTAGTTGAATAGCGCTGCCACAAATGTAGTCACTAATTTGAGGAAAGATTGATCTCGCTGATTTTTCTATTATTCTAATATTTTGTTTCAATAAATTATTTGAAGAATTTTTTTTTTTGTATTTATATGTTAATTATTTCATTTCGATTTAAGGACTTAAAAACACAACTTTTAATAACTATATTTTCTGGAACTTAAATTTTAAAGCTTAAATAGATTACTTTCAATAATAAAAACAGCAATTTAGTTTTTAAACGTAAATAAATGAATGGTAAAATGAATAAATGCGTTTCCAAATTTCGAATGGCTACTGTTTTGGCCATACCTAAAGATCTCGTTGCTTGTTATGTGATTAATTTATTTTTTATGACTTGCGATATACAGGATTTCGAAATATTCCTATTACAAATTCCCAGGGCTTGTTGAGGGGATGGATTAGATAACATTTTGAATAGGAATCCACGTCCGGAAACGCACAGTGCCACAAACAAACCAAAATCAATTTGTACTTGCCGTCCGAGATCATCTCGACCAAACATTTGGGGGAAGATGGATAGACCGCGGTAGTCCAACTGCTTGGCTTTCACGATCGCCGAATTTAACTCCACTCGACGTTTTCCTGTAGGACCACATGAAGAGTCGTATTTACGAGACGCCTGTAGAGTCTGAAGAAGATCTGCTTGTACGAATTCTGGCCGTAGCACAAGAGATTCAACATACACCAGGTATTCTTGAGCACGTGCACCAGAACATACTTCGAAGATACAAGGTTTGCTACGAGGTTTCGAGCAACTCTTGTAGTGGACCAGGATGCAATGCCGAAGAAACAACTTGAACTGCAAAACAAAAATGACACCTGTTTCAAGAACTCACATGACATTACATTGGATAAAACATCCTTTCCGTCAGGAAAATTTCGAAACAAAATTTCGAATGTATATAATAAACATTCCTTAACAGTTAAAGTTTTATTATATCAAGAACTTCATAAGCTAAAATATTATTTCGAAGTAAAATACTTAAGTCATTTAGGGCTATTTATTTTAAGATAAATTCTACGAACAAAAGAAAGATAGAAAATTATAGTTCTAATTAAGTCAACAATAATACTGTCTAAATAACAATAATTATGTAATTCAAAGAATAATACCACTTCTACGAAAGAAATTTTTAATGAAAACACCAACAGATGACAACTTCTTACTCTTAATATAAAGCACTTTTAATCAATGTCATTTGATTAACATTCATTAGTCATTTCAAAAGATTAGAAACCAATAACAATCTTTAACGTGCGTAAGTTATGTAATAGACATAAATTATTTAATAAACTTAATACAGTAAGGCCACCGCACATGACTAAAACTACAAAATTACAAAAAATCTTACATATTCAGCTGCAATCGACGTTAAAGATATAACACGTTAAAGATTGTTATTAATTGTGGCCAAATTTGTTGGTTTTTTTCAGTCTTATTTCCTCACTCAACTCACAATAAAGAAACTTTGGACAATAAAATAAAAATGATCTGCCAAACTTGGACACCCCCAACCGCCAGCAATAGTTGACCTTGCCGATATTTGCATAAGTTTCATCTCCACTCATTTATATATAAAGACTGAATTTTTGTAATTAATTGTGTTTTTTACTTTTGCCTGATGATGCCATATCATTTTCTTATGGCGAAATCGATTGCAGCTGAATATGTAAGATTTTTTGTAATTTTGTAGTTTTAGTCATGTGCGGTGACCTTACTGTATTAAGTTTATTAAATAATTTATGTCTATTAGAATTTAATATAAACATAATAAAATCAATTTCATCCAGCATTTGAAAGGAAATAATTACAAAAATGTTTACAACGTTTATTAATATCCTCTAAATAATGTCGTCCGTCATGCTGCTTATTTCAAGAACCATTTTGTTTCTATCACTTATATAAACTCAGAAGCAGGTAGTCTTCTTGTTTCAGTTTTTTTTAATCGGACTATCCTTGGCGCAGCTTAGCCACAGATGCTTTTGCGCCATTAAAATCTACCAACCAATCAACCAATCGGACCATCCTTGTGCTTCAAATTTCAATAAGAAAAATAAATACAATGAAAATCATCTTCTATTAAACTGATTTAACACAGTCTGATTGGTGAACTTAGACCAGAATAAGAATGTTATGATCATAAGGAAGGATTAGGTTCAGTCAACAATGAGCCTCAGAAAAATTATTTCCATTATCATCCGTGCCAGTCGGTTCTTCTGACATTTTTTATCTCAAGAAAATCGGCTTTATTATTATTATT
The DNA here is from genome assembly GCA_023159025.1 of Thereuonema tuberculata. NCBI lineage: Eukaryota > Metazoa > Arthropoda > Chilopoda > Scutigeromorpha > Scutigeridae > Thereuonema > Thereuonema tuberculata. Next base: position 181,348,159 of record JAFIDM010009631.1, read on the forward strand.
ATTATTATTATTATTATTATTAAGAGAAAGCGGATAATTCCTTTTTTCTATTTTTTTTTAAAAACTTCATCTAAGAATAGGACAATTCTTTTGCAATTTTGTTTGCTTTTTTTTATTCTATTATTTTACCCAACAAAATTGACGGAGTAGCCTTTAAATGAAATTTTGAATCTTAGAGTAAAATTAATGCAATTTGGGATCAATTTTGTTATTCCCAAACTTAAATTCCGTTGTTGACTTAATTTAAATGTCCCTACCAAACATGTAATGTTTGAAATGAAAATCCAGCAGTAATGTTCCTGTTAATAAAGAATAAATCCAACTAATTAATAGTTTATATAATATATCCTTACGTACAGTATTTACTTTTTCCCAAAAATAGTTTTTACAAAAAGTAGTGTATTGCAGTTAATTTTAATAAAAAAATCGTTAAAATTTGTTTTAAATGTTTTTTTTTTTGTGTGTGTGTGTGTGTGTGTGTGTGTGTGTGCAATGGGAAACATTTAGCGAGACAACAAAAGCAATTAGTTAAACGCTATAAGTGATAACATTAATTGATTGATGTGAATGAAAGATATGTTTTCCTTTGGGAAAAATCCCATGACAGACTTCATCATCGTCAGACTATGACACAATTAGTGTCCTTGTTAATGTAACTCCTAAGAAACGTGTTTATCAAAATCAAGAAAAAACATCAATTATATATTCGAAATATTGGAGGAAAAATTCAGAATTTTAAGGATTTTTAAAAAAAAATTTTTTTATGTATTTAATCACAGCATTCAATCTTAATACTATTTATCTGCTTTTTGTGATAACATGAACACAGACGGTTGTAATTGATATGTTTGTAAATCCTTAAACAGACAAAAGAGCAAGAAAAAGTATCTTCATTACAATGTACAGATTAAAAATAGCAACTATAGATAGCAAAGAAGCCGTTGAGATCTATCGATAAAGCATGAGTTTAAGAGATAATGAATAAAAAAAGAAAAAAATTCAATCCATAATAGGAATCCGACTTTATTAAGAGCGAATATTACGAATATTCAGATTTAAAGTTAATTCAGAAAAGAATCAGTATTTAGAAAAAAGATTAATGTTTGGATGAGTCTCAATTTCAAACAAATTATTCGAGTGAAGAAATAATTTGCAAAGACAACGAGAAACCTTCGTTTTAACAGTGACATTGTATGATTAAGACAGAACTAAACTGATACTAAAAATATCTTGCAAAATGTATTATAATTGATTCGTTTGATTGTTGAAAATTGCACTAAAGCTGATATTTCATTATTCAATTTGGATTTAATCGAAAGGAAAAAAAATGGATTATGGGCGCAGTGTAATTGGAAAACCCAGTTGTTTTGATCTTAGTTAATCACCGAATTTGATTTCTGTGGGAATTATCTATCTAACATCGTTTTACATTCATTGATTTACATATTTTTTCCCCTTTTATACAAGAGTTTTTTTCTGATATGAACTCATTTTTTATGTGTGTATTCGAAATAAATATATTAAGATAGAATAAAATGTTATTTAGTTTTTCATGACATTTTTGTTTATTGAGGTATATCCATTTTATCATCTCTAGTGTTTTTGTATGTAGACATAAAAACAAACAAAAGTCCACAACAAACAAACAAAAAGTACTGAAACAATATTTTATTTTTTTTTTCCTATGCACGTGATGTTTCCAAATTTTCGTATATCCATTTTCGTACATTTTTTTTTTTTTTCATCATTTACAATTTACTTTTTTTATTGATTTGTCCACCTTTTACCTACAGGATATCAGTTAAATAATGTTTATCCGTTACGTAAGGTAACTGAAATTTCCTGCAGATAGTGAAAGAAAAAAAAATCATTAATAAAATTTAAGTGTTTCCCCTCTGTTGGCTTTGGTGGCTCCTACGAAGATATAGGCTCTGATGTTTCTTGAACAGTAAGAACAGTTGAAAATGGTTGATTTAGCTCAAAGATCAAGCGCCTTTAACCAAATCCCGGTCCCCATTTCAAAGAGAGTTGGATGAACCTAGGAAGGAGAAATAACCTAGTAAAAATCCCCCAACTTTCACCAGAGACTGAACTGGTTCCTCCAGCCCTCAGATCAGTAATGAATAAATATAATTTGGTTTATTTGTTGTGTTTATTTGAGAGCTAAAATTAATAAAGCAAAACTAAAATAGCAACTTAAGAAAAAAATAAAGTCTTTTCGCAGGAGGGCGATATTAGTTTTCTCAATCGTGGACAGTATTTTTTTAAGGTATTTTGGGATATAATCTTTACTGAAAAACTTACTTTCCTTGGTAGCATTATTATGTTCATTTATGACTTAAAAAGAATACAAATTATGTACAGTATAAATTTTAAAAAATTAAAAATTAAGTTTTTATTTTAAAAAAGTCTGACATTTTTTACTTTCTGTCCTACGTCATCACACTTTGCTTTTGATGGTTTAAGCGTCCAACTGGTCGAAACTGATTGGATTTTAAATAAAACGTTTTTAATATTTTTTTTTTTTTTAATTTTAGCATAATTGAAATTTCATCATATTGACTTATATTTATACATATATATTAACATACATAATAACTAATTTTAGAAACATTGGTATATTAAGAAAATTGTTTCAGTAGAATTGTAGTGACAATGAATTAATACGCGAAGTAACACGTAATATCGCAAAGTAAAGCGTAATATATAGGCTAATTTCACCTTAGCCATTTATATTATTTGGTGCATTTAAATAATCGAATTAAAGATGGTCATTTTTTTATTCTCTCTCTTTTAACGGCGCATTGTGAGATTAAAACGTAGTTCATTCTTTTTCCCATGACGGGATGATGTTCAAACTGGCGCTTCGAAAAATCCTTTCGTTCTAGTCACGGGTGAGTGCACTCCATCTAGCGGGCTCTTTTCGAACTTATTAACCGCTCATTCGATGATAATGCAAATGTCGGTTGTACACCGACACACACAAACGAATTGATAAAAAAAAAAAAAAATATGACAGGGGGTGAAAGGAAGATAAAAGTGACCGGAGGGATGGGGTAGGGGGCAGGGATACGTACTTAGAAGTAACTATGGGCGTCCCATAATAATCAGAAATGTCGGAAGGGTGGGTGAGAGAAGTTCCATTTTAATAGCGTGTTAAGCACCAGTGCTGGTGGAAAGCAACCATCTGTCGTTATTAGAGTCAATGCTGTTGTAGCAATTGGCTAAACCCGCATATGGAAATCTGACATACATGACTGTGCTCAGAAGGACAGGTTGGCAAAAGAGTCCCCGCACTAACAGAAGTTTCATTCATCGTGATGATAGCTTGCACTAAACACTAAAGGCAAATTAATCTACTAACAATAAAACAGGCTGATACCAATACGGATTTAATTGTTGTAAGTTGTATCAAACAGATGGCTCTTTCAAACTCATGTTTCCAATAACATTAATTCAAATTATTTAATGTCTGATGGAAATTTGAATTTATTATATAGAATTTTAATCTATTATTGAGTTGATAATACTGTTTTTTAATGCTTATCAAATAAATAATCAAATAAAACAATAATTTATATTTTTAATCAAAAATCACAATAATGACTTTCCGTAAAATCATCAGGGCTTTTTTTTTTTTATTATGACTTACTTATTTATTTATTTATTTTTAGTAGTTTTTTTTTTTTTTTCTTCCATAACATTTTTCAGTTATGTTTCAGATCTCTTTTCTTGATCTTACTATAATTAGTGCTCGTAAAATATTTTAAATTCAATAAAAAAACTGAAAAAAAAAACCAACACAAAATTATTACAAATTAATTTCACAACAACTCCACTCTTCATTAGTAATCATTATTAAATTTAAATTATCGAAAGATATGTATAATGTCATATATATTTGTAAAATATATAGATTTTTTTAAAAGCTTTAAAGAATACTTTAAAGAAGTTAGCCTATTTAAAGCACTAATAACTGTTAAAGTCAAAACAAAAGTATAGGAATTCTCGTTGTAAAATTTAAAGAAAACTATGTCATTTTTTTAAATATATGAAAAAAAGTAGTTGCATCTTCTAAAGAAAAGCAGAAATGAAAAAAAAAAAAATAATAATTTCAGTTCAAAATACACTATCCTTTCAAATATATTCGACAGCAAAATTAAAAAACAAAACAAAAACAAACAAACAAAAAAAGTCGGTCGTACGTTAGAAGGTACTGATATACCAGCACACAGGAAACTCCAAAGATGTGAGTGACCAATCGCCGGAAGGAGTTAGTCGGAGTTTCAAAGACATATCAGAAAGGCTTTACACATTCCATGTAAATAGCCCATTTCCATATTCCAAAACCAGCAGATACGTAAAACGATGAAAACATAAGATGATGCAAAAGTGAAAAGACAATGTTACGAAATTTAACGATGTCATCCCTTGAAGAGACTCGTAAAATTATTCCCGAAAACATCTTTCGAAAATCTGATATCAAGTGAATTATCTGTACAATTGAGAAGTTGCAAAACCTTCGCTTTCGTGGTACAGCTAAACCCAATGCTCTCCTGAATTAAAAAAATAAATGATGCTTAAGGTATTTTTCTGTAATATACAATGTATAGTGAACAGAAACTGATATGTAAGACTTCAAAAATCAATTTTACGATGTTTTAATAAAAAAAAAAAAATGATAATAAAATAAAAAATAAAATATTCAGTATATAAATGTAAAAATGTAAATGTAAAAAATATAAAAACAAATATTTAAAATATTAAAGAAATAAAATAATATAGAAAATGTTGAAATGTATATTCAGATTATGTGTAAATGTGTATTGTAAATGTGTATTACGCAGAAAGAACTGCGTAAAAGCAGAATAAAAAACAAAACAAAAATCAGATTCAACAAATGTTTTGGCCTAAGAATATGAAGTATGACGGCAATTGCGAATGAATCTTCGACACGTAATGAACTTCAGTGAGGAATTTGAGATAAATTTCAATGAAGAGTTGCCAAAATATTTCAAAGTGCTGATATTTTTAAAACATTTTCTTAATTTTTAGCAAAGAATTTTTCTAAGAAATATATTCAGATTTGTATTAATCTTAAATTAATTAGGAATTACAAGCTGTGGGTTGCTAGACGTCTGATCTCAATCGCTAAACAAAATTAATAAAGTCAAATAAGTTCAAAAGGATTGAGATATAAAGCGAGGGAAATACGAAAAAAAAAATTATTTCATCAAAGACCTAATTTACATTAATGTAAATCAACAGGTGTAATAAAGGCACACAGACCCAGCTAAGGTTACAATGTACCACAAAAGTACAGTAATTATAAAAGAAACTTCATTTTTGTGTGTTTTTTGTTTTTTGTATCTTCGTAAATAAAGCCTATATACAAGGGTTTTTTTACTTTGCCACATTTGCTAATTAATTTCTGTAGAGTAGAATCTAAATTCATCCTCCACGGAACCTTTCTTTAAGGTATAGATATAAGAGGAATGGGATAACTATGTATTGACAGTTCGAAATAAAAGTAAGTAAATAACAAATTTTAATTAATTGACTTATAGATTTATCTCTTACAAAACGCACAATGCAACAAATATGATATCAAAGAATAAGTTTCATTCATAGTTTCGAATAATAATTTAGGTTATAATTTAAATTTCACTCTATAACTACTCTTGAAAGAGGCAACTTCAATAGAAATAGAAGATCAAGATTCTATAGGAACAAATTTTCACGATTTTATTTTGTTTTTCAAGATTTTCAATTGTTTTCATTATCCACAGGCAACTCTCAGAAAGAATATTGATTTACATGATAATCGTTTAAGCACAACCTATGAGTTTATAACCTAATTGTTAAACAATAAGATTCTGTCACACTATGCCATAGTCTTTTAATTCTTTGGAAACAATTACGTGAATGTAAATCAAGTACATGTATTATGTACTTCCCTAAATTCTGATTTTACGTAGAAAGTGCATCTTGAAGTTAGATTCTATGTAATTTTTAAGTTTTATTCGAATTTCCTGAATAAATTGATTGTATTTTGTTTCTTATTTCTCGAATCCTGGCGGACACTTTACAAAACCTTTTTCAAAGAATTGGTGCAGGTTGAAGTCGAGTAAGGGGGAAACCAAGTACCGTTCACTTGTTCAGCAGTTATTCAAATGGATGTGTAATTTAATTATCATCGAAACTCAATTAGAAGAACGAGCAGGGGAAGGGGGGTGGTTGAAGCTGAGGGGAGGGCTGGTGGCTTCTCTTTTGTCCTGACCCAGCTCCGTGCTCGTGCCATATGGACGAACAAACAGGCCAAAATCGAGACTCCCCCACTCACCCTCGCCATCCCCTTCAACAATACGAGCACCGTCTGTCCCGTCAGAAACTCGATCCTTACGTGATCAAATCAGACCAACCGCTTTGCATATACATTCATGCTCGTTTATTTCCCGCCTATTGGTGCTAAGACTTACCACACAGGAAGCGACAAGTGAAACCAACGCCATATTGTATCCATTTTTAAGTAAACCGTGAAATTACTAAGTTCAACTTAATACTAAGTTAAGATGACATAAAAGAGTTTTAGACATTTCAATAGGAATTTATTTGAAAGAATTATTGACAATAAATAAATAACATTATAACAATATAATTTAAAGTTATTTGTAAAAACGAGAAATTAGTGGTTATATTTTAAAAGCTAAAGTTAATTAAACATAAAATTAAAATTAATTGTAAAATTAATTAATTAAATAAGAGAGAACATTCTATACATGCTTGAGGAATTTCTCTAACTCCTTAGCAATGCAAATTAAACAACATTAATTTTGAAAAGTTTACTGACCGAAAGGATAGGACATTCGATTTTCATATTAATAATTTTGGAACGAAAAAATAATCCAGGGCAGTATTTCCCAAACTTTTGGATTTCCTGAACAGGTCAAATTTTAGTTTGACCTATTCAGGAAATTCAAAAGGAAATGAAGGGACCTATATTTGTTATAAGTGAAGTACAACAAAAATGTAATATAATACAAAAGATAAAGAAAAATTTATTGTATTATTCTAATTGTTTTCTTGTAAAAACAATAATTTGTCTTAGAAATTATATGAATGAGTATTTGTAACTGCTTAAAAAAAATTAAAAACATTTTTTTTTTATTATTTCTCTGTTACTCTCTCTCTCTCTCTCTCTCTTTAATTGTTAACTAACCTTCAAATCCAATAGCACATTCCAGTATCGCATAAGCAGTCATTTTCATAGCAAAAGAAAGGCTCCAAAATGTCGCCGGTGTCAGTCCCGATAACAATCTAAGAGTCTTTCAAACGTCAGCGGTTGCACTCGTTACATCATCACGACAATGTGATTTCCCCTCAATGTTTGCTGAACGTATGTATGTGGAAATCTGGAAAACAAGCAGCTATGTTGGTGTAGATTTGCATTTATTTTGGTAACGGAATAGGACAGTCTCTAATATAGTACTGCTTATATCTGTCCGTTAATAAATAAAAGCACCATCTGTCATCATTTCGAAATCTAGTCATAATCAGTATTTACTCTTTTTTTTTTTTTTTCAAAGGTAACACCCAGCAGGGTCATTCGGTCTGGGCCTGGAACATTATGAGGCCCTCAAAATTTACTTTTTCGCCTTTACTGATTTTTATTTTCATGATTTAATGTATGAATAAGTAGGGCGCTGTGATTTCAACGTCATTGCTGTGGTGTTGTCTTTTTTTTTTTTTTTTATAGTTTGCTACATCAAGAACTGAAGCATGTATTTTTATACCACTCATATAAGGGATTAAAAAATAAATATTTAACAAAAATAAACAAATGGATAAATCTTAACATTCCTTTGACAGTGGATCTTAGCTCAGTAGGATCATGATAATTTCTTGAGATTGCTACTTAGGAAAGCTTGAATTTAATATTTGATTTTTCGGGACATTATGGTCAAAACTATAAGAATCTTTCTTAATTTTCTATTTTTTGAAAGCATCTATTTTGCAGTATTCGCCTTGGCTGGCCGATTCCTTCTCGACTCTCAACTACCTATTACCCAGTAGTGATTTTTTATTTATTTTAATTTTTTTATCCAAAAGATAGCACTGATTCATTTCTTCATCCACTTTATTTATTAATATTTAAAACAAACCAAACATGTAACAAACGACAAATAAATTTAGGACATTAAATGATCCAGTTTTGAAATTTAAATTAGAATTTTATTAGATCGAAAAACCTATTAAGTCGAAGAACTGATGATCACTCCCTAGCCATAGATTCATTTAGGAGTCCTTCCCATTACAAAATCGCAATAAAAACATGATTATTTCATTAACATTCTAATATAAAAGCTTAATTTAATGTATCAGAAATTCCCAAATTTGAAAGTAGTAGAGATTAATTCAGAATTCGCTATTTATATCAATGTGGTTTTTTTTCAACTAACAAGTAAAATCTACTGCGTTTAAGCTACAATGTATTTGTTAATGTTTTTAAAAGATAAAAAAATAAATCAAATTGGCGAATAAATAATTTATTATATTTAATTTTTAGTTGACTGAAACAAAGAAATGATCAGTGTATTTCATTTCTCATTTCATTTATTTTTCTCTCTTTGTTGGAGAGACGACAGACGGACTGATAAGTAAATTGATGGTCGATTTAGATTTTAAGATCTCCTAATTGGTAGAAACAAAATAACATTCACTGTAATTTAAAAAGATTCAAAAATAAACTAACCATTCATTACACGAAGTGACAATCACTCCTTGATAAGAAAATGCTCAATTCCTTTCTTAACCGAAATATTACTAGAAATTCTGATAATTTCTTAATAAAAAAATTCTAACGATTTATTAAGAAAAACTTCCAGAATATCATTAATGAATAGGTACTTATGAAATAGGAAAAAAAAAATCAAAATTTGGTAAATAGATATGTTTGATAATTGATAACAGTTGTTTATTATCAAGAAAGATAAATAATACAATCATATGGTAGATAATTACCTAAAATTCCAAAATAACGGAATTATTTATGAATAAAGATTTAAACCTGATCTG
>JAFIDM010009631.1:181362233-181383362 GCA_023159025.1 Thereuonema tuberculata
ATCACCATTAATAAAATGAAATTTATCCGTAGATGGAGTTTTCTAATCTATTATTGTGATTGCTTTACTTTATTATTTTAATATTGTTTTAATTCTTTAAAACAAGAGAAAATCAGCAACATTTTTTTTAAGTATTTCACTACATATTGTTTCTCCATTATAAAAATTTCTTTTTAGAGCAACTTTTATGAGTATTTTACAGATCTCTGATATAGAAATATTAACACATTATTAATCATGGTTCTTTCTTTTTAAAATTTCTTTTTTGTATATTACATTTTTATTAACTTTAATGAAATTAAACTACTTTTCCATTAAAAATAACTCATGGATATTTGTTGCCTAAGAAAAAAAAAAAGAAATTTCCGGAGAAAATTTTACTTTTATTTCTTTTTTCTTTTTTTTTTTTTAAAGACTGATAAGAGAAATGCTTATATTCATAGTGGTAATAGATATTAAAAAACAAAACAAACAATAATAATAGAAATCCAACAAAATGTCAAAAATATAATTAAGGTTCACAGCAAACAATAAACCAAAGAAGCAAGAAAAGCTAATATGTTTGATGATTTTACATCCTTCATTAGGAACAAAAATTCCATTCGTTTATAAAGGCAGAACTTTTTTAAAATTATTATGCATTATTAGTTTTAATTGATGAGGAGTTACTTACTTTTCCTGTTAAAAATCTAACGCTTTCCTGTTAAAACCCAAAGGTGTTGAGATAGGTGAACCTGACTGATGAGCCTTGAAAAAAGGCAAAACAGACGTCTCAGAATTCTCATTTTTAATGTCGCAGAAACTCAGAGTTTTTCATTTTTATTTTTATTACTATATTTATTTAATTTCATTAACTGTTTAACTTTATTCACACCCTTCCATAATATATAGACTAAGGTACCTCAGCTATATAACGCCATGTTTACCTTTAACGCCACCTATCTAATTCTTCATAAATATAAGAGATGGTGGTACTGCACTAAAGTAGTCTGCATTGACATGCCATCTAGTATTGAAGTGAGTTACTAGCAGACCGCCAACATTTTCGAGTGAAATTATATTTCCATCTTTTCGTTTCGAGGACTGGTTCTGAAAGGCTACTACTATATCAACGTAAGATAAAATATAGTTTTTTTTTTTTTTAATGTTCAGCAAAGATTAAATGTATAAAACTATATATTTTCTTGATTCTTGAAGATTCTTCTATGTAGATAAGTTAACTGTCATTTTTAAAATTCGGAAATTGTAGACAAACAAGTGTATCATGTGATCCATGTGCTCAGTAGCGCTTTAACGCCATGGTGGTGTTAATGGTCTCCATATACGATTTTAGGTTACGTACGACATTTATAAGTTACTAATATGTTTCATGAAAATATAGATTTTTATCTTATTTATTATTTTGCTTTTATAATCGGAAAATGCCGAAATTAATTAATTTTTACATTTCCTCTTTTGTTTTAGCTACAGATTAGAAAGACTGCGTTAATTTCAAGTGATTTTTTATTATTTTTTACAGAAAGTCAAATTTAGTTGCTTTTTACTGTAATTTTGTACAAATAATGTTTACAATGATGGAATAATTCTTAATTTTAAATAAGTTAAGTTACTAGAAAGTAGGTGGCGTTAATTGGACCAGGTGTTCCTAATAACGCCAGTTTGCAAAATTTTTTTATTTGAGTTCTCATACTTCAGTAAAAGTTATCATATGTTTCATTATGGTATGCTTCAAACAGAAGATTAAACTTTCTTGGTCATAATTTTCGTGCTTCGATACACCTTATTTCCAGACTTACAGTAATTTAAATGTTAAGGTGGCGTTATTTGGGCAGGGTACCTTATATATCTGATGAAGATTCAATTCATTGAATTTTTGTATTATTTCTTGTATCATTTCTTTTATATTATGGTTTTGTATTATTTCTCAACTTCTTTATTTATTTCCGTTACTAGAACATCTACGGAATATAATTCATGAAATGAAATGATTAGTATAATACTTTATTTTATGAAGTATCCTTAATTGGATGGTGTTATGCATCATTTGACCAACCTCCAAAATTCGATTTTGAGATATTCGCATAAACGCAAAAGCTTACGTATTACTTCACATGTTTTATGGAATGAAGAGTGTTATACATCAAAATGAAGATACTTTCATTTTCGTAGGAGAATTCTGATCATTATCAAAATTAGTAATATCCTTCAAAGGTCGTTAGTCACATGATACAAATCTTATTCGGTACGATTAGTCGATTGGCATTTATTTAAAATTAATTTTCCACAGAATTATATTGAAATAGTAAGCAGAAACAATTTTTTTATAAAGAATTTACACCTTTCGCTAGTAGATGGAGCATTAATCTAAAAGAATCTGTTTTGACGCTTGGTCAAATGATGCGTAACACCATCCAATTTTAAGTCACAATAAATAGCCAACTATCTGGCCTGATAGGGATTGCGAGACGGGCCAATGATTTTACTCAAAATTCTTTAAGGTTACCCGAAAAATAATGATATTTAATTCAGGATGCTTTTTCGAAACTTCAGAACGTCCCTATATCTTAGTAAAGCATTTCAACACACTGAACTCTTTGTGTCCCATTGATAAAATTTGATCTTTTGGAAAATACCTGAATATAATCAAATTTCTGTTTTTTAATTTCAAAAACATCAGTAATCTTGGGTACTTGCATATGCCTAGGGATGGAGTCATAAGTTTTTTTTAGACTGAAAATTTACGAAAACGATAATTACTTTAACTATTAAATATAAGCTTTTAAAAAAAATTAGACACAACAAATATACTACAAATATATTTTTAACTTTAACATCTATTTTTAACAATATGTGTTCTATCTCATCCTTGAAATACTACGAATTTATACAAGTTAAACACTTCTCTTAAACATCATAAAAATATTTTGAATAATTTTGAATAATTAAATAATGTATTAAAAATGCAGTTTTTCATTGATATTATTTATCAGCAAAATTTTAAGAAAATTTTTAAATCCACCTAGTCAGTCTGGCAATTGCGATATATCTTAGTTTTTTAAATATATTTTAAAGAATTTGATAGAAGGTGAGTGAACAAAGCCCAACGGTTAGTAATTAAAACACTCTTTTAAGTCATTTTGTCAACTTTAGTTTCGTTACATTAAGAAGCGTCAAAATGAACAAATACAGGAAACATTTGAAATTAAAGATAAAAGAATTTTTTTTTTGAGAATGTAATGCTACTAAAAACAGTGTGTTAGTCTTAATAAAATACGAGATCGTTGGTCGAAGCTACACCCGTGTTATCGTAAATCCATCGCTGTCGATGGAAGAGGAAGACTTGGGAGACTCGGTTCATGATGGAGATTTAATTGAACCAATTTATGTGTCGGCGTCGATGATTGCGCTGGGAAGACCCCAGTCGCCGAGGGAAGAAGGACCAAGGCCTTAACAAGCAAAGCGCTCTTCGCGCAAAGGCCCAAAGCCCACAACAAATTAATCTTGTTCGCCCCCTGACGACCGCGTCACTTGGCCAGAATTGATGAGACTCGGTGTTTTTTACTGTTCGGAAGATTAAAGGGAGCAGAGAGTGTGACGTCTTCTCGGGAGTTTACGGACTATTTGAGCCTAAAACAGCGAATAGCTAGCTTTCATTTTGTTACCATTAAAATCACTTCAAATAATCTCATTACGAGATGAAGAGAAAAAGGTACAGTAGGTTAAACTATAATGAACAGTATCAATGCCTTGAAGATCCTTTTCAAAATTAAAAAAAAAATATATTTTTTCTTTATTTTTATTTTATTTTTATTTCCTATTTTTCTCTTTTAATTTTTGGTGGGAGAGAGCGCAGTAAAACAGTCCTGTATGTTTAGTTAGTTCCTACTGTTATCAACAGATGACGCAAAGAAATATATTTTAAAAGTACCTTTTAAATGAATTTTAAAGTACTTTTAAACAGCATGTTAAAGAGAAGGACTATTTCCTTCTTTGTTTATGATTTTTTCCTGTTATTTTTACATAATATTCAACTGAAGATTAAATACGAAGAAATGGAAATACAAAGTAGCAAAATTCATTGCTTTATTTATTATATTATGTTCTTTTTTATCTGTAAATGTTTATAAGAATGTCTCCATAAATATTGGTTATGGCAGATTTTTGTTTGGAGACTTTATTTATTACGCTGATTATCTTCATATCTTCACTATTGTTTTTTTGATATTTTATAAACAGCATCTACATTCTAAATTTTTAATTTAATAGATTCACTTTAAATAAACGAAAATTAAAATCTATGTTTTGTTAGTTCTGATTTTCCATCGAAATTATGTTGGAATTGAGATATTAAGAAATTAAAAATTCATAGCAGAAAATAAAGTAAAGTAAATAAATTATTAAAGATCCTATCTATTTCTTTCCCCTTAGGTGTTGGAGTTATTTATTTCTTATTTATCAATTTCTATCTATTTTTAAATTCGGGAAAATTAATTAACCTTTTAAAACATGAAAACTATAGAGGACATAAGGGCAGCGTGTTGCTTTTTCATTGTATCTTTCAAATGGAAATTCTATTATATAAGATACATAAAATGTTTTTTTTTTAGTTCTGTAAGTTAAGCTAAGAAACATTTTACTATGTAACGAATATAATTTTAATTTTAAATTCCATTCACCATAAATGAATAATCTGACTAATCTTCAGCGCAGATCAATTGATATTAACGACATGTTGAAGATACAACTTTACTTATATTTTACTTTACTTGTCTATTTTTAACTTGTATTATTAAAAATAATTTTGTTATAAAAAAAAGTCTTGAGAAGGAGGCGTTTACAGATACTCTTTGAAAATGAAAATAGTAGTATATATCAATATAAAATACTTAACAGTTCATCCATCCATAATTGGAAAATAGAAATTCTTAATTTTAAATGGCAATGGATATTCTAGTTTGTAAGCTACAGTTTGTAAGCTCCATTATAATACCTTTCAAATGTTTACTCTTTAATTGTTTCATTCCATCATATTATGCCGATTCCTAAATTTAGTGATAAACTGTGGTTGTCTGATGAAAAATACGTTATTAATTATTTAAAATGAATTATTAATTCCAATAATTAGCCTTGAACATACAAATAGAATAACCAATTCTATAAATAATAGTGAAATAACTCCATGTTTTGAGGAAAAAAATATAAAACAAATTTATCCAAAACTGTTTTTCCAATTAACTTAGAATAGCCAAAGCAGAAATTGACGATTAGTTGTTGTTGTTTTGTTTTTGTTTTTTGTTTTGTTTTTTACTATTTAAATTTTGTCATATTAGAATGTAAGCTAGAATTATTAGGCGTGAGTACATTTTGAAATATGTTTCAAAGGACAATAAAATATATCTTTAAAATGAAGAATTAAGAATTTTGCAGGCGAACTTCTTCATATAATAGAATTTTTGATAACAGATTGCTTATAAAAATATAGTTTATAATTTGATCTGTTCAAAGTGATGAGCATTTCGACATTTTGAACCGAATTTAGTTCCGGATCTTGAACTCCATTACTTAAGAATTGATTAGGGTTAAATGCCGATGTATCCATTCCCTGGAGGCAATTGCCTGAGATTAGCCAATCAGAATTGGTATCGCAAATCCCAGGATCTCCTAACGAATTAATCTTAGCTGAGCTTTCAAGAAGTGATTGAGAGCATCAGGGGAAGGCAATACAAACAAAGTAACAATTAAACAGTTCAGTGAATAGAAAAGTGTTATCAATGTATGATATCTAAGTTAGAAAACGAATAACATTATCTACAACGTAAAAAACTTTTCGAATAAATTAAAAAAATAAAATAAAAATGTGTTCTTGATGTGTTTTTTTTTTTTTTCAAAAGAAGAGAGAGTTCCTTGCATTTATTTGTGATTTTTCATTAAAAAAGAATGATTTAAAAAAAAAACCGAATAGAATTTAAATAGATGGGACGTAATTATGATAAAATCTGCAATAAAGTTTGCATTCTTGAATAATAAATCTAAAAAACGGATAATACTAATATAATAAAGGGTAAGATGTAATTAAAATGTAAGTTATTTAAATTTATGTCAAGGAGTAAAAAATTAGTGATTGTTTGTAATGATGACAATGTCGATAATGAATTTAAAATTAAAGCTATTATTATAGCTCAATTATCCATCATTTCTTAATTTAAAAAAAAATATAAAATCAACTTTAACGTGTGGAATGAATTCTTATCAAAAATCGAATAACAAATAGAAAAATATCGCAAACATTTGAAAAATAATACAAAACATATAAGACAGGACGTTCCGATTTACGGAAAACTGCAAGATCACCTTTAGATGAAAACTGCCAACCAAAGACAGCAACAACATCATAGATACGATTATAAAGAAACAAATGTTAGCGGAAGAAAGCATAAATGGTCAAAGATTGGCCATAAGATAAAAAAGAGGAAGAGAATTGATTCTACGTCATACAACAAATGCACGTGTAAGACAGTGCCCTGGAGCTTTTGGTAATATCTTTTTTGTTATTTTTTAAATGTGTGCATTTTTTTAATTTCTTATTCGATTTTTGATAAGTATTCCCTAGTAGGGGATGGGTTTACGATTGGAGGACGCCTTTCGACAGTGACAAAACGAAGCCTTTAGTATGCAAAATAAATAAATAAATAAATAAATAAATAGATAAATAGATAAATAAATAAATAAATAAATAAATAAATAAATAAATAAATAAATAAATAATTACAATACGGTTATGAAACAAGAAATGTCCACTAGAGTCATGTTTTGTTTTGAAAATCTTTGTAATATACCAGATGTCGATTTTCTAAATGAACTTAATACGTTAAAAAAGTATTTTCATGATGTTTAATAATTTCCAAATGTTATGAGGCAATAATATATAATTGACATGCCAACTTTCGAATACCCACATAGTAAAGAGTATATGAAAGGTTAATAAAAAAAAGTGCGTTCATTAATAAAAGAGTTTTCAGTCACTACATTTATCGTTTTTTAGTCACTATGTCGTTATAGTCGAATATCTAATAAAATCAATAGGATTTTTTTTGCAAATCATACATCTAAAATTTCAGCTTAATTGAATGTAAAGTTTTTTCATTATTCCCTCTTTTTTTTTATTTCCTCTTTACTCTTAGCAACTTACTCATTGGCCCAAAACCTGTAAGAAATCAATAGGAATGTTTTCCAGCCTACGTCCACCTGAAAACTTTCAGCTTTCTTGGATGTAAAGATTTTGAGTTAACGTAGTCACCGACAATGGAAGAACACATAGACATATTTCGACTTAATTAGCTGCATTTAATGTTTCTCTATTTTTGTTTTGCGTATTAAAGGTGGTTGTAAATGCTTTAACATCTTGCGATTATTATTAGCTGCTTTGTCGACATAAAAAGCGCACATTTTTGTAACAACTGATTGTGTGTTAAGTTTGACCAAAATGTGAATAAAGACTAATTTCCAAACTACGATAAAAATAGACTAGTTTCAATGAATTAAATAAAAAACCAGAAAATTCGCAATAATACGATTAAATTTCTATGAAAATTGGAGAAAAGCGTTATCATATTTCATGCGTGAGATAAAGACTCAAACACTAATTTCCTCCAACAATTAGCACTTACAGAAACAGGTAAAAAAATAAGATGTCTAAATTAAATAGCCCAAATACATCAATATGGGTTGTGGTAATCTCTAATAGCAATGCAGGCCTCACAGCGATGTTTCACACTGTTAATGATGGTATCTAGGAGTTCACTAGTAGCAACAACCATTCCTCTGTTAAAGCTCTTCTAAGTTCCTCCACTTCTTGGAAAAGAGGTTAAGGACAGCAACAGGTCTCTCGAAAGCATCCCAGTCATGCTCAACAGGATTGAGATCGGGAGACCTGGTTAACTAATTCATACATACAGTGGTCTACTCTTGAAGATATTGATTTACCAGCCCAGCTCAGTGTGGACGTCCGTTATCGTCTTGTAGGAGAATTGTATCATCTATAACATCTGCATAAAGGCGAAATAAGGAGGGAGGGTCAGGATCACATTCCTCTATCGTCTATTATTCACTTTTCCTCTTGAAATCACATACAGGTTCACCTAACGAGATGCCACCCCCAACCATCACGCTACCTCGAGAATAAGTGTCCTTTTCATTGGTATTAGGGGAATGGTAATGTGTCCATCGTTCTCTCCATATCAGAGCACGCCTAGAATCGCTCTGCAAAACAAATCAGAACTCATCTGTGAATAGTGATGACTTTCCATTGATTTTCAGTGCAAATGACATGAAGTCTTGCCCATTTCAAGAGATGGACTGAGATTAAGGAGTATGCAGACTGCTGGCTGCCTTGAAACATCTCTTTCATGAAGTCTTTTGCGAGCAGTAGAAGCAGATACCATTGTTCTTGTGCCGCAGCAAAGCATAGCAGCTGCTTTAGGATACCAGTGCTGTTCTTCAATTACGTTCAATAATCGACGATATCGATCATCAACAGGAGTTGTAATCGAGGCCTTCTTTAGCTTCGGGAAGCTGATTATTTCACAGCCTGTGTAACACAAAAGTCACATTCAGCCATCTTGCTACTTCCATTTGACTTTGACCTGCCTCTTACTGTCTTCCGACAGCTTTCACCTAAGTTTATCTGTTAATGATGTCTCGAAGCCATTGCATCATTAACATTTAACAACATTTAAATGGATTTTCGCAACTAATATTTTTCATATTACAAGCTTCTTCCTTCGATTATGAAGCGTTATTACACATATTAAAAAAGATCTATTTAGATAATGAAAAAATGGATATTAAATGATATTTTAAAGAATGATTATTCTTTTCGTAACTGTAGTTATTGAATGTTTAATATTTTTATTTGCTTATTTAGAAGTCTTCATTTAGAAGTCAATTGAAAAAGTAACCATTTAAAGAAAATATGGATTTGTGTTTTTGAAAATTATAATAGTACATCTAAGTAGCTTTAAAATCCATTAATTAATTTCTGTAATATATTACAGTGAAATTTGAAAAATGCATTTACTAGCATTTCTCCTCCAAACGGGTCCTAGGATCCACCCAGCCCTCTGAAGAATGGAAACCGGGTTTCTTTCCCGGGGGTTAAAGGCTGGCGGGCGTCGGGCTGACCACCTCAACTTATCGAAACGCCGGGAGCTTCACCTCCCGCGACCCCAGGGCCACATAGACTTCGAGTGGACACTTTAACTTAACTAACTTAACTTACTAGCGTTTATTAAGCTTTAATATTACGCAGTTGTAATGCAGTATATGGTGATCCGGTAACCGAGTGGTTAGGGCGCTTGGCTGCGCGTTGGAGGCGACGGGTTCGATTCCCGGCCTCGGCGGAGGGCGGGAATTTTTCCACGCTTCTTTCTCCTCCAAACGGGTCCTAGGGTCTACCCAGTCCTTTGTTGAATGGGTACCGGGTTTCTTTCCCGGGAGTTCAATCCGGAGGGCGTCGGGCTGACTATCCGACCTCAACTTCGTCCAGTTGGTCAAGTAGCACTGGGAGCCCTTACCTCCCGCGACTCCAAGGGCCTACATTGGCCTGTAGTGGGACTGCTTTAACTTTTTTTTTTAACTTTAATACAGTACATTACAGTATATTACACAATGTAATATAACTTCATATTTAAAGAAAAAAATCAATATAGACTTAATAAGATTTTCTATTGCAATTAATTTAAAAAAAAAAACAAAAAAAACATCGTATCACTGCATTGAAGCATTTCCTAATTGCCTTGTGAAACTTGTACGAAAGGTTTTCTACTTTACTTAATATTGTTATAAGCTTTTACATACATTGAATTGCCAATTTCCTTTTGATAATACGTAGTGCCCTTACAATACAATTCTCGGTACCCTACACTGTTTCTTAGCTGAGAATAGTGAAATTCGCTATTGATCAGTATTAAAATGGAAGAAATGTAGCATATTGGACTTTTGGTTGATTTGGTTTGATTTGTTTGTAACCCACGCCCATCCGGTAAATCGACACAACGTTTATTTTTTTAATTTTTTATTTTGACCATCATAATCCTCACATTCCAAATTCCTAGGTATGATTTCTGCTCTAATTATATTAACGTTTAACAGAATAGAGTAGATTTGAAGTTTATGAAGTTCAGTCGATAGTAGATACAGAACATATTTTTATATGTTGTAAAGAAGTTCACTATATTCAGGGAGGGCCGCATTCAGGGTGCGCTGCTATCTATGTGTCATACTTGCGCATGACGTCACCGCGGAGTTAACCTTCTTGCCCTATTAACCCAGTGCTGTAATGTTTCCTCACTCGCTTTGTTTTCTTTCATTGCAAAGAATTCTAGATACGGATCCACAGACCATCTGGTACTACACAAGAAGCAGAAGATTCATAAGGATTCGCCATCTCAATCTTACATCTAATACAAAAGAGCAGCTGAGCAATAGCAAAAGAAATCTGAAATTAGCAAGCTTCAGTAAAATAACAAAAAAATATTAGCATTTCATTTGAAACGTTATCATATGATCAAGAAAACTCTTTTAGAAGATGCCAACTTCTATCATCACAAAGTGAATGCAATTTAAAAAGAAAATCATCCCTAGATTAGATTAGATTAATTGAAAGTGGGTGGCATGACTGCCGAGCACGTCGACCTGAAAGATCTCTTGTACTATCCCACGGAAAGAAGGACAGACGAAGAGAAAGACTGAGAAAGGATGGTGTGAGAAATGCAGGGAAAACGGGAGAACCTCGGGAAAACCTGCCCAGCGCGGATCGCCACCATCAACGAAACACACATGAGAACCGAACCTGGGACTCAGAGGTGAGAGGCCAGTGTCTTAGCGACATCGCCAACCGCGCGGCCTAAAATCATCCCTAAGAAGTAAAATGATCCTTTTCAGGACCAACAACTTTTAAAAGAGTAATCAAAACGCTGGTTTTCTCTTAACACAAAATAAATTATTAAATATTGATAGAAAATTAAAAAGTAAATAGAGTAATTTATTAAAACATAAAATAAATGAAAAAATCAATATTAAGTAAATAAATATTAAATATTAAAAAATAATTTCGAATTATATCTATCTTTGATCTGTCGCAAGAACAGATTAACGTTTTGAAACATGTGATCTGCATTCCATTGAATGCTATTCAACAGATTTTTTTTTAATTTAGTTATTTTTTTATTATAATTTACACACGTTAAACTTGAAAAGGAATTAAATAGGAAACTCATGGCCGAGTGCACTAAGCTTCAATTAACTTTGACGGCTGCATTGTGGACGTAGCTAAAATTAGTGGGGGGTGCTGCTCCAGAAAAAATTTCGCCTTTGTTTTAAAATTGTGCGAAAGGAAACAAACATGTATAAAAAGAAAATTTATTCAGAAACTTGATAAATTTCTTTTTATATATGTTTGACGTCAAAAACCATTAGCCAATCACATCGCATTTTTCATTAAAATCAACCTAATATCCTTGATTATACTAATCCCACTATAGATCACTCTGGCCCTTGGGATCGCGGGAAGTAAGGTTGCAGGCATTTTCTGACCAACGGAACTAACTGTAAGTCGAGTTCAGGTGAACAGGCCGACATCCTCTCCCCTTTAATTTCCAGAAAAGAAATCCTTTCTACTGAGGGCTGGGTGGACCCTAAGACCCATCTGGAGTAGAATTCAGTGAGGAAAAATCCACAATCTCCGCATGGTGATTGAACGGGCCCCTCCAGGCCATAGTCCAGGCCAACGAACCAACATACTACAGCTATCACACCGGAATAAAGTTCCAAGTAGAGAAAACAACATAAATCAAAACAATAGTACTGCACTGAATAGTACTATTGTATTGTATTCTTCTATTTACCATATCAATTAATATAGTCAACCCTGAATCGGATTGTAATACTCAGTCCCCCGAAAGCTTTTTTTCTTGATTTCTTTTACTTCAACAAGAAAAGAATACTTCAAATGTTCCCTTTTTAAATCATCCACTCTGTTCCTTCACTGACGTTTTTAATTTCTTCTTACGACAATGGCAGGAAAATATAGTAACCATGTAGACACAAACAACATATTTATTATTACTTCTAACCATTTAACTTTTCAAGTCTGTTGTTAAGAGAGAATTGTAATCATTTAACAGATTAAAGTATCGATTTTGATAGCAATTAATGTTTTCCACTAACAAAAACAAATTTAGATTTTTTTTTTCTAGCAACATCTATACATAGATATGTTATTTAGAAGACAGTGAAGATGACACCTTAAAAAAATAGTGTTTCATCGCTGTGCATCAAACTTCATATTTAAAGAGTTTCGTCTTACTGACCAAATCATGTAAGATTTTGGAGCTTGTATCTCCGTTTAATCGATCCCCTAAAGAATGGCCCAAAATATTGTGCCCTTAAGTAACTCAACTTAAGCAAGAAACAATTCTTACTGTTGCTCCACCAATAACTCAATATGTATATTAAATGTCATATTTAAGAATAAGTTAAATTGGAATATATGATTAGATTTAATTTATGTACATGCAAGCGCTTCTTTATTTAGGGGAAAGCTTTCCAGTTGAAAAACAAAACTTCCGAATCCCTACGAAAACACAAAAGTATGGAGAAAGTCTAACAAAGATTTATTTGGTATCTATTAGTTTGTATTAGGGACCGTTCAAATACTACGGAAGCACATTTGTAGTCATTTTAGACTCACTCCCCCCCCCCCTCCCCCCGCCTTGTAAGCAAAAATGAGCAGGTGCCCGTGCTCTCCTCCACCTTGTGCTTACCTTGAAGATTTGCCAAATCGTTAACAATAAATACCAGTAAAATACTGAAATACACATGGAGTACTGGGGGGAAAAATGTTTGTCTGTCTTGCATAAGCATTGCTCTGATCCTCCCTTCCCCTTGTCAGGAAAAAATAAGCAAAGCTTGAACCCCCCCCCCCTTGCATGCTTACATAATACTTGAACAGCCCCTTACAGAATATTTATTATTTTATATATTATTTATCATATAGAAAAGATGAACTGAAGAAAAACTTATTAAATACATTTACGAACGCTAAACCTAGAAATTTCAAAATAGTTGATTTAAAGCAAGTGTTTCCCAACGTGGGGCCCACGCCCCACAGGGGGGTAATTTGGTTGTTAAGGGGGGCAATTCGAAAATTCTGTGAACCTATTTGAGGGGTCAGTATCGTTTTTCTATTTTCAGTGCAAATGCACAGATTTCGTTTTTATTTTTCTTATATGTAATAATAACTATGTTATATTTTAACTGTAACGATATATAAACTGATTTGCTGTTTAAGAACTGTTACATTTATACTGTTTCTTGTTTATTTAAATTATGAAAAATTGTAATTGTATATAAATTAAATTAATTAAATTAATTAAGTAAGACAGTTAAAAAAAACCAATAAAAAAACCTTGTTTAAAAACAATTCCGTAAAGTTCCTCTGAACATTTACAAATATACAAATTAAGACCATAAACATTCGCACTATTAGTGAAAATAGAAGTAGATTGGCTATATTATTATTATTATTATTATTATATCGAAAAAGTTTCAAACCATGGGATTCCCCAGCCAAGACAATATGGCGGGTCAAGGACCAAAGCACATATTGCCAAGTGTATATATATATACATAAAAAAAAAAAAAAATGGAAGAATAGTTAGGGATATGTGCTTGTGTCCATAAATTTCCGAACTATGCGTGTTGTGTTGAGTACCACAGCCTTCTGGAGTTGTGCATAAGTGTTTTTATGAAGTCCTAGTGTGCTGAGGCTGTGATGCAATGTGTGAGGCACCAGACCAGTAGCGGACAGGATGATGGGTACAACACGTACTCGGTCCTGCCTCCACTGCTTCTGGAGCTCGTGTGCTAGGTCTGTGTATTTACTTATCTTGTCAGCGTGAGTTTTCTGCATGTTCTTGCTGATGGGAACTGCAATATCAATGAGATAGGTCTGTTTGTTGACCTTATCAACAAGTGTAATGTCAGGTCTGTTGTGATGTATAGTTTTGTCTGTGTGAATGGGACGGTCCCAGTACAGCTTATGTGAGGTTGACTCTAGTACGCTTTGTGGTGTGTACTTGTAGTATGGGACCGTGTTCTTAATAAGTGAGTGTTTGTGTGCTAGTTGTTGATGAACGATCGATGCTACCTGATTGTGTCGGTGGAGGTAATCTGTTTGGGACAGAAGGGGACAGCCTGATATTATGTGGTCGATCGTCTCATGTGTAGTGTGGCATTTTCTGCATCTGTCGTCGTGTGTGTTTGCATCGTGTAGAATGTGTTTCTTGTAGTTGAGTGTGGGGATGACTTGGTCCTGTATCGCGATCATGAACCCTTCGGTCTCCCCAAACAGCTCACCACTCGTCAGCCATCTGTTCGACGCTTCCATGTCGACATGAGGTTGGCTGAGTTCGTGGCGATGTCTGCCATGGAGTTCCTTACGAGCCCATGATTCACGCAGCTGCTGTGTGTGGGTGTCGGGAGTGGTGAGTGTTAGAGAAGGGTTTGCGAGGTCCAGGGGTGTGAAGTGTGTGTCAGCCTTGACAATGGCTGAGTGGCGTGAGGAGTGTTGTGCTCTTTGCTGAAAGTGTTCCCTAAGTGTGTAAACTTGTTTTTCGTGTAGGGTGATGAGATTGATGAGTCCACGGCCTCCCTCCTTGCGGGGAAGAGTCATCCTTTCCGTAGCGGACTTGGGGTGGTGCATGTTGTGTTTCGTGAATGTAGTGCGTGTTGTGCGTTGTAGTGCTTCGAGTTCAGTGTTTGTCCATGAAATTATGCCGAACGAATATGTTAGTGTGGGGACGGCAAAAGTGTTAATGGCTTTAATTTTATTTCTGGCATTGAGTTGTGTTTTGAGGATGTTGTGAACGCGAGCACAGTATGTTTTCTTGAGTTTGTTTCTGATGTTTGCGTTGTCAATGACGCGCGCTTGCTGGAAGCCCAGGTACTTGTAGGTCTCTCCCTCTTCCATGGATGGCCAACCCATGGTCCAGTTCAAAACCCTCCAAATTCGTAGTCTTCCCGCGTGTTATATGTAGCTTGCGGCATTTGTCGATTCCAAATTCCATCCCAATGTCTTTGGTGAACTGTGTTGTGACTTGTAGTAAATTAGTAAGTTGTGCGTTATTTGTGGCGTAGAGTTTAATATCATCCATGTAGAGTAAGTGTGTGATTTTGTATGGTGTCAGAGTGTCTGAGGTAAGCCTATAACCGTGTTTTGTGTTGTCTAGCATGTGGCTTAATGGATTCAAGGCGAGGCAGAACCAAAGAGGACTCAAGGAATCTCCCTGGAAAATACCTCTCCTTATGGGAATGGGAACGGTAGTGATGGAGGTGTTGGAGGTGCGTAGGTGTAATGTTGTGTTCCAACTCTTCATCGTGGCATCCAAGAATGCCGTGATCTTGGGGTGTACTTTGTAGAGTTGAAGAGTGTGCAAAAGCCAGGAATGGGGGACTGAGTCAAATGCCTTCTTGTAGTCGATGTACGCGATGTGTAAGTTCCTATTCTTCGCGCGCGCCTGGCGCAGGATTACAGAGTCAATAAGGAGTTGCTCCTTACAACCCTGGGAATTTCTGCGACAGCCCTTCTGCTGTTCGGATAGAATGTTATGTGTCTCGATGTGTGTGTAAATTTTGTCTGTAAGGCAGGAGGTGAGGAGTTTGTAAAGTGTGGGGAGGCAAGTGATTGGACGGTAATTTGCAGGGTGTGCTGTTTCAGTGTTCTTGCTCTGTAGGTAAGTGACACCCTGTGTGAGGAAAAGAGGCATATGTTCTGGGTGTTGGATTATGTCAGTGAGTGCAACAGCTAGCTTCCCATGCAGGGACGTGAGCCTCTTGATCCAGAAGTTCTGAACGCCGTCTGCACCAGGAGCCTTCCAGTTGTGTGCATGTTTTAGTGCTGTCTGTATGTCTGCGAGAGTAATATCATGGAAGGGCATGAAGGGTAAGTGTTCAGCGAGTTGTTCTTCATCTGTGATCCATGGTGCTTTGTCATTGTGGGGGATGGGGTTGGACCACAGAGACGACCAGTATTCATGTAATGCCTGGCTGGTGGGTGTGTTTGTGTTGGGTGCAGTGGAGGGAGATGAAAGGGATCTGTAGAATTTTTTCTCATTGTATTGGAAAGTATTGCTCTGTTGTTTGCGTAGAGTGCACTGTTTGTATCTTTGTAATCTTTTTGCAAGTGCACTGAGTTTTTGTTTTAGTGTGTCGAGATGTTCCTGAACCTGGTTATGATGGTTTGAGTGTGAGGGGCGAGTGTTTATGTGCTTGAATATCTTCCTGACCTGGGACATAAGTTTCTTTGTTTTGTTTCCTGCACAGTATTGTGTGAGCCTGGCTATGTCTCCTCTAAGGTCGCTGATGCGGCCTTCAAGGCGACGTCTCCAAGGGTGGATGTATTCTTGTGACCGTGCAGTGGTAGGTATGTGGTGTTGTTTGATTCCAAGTGCCCGAATGGTTCCCTGTGCCGCACAGTAGAGTGTTGTATGTATGTCTTCTAATGTTTGGATATTGTCAAGGTGTTGTGGGATAGTGTGTGTGTTGAGATGATATATGATTTTGGCGAGTTGTTTTGATGTGTGTACTTTGGGGAGTGGAGGTCTGAGTGTGGGGTCTGTGCCTGTATATTGTGCTTGTGCGGTGTAGAAATTATCATGTGCTGCTTGTTGTATGTCATTAGTTGTATTGTTGGGGAATGTGGACTGAGGGGTAGAGGCTTCTGAGGCTTCTGTGTTTTATTATTATTATTATGTTTGTATGTTTCAAACCTTGGGTTTCCCCAGCAAAAACAATATGGCGGGTCAAGGACCAAAGCACATACTGCCAAGTGTAAAGATGTGTGCAAGAATGATTAGGGATGTGTGCTTGTGTCCATAAATTTCCTAACTATGCGTGTAGTGTTGAGTACCACAGCCTTCTGCAGTTGTGCATAAGTGTTTTTGTGAAGTCCTAGTGTGCTGAGACTGTGGTGCAATGTGTGAGGCACCAGACCAGTGGCAGACAGAACGATGGGTACAACACGTACTCGATCCTGCCTCCACTGCTTCTGGAGCTCGTGTGCTAGATCAGTGTATTTACTGATCTTGTCTGCGTGAGTTTTCTGCATGTTCTTGCTGATAGGCACTGCAATATCAATTAGATAGGTCTGTTTGTTGACCTTATCAACAAGTGTGATGTCTGGTCTGTTGTGATGTATGGTTTTGTCTGTGTGAATGGGGCGGTCCCAGTATAGTTTATATGAGGGTGATTCTAATACGCTTTGTGGTATGTACTTGTAGTACGGGACTGTGCTCTTAATAAGTGAATGTTTGTGTGCTAGTTGTTGATGAACGATCGATGCTACCTGATTGTGTCGGTGGAGGTAGTCTGTTTGAGAGAGAAGGGGACAGCCTGATATTACGTGGTCGATCGACTCATGCGTAGTGTGGCATTTCCTGCATTTGTCGTCATGTGTGTTTGCATCGTGTAGAATGTGTTTCTTGTAGTTGCGTGTGGAGATGACTTGGTCCTGTATTGCGATCATGAACCCTTCGGTCTCCCCAAACAGCTCACGACATTATTATTATTATTATTATTATTATTATTATTATTATGATGTAAAAGATTCTAAACTTGGGTTTCCCCAGCAAATACAATATGTCGGGTCAAAGACCAAAGCACATATTGCCAAGTGTAAAGACGTGTGCAAGAATGGTTAGGGATGTGTAATTGTGTTCATAAATTTCCTGACTATGCGTGTTGTGTTGAGTACGACAGCCTTCTGGAGCTGTGCAATAGTGTTTTTGTTAAGTCCTAGTGTGCTGAGGCTGCGGTGCAATGTGTGAGGTACCAGACCAGTGGCGGACAAGACGATGGGTACAACACGTACTCGATCCTGCCTCCACTGCTTCTGGAGCTCGTGTGCTAGGTCAGTGTATTTACTGATCTTGTCTGTGTGAGTTTTCTGCATGTTCTTGTTGATAGGCACTGCAATATCAATGAGATAGGTTTGTTTGTTGACCTTATCAACAAGTGTGATGTCAGGTCTGTTGTGATGTATGGTTTTGTCTGTGTGAATGGGGCGGTCCCAGTACAGCTTATGTGAGGGTGACTCTAGTACGCTTTGTGGTGTGTACTTGTAGTACGGGACTGTGTTCTTAATAAGTGAGTGTTTGTGTGCTAGCTGTTGATGAACTGCTGTTGTGTGCTAGCTGATTGTGTCGATGGAGGTAGTCTGTTTGGGATAGAAGGGGACAGCCTGATATTATGTGGTCGATCGCCTCATACGCAGTGTGGCATTTCCTGCATCTGTTCGTCATGTGTGCTTTCATCGTGTAGAATGTGTTTCTTGTAGTTGCGTATGGGGATTATTATTATTATTATTATTAGGGGGGGGGGGGGGGGGGCAAAAAGTAATAGTAATAGGGGGCATAAGAATTTTAGAAAGGCTTAGGTGGGGCATAGCACAAAAAAGGTTGGGAAACACTGATTTTTAAGACGAGAATTTACGCTTAATTGCTGCTTTACGCGTTCTCGAAAACTTGCCTCAAACCAGCAAGTTGCTCGAAAAACCTGCCATTTTCTCTATCTACAGCATGATCTAATTTGAGGCAGATTTCAGAAGCAACTCGTCATCAGCACGCTTAGTGGCGAGACAAGTTTACTGGAAAAACCAAGAAAGTCTTGAAATCACGGTGAAATCATGCTGTTCTTTGTTCGTGGTTTCCATCTAAGGCTTCACCGACCATCTCTTCTGCCAGGATTTTTTCCTTTTTCTTTATCTCTGTTGTGAAATGAGTTGAGAATTATAGGCAAAATTAAAGCTGCAAAATCAATTTCTTTATCGCTTCGTCGAACGGCATTTTTAATCGCGATCTGAACGAGAGCAAAACGAGATTTGTGTTTCAGTTTTAAACTGGAGCGATGTCGTTTTCTCCAAGTTGCAACTGGCAAATGACAAGTTTTCCAGCGTGTTTTAAGCAAGTTCTCCAGAACGCTACAATACGCCAAACAAATGTACAGAATCAAATTATGATTGTAAAAAAAAAAAGCACCGATAGTAGAAAATTGCTATTAGTGCTAACAAACATGAAGTTTTTAATAAATCTTCGAATATCCAAATCATCTTCTGCTAAGTATTCCACTACTGGTTCATCAGATTTTAAGGTTAAATAAAATGTCTCGTCCGATTCTCCACGTTTTAAACAAAACCAACAAATCTCAGTTGACTATACTTACCTGAGAAAGTAATAAGTTCTATTCAAATACTATTCTCATGAAAATGCTGTCGTCTTGAAAATGTAACAGATGAGACAGAAAAAAAAATCTGGAAATCGAAGCAATAGTAGTTTTACAGAAACTTTTCAAATTATTTTTAAAATTTTATTCAACTAATTCTTAATTCAAATAAGAATGCCTTTTTGAGTCGAGCTGGCCGTCTGGGACGGCCGTTTCAAGTTTGTTGTCTCTCCTCAGCCAGAGCTAATCAGCCAGTGCAAGACTCAAAAGGGGTACGAGGAGAACAATTGGGAATTCATGATGGAGACAGTGACCCTCAATAACTAAAAGCATGAAAATAAAAAACAAGAACAAAATGTGGAATCGAAATCCTTGGGCAGCACTCAGGCTACCATAAAAGGTATTTGACCACAAAAAAAGGAAATAAGTAAATAAATAAATAAATAAATAAATAACCCTCTGGTAAAAGAACAGCAATTAATTCAAATAAAAATACCCTTTTTGAGGGTCATTGAGGGTCATTGTCTTCATCATGAATTACTAATTCTTAATAAAAAAGTTTTATGTTCAGTAAGTTATGTTTACATTGTTCAAAATAGAACAACGTCGTTTATTAAAACAAAGAAATGTGAAGAGATTTTATTTTTGAAGGATGACTACAAATTAAAGGGAAGTAAAACGGCTCATTGATGAAATATGAATAATTATTTTAAACACATTGATGTTTAAAATATCAATGAATATAGACACACTTTAAATTCATTGATACAGTATCGAAGAATACATTTTAAATTCGTGCTTATTTGCAGCTCAGTGTTTGGGAATTCAGCTACTTTGGTTTCAGAAATTTAAAACAAAAAAATTGAAACTAAATAAAAAATTCGATGCCATGACTACAAAAAAAAAAGATATCCCATGAAAGTAAATTCTATTTCAGACAACAATTTTTTAATATAAATAGAGAGGTATTAGCTACTTTTAGAGTTTTGTAAACTTGCCTGAATTAAACTCTTGCTGCTGAATTAGGTACTCCCAGAAGCGTCTCACTTTGAGCGAATGTGTTTCAGATTATGATTTTTCCGAAACTGAAACTTAAGAATTTCAAAAGGATTAGAACGCTAGTATCACTAGACGTAAAATAATATCAAAGAGTTTTGAAACTATATATTTAAATCTTTTAAACAGTTATAGAAATCTGTAGTTATCTTGTAAAACAAGAAAAATTAGATTGCGTAAGAAATTTTCGATTTTGATTTAAAGTAAAAAATAATTAAGTGAATAGTCTAAATTTTAGCATTTACTAATTCTGATAATTCTTGTAATTCGGTTTTTAGTCTAAGAATCTCTTCTACAGATAAATGTGCGAAAATTAAAAGTTCACATTAAACCAGTTGACCAACTTTTTAGTGTGTGTGTGGGAGGGGGGAACAGGGCAGGTATAGCTATCGACACGATGAAAAAGACGTTAATTCTAAGAGTTTTAATTCCATTTGAAAGAGATTTTGTATTTTTGGTTGGATAAGCAATGTTTGTGGTTAGTTGCCCAGGCACCAAAATAACTTAACTATGTTATTGCATTAAACAGCATCCATATATCATTGAAGTAGTAATTTTCAAATCTTTTAAGATTATGGCTTCAGGAGAGACTGTGATCTTCTGTCTTATTTGTAAGTCTAGTTAAGTAGCAAAATTCATTAAGGATCTTTCATTTAATAGCTTATTGGCCAAGTGCACCAAACTTCAATTAACTTTGACGGCTGCATTGTAGCTAAAATTAGTGGTGCTTCTCCAGAAAAATTATAGCCTTTGTACTTCATATTCTATCTTGTACTCCTATTAAATTAAATTAGAAAA
>JAFIDM010009631.1:181383762-181398518 GCA_023159025.1 Thereuonema tuberculata
TCACCATTAATAAAATGAAATTTATCCGTAGATGGAGTTTTCTAATTATAGCCTTTGTTTCAAAATTGTGTGAAAGGAAACAATTTTAAAACAAAGGCTAAAATTTTTCTGGAGCAACACCCCCGACTAATTTTAGCTACGTCCACAATGCAGCCGTCAAAGTTAATTGAAGTTTGGTGCACTTGGCCGTAAATCTCCCTGAAATTAAAGATTTTCTCCAAATAGTTTTATTTTGATCATAAAACGCTATGCACTCTGTTTATGCACAGTATTAATGAATTTCAAAGACTTTAAATTTATATACTTGGAAGTTCAGACCTAGCTAAATCTCTTTCTCGCAACCGAAAACATAGATTCAGCCCATCTCATCGAAATCTTAGGCCCGTTTTCAAGATAGTTCAAAAGAATTGCTCTCCTTATAGTACCGTATTTGATTTAATGAATCTCCTAAAACAGTCCAGTGCTTATTTTGATCATTTCAGATTAACTTTGTAACAGTTTTGAATGGAATCATTTTTTGTGGCCTGGCGAAAGCATAAAACAATTCTTGTATGGAATATTCAAAAGAGCTTCATTTTTACTAACACATTTACAAAAAAGCTTTCTAGTTGACTTAACCCTAGAATGCTCACCGGGGTAACATATCAGCCCAGGTGACTCTATTTCCTTCTGCAATTTTTTCACGCATGCGCACAGCTCCTTCCCCTTCCATATATTCTCTAACCAACGACCATTCTACACCTCAGTCTATGAGTGAGCATTGTTCAAGAAGTACGTGTCATTCTGTGAGGCCGTTGGGGTGACAAAATACCCCGGTGAGCATTAGTGTATGTTAAATTCTGTGCACCATGGCTACTTCTATGCATGTAAATGATGCACGTTTTGAAGATTTCATTACCACTGCTTTCAATGAATGAATATGGTAGTGACAATAATGAATATTCTGAAAAAGATAATGTCGAGTGTGATCCTGATTATGTGTGTGGATCATAGGAAAGACATTTGCAATGCATGTATAAGAAAGAATTAGTGTTCTACATGATTTATGAACTGTACTATTAATATATTGTACTGGTTATGATGCACTTTATTTTATGTGAAACACATGTTAGATATACGAACTAGAGCTTATTTAGTTTGTAGAAAAGTGTAACCTCCTTATATAATGTGATACAGAAGAAAATATCTTTCAGAGATTGTTTGTTTTAACTAAAAATGAGTGCATTCTAAATTGTAATTCTTTTTTTTTTTTGCTTCTTGCAAACTTTAACAGAAACCTAGAAGCATAATTCAATTATGAAAATTCAGGATTTACTCATTTGTATAATGTTTTCACTAGTTAATATGATTCCAATTGAATATCAGAAAAAATGTAAAATTACATAACATTGTATTTAATTTTTTTACTTTTTCTTCATTTATATTATTTTGAAATATTATAGTTGATTAAATCAAGTAATAGCTTGGACAATCCAAAGACATCAATAGTTTCAATTATCTATATTGGCGTGGAGGAAAGGGGGAAGATAAAAGTCATGGGGTGACATCACACCCCAGGTGAGCATTACTGATGTTCAAAAAAGGGTGATCAGTCTAGGGTTAACGATAGAATCTATAAAATAAAATTAAAATATTCAATTTATATAAATATTGGTGTCTTATTGTGCTCGATTGCTTTGATCTTCCATATATATTGTTGTTTGTATCTGCAATTGCAGTTTTGCTTGAAGACAGCTGAAATAGTTACTTGGAGCCATTAAATTAATCCATCTATTACAGTCTGAATCGAATTGCAGTAAGTAATAATTTACATTTTTAGGATTCTTTTTGATAAATAAGTTACAGCTATTTTTGTGATTCTGAAATGATAAAAATACTTTGACCTTCGTTATTTTTCTCGGTATTACTTGTCGTTAAACTTACTGAAGCAAATATTTTGTTAGTTGCTAAATAAGCTGTACCATTCTAAAATTGAAATGAAATTCAAAGTTCACTTACTGATTGCTTTAAGTATAATAGAAGTTGACTTAAGAAATTTTTGGCCGTAAGGACTGGATATTCCACCCTTACATTGTTCCTTCAAAAAAAAAAAAAATGAATTCACTTTAGAATAGAATTCTCATTTATTCGAATATATTAATGTTTAAATTATCTAGTTTAAAGATAGTTTGAATATCTGGCTTGCTTCTACAAAATATGGATATGGAAACAGCAATTGATGTGGATAATTAGATTTCATTTTATTTTTACTTTTCAATCTGTATCATCGACATCTTCAAAATCATATCTGAATAAAAAAGAAATATGTGAAATATGAATACAAGTTAAAACTCCTTTTGACTTAACACCACAAGGCATTAAATCGCCAAAGGGACATTTAAAACCAGAGGCAAGCCCAGGAATTTGGAATGGTAGGGATTAGGATCTTAAACCTTTCTAAGAGAATGTGGGAGTACCAAAAAAAAAAAATAAATAAAAGCTTTACAAGCAACAATAGCACGTTCAGATTCGTAGATTTATTCCATTAAGGATGTATTGGCAAGGGAATATCCGCTGCCAATTCCCTTGGAACAACAATGTTCCAACTCAAGTTTTTTTTGTAAAATAGAGGTCTTTCTTTAATTTGTTAAATGGTAAAAATTTAATTTGATGGGAGTTCAATGTGTAAAAAATGGAGTCAAAATCTACAGAATTTCTTTTACTCCGTAACTGTAGCAGTACGTGTTAAATTTAAAATTACAAGTTAAGTTATAAATTTTTTAGACTATTTTAAAATTGTTTTTTTTTAAATAACTTAGGAAATTGCTAAAAATTGTGACATTGCTGTTTAAGGCACACAGATTCGGAATATTAAGAAAACGTAAATACTTTCTGATGTAACATGCTTAAATAATATTTGACTTGATCCTATAATCGATTCCAATTAATGTCTTCATAAAGTTCTTCATAAAAATTCTTATTGACTGATTTAAATTGTATTTTTCCATCTAAACTGTGTGTCTAAAACTAACTGTCTTAAAAGGATACCTTATTAAAATAAACCTTCTAACTTTGCTTTTGTTGATTTAGATCGAAGTCTCCAACTGAAACAAGCAGTACAGTATAGTATGATTCTTCTGGTCGTTAAAGGAATTGAGAAACTAATTCCATTCCAATATAAATGAATTAAACAGCTGTTAACCTAACAACAAAATTTGTAGCTGTTTATGGTTTCCCTATGAAATATTGCTAAACATAAGTTCCTTCCTTTGTAATTCTCCATAAGCTCCTCAATATCAATTGTTATTATAAAACTATGGATATTCAGCTAAAATTACATAGAATAAATTAGCTAAAGAAATAAATAACAAATATATTTATCAAATGGAAAATGACCTTAATTTTATCGAAACTAGTGCCGCCACCCCCACCCTTTCTTTGTAGACCGCTGGTTCTGCGCAATCTTTCAACATTTTTTCATTCATTTCCTTAGTTTTTGACTGGCCTAAAAGTTTTGCGACGAACAGAAGTAATTTTATTAGCATGAATAAAGCAAACTTAATACTCTCCACATTAGTTAACATCTTCCAGGTCTATTTCTCATCAAGCCATTCTCCTTTTCCAGCTAATTTCGAATTCCATCATTGGATACATTCACTGAAACCTTAGTTCAATTGAAAGATTTGTTGATTTCAATAGTGATGGTCCATATGACATTTAAGCAATGTGCTTATGAAAAATAGTTGTTTCCATACACTGGCGTAGCAAGGGGGGGAGGACCGCCTCGGGCCCCCTCCTGAGAGGGGCCCCACGACGAGACGAATTCATATTTAAAATTTATCATTAGGCCTATCCATATAATTTTTTTCCAGCCAGCCTAGGGGGCCCCACCAACCAGCCTAGGGGGGCCCCACCAACCAGCCTAGGGGCCCCATCCACCCAAGTATCCCGACCAGCCCCTTACAAGGTTTTTTTTTTTTTTTTGGCTGTTGAATTGGTGATTCGGTTTTTTTTTTTTTTTTTTTTTTTTTTGTTGAATTGGAGATTCCGGTTTTTTTTTGGTTGTGGAATAATGGAACTCACGCCCGAACAGTTGCTACGCCACTGTTTCCATAGTTTTCTAACAGTAATTAGCATTTAGTCTTAAAATAAAATTGATATAGTAATTAAAAAATCAAAAGTGAAATCTATGAAATACGGAACCAGAAGTTCTTTTTCTGCAGAAATATTGTTTGCTTATAAACACCTCATAAAATAATTTTATTTTTAGAATTACGATTTTAAAATTGTTACTTCACTGCAATTGAAAATTAATCTTAGTTTAAACTCATTAAATTTAAAAAAATAACTGAGAGACTTGAATATAAAAACTAATGCTTTAGCAATATTTTGTAAAACATGTCATAATTGAAATTAGTTTTAAATCAAATGAGTTTTTTTGCATATGTACAGTTGAAAAACGGAATCCAAAAATGGAAAAAGAATTTGCCTCGGAATCTACAAAAAACTAATGTGAACAGTTTAATTGAGGGGGCTAGAATCAAAGGCAGCTAAATCCATGTTTTGAAATTTTACAATTTTTTTTTTTTTTTAAGGTGATAACGTTGTATGAAGAAATCTTCAAAATACTTAGGAATTAGATACTTAGGAGTAGGAATTAGAACTCAATGGACAGCACACTGAACGCTTATAATGACAGGTTATTCTTTTATTGAATAATTAAAATGTATTGAATAATTAAAATGTATTGAATAATTAAAATGGATTTAGCTGCCTTTGATTCTAGCCCCCTCATATATCTTATTCAATAATTTATACAGGACAAAGAATGACATTATATGATTGATTAGTTCTTATGTCAATCAAATTTTTTCTTATGATCTCAGATAGATCTTGAGGTTCACCATGAAGTGATAGAAGAAAAGCGAATTTTAACGTATATAAAAACACATTAAAAACGTCTGGGAAAACGTACAAAATGGCTAAATTCAAAAAGAAACATAAAGTTAAAAAGAAACCATATTATAATATTCAGATGCTGTTCAGACTGAAAGTAGGTGGAAACTTAAAAAATAACAAAGAAGTTTACCAGAAGGCGGAAAGAATCTCGGAGACCATGAAGAAAGAGAAGACTGACGTTCCTCGGACATTTGTATAGAATGAAGGAGAATAGACTTATAAACATATAGTTGAATTCTTCTGGAGAAAGAAGACCACTACAGCATGGATTAAAGATGATCGGAAGAGCCTGGACTGACGATCAACGGAGGCAGGCCAGCGAACGCATGAAGGAGTATTGGAGGCAGAGAAAGCTTCGCATAGGGAAGAGGAAATGAAGTTGTAGCGTGATCCTAAGTGGTCAATTCGCTTGTAAAAAAAAAAAAATATTCAAACCTATTGAAGTTAAAATAAACAATCTATTACCTATATTTTTCCCCTATCCTAATAACACTTCCATCAACCTCCCTCCCCTCACCAACATCGATTCTCCCACTCCATACCTGACTTGCGCAGTAGCCCCCCCCCCCCCGTCAATCCCTGTACTTTCTCCATAGTCTTTATATTCAGGGGTTACTGCCAGTCCGATGATGGACCCGTAACGGCTAGAAATTTGTCACTTATCTTTTTAACTTGTTTAATTTAGTCATTTTGTATGTTTTTCCAGACGTTTTTGATTGAAGAAATGTTGAAGGATGTACAGAAGTAGTGGTCTATTTTGAAAGTAAAACGAAGCTACCATTAGCATTGGTGAAAATAAAAAATCTATGGAATTATCAAATATTATAAATTTTAACAACAATGATTCTACAAATAGTAAAGTAGCTCATAACTTATTGTTAGCAATTTTAATTTCACTGTAGTCATTTCGATTATTGTACTACAGCCATGTATTCCTAATTTCATGTTTTCTGGTCAACTACATTAAGTTTATATTTAGTTTGTCTATGACAAAGTTCATTAACTGATTTCTTATGTTGCATCTCATACGTCTATTTAATATCTTGTAGTTTAGTACAAATGGTTTATTACAATTGGCATCGTTGTCAAGATTCTTAACTGCCTTCTTATATACAATATTTTAAGAATAAAACATGCATTTATTAATAATACAATCAGTAATTTCGAAGAAAAATGTATTCCTGATTCAAGTTTTTAATCAGGAAATTACGGATTTGCACCAAAAAAAAAAAAAAAAAAAGAATAAAATCACAAGTAAAAGACACAGACAAGCAAAAACTTAATGGGCAGCAATGTATTTCACTAGTGATCAGCATTTAAAACAAATTTAAATTTTATTTGTCAGCAATTTCAAATTGCTGCTAGCCCAGAAAACTTTAGATCCCGATATTTATGTAGCAAAACCTTTTTTTGTAGTTTTATTAAAAAATCTTGCCTCGGTATGTAGTATTCAAAGTTCTTCAGAAGCTACTTTATAAATTGGTTCGAGTAGTCTACTTTACTATTGCTGAGACGAAAGACATCAATGACAAAAAATATCCTTCACATATGATTATATTCTGAAATTTTAAGAACTTAAAGACAATTGAAAAATATTTCGTAGAAAAAATAATCCAAATATCAATGACAATCAATTCTTTGACATTTTCAATAGTTTTAATTCTAAAAGTGCAGTGATTTCAGCTCAGTGGTCTTTTTGCATGGTCAGATGTTAGATTACCTACTTTTTTGACTGCTTAATATATTGCATTGTTAAAGATGAAAAGCATTTCGAGTCAAGTCAGGTCACAGATTAACTTTATGGCTTTAAGATGTTTTAATTTAAGAAATTTATTTATTCAGAGAATTTTTCTAGACAAAAAGAATAAAACTGAATATATCTTGTATCTAACTAGGCCATTACCCGTGTACAGATTGATTGATATAAATATTTGAAGAAGAGATACATTGAGACGGATGTTTGCTGATGTAGATGGTAAATGAAGATGATAGCTTATTTACGATATTCTTGGCGACGAATTGATTGTGACTGTTCTTTCGAGTGAAGATAACCAAATTCTGATGACTTGTGACTCTAGACATACAGTTGTGCGTGAGTGAAGACAACGTTCTCCAAATAGATGGCAACTTTATTTAGAATCTTTCCTTAAGCTTTATTGATAAACATCGGATAAGAAGGTCTGATCGGAAATTGCCTTCTTGTGAAAGTGAATGGAAGTAGGCCTAGATTGTCGCTTGGACATCCTATAAATGAAAACAAAATCTCCTTTGTGAGTTCCCATTATAATCTCGGCTTCTATGAGATGATTATCGATGAACGGCATTTAAGTTAAGTTCCGTTGCAGTGTCCAAACTTGGAATTGTTGTTTCACAACAATATTATTGGAGATCCAATCTTCAATGACAAACGATGTTGAGGAATACCGCTTAGATTCAATGAGTTCAGACACTTAGACGGATAGAGATGTTCGTGTTGTGGATTATCAGAAGTGTCAATTTTATTCGCACTTAAATACTCTAGTCTCTCCAGATATTCTTTGACTTATCATTCGATTCACATGTTATCGATACTCTCGTTCTTCGGAGTTAGAATTTTGCATTCTTTGATTTCAGGTAAGATATTTTTTCTATGAACTGGTTGAATTGTTCTTTTTCGCGGCAAAAATTATCAGGCAATGTTATCATTCCTTCTTTGTGTAGTTCTAGATTGTCTCCGATTCTTAGCAAATATTCGGCAAAATTTCTCTGATTCTGGTCATCTTGGTTGATGACCCACATATCTATCGTGAGTTTTTTTGACTTTGACATGATTCCAGGTATTTGAATTACAAATAGTGATTTTGCAGTATTCTACCTAATAGAAATAATGCTTCTTTCTTTCTTGACTCTCTTTTTTCATTCCAATTGATACTTTTGAGTGGATCATGAGTTACAAATAATGATGGTTTTTCAGTAACAAATACGGCCGTCCTAAGGTAAAAGGAAGTAACTACTAATTTTCTGATTTAGCATTTTCTGCATTTTTTATGTAAGGAAGTATCCGAAACAATTTGGTAGAGATCTGCTGCGAAGTTTTGGCCCCTGTTTCGATGATCAAAGGTAGCAACTGACTCACAATATGCTTATATCTACGGTCAAAGGCAGCAAAATAATCAGTTTCCAAATTGCTAGTTGCTTCCTTTTACCTTAGGACGGCCGAATAGTGATTTTCAGTATTCTACCTTTAGAAATACTGCTTATTTCTTTCTTGACTCTCTTTTATTATTGCAATTGATACTTTTC
This sequence comes from Thereuonema tuberculata, assembly GCA_023159025.1. Taxonomy (NCBI): domain Eukaryota; kingdom Metazoa; phylum Arthropoda; class Chilopoda; order Scutigeromorpha; family Scutigeridae; genus Thereuonema; species Thereuonema tuberculata. The sequence continues at coordinate 181,391,983 of JAFIDM010009631.1, forward strand.
AGTGGTTTTTGAGTTACAAGTAGTGATTTTTCAATATTCTATTTAATAGAAACAGTGCTTCTTTCTTTCTTGACTCTTTTTTTTTTATTCTAATTGATACTTTTCAGTGGTTTTTGAGTTACAGCTAGTGATGGTTTCTAAGTTATAAATAGTGATTTTTCAGTATTCTACCTAATAGAAATAGTGCTTCTTTCTTTCTTAACTCCAACATCTCCCATTTAAACGGACTTGTTTTTCAATATCATTTTTTTCCCCTCTATTTGCTGGCCAATGAATACCACAATTATGAAGTCTGACCAGATGCCTACTACTGCACCTAAGCAGCGGAAAAGAATGGAATGACGTTTTGTTTACTAGCATGAATTCGTGTACAAACTTTTCTAATTTACAAGAAACAGAAATAACATGTAATTAATGTTTCTGAAATAAACAGCAAACCCAGATATTGGTTTATTACAATAAAATGCAAAATATTTTTACTTTTGTGATGATTTGATTTATATTGATATTTCAACCAGAAAACAAAAGGCAGTTTGATGCATATAACTGATATTCAGTAGTTGAATTTGAATTTTTTTTTTTTTTAAAAAATCAAAATTCAACTTCACTGTATCCAATTTGTAGTTTTTGGGTTCAAATATCAATAATATAAAATCTCAATAAAAAATCCGCTTTAACAACAAGATCGTACATTCTTCGTATTTAGAAACCAACAACTTAGATTGGAATTTGACGCTGCTTATATTTACCAATACAGCGATAAACAGTTGTAGAAAATTTTATTAAGACATAAATATGGGAGAGTAATGACCATTTATTTTTAAAGCAATCCACGTGTATTTTATCTCGAAGGGAGATTCAGATTGTGATATTCAGTGTAATAAAGTTCTAGTCTATTTTATTCCAAATAGATGTAAGGCTCTATAATACTTATTTTTTGTTTTAGCAATTTTCAAAGATGTTTGGTATTTTTGTATAAAGCAAGAATAATCGCTCATTAATGAAAGAATTAGAAATTCTGATGCAACACAGGTTGGGTCAGTCAGTCAGCTTGGCAGAAATTCATACGTTTGTGAAGAGAAAACATTTGTAAAATCATATCAATTGCAGAAAGGTATTTGAAAACCTCATCACGAAACAGAAGTTTACAGTGCTAATGGAATGCCATGCAAATAAGGAATACTAAGTTCTTAAAATATAGTGAGGAGTTAAAGTTGCTTGTATTAGAATCAAAGCTAATTTCAAGTCGTACTTGAATCAAGAATAATGAAAAAAAAATGTCAAGCACGCTCTAAACATTTTTATCTTTGAAATGAAAAAGCTACCTACCTTCGAAATGGAATATTATATTTAAGGGCGTACTAATTGACCTGATTGCTTGCTCTTTAACAAGGCTGTGCATCAATTCATTGCATTTAGTCCATTAACTTATTAAAAAACATACCATGTATTCATTAAATAAATAAATTCATTAAATAAATGCAGTCAATGAAAGTGTGTTCAATCTCTGAAGTAGACTTACGACCGACTACAACTAATTTCTATCAGTTGTTTGAAAGCAATATTCTCCCAAAAATGTATTGGTTGTGGAATTGAATCTAATTTGTAAAGATTGTCAAATTATCGGCCTTGGAAAGACTTATAATTTAATGAATTTCTTCTCGAAAATTACATTATCTAGCAAGTATTCAACTGACAGATAATGCTAGAACCAGTAACTGCAATAGCATCGCTTCCACGCCGAGCATTGTAATTGTAAAAATTATTTTCTTACACAGCCATCCCAAGTCAAATTGAATAAAATAATTCAGGAAAAGCAATGCTAAAGAAATAGTTTGCAAAATACTGTAAGATACGATAAGAAATATCACCTGCTCCAATTAACTAGTCGATGTTTCTTTAGTTTTTGCTAATAAAAGATACCTAGACTTTCTTAGTAGTAAGAATTATAATTCTTAATTAGGTATCTTTTATTAGGAACAATCTGCACTAAAGAAACATCGTTGAGTTATTAGGAGCAGATGACATTTCTTATTTGAATATATATCATTCATTAAATTTTATGAGTTCTTCAGTAAAATAAATAAAAATTTGATTACCATTTATCCTTATAATCATTTTACAATCACCTTCAACGAATAACACCACAAATTCAACTCTTCTATACTCAATTGTCCAGATTCTTTCCTAGGAATTAAGGAGTTTTGCTTATTCACAATTACGATCTTCCTACTTTACAGCAAAATAAAAAAAATAAAAAATCTTAGGTACAGGTGTTCTTCTTGAAATTACTATATCTATACAGGAGATCCGTGTATTATGGGCCCCCTAAGCAAGGATTCTCGTAAACCATAAATTATTAACATAAAAAGATTTAATATGTTGGCTGCTCATAGCAATTGTATAGCTACATGGTTCAAACGTGGTAAAGTACACTGGTAACCATTAATAATTGCAGGAAATAATTTTTTTGTTTTCGTGTCGGTGGTCCATATTACACATACGGTCGTGTAATATGGACCGAGTAAACCAAAAACAAAACATAACAAGAAATTAATTAAAATAATTTTTACAAACAAGCTTTCATTATAATTCAGTAAACAATAGTCATACTGTAGGCATATGAAGTTTCACGATTTTATTTGGATTGGTTTAAGAGATATGGTGATTTTAGAATTTGCCCCTCTTTCCCCTCTTATGGGTCGAATTTTGAAAAATTGAAATCATAAAAATTGTACGACTTGAATTACATTAAGCAAGCCTTAATTTGTGCTTTTCGTTTAATATATTAAATAAAACAAGCTTCAGGCTCATAGTAATATGCTTAGCAACCAGTGGTCCATATTACACAACAGCGCACGGTTCATATTACACGCATGGACGGAGCAACATTGTTTCCAATCACATATCGCTATGCAAAATGGCGCGCATAAAATACACGTCTGAATTGTGAAGAAAATAAGTACATTTGCTGCTATTAACGTGAAAATTATATTAAAATTACCTAACAGCAGAAAGCAATACATTCATTCTAACATACCTGTTACATCCATGATCATATAAAACGGAAAACACAATTTAATACTCGTCCAAATGAAGGCACACATGTAAAAATCACCTCTTGCTTTGGATAACAATAATATTCACTAAAGGCAATGGATGGTTCTGCCAACTAGTGTGAACAGATGAAGTCCGTATTACACGGTCCATAATACACGGATCTCCCCTATCTATATTTAATTGCATAGACTTGTGATAAGAGAACAAGCAGTTACCTCCTGGGAAGCAACAGCACTTATCTGAAAAGTTTATCTTTTATTTTTAAATAGCTGTACTCGGCATGCATTGCAATGCCACTCAAAGAAAGAAAGGGCCCAGTGTCGGTCGGGGGTAGGTCCTTGTGTCGCCTTCCACCCACCCAAATGTGGTATCCTTACCCCCCTACCCCCACCCCATAGGGGATCGGATTTTTCATTTTTTGCAATAGACTTGTGGGGCCAAGACCCAAAATTTAAGGGCCTGGTTTCGGTCGTGGGTGGGACACTTATACCCTTGTGTCGCCATCCACCCACCCCGTGTGTTGTCCCTGCCCCCCATAGGAGAGCGAATTTTTCACTTTTTGCAATAGACTTTTTAATATTTAATAATGAAAAAGACAGTTTTAAACCTGTTGTAGATGGTTGAAAGGGCCATGAAACAAAAAATACCTAATACCAGTGTTTCGTTGTTTAAAAGCCATTTATTATTGTGGTTGATTTTATCGTATATTTATATATATTACATTCATATATTGAAATTTTAAAAAAGCTTTAATTATTAAATATGTATTTATTTTTAATAAAAGCTAAACTAAATTTGGATATTGTTGTTAATAAGAATTTAAATGTTATGAGGTTAGAACTGGAAAGTTCGCTATTGAGCGGGCCAAATTGTAAACTGGAATATTAATCTGTTGTTAATATTAATATCATGTCTCTCATTTTGTTGAGAAATTAATTGTTTAATCTTCAATGTAATAATGGCATGAAGATGGAAAAGCGTAAACATTCTATTCCGAAAATTTGCTGTATTAAATAAAAGATATGCAATTCGAGAGATGAATTAAAATATGAACAGAGAGAAGGTAAGAAGAAAATATGGAAACTATATTTATGAATTTATATACAGTTCCTTTAGAAAATTAACAGGCAAATAATACATAGTTAAAAAAAATAAATAAACTATGAATTTTGTGTGAGTTGGTAATGTTTATTTCTAAATAATTTATAATATAAATTAATTATAAACTATAAAGGAATTTTGAAAACAGAAAGTTACATGGTTATGATATAATTCAATTTCTGTGAAATAACTCCTTTTTTATTAATTAATAAAAAATTTGAAATTAAAAAAAAAAAAATCTTTTCTAACTTAAAGAATATTTACATGTACATCATCGTTGTTTTTGTAAAGTACTAATTTTTTTTAAAGTAATTGCCATTAAATCAGATATCTATTTCAATTAGTCCCTGGAAAACAAAAATAAAGCTCATTGATCTTCAAATGCCCTTTTCCATTAGTAAATAAGGCAGCATTGGGCAATTTTGAAATTGACAAACGAAATTTAGTGTCTGCGTCTTGTGATGTGGTCGTAGAAAACGACCTGAATATACTTAGGACACCTTAGGGATGTACGAGTAGAGCTGTCACCTGGCGATGGAGACTGAAATTAAAATAAAGATACAATTAATCTCGAATTAAAGATAGGAATAAAGTTATTAATAAGCGTTAATTATAAAATCCAAAAACAAAATCTCCTACTTTTTAGATTAACAGAAATTTCGTGGATTTTTTAAACCTTCCTTTAAATAATTATTTTTCAGCCTTCATTATTATTGAGAATACAGTAATTTCCTATTGAACTTATTATTTAATGATTTCTTTTTCAGAATACCCTAAAGAGCACTGACTCAACTTTCCAAAAAAATTTTGGAAGACCAAAATTTATGAAATTTATGAAACACAAAACGTTTTTCTTTGTTTTTCCACTAGCTTCTGAATACTGAAGAAGCTTTGTGTCGAAATATTTTACAGTGAACAATTCCCTTTCATTATGAGGAACAAAATTCCTGCTTTTTTTAAATATTATTATTATTATCATTATTATTATTATTATTATTATTATTATTATAAAAGTGATGTAGAAAAAAAGCTTTCAAGACGTATTAAGTTCTTATACTGCGAAGTTACTGACTCGTTTTTAATACTTTAAACTAAGTTTAAGGACTTTGCTTGGTTTGTTGCATTAAGTTTAGCTTAAAAACGATGGAAAGTATTGTTAAACGAAGGCTTTTAGTATCTTTTGATTTCTTGCTATGAGACTTAACAAAAGCTTTTTAAATATTATTTAGGACTTAGTGAAACCCATCATTGTAAGGAGGATTTTCGAAATTGCCTCTCGTACGGGGCATAATGCTACGACAGTGATGCGGGTGTGGAAGCAGTGGACTGACGAAAACAGGACGAGTCGAAAATCCGAAAGTGGACTACAAAATATGACGAACCACGAGATAAGATACCTCATCCGCATGGCAGGGACGGACCGTTCAGCTTCTTCTCGAGTGTCAGCACAACTTTGGAACACTAACAGGTCTGGCATTGTCTGGTTCCAAGGTTCGACGGCGTCTGCTGCGCAGATGACTGCGTTCATGCATCCCTTTGTGGAGGATTCCCTTGAGCATGAACCATCGACCCCTCAGGCTACAATCACGAATACATCCACCACGTCGTGTTTTCGGACGAGTTCACTTCAACTTGAATTACAATGATGGCCGCAAACGCATTAGATGATATCAAGCGCCATCTTCAAGACTGCATTGTACAGCGTCATACTGCATGAACGATAGGCGTGATGGTTTGGGGGGCAATTGGATATCATAGGCACTGGCGTACCAAGGGAAGGGGGGGGCGGTCCGCCCCGGGCCCCTCCCATCAGCCAGCCTAGGGGGCCCCCTCCACACAAGATTTCCTTCTTTTTTTTTTGGTTGTAAAAGCAAGTCTAGGGGGCCCCCTCCAAACAAGATTTCCTTTTTTTTTTTTTTGGTTGTAAAAGCAAGTCTAGGGGGCCCCCCCACACAAGATTTCCTTTTTCTTTTTTTGGTTGTAAAAGCAAATCTTGGGGGCCCCGGGCCCCCAAAGGCGTTGGTACGCCACTGCCCATATGTCTCATATAAGCCGCAATTTTCCTCCATAAAAGCCGCGCCCGTATTTTCCCCCAGATAAGCCTCTACCGTATTTTCCTCCATAAAAGCCGCACCCGTATTTTCCTGCATATAAGCCGCACCAGTATTTTCCCCCAGATAAGCCGCACCCGTATTTTCCCCCAGAAAAGCCTCTCCCGTATTTTCCTCCATAAAAGCCGCGCCCGTATTTTCCTCCATATATGCCGCACCCGTATTTTCCCCAGATAAGCCGCACCCGCATTTTCCCCAGATCAGCCGCACCCGTATTTTTCCTCATATAAGCCGCACCCGTATTTACCCCCAAATAAGCCTTTC
>JAFIDM010009631.1:181398528-181450854 GCA_023159025.1 Thereuonema tuberculata
TTTCCTCATATAAGCCGCACCCGTATTTACCCCCAAATAAGCCTTTCCTGTATTTTCCTCCATATATGCCGCACCTGTATTTTCCCCCAGATAAGCCGCACCCGTATTTTCCTCCATATATGCTGCACCCGTATTTTCGCCCATACAAGCCGCACCCGTATTTTCCCCCAGATCAGTCGCACCCGTATTTTTCTCCATATAAGCCGCATCCGTATTTTTCCTCATATAAGCCGCACCCGTATTTTCCCCCATATAAGCTGCACCCGAATTTTCCCCCAGATCAGCCGCACCCGTATTTTCCTCCATAAAAGCTGCACCCGTATTTTCTCCCAGAAAAGCCGCACCAGTATTTTCCTCCATATAAGTCGCACCCGTATTTTCCTCGAGATCAGCCAAACCCATATCCAGTGGCACACCAAGGGGGAGGGGGGGCGGTCCGCACCGGGCCCCCACCTGGGAGGGGCTCCCATCAGCCAGCCTAGGGGGCCCCCTCCACACAAGATTAACTTTTTTTTTTGTGTTTTGGTTGTAAAAGCAAGTCTAGGGGCCCCATCTACAACTCCCGCCCCGGGCCCCCAAAGGTGTTGGTACGCCACTGATCATAGGTAATCTCAACTCTACGATTTGTGGGACTCTCAACAGCAACCGCTACATCAGGGAGTTTGTGGAGGCTGAAGTCGTACCCTTCCTTCAGCACACTCCTGGAGCCAACAAGATAACGCCCGACCACATGTTGCTACTTTAAATGTATAGGCCGTCTTCGAAGCTAGGCCCTTCTTTCCGCCTGCATCACTCGGCAACTAATGTGACTAACATTGCCCATGTGGTCACTCGGCAACTAATCCGTCATTGTCATCCAGCAATTAATACCGGTGAACTTTGGACTCGAATAGAAGCAGCCTGGCAGGCGATACCCCAAGAACACATTCAAGGCCTGTTGATTCGATGCCAAGGCATATGGCAGATCCTATTGCAGCTCGTGGAGGCTTTACACCATACTGATTTTTAGCAAGGAATGTTCTTGCATTGCTCTGAAACTTTAGTCTTTTTTGTATCACTATTAGTAATGCGTGCAATAAATTTCCTTCTGTTCTGATGGTTTCTTCATGGAGTTCCAATTTCACAAACATGAGTGTATATATTTATATATATAGAAGCATCATACGAACAAACCTGACCTAGATATTTTTTATTAACTTCTTGTAGGACACATTCACAATGCTTCAATATTTCCTTTCCTTACCTTTCGAGTTCCTACATTTAAATTTGTAGGCTTTTTTTTAATAATAATAATAATAAAGGAAATTCTGATTTTTGAATATTCTTCTCAATTGTGTTTTTTTTTTAACAGAAGTCTCCTATGCTATGAACTTGCTCAATAAACATTTTTCAACAATTAACATTGACGGGTACTTCCTGCAATTGAACAAATCTAACCAAATTTCATAATTACTTAAAATGTATGCAGATGAATACAGAAACATCAAAATTGTGATAAAAGTCTCTCTATTCAAGTTTCCTAAAAGAAAATATTACTTATGTTTTGATAACTCTACAATGCTGGAATGATTTTTGCTAAATGGTGGAAAAGTATAAGATATTCAAGCTGTCAAGTTGATCAAACTGTTTTCAGAATACAATATTGTTGAGGAACAGAGAGATCAGAATCATGAAAACGAAATCATTTTTTATGCTTCCAATAGTTGTAGATGTGCTTAAAGATATTTTTGCAATTATCAATTATCATGTAATGAAGACAGATATTTAGCGTATGCAATATATTTTCATGAGTGACTTACCTGAAGTCCAAGTGGTGTGGTTTCAGAGAAGATAAAGAGTAGACATCTTCCAAATGTGCTATCATAAAATATACGATTTATTTAACAGCTAATGCAAAAGTTAAGTAAATGTCTTTCCAAAAGGATGCTTGTTCCTTGTTATTTTTATCGTTTTTTTCGGTAACAACGGTAAAACTCATTGTCATAGAAGACATTCTAGTCAATACTGTTCTTGCGATCATCAATAGCTTGTCTGTCAGTTACTAAACAAAAATAAAATATCATCCTACTTTTACTTTTCCACCATCTTTCAAATTATGCATTTACTACAACATTCTGCAAAAATTCTTTTACTCATATATTTCATCAATAATCAATTTCAACATTTCAAATAGATCATTAAGATAAGGAAATATTATGTTTTGATTGGTCATCTAACAACAACGTAGCTAGGGTTGCTAATACAGAAGTTTCAATTTAGTAATTAAATAATAATTACTCATTAATTGATCTAGTAATTAATTAACACTCATTAATAGCTGGATAAAGATTTTTAAAAGTTGTACCAAACACATAAAAGAATATTTAAAAAACAAATTTGAATGTTTCTGAAAAAAGTTAAAAATTTTTATAAAGCAAAAATAAAGCGACAACAACTTTCAATAAAGGTTCAGTAAAGGCATAAGATATCTTACTTTACCTTGGGATCAACATCAATAATTTTGCGATCAATCTTATTTCGAAAGTAGAGTTCCTTCACATTTCCAGTGACTGGTTCGTAGTTAGCAGAAGGATTAATAAATACCGCATGAGTATCCCAGTTATAGAAACTAAAAATAATATATATGAACAATTGAAAATATAAAATACTAGCAAATAATTCTTGACATTGTTGAGTGAAAAAATAAATAATAAAAGATGTATCATAAATTTCAAATTAATTTGTTTATTTGATTTCATCACTGAAAACAAAGCAGAATAAGGGATTCTCATAAAGATGTATATCATTTCAAGCCAATTTTTGACTTCCGTTCCCGTGTGTCAAGAGAGGAACACATCACTATTTCGCAGCTGAAACATTATTAAGTTGTCTCTGTATTAAAATATCAAAAGTTAGAGGAATACCGTAGACATTATTTTTCCGTAGACAATATTTGCCACTACTCAACAGCTTAGTTATTTAGTATTTAACTTACTGTATTCGTTTTTATTTTGGTCACATTAAAATCAATTAAACATTTCAACAAAAGAACGCTTACGTGTCTTTTAATATTAAAATTACTAAATAATCAATTTTATAAAACATTTTGATTTATTGTATTTCAAAATTAGTTCTCGGAATATATAATAAAAGTATAATTATTTCATTAATTTATTCCCAATTTTATTCTCCAAAGTACAATATATTCCTCTTAGGATGTAAATGATTCTCATCAATTAGATTCCAGGATACATCAAACCCTCTATAAAATAGGAATCATGTTTTTTTCCAGAGGTTAAAGATCAGAGGACATAGAACTGATGGTCGTGGGTAATGCTAAACTAACTTAACAATTACATTGTAGCAGCTAAGCAGACGTTTTTTATCTTACCATATTTTAATGTTTATTTAATTACTATATAATAATAATTTAAATTTTAATGTAAGTAACATTCTATTACATTAAATAACGACTAAGACGCTATCCATACAATGCGTAACGCTTATTTGGGCTTTTTAACCTTCTCCATTTACCTGATTGTAAATCCTAACACCTACTTCCCCACCACCACCACCATACACACACAAAAACGTCAACATTTGTTGTTGAGACGTGATTTTTTTTTTTTTTTTTTTTTTTTTAACCTTAAGTAATGCATATAGTTTCTTTATAAATTTAACTGCTAAAATATATTTAAGGTCAAAAATATTGAAATTTTCGGGATTGGTTGCTCTTATGACATAGGCGCTTACTAAGAAAGGATTTTTAAAAATGACACCCCTAAGGGTGTAAACGGGGCAGGGTGAAGTTTCTTGAAGGTTATGCAAATCTCGGAAACGGTTTGAGCTAGAAACACGAAATTTGACATGAGTGTTCTTTGTCAAAATCAAAAAGTCCGTATTCGACGAATTTTCGAAATTGGCATCCTAGGGGATGTAAACCGGGGGAGAGGGGGCAACTTTCTTGAAAGCGACACATATACACCTGGAGGCAACAATTATACAGAAATACAAAAATATTGTTATAAATAAATTAAATGCCACAACACTGGGATAAAAGACAAGTTACTTTTTAAGCTTATTTTGTATTATTCGTTAAATGTGTAAAAGAGATGAATTTCTATCAATGAAAATTGCAAATGGTAGGAAAAAGCTAAAATTTCCTTAATATGATCAAATTTTCATGCTACATCAAGAAAAAAATATAAAATGATGTCAGCAAAATTCTTCATATAATATTGACACACAAATAAAAGCATTATTCACTACTGATTAATAATTCAGTATTAATTATTTAAAGGATGTTAAGTTATCTGAATAATAGTTACATATAAAATAACCAATTCAGAGACAATTTATTCAAATATTAAACAAAATATCCAAAAAATGTTTTTGTATGTGCATGAATTTTTCATCTATTTGACTTAGGTTATTGTTCTACATGTCAATAAGTGCCTAATATAGTTTCTACAGTCAGATATTCAACAGTCACTTTTATAATAATTTGCTAATTATTGATTAACTGCTAATAATTATAATGCTTTATCAATATTCTACCTTAAATCCGTGATTCTTGGGAGAACTTTCTTCTTTCCTGAAAAATAAATATTCCAGTCCTCTTTCTTCAAGCGATCGGCAAAATCTATATATGCTGATATCTCTTGATCTTTGAAATTTTTATCTCTTATGAATATAATAGTCTAGACCAAATTGACATAAATAACACTATATTACTGAAATAGAAATGTCAGTTCTAAAAATGTCATTTAAAATTAATTGTATAATAAGAAATTTACTGAAGATATTTTTAATAAAAAATTTCAAACAACAAATGTAAATAATTGCTCGTCAACTACAGATTTCTATAAATTAATTCTAGTTTTATATTACAGTTCTTTCCCAATAACAATGTACACACAATTTTGGGAACCGTTAGCCATTTCTTATCCGAAATTTGCTACAGATTCTTGTAGCATGTTGAGATTGAAGAGCAATAATTACTATCCAAAAAAAAAGAACAATCAGACAGATTTATTAATGACAAACCACAATGACTATATTGATTCTTTTTTTTTTTTTTTTACAAATGCCCGATCAGCTTTCTTTAGGCCACAACTAGGGGCGAGATATGAGGCCTTTAACCGAAGAATCGTTGCCCAGGGTACGCCAAGGGAGGCAGCATCAAGTGATACCCGCTGGAACGGACAGAAGGAGAAACAGAAGAAGAAAGAAACATCCATGCCACCTCCCGGGATTCGAACCCGGGTACCGGCACATTGGCCGCAACGGCAGACCGCCGTCTAGACCGCACGGCCACGCCGGCACGGCCCTATATTGATTCTTAATTGATAAGACTTTAAGTTTATCATAAATGCAATTGTCAGTCTCGGTAAATTCATTGTCGTGAATTTCATGTTACAACATCAACAAAAGTTGATCCAACTTGTTACATGCTTTACATGAGCTTCTTTATATTCGAACTTAAAAAGTAGTAGTAAAGCTGCCATGATTGCTGACTTCATGACAATTATCAACAATCTGAAGAAATATGAGAGTGTTATTTTCTACAAAAATGTATGTACAGTATTTGGGGGAAGGAGGGAGAGAAACTTTAAATTTGTATCTTTTTCCTTGACTTCTTTACCTAGACGATTTGCTGCTTCAAAATATTAACTAAAAACGTCTCTAGAAGTGGAAAACAAATTATCAGGAATTTAAGAATGGTTGAAAAATGGAAAATACAGATTGAATAGATTTGTAATTAATACTAATAAATGATGACTTCCAGAAAGTTGTAAATCAATGAGTTTGGAAAAGTGAGTGATTTCGGGATTTGCTATTCTTAATAACATATCAGCTTACTCATAAAGGTAATCATGGGAAAGTGGCGTCAAAAGCTTTTTCTGTAATATCTCGGTCCAACTAAATCCAGGTAAAAAAATAAATTGATGATAATAAAATTCGTGTCAAATATTTAAGCATTTACATTTTTGATTGTAGAAACAATAGAGATCGATATCTGGATCTTTTCTGATTACCAGGCGATCTGTGATTCCAATCGATTGTAGGTCTACCAAACGATCGTTTCAAAATTTTAACAAGTTTCGAGGCCAATTCACTACTCTGCAAAAATTAGTCCAAAGAATAAATACGTCCATTTACCATTTACACTTTTATAAGACTACAGTATAACAAAACATAAAGAAGGCTTTCCCAACATTCTTAACCTAGTTTGATGTTAGCTCATGGTAAGCATATTATCTGAGAAGCATATTTTATCACGGTCATTACATCAGGAGTCCCACCAAGGATGGAAACATCTCAAAATGTTATAATTAGACTTTTTTGTTTAAGAAAAAAACTTACACTCTATCAATTCATGTTCTCATATCCTAAATAAGTGACAATAAATAAAAGCTGTGTCTCTTAAATACAATAAAACTGTTTGAAATCTGTTTGTTTATTTGTTTTCAGTCTGTTACTTTACTTACATTCAATTTTCCTGTTGTGTTGGCATCTTCTCGATCTGCCAATGCCCTCAAAAAAGGATCATCTATGTTCTTCCCAGCTGATGCCAAAGATCTGATAAAGAAAATAAGAAAAATTAACTCTTTATTGAAATTAAACAATTTTAAGCGAATACATCCTCATGAATTAAATATTAATTGTAGATGAAATTATCACTTTGCAATGGTTAACAGCCAATAGTATTCAATAGAAGTCTCTTGCATTAGTGACGTAATGTTCTATCGCAAGCCTTTAAATTATAAAAATTCGCTAAAAGCTCCCGTGAAATGGATTCAGAATACAAATCGCTGAGAATGATCTAGAGCTTTGCCACACTATTATCAGAGGAAATTTAATAGTTCAGTAATAAAGAGCGCCAAGAGAAGCTACTATATATGTTATATAGCGGTTGCTGAACACCTTGGAATGGAAGCATTGTGCACTATAATAATGTGGGTATTATACTCACCACATTCTCTTCAAACTATCACATACAATGGCAGAATCCAATTTTTATTTTGTAGAATCTTACAAACCATAAGTCTTGTCAATCAGATTCATAATCAGAATATACAAAATTTATTTACATATTATGGTTTCTCAAGAAACTCTTCTCTTAAAAAGAAAATAAATAGGAAAAAAAAATAATGTTTTCACAAATATGCAAACATTAGAGAATGTTACCGTTTTCGAATCCTATTTGCAACACGTTTAGCTAGCAGTGCTTTCTTTCTATTCTCAAAATCATCTCTTTTAAGAATGTCTCCAGTTCCACGGTAGCCCAGTTCCACAAGTTGACGAGCAATATCTTCATCCTAGGAAAATGGATAAGTTTCACAAAAATAAATCCATCCATCATCTATAATTAGAAACAAGAAAAATATAAATCTATTTATTGGTCCGTCTTACACCAATTTAATTATGGATAATAATCACTTCTTTTTTATATCAAATAATAAAGATTAAGACTTAAGACAAATTAGTTATTTATAAATAAAGTACTTATTAATAACAATATTTTATGAATAATATTAATATTATCTGGTCAGATGGACAACCTAATTTTACAAGATAAAACAGATCAAAATATTACTTATATTTAGAACCTATAAAGATGAAGATTTTCTAAATCATTAGACAAATTTTGAAACTGAAAAGTGTAGTTACTTTTATTTTTGAACATCACATTTTGAACGTTATACTTTTCTATTCAGGATGATATTTATGAAACAACTGGTCCAACTTATTTTTCCCATGAATACTTGCGTTATTAAATTCTGCTCTGAGTTCTTCTGATTCAAATTATACGATTTTGATTATGCATTTCAATGCATAGTTTAACCTTTTTTAAGAGGAATGTTATTTGTTTTAGAGTATTTTTTCCATTTGTTAGTTTTAGAACATATTTGTTAAATAAGGGCATATTTAAATAAGAGTATAAATAACAGCATTTTTTTTAATCATGCACTGTAATACTGAAGGAATAATGTTTATTTATTTGGTTTTTTTTTTTGTTTTTTTTTCTAAAGTTTTTATGGCCCTAGTTATCATTATAATCGCTCTACCCTGATAAATAATTGTATTTTTTTGTAAATGTAAGAAATTTGGGAACTATATTTATTAAACACATCATTTTTATAATGATCCTTATTCAGCATATTCAGCAAAATAGGATACACATATAATTAAACAAAAATATATTTAAAATTAAAATCATTAAAAAAACTTTTGTTTTCTTGTTTAATAATTACTCTTGTTTAATCATGTTTAGTCTTCATATTTTACTGAACTAATAATAAGAATTTGTCTTTTTCTATAATAATTATAATAATCATTTTTTCTTAATTTCGTAATTCATGTTTTAATAATTATTGTAATTTTTATTTTTGGTAGTAATTAAAATCACACTATAACTATAAAGAAACAAATACTGAAAAATTACTTGAAATTTTAAAAATCCAAAATGTGCTTAATATCGTAAATTTCAGGAAATAGCTGTTTTTAATAATATGATTTCAATGATTCGTATTATTTCAATCAAAATCACTGCTATTATATTTATTTTATAAGATCTATGATGAAAGTTTTAGATTTTAAACATTAATTAGAATACAGCAATGCAATGTTATTACATTAATTGAAAACTTGTTTATTTGTTTTTTATTCAGCTCCATATAAATAAATAAAGAAATTAGTAATTACAAGAAATTAATCAAAATGGAAAATGTGATTTATTTTCTAAAATTCCAGTTAGATTATAAAATAAGATTTACCTCCAAATAGCTGAGATCAGTAGGAGTTATTTGAGATGTGAGATATTCATCATAATCCTGAAATTGAGTAACAATATTTGCAGTCTCATCATTAACAGCTGAATCCATATTTCTTGATCTGCAGATTAATTTAAAGAATATATAAATGAAGCAAAAAATGACTAATCAAGATGCCCTTAATTTTCGTTAGAAAAGAGTTAAATCATATTAAACGCTGACTCAAACGAATTAACAGCTGCCATACTCAGCACCTTGTTGCTAGGAGACTAGTAAACAAACTAGACAATCGAAGAACGTAGCATACTGCCTTAGAAGCGCTTTAAATATTGTAGTTTCAGTTTCGTTTAAAATTGTGACGCTTCCTTGTATCGATTTCATATCATTTAAACAAAATTTTCGTGTCTTGAACAATAATTTTCAAGAACAATAATGAATAAAGTAATAAATAAAAAATTAAATTATTTAATACTTTTATAACTACACCTTTATTAATTAAAAAATTAATTAAACCAAATTTAATTAGATGTCATATTTTTTTCTGCATTAATTATATTATATTATGTTATATTACATTATATTAAACAGAATTTCTATCTCGATCTTTTTCAAGTGATCCTACGAGGAGCTTGTAGTACGAAGTTTTACTATATAAAGTGTCAGAATCTTCTAATAATTATTCTAAAACATAGAAAAAAGAATCAGCTTTTGAGGCATTTAGAAACAAAATCAGCAATAATCTTTTTTTTTTTTTTTTGGCAAAATGGACTGATGCGATGCATGTTGTTTTTAGAATATTGTTTTTACGTTTGTATATTGTAATAATTTACAAGATATATTTTATAGTCTATTTCTGAAAGCTGCCGAATAGCTATCACTGGTGTTTACCTTTTTTCCAAATGCCAGGTACAGAAGATTTTGATCTTAGATGATATATTTTAACAGCAATTGAAACCTCGGATTAAAGATTTATTAATTAACCACGGATCATAATGTATATACAGTATAAACACATAAAACTATAGCCTAATATTTATTTATTCTCATTTTTATCAAAAATTAAATTTTCTACAATGCAGACGAATAAAGTTATTTTTCAAGCACCTTATTCTTCGAAAGCCCATATAAATGTTGTTTTTTTGTTTTGTTTTGTTTTTTAAGTTCAGCTTATACAAATGAATTTCAGTATCAAGCCGAGCCTGAAGAGCCATAAATTTGATTAGCTCTTGTAGTTTGGTGGTGCCCTCTAGTGGTGTGATCAAGCTTAGAGACACCAGTATATTGGTTTTTATTTGATTGCTTCGGTTTTTTTTTTCTCTTCTTTTATTCTCAAAAAAATTCGGTAAGAATTTATGTGAGAAATGAGATAAATAAAATTTTTGTTATATACGTTTTTATTAGAATGGTTATATGAATAATGAGGAATGATTACTCGATAAAGGATTATAAGAAATTCTAGAAAATCGGATAATCGAATGGAGTTAGATGACCTGTTTTTTTTATTCATGTCTGCATTTTTTTTTCCCATTTGATTTTAATTTCAAAGCACTAGCCAAAATAGAGTATCCTCAGAGGTCATCGTAGCTATTGTATGGGCTTATTGCGTAACTGTTTTTATTATTTTTTTTTCTATCTGCTTTTGCTTGTTGAAAACGAACCTAGTCTGAAGTTTTTATGAAGTTTAAATATCCATGTTCTCAGAATTTAATTGAATTAATCGCTTTTTAATTATTATTGCATATCTTTAGGCACAAATAATAATTCTCTTCAAAATATTTGTCCTTTGATATTTTTTCCAAATTGCTAATCGTATCACAATTCAATATTTAATTATAAGTTGCTGTTTTTCAAAGTGTATAATCAAAGAAATCGATGATAATATGTGCCTGTTAATCCTTCAAGAGAAAATGCCCCGTTGCTAATGTTCTTAAAGAACTGAGCGAAATCCCATGTATTCCAATGAAAAGTGAAATATGCAATAGGCCTATATACGAACATTGTCTGCGCCCTGAAGGTCGGCGTTACCAACGCCAACGTTAGCAAAGTTGGTCTGGTCTACACGGGACGCTCAGTCATTGAGGGTGCACTTTCCTTTATTTTATCCCTATAAGAATGTCTGGGGACTAAACTAACGCGGTGTTGCTAACGCTTGTGTAGACCACATCAACGCTTGTGTAGGCCGGTCCTAAAGGTGATTGCTCTCCCTGATAAAATTAAGACAGAGATTGAGAGTTGTTTCTTTATCTCAAATAAGAAGCAACAAATACAATGCCACTAGATATTTATTTTTTTCAGAAACTGAAAGTAATGTCTCCATAAATGTTGTATTTTATTTTAATTGTATTATGTTTTATTACTTTCATAACCGGTACCAATGGAAACGCACTTATAACTAGATATTATATCATTTTTGTTTTGTTTTTCATCTATCGCATTATAAATTTGAAGAGAATGAGGTTATGCTGAAACGAAAAGTACAGAATAATTCTTTACGTGATCTTCAGTCTTGATACTGGTTTTTACAAAAAAGTTAAGTTTATTTGAGTGTTGAGCACTGTAGCCAATGGTAACAAGGCTCTTGACTGCTGGTTGGAGGAGGAAGGTTCAATCCCCGTCCTGGGCGGATATCGGGAGTTTTACATGCAAAATTCTCCTCCAAATGGTTCCAAGGGTTCTCCCAGCTGTCTGTAAAATGGGTACCGGGTCACCCGAGAGTATAGGCGGGCGAGCGTTGGACTGACCACCTACTTCATCTCAGTCCCGGATCAATAAAACGTTGGGAGCCTTACCTCCAGTGCCCCCATGGGATACATCTACCTATCTTATTTCGGTGACTTTGGGCACGATATTGATGTAGATGGCCCTCAAGACTCTTGACCAGCCACTGACCTCTGATATTGATCTTTTTTATACAGGTAACCCCCGAAGAACACGATTAATTCGTTCCGTGTTCTTTGAAACCGTGTTGTTCGAGACTACAAAAAACGGGATTCCGTTACGTTTTAATTTTTTTTTGTTAAATATTAAACTAAAAAATTTTATTTTTAAAAAATTTAAAATATGTACTGTTAAAGAAAAAATTATTTATAAAATAATATGAATAACATTTTTAATGTCAATAGGGAAAAAAATAATCAAAATAATGAAAAAAATAACTCGATACAATTGGTTAAAAATCTTTCAAATCAATAAATTGAAGAATAATTTTGGTTTAAGATTGGAAAACTATATAAAATATAAAGTATTCAGTCAAATTAATTGGGAAAAATATAATTCTAAAACACTAAAAGTATTAAAAAGGTTCAAACTTCATTAATCGCTGACGTAATTGATGAGAATATTATTCTAAATTTTTAACTACTGTAATTTTATATCAAATAATATATGTATTTTATTCTTTTTCAAAAGAATTACTCGAAAATCGTGTAGTTTGAAACCGTGTAATTCGGGGGAAGGTATCCGTGTTCTTCGAAACTCGTGTTCTTCAAGTACCGTGTTGTTCGGGGGTTACGTGTATTTTTTTGATCATCACAACACTGAGGAGTGGGATCAACTTAACATCCAAAATACATCATACGTCATTTTTAAATATGAGCTTTAGGTGTGCAGATATTGTCCTGCTGAAAAATGGCTCTGAGAAAGCTTAATATTATTTAAAGCATTATACATCACTGTATATCGTCAACGTGTTGGTATTGTTAAAAGTTCCAGTCATCATTATCAGAAGAGATCGTCTGTAATACGGATGGCACGTCGTGATCATCACTGAACAGAACACAACACTATTCGGAGACAATATAGTTCCAAAAGGAGCAGACGGTGACAGGTTATTATTAAAAAAAAATAAAGTGAAACGTCTGAAGTGATGACGATAATGGTCCTGTTTCTGCAACTCGATATGCAATGATAGGTTAATAAACGAAGTAACATTCTGCAAATGGTGGAAAGAGATGGTTGGAGTTTTTCGGTTTTTGTCGAATAACACTACAATACTTATTCCAGCCGTTTGCCTGATCCGACTAGAGCAGGGTGATCAGATTTCAAAAATAAAAATACGGGCACTTTACTGTATAATGGATACTCAATCTGTAATATTAACCTTATAGCAGGTATATGAAAAAGACGTTCTTGCACAAAGTAACTAACCAATCTCAAGTCTAAAAGCGAGCATAATATCCATTTTTGGAAACGAGCTCATAATTTCACAGTGCAGAAACGCCTGACGAATGATTCAGTTTTGCACTGCAGAATCGCTTAGTGCAAATGGTTCAAGTGAAAATATGTTTCTCACGTTCACAACGGCTGAAAATAAAACTAAGAAATGCCGATAAATAGATATCATGAAATTGCATTAAAATATGGGAGAGTTATGCGGCCCTATTAAATTCATCCGGACAACGGGACAATCCAGTAAAATACGGGTCACCCTAGATCAAAACAGGACTTGTACCCTCGTGTACTCATTGCTACAAGAAATACTTCACTGTAGCATCCAGTAATTCGTCGAGACAAGTAGCTCGAATCTCTCAGTTCAGCGATATGTCATACGCCAAATTCGTTGTGATTATTGATAAAGTTTTCTAGCTCGAAATTCAGCATTCTCTAAAGCTACCCCAGTAGGAAAACCGGCCGGAATTTTCTCATCTTTTCCTTAAAAAAAGTGCACAATAAGCGTCAACCATTACCTCTTTTGCTAACTTCAGAACTTTGCTAACTTCAGAATCCTGTTGTGCTAACTTCAGAACATTTCCAACCTGGCCAAAAGACAGTTAATTTCTGGGATTTCTTTTTTCTTTTTTTTTTTGTCAAAGAGTGTACTATTGTCAGAGATTTAGATTTAAATAACTTACATATCGTATTCAATTAATAATTATTGTTAAAGTTATCTAAGAAAAGAAAAATAAGAAAGAAAGAAATAATATAAAAAATAGATTAATGTGCGGAAATAATATCTTAATGATAAAATAAGATATAATTAATATTGTTGTTAAGTTAGTTAATTTTTTTGTATAAATTTATTACTTTGACCGTTAATTTGTTATTTAAAATGCTTCTCAAATATATTCAGACGTTAAATTATAATCATAAATAAGGAGTCAGTTGTAGTGTGATGACATGCGCAGTCATTACTGCCATATTAAGTTTACCAATGACGTAAAAAGAGGCCAGGTTTCCACGAAAGACATTTGTTGCTGGTACTAATATCCATAGGGAGCTCAGAAGGAATTTCAGCATTCAGTATAAATTACAGAACACCCACAACGAAGCATGAAAACCTAAAACAACAACTGACTGAAAACATATTTCGCTATTACTTTTTCTAAGTAAAAATATAAATAAAAGAATGCAAAGCATTTATTTTGCTCTCAGATGGAAGAACTATTGCATTGTAAATTTTAATTCTCTTATATTTCTGTTTGTTTTTTGTCTTTTCTTTATTATTTTCTTCTGTGTTAATATTAGAATTAGGTTTCAGTAATAATCGAGAGGTTCAAAGGGGGGGGGGGGGGGGGTGGAAAAAAATAATTTTTAAAAGATAAACAAAAAAAATTTTTAAAAATTGTAACATTTGAAAAATAGAAAAAAGAATTGGTTAACTTTATTTATTTATTTATTTATTTGTTTGTTTATTTCTTAACTTAATAGCGATTGTCTATTTCAGTTTTAAAAATAGTCATAGACGAGTTACTTCAATGTATCCTTTCACCTCTGAAACCATTCCATAAACGCCTGACAAGAAATAAAAATTACTAAATTAAGATAACAAAGTTAACTTTATTTACGTAATTAATAAAAAAGTACAATATGATAACATTTAATTAGCTTTTGTTTGCTGAGAGTAGAAGAATTTTAATAGTTTTGAAAGTAGATCTATTTTCTTTGGCATTAGAATGCAATTAATGATATCTTGCATAGTTTGTCGTAGAGGGACAACATCTGAATATATCAGCACTTTTAAAAAACCCAAAGACGAAAACTACATACGTATATGTTGCGTCTTCTTCTCTGATGGTAGTCGAGTGGTTTAGACTGCGGTTTCAATTCCCAGCGGTGGTTGGGATTTTTCTAGGATTATTTCTCCTCCTGAAATTTAGAAAAGTTATAAAACTAGTAAATTTGAAAGTTCAAAATACTAAATTATTTTTTTTAATGCTAAGAATCGCCATTTCTACCTATCTACAATTAAGATGATGCTGTATTTACAATCACTTTGATTACAAATAATGTCGTCAGTGGAAGATTAATTAGAATTTAATTAGAATTTAATAAAGCTAATCCTCCATCGTAAGACGTTTATTTGATCACTTCATTGTTGTATATAAAAGCCCACAGCGATATTAAAACCAGCCAGCTAAAATTTACAACTTTCTTTATTGGAATGAAGAGATATCAACTGTTTGGAAAGAAAGACACAAATAATGGTATTGTTTGTCTTAATTTTGTGGATCAATATCCGTTAATTAAACCATTTCTTCGATAACCGATTTGATATAGTATACTAGTTACTTCAAATCCTCAGGTTCAATTCCTGGCGGTGGTCGGTAATTTTCGAGGGGTAACGAGTACCAAACTTTTTCTGCAAAAATCCCGCAACAAAAACAAAACCTTGTTCCTAAAATCCCAGAACACATCAACTTCTTATAGAAGCCCTTAAAAAAAACCACCTACATTTTACAAATGAACTTTATCGGAAACCTTCAAAAATTACCCTGAAAGGTTTTTTAAGATGATTTTAAAACTGAATTAATACTTTATTAACCTTATTGTTAGAATGAAACAGAATGTACATTAAATGTGTGGTTACCCAGATTATTTGATTCCTAAACTTGAATCCAGATTAGAATCAGAGCCGCAGCAAGAGTGTTGCGAGAGGTGCCCAGCATCAAAAGCTGTCAAGGCTTTATCTCTGCAGACAATGAACAGTTTTCTGTTTAAAAAAGAAAGCAATTCATATAAAACAATACATTAATTTATTTTGACAAGACCCTAACATCAATAAAAAGGAAAAGAAACGCAGTCAAACTAGAGTTGCTTTGGCGCTGATTAGACCATTTTTCTAAATGTGAAGATTACAGATGCACTCTTAGAATTTCCTTAAGCCACAACAAGTGCATCCTCATGGCACACCGGTTGAGAAGCGCTGATCTAAATGATATTACCACCATCTTACCCATGAACTATCTTGTTGCATGACTCTTACCAAACAATTAATGGAATGGATGAAAACAGATATCTGCATTAGGATGATTATTTCTTTTCAGTTAGAAACCCAAATCCAAGGGCTAGAAGCAGAATCAAGTTTGTGAAAAATCTGTTCAGCTGTTGTTTCACTTGTCAAAGTTATCGCAGAAGGGTAAATAACCTTATTCTTCGTCCTTTAATAATAATAGATCCTGCTTATGATTTGATTCAACCAAATGAAAACAATGGTTCAATATAAATTATTCAACATTGGATCCTTAACTTGAAGGCACGAGGCGTGAAACAGCTGTCCAAGAGTCCCATCCAAATCATTCCTGATTCAGGATTATTTATGTCTGATTAATTTTAATTATCTTTCTCTGTGAGATTTATCACATCGTTTCATATTTGCTCACCGTCACGAAAAATCAAGCGAATTAATTTAAGATTATATTAATAGTACTGAATAATTAATTTCATCAACTTTTCATTAATATGAAATTTCATTAATATTTCAAATTTCATTAATATGATTCAATTTTCTTTATTTTTACTTCTTCAGAAACTTTATATATTATTAAATTACTGGTAATATTCTAATACATAAAATAATGTCCACGATAACAATAAATAACATTCATTACACATCATAAATAAATATTCGTAATATTCTATTTGATAGCAAAATTCTTTTATCTCAAAATTGCCGATATAAAAATCTCCACATTCTTAAAATTTCCATTTCAATTAATTCTGAAAAAATAAAATAGAATTAAAGATGAAATTTGAAAGAAAAGAATTGGTGTACATATGACTCAAAAATAGATGTGGCAAACAGGCAATGAAAGCTTAAGCTTACTAATAACTTTACACCTTTTCCAGTTAATTAGTTGTTGTAGCATCATAACAATAGCATTTTGGTAGCTTCGTGTTTTGGATAGCTATAGATCGAATTTGTTAATAGGAATTCACAATTAAAATTAATAGGAACTCACAATTCATTAAAGTTTCAGTAAAGCAGATTTTTAGTTATCGAGATTTAATAGCTATATATAATTGTTGTGCTTTTTTTTTGTACTTCCAATTGTACTAGAATTAATAGGAAATTGTTATAATTTAAACCTTTCACTAAAATTTAAGCTTGCTAGGACAATCAGTCCTGGTGTTGGAAATTCTCTGTAACTGCAATTAATTTTGATGGTTTTTGTTTAATCAGTGTTTTTGTTTAATCATGTATCAAAATCAATTCAGGGGCGTATACAGAATTTTATTTCGGAAGGAGGGGGAAGTACTTCAACCAACCTTTCAACCAAAAAAAAAATTAAGAAATTAGTGCCTGTTCTATTTCGTAATTTAAGATCCCCACTTACTTTATAGGTTCATGAATAATTTCTTTAGAGAACTAAGCTAATACTTATGTCAAAGTTCCAATAGCTTTTATCTTGATCACAGGCGACAGATTGCACATTTCTTTTTGAAATTGCCATTTTAAGACTTTTTTTTTTCCTAAACATTTGATGAAAACTTTGACAGTTATATTCACTTTGCAGATACAGAAACGAAAGCCTAGACAAGATAAATTTAATTCATTTAAATCTACTCGTAATTCATTGCGAATTTGAAAAAACAAAAAGGATATTTTTGACGCTTGACAAAGCACTAGGAACAGAGATATTTAATCACTTATACATCGTATTACCATGTGACCCCATAGTAGCTTCGTTTCCACCAAATATTTCAAATATATTCAAATTCTATTTAAACGTATCCATTCGACCAAATATATTATTTATTATTTTCATTTCTTTTTTTGATATAAGTGATTAGCTGGATAAGAAGTGAACGACGTGTAATTTTAACTAACTTTTATTGTGTCGTTTATTTATTGGCAAAGATTTAATCAGCAATTATGAAGAAAAAAGAAAAATTACAGTTTTTCCGTCAATCTGTACTGATCTGTACTTAAACTAAAATTTAAAAATAACTTTGCATGTACTCTTTGAGGTTTGAAAATAGTGGTGATGGCGTCATCCATTTTGCTACCAGATGCCAGTTTCAAGGAGGGTTAATTACAACTTCTACTGAATATATTGAAGGGGTTTTTACTGAGAAGCGGAAGTGAGGGTGTGGGCCCATCCATCATGGAATTCGGTACAAGGGGACCTGATTAGACACTCAGGTGTAGCATTTTTGTCGTAGGTGGCAATCAGAAACTCAGGAGGGAGGAGATGGGACAAGAAGACGCCGTTCGAGTTCTAGTGGGTGGGGGTGGTAACGAAAATCGGTTAGGGTCCCAAATTGAACTCTTGAGGCGCTCACTAAAAATAAAGCAGCGGAAGTGACATAGCAAAGAGCTTGTAATGGAATTCACAAACAACTCAACTTAAATGACTGAGCACCACGATTTTTACAAACAAAAGTCAACACTTTATATGCTCTGAAAATTTAATATTTACTTTTTCACTTATGTATTTCAAAAGTTTTTTTTTTTTCTTTTTTTTTTTTTTTGATGATACCGGTACCTGAAATATAATAATATAATGTAATATAGTTAAAATACATTAACTGGATAACATAAAACATAATTATTCAGAAATCTTCAAACTCAATATGCTATATGTATCAAAAATCGATTATGTTGTAATGTTATTATTTTGATTATAAATAAATTTCAACTTGTTCTTTTATAAAGTCTGCTTTAAATAAATGAAATACTTCATGTCCCGAAAGATAGTAACTTAAATATTACGATATTTAAATATTATTTAAATATTATTTATTATATATTATAAAGTTCCATTGGTAATGTTTCGTAATCTATTATTTCTTGTAAAGATTTTTTTTTTTTTTGATAAAGCACTGATATCTTTAGTAATCAGAATTTCCCATATATGTTTTATTATAATAAAAAAAAAATCTTAGACCTTAATATACAAGTTAATCCATAATTTTTTCCCCTGCACTTCTCCCACCATACTTTCTTAGTCTTTCTCTCCATCTGTCCTTCTTTCCGTGGGTTAGTACAATAGACCTCCGGTCGCAGCGCTTGGCTTCTCTGCCACCCACGTTCACTACATAAACATAAACATAATCCATAATTTGGATCTTATAGGAAAATTTATGTTTAAATTAAATGTCAACAAAACTATTAGTGTGGACTAAAGCAACTATTCAATTTATATGCTTGTTTAGTCTGCAGTTGTGAATAACATGGTTCACATATGCCAACAGTTGTTGTTCTAACCCAGAAACAATACGATATTTTCTTTCAGAGTTTCTTTCAGAGCAATACGATATTTTCAATATTACATGGGAGGTTAAAAACCCCAGAAAGAAGAAATTGTAGGGTTAAAAAACAAGCGATTGGCTACTCGGAAGGATAAAATAAAGAAAGATACATCTTATTATCTTATTTATGAGGCGGTTTATAAGTGATCCTCTACAAAATTGAGGTCTACGTACATACACCCGATAGATCTTCTATCGGACTGCCAAAAGTTGTGAGTATTTTCTTTATCCTTTATTACGCTTATTATAAAATATAGAATCTCATTGTACTTAAGATGTTAATTGTAATCCTCAAAAGCATTTATGTTACTAAGTGATGTTGTAGCAACAATAGAATTTTGAGGGCAATGTATTATGGCTTTGGAATAACGTTGACAAAAAGTTTTGTTAGTATTAGCAATTCTTTTTCCTGTTACAAATATTAAAATTTACAAAAATTACATAAATTATATGCTTAGATTTTTTATGTGGATATAGAAATAATTGTAAATTAGAAGCAGAAAAGTCAAAAATCTGAGACAATATTAGATGTAAATGTTATTAGAGTTCTATACTCTAGAAACAGACTTCTGTAAAGTAACTGGAGTATAATATCATGCCATTTGTAATACAGTATTTGTAGGCTTTCAATAATACCAATCAATAATTCCAATCAAAATAAAACATACTTCTACAATGGAGGCTATATAGGATTTTATTTCCGGGCGAGCCAAGTTAGGGATTCGACTAGCAACAATCAAAAAAAAAAAAAAATTGGTTATGGAAGGGGGTGAAGTTTCCCTCAATTAGCCTTCTAATCAAAAAAAAAAAACGAAAGAAAATAGGAGCTACTCTACACATTTTCAGATTTTGGAGAGGAGAGTTCTATACACTCCTATAATCTACATTATTATATAGCTAAAAATCCTGTCAAGATATTGTACACAGATTCTATGTATTTAATATTTTTATCATTTTACAATTGGTTTTGTTGTTATTAATTAAAAACAATTTTGTTAAAATCCTCTAATACAAAAAAAGTGTAACAAAAATTTGACGTGTATAGGCTATTTCGCTTAACTAACATGTAAGTAAGCAATTAAGGATTACTTTCAGCCAGCACTAAGTTGTAATTTTGAGAAATTCACGAAGTTCTTAAAAAAACAATTTCAGTAAAAGAAGTTTTAAATTGTTTTTGTAACATTGTTTCTTTGGGCTTCACTTGACCCACGGAATCGTGAATTGATCTGAAAGTATTTAGAAAGCTCTGTTTTGGCGCACCAGCATGAATAATGAAAACCAATACATCGTCGCCGAAAGAGCAAAATTTATAAATATGTGATGGACGTTTTACTAGGAGCCGTTCCCTTCTTTTTCGCACCCCTTTGCCAGTCAACACGGAAATTTAAAGTTACCCGTCGACCGTATAAATTTCGAAGGGCAACGCAGCACGTGTACACAGACGACATGCAAATCCCCGTTGTGTAGGGGGGGAAAACAGTAGGGATTGATAGGCCCGATGTCCTTGTCCACAATGGTGGTCATCCACGGGAGTTTTACATATTTATGGCAAGTGTGTGCGCGCGCGCTTACGCTCCCATTTTACAGCCTTCGCAGTAAATATTCATTAGGAAACATCTCTAATGAACTCGTCGTGCTGAATAAGCAATTTTGTGAACCGGCAAATGTGAAACAGCAGATGGAGGCGCTTTTCCATCAACGGTTGTGGGTCTGATTGAAGTTAGGAGGTAAAAGACCTGATGACTGACCAAGTAAGAACCTCAGAGGAAAAAACTAAAGCATTATAAGACTTCTATAATAGCGTTGACTTATATCTGAATTACTTTTCTTTAAGACCTTCTGTCTATCTACAGTTCTCCATGCTTTATCTAATGGAAGTCCCTATCAATTAGTAGCGAATTAGTAACCAGGGATTCCAGATCTTTCTATGTTAACAGCAATCTAAAACAAACTGCATAATATTAAATACAAGGGCGTTCAGGTGCTTGTAACGCTTTCCAATGTAACTTTCCCCCTATATAGACTTTATCGACAAACTAATAAATTCAGAAACGTTTGTCTGAAGGGTCCGCGTTCAAAGGTTAAGGCATGTATTCAAAGAGCAGTCGTTCCTTATATTTATGTCAAATGTTGTCCTGCACCTTTAATTATTTTTCAAAGCCTACAGCCTACTACAATTAAATTTCTTAATAAATTACCTCATGAGGATTATGACATAAAGAGCAATTTTTTTATATTTATTTTGTTACTTTCCGGAATTGTGATACTTGTTATTTCTGATACTTAATGATTTATGACATCACTTATTTAATATTTTAAATAATTTATATGTTCATATCTAAGC
Source organism: Thereuonema tuberculata (assembly GCA_023159025.1). NCBI lineage: Eukaryota > Metazoa > Arthropoda > Chilopoda > Scutigeromorpha > Scutigeridae > Thereuonema > Thereuonema tuberculata. The sequence continues at coordinate 181,420,099 of JAFIDM010009631.1, forward strand.
TACATTTTAGAAAGGATAACTCTACATCAGGGTTTCTCAACCTTTTTTTACCCATGGACCACTTTTCCCTTCTTTTTTTTTTTGGTGGACCCCCTCATAGCTATTCGATAAAAGAAAAAGTAAAAGGATTATATTAATAATTAACGAAATAGTAAATGATTATGCTTTATTTTGAATGAAAACTAATTTAATAAAATTCAATGGAGCATTTATGCACACTGGTAAATAATTCATAATAAACCATTTAAAAGTAAGTGTGATTCAATGAGATCCCTGTGGACCCCGAAGAATATTACATGGACCCCCAAGGTCCATGTGGACCCCGGTTGAGAACCACTGCTCTACATGATCAGTAATTAACATTGAAATATCTCTCTTTTTGAAACACATTCAAAAATAGAAGAGATACATTCAGATGTGAAGAGTTCTTTGCTTTTTATATACTTACTTCGTATTGTAAATATTTATAAGACATCTAAATTATTTACATTTGTTATGAAAAAAGAATTATTACAAAGTAGGTGCTTGGATTTTTTTTCCCATCGAGCTCTGTGTAAATTAACGTTTATCTTAGTTCTTTTGGCAATATCTGTATAGTAAATAAAAAGCATGCCATTTCTTACAACTTACCCGTTGGTCGCTGGAAGCCTTAAATCCCCTGATTCACTGGACCACGTTGACCTGTTATGGTTTTTGTAGTTGTAACATTAAATTACTTAGTCATCTATAGATAAAAGCTGTAAGAAAATCGAAGTTGGAAGTTACAATTTAAAACAAAAACAAACAAAAAACCTGCATTCACAGCATATATGTAGGCTAAACATTGCTTTATTTTTTTTTATCCAAGTTCCAATGTAATTTTTCAGTTTATAGGAATTCTGACGACATTTTTCTACTTCCTGAAGGCCATTTATTTTCCCAAGAAGATATAGACTAAGGTGATTTCTTTCATGAGTATTAAATCCATGGATGACTTTTTTTTTTTCATGCGAGTTTTGCTTACAAGGGAAGGTCACGATCTGGAAACCGACACTTTGATCAAACCATGCCAAACAATAGGACTTAAAGAGTAGATTCCAAAACCCCTAGATTATAGGCGTAGACGTTCAACAGTGTTTCCGAAAATTAGTTTGTGTAAGTTGCCTGAAATTACGCACATTGACTAACTATGTATGCAACCATCTGAAGCAGAGGATTTAAGGAAGTGTTAGCGTAAGGGATTTAAATACTCATTCTTTCAGGTTCGAATCTCACTCATGCTTTTTTATTATTTTTTTTTTATTGTTTTAATACTGTACTATAATTTACGATAAAAACATTTTTATTAAATCTATAAAATATGTCTTATTGTTTTTAGAATTCTTTATTGGTAGAGTATGGACTGGAAAAACAGGAAAAATGAGCGTAGAACTTTCCTCAAATGACTTGGGATTCTTTTCTTTTATACCATGAATCTCTGATAACTTATCTAAAAAATAACTTTGTTTGAAATTGTTTGATCGAAATTTTGACCTTGTTAAGACCATTTTTCCAAAATAGTGCTAAAGAATCATTTTGCCTACGAGGTTGAGTAAAATGATCTCCTGGGTTAAAGTAATGGGATTTTTCTTTTTCAAATTTTCTTAAAGACAATTGAAATCAAAGAAATAAAATGCAGGTTTATGTAAAAGCCTGAATCGCTTATTTAGTTTAAATAAGAATTTATGGTAAATTCAACTAAATAAGCTAAAAATTTGAATGTTTTTACATGCAAAACATGGTTAGGATAAGGACAGCAAAATCATTCTAGATACTTTCAATTTTTAATGAAGAATATTGAAAAATGCATAGATCTAAGCTATAATTTCAAGTTCACAGATATAAAAGTTATGAATTTGTTAAAAGTATAACAGCTCTGCCTTGCTCAACATCCAAAGGAAAAAAAAATAAAATAAACGATATTTTTTAAACAATGGGGAATAGAAGTCTACTTAGGCTTTTTTGAATTTGATTGCAATCGCAAACCACCAAACCTTCCACCACAGTCATCACACAAAGAGTCTTCGTGGTCATCAATACTTGTATCTCTAATAAAAGAAAAATTTTAAAAAATAATTAGAGGTCAAGGTGATAAGGTGCTTTTGTAATAATTACGGATGTAATGAAATAAAAACAGTTTGTGCATAAGCTGGAAGATAAAGTGATCCCTCTTGGGCAATAGAAGAGTGATCAAAACATGGTTGTCATTAAACGGTCTGGATTACGGAAACGCTTCAGACAATGATTTTGAGAAATACATCAAAATAATCTCCAATACCTTAAAATCTATGCACAATGCTAAAACCATTTATTAGTAGATAAATTATAGACTTAACTGAGATGTAATGGTAAGGCGTATCTTATAAGAAGGGCGGCAAAAGCTGTTTTTTGGAGAAAAATTGAAGACGACACAATTCATCCAAACAAAAATTAGTCAACTGACAAAATCCATCATGGCGTCTGTATTTAGTGCGATTGCCGACAGATTGCCCCTCCAGGTGAGCCAAAATGGAAAGGGATCATTATGTCGGCGGGGATTGTTTTTCCCGCCCTTCCCCTACTGGTCATTTCAAAATTTACAAATTTCTATTTATTTAGTTAGCAATGATTATATGTAGTTTGTTTTATATTTATTTTATAAAATAACAGTGCTTTTTATTTTTTGCTGAGGAGTTTAGGTGGTGTAGGAGTTGTCTATGTATTGAAGTTGCCATGTTCGATTCCTAGCAGTTGGTAATTTTCTGGATTGTTTCTTCTACAGACGGAATTTGGAGTCTCCAACTCTATTTCAAACTAGGAAAAAGTTTTTTCCAAGAGCCTCGTATTTGCCTCTTGATTTCCGTCTCTTCCAGTAATCTGAATATTTAGAAGTCTGAATTTTCAATAGTTTGAAAAATAATCATGGAGTGGTTTTTTTTTATATCAATAAAATTGTGAGTCACGATTTTTCTATATTATGTCTGTCATTTACCAAACAAACTGTGTTCCTCGCAGAAGAAACGAAAACACTACCATAAAATCAATCAAAAACATGAACTTGATGCAGGAAGAGAGAAAATGTTATAAGTAGCGAACCGAGATTCTCTGCGAAGAAAAAAAATATTAAAACGAAAGATGCGTTGGTGTGACGTCTTTGTCATGTTTTCTATTGCGCACATATTTCGCTGCGTTGTTTTAAGGAATCCTTTGTTAATGCGAAATAAATCTGTTAGAATTACGTTTCCAACTATATTAAAATTCGGAAAACAATTTTTTTACACTTGAAGCTCAAATGTCTGCAGTCTTTATCCAAAGAGGCTTCTCAGCTGTGGAATGTTGTGAACAAATATTCTGCTTCCTAAGCCAAAACTAGAATTAAAGTTATCAGAGAGTCTATATTTAACTATTGCGTAAATTAGTTTTTTTAGGAGATTACTATCACTTTATCACGATATAATAGTGGTAATAATCTCGGGAAAAGCTTTCTACGGCATGATTTAAGGACTTCCTTTTTTTTTATTTTAAGAATCAATAATAAATTTCATCCTAATATCGCCTGTTCGTGTGCTGAGCCAAAAATCTGTGTGCTAAGGCCCACGATAGCACAGCTTAGCGGGAACATTGTCTATGTCAGGGGTGCACAACCTTATGAAATCTGCGGGCCAATATTTTATAATAGTGCTCAACTCTCACCCGCCATATATATCTTACTATTTAGTGATTTGATTAATGTCTGTTAATGTTGTACTGTTTTAAAACATTAATGGTTTCCTACAAATTAAACATATTGCTTTGCCTCCGAATTCACAAAAAAATATAGTTCTATCCGCTTCTCCTGAAAACACCGGTGTTCCTCATAGGCCAGTCAATAAAAGCATCGAACATCGCAAACGCGCATGTATCTACGATTTTTTTATATGTTGTTAGGACCCCTGAGAGTAGTTTATACCCAAGTTTGCAACCCTGAAAACTCAGTGCTACTCCTGTGGTGTTCGAAAAACTGCGAAATTCCTCCCAACAGAAATTCGTGTGTACGCGTATGAGCACCAGTCACTGAAGATAGCAAGGATTGCAATTGTCAAAAAAAGAAAACGTAAGAGATCAAATTCTTCATTACTCTTTATAACAAAACTAGTATACAATTAAGTTCTATAGAAATAATTGCAATGAGTTTTGAGACGGTCAAAGCTCACTGGTTCGAAGGGTAAAGAATCATATTATTGTTTTTGTCAGTGGTCAGAGCGCGAGGATTAGATTAAATTGAAACATGAAATTGTACGAAGATTGGCAGTTAGAAACAGTCAGCCGTAACTTACTGAAAACTTATTTATAAAATGCAGAGTACTGAATAAATCATAAAGAGATTAACCAATGTTTCCCTTTGGTAATAGTAACAATTAATATTTAGAAACGTTTGCAAGTAAAATATTTAATCATTCAACTTTTTTACTCCTATTGTTCAATGTACAAAATTTGAACATTCATTTCTAGTAGATTCAACGCTAACTCTGCTGCAGAACATAGCCAGCCAGAATAAGAATCATTGGTAATTCTGTGTGTGCGATCCGACTTGATGGATGCTATTAATCAATAAAAGCACATTACAACTTGTTTGCCTAGTGATGGACATAAAAAGATCTTTTTCACCTTCACTGCCAGTACAGTTCTCAGAGGTGAGAAATTTGTCGAGTAAAGAACACAAGAAGGCTGTAACTTTGTCATTCAGTTGAGAGAGAGTCTTCTCTGAAAGTGAAATATTATATATTATACTACAGATGCAGTCTAATACTGTGAGATCAGGCAAGTTAAATTGCAAACGAATTGCAAGTTTTATTGCTTTAGCCATATGTCGCTAATATTGTTCCAGCAAAATCAGCGAATCTCTAGGTTTTACACTATAGTGTTTAAATTAACAAAGGGATTTCATTTTCTCTATTTGTAATAAAATATGGATCGATAGATTACAGCCTTAGAGTGATTAGGTTAAGTGTAATGGCTTTTCCATTACAATACATTAAAATAAAAAAATAAAAAGGTGATTCCTGGAGCTCACAAATGATCATTACCATAGCAGATATTAATCAGAAACCAGCCATCTCCATACAAAGGCTAGCATACAGGGAATGCTGAAGCTGTCTCTTGTATACTATTTCATCCTATATCTCAAAAATACTTTAGATGAGAGCCATTTTCAAGATACAGAATTTTCTGTTATAGAGATGCTCCAATACCTCAGACTGTTCGTCGACAGATGAATGAAGTCTACAGAGCCACCTTTCGTTTATGGGAAAAAATTATCGGTTCTAAGAACTACTGAATCACATCCGGTATAATGCTACTACTCAACAATCTGTTCACAAATCTTATTGAATCACTGAGCTGACTACTTACTACTTATTCAGCAAACATATGAATTCAAATAACATTTACAAAAAAATATTTCTGTTATATTGAAAGAGCTAACTCACAAACTTTAAAAATGTTCAGGAAGACGTGCGCCTTTCTCATAACCAAATTCCGTTTATTTTAGCTGGGGTTGTTCATTTTATCATGTGCATATATTCAATATTTTTATTTGTACTGATAGCAATTTAACTTGAGTTTAAAATTATGGTTTTAAATATTCCTTTTTTTTTTATTTCACATCGATGTTACAGGATGCTGCAGAGTATACTACATATTGTTGGATGACGGATAAAGAAGAAATCAGAGCAGCCGGACCTGTCTAACTATCAGACGATATTCTCTACATTTATCTATCTAGTTCGACCACAGCCTTCTCAGCTTTACGTACCAATGCTACCAAGACCGTAGCAGTGTCAATCAATACAGCTAAGACATTATGAGATTTGTCGGCTTCCTTCCTGAAGTCCAACGATGCTGCATTTCTCCAATTAGTATAATTCTTCGTAGGTCATCGAGTGCATCGTCGAAACATTTTAGCGGCAATTGAAGAAAACGCAACAATAAAGCAGCCAGTATGTTCACAGTGAGCATCTGTGAACAAATCTTGTATACCAGTAGATCCCACAACCAGAAAAGGTCCAGTAGATCACATCAACTAGTAGATCAACCAGTAGAATATCTTATATACCAGTAGATCCAAGAGAGCGCGATTCAAATGCTCTCTTCGAACGTTGATTGGCGTTAATTGCGAGTGAATTCTCACTCATTTACTGACTGACCAAGAGGTATTTATAAAGATTTCACAGTTTCACAGTTCTCTTCACAGTTTTTGGTTCCTTTGTCTTCAGTAGTTACCATTTTGTTCAATTATTAGGCACGCAAAATTTGTTATTACTTAAACTGAAATTTGCTGTTTAACAGAAATTACATTCATGTGGAAACAAAAGCTCTGTTATATCCTTTATAGACCATTTGTCAGAAATATTAGATTAAAATAGAAATCTAATAATGGTAATTCGAAAACTTTCTTCTAAAAAACTAACAAGGAGTCGACACAGCCTGTATGTTTAGAATTCAAGTGCCCTTTTGTGAGATGAAAGTACACATCAAATACTTCAAAAATATATAGACATGTTGGGACCAACGCTCTTTAGATTTCGAGATATTCGGCATTATTTTCGTCGATTTTCAAGTACTGTCTTATTAACTCACTGATGTTACTAGAAAGCAAGAGCGAACCTGGAGTAATGGTTAGCGCAGCGGATTTTATATCGACGGGTCATTGGATCGATTCCCGTCAAGTTTCAAGTATTTTTCTTTTTATTATTTTCATTTTATTTTTAATTTCATTTAATTTTTTTACTTTCTTTTTTGTTTTTTCTCTTTTTTTTATTTTATTTTTTTTTTTTGTACCTTTTTTTCTTTATGATAGCCTAATGTAAGTTTTTTTCCGTTTATGTTACGAATATTAAACAGAAAACCAATTTAAGATTGTGTGTGGTCGGTTCGCACCGAAGTGCGAGCTTCGTTGCCGAAGCATCCGTGCTCCAGGGAGCGCTAGTGTTCCCAAGACGGCGAACCCCTAGCAGACTCCCTAGAATTACAAGGGAAAGATACTGGGGTGGTTTCCCGTGGCCTTCCCCAGGACGCCATTAAGGAATGACGTCAGACCGAAGAGAAAGTGAAGAAGAGGCTACAACACAGGAAGGAAATTTTTGAAACATCCATGCTCGCTACCGGGATTTGAACCCGGGCGCTGGCACATTGATCTCACGACAGACCGACGCCTGAGACCGCTCGACCACACCAGCGCGGCAATTTAAGATTAGAAGTAAATAAATAATCTTATCGCTAACTTTGTTTTTTTAATTAATTAGTAATTAATTAGTAAACTTTTTTTTCTCATGTGGTGATGATACTCATTTACTGTTTGTATTTATAATTTATAAATACTGTTTGTATTTATAATTATTTCAGTTGTGCTTTTATTTTAAGTTTTTATGTAAGAGTTTTAAATGTAACACTTCACTAAATGAATTTTAGTCTTTCTTTATTTAAAAAAAAAATAAAAAAAATTAGCATTCTCGTTAATTTTAGTTTTTAATTAGAAGTACTTTAATTCAGAAAAATAAAGTAAAACATATACTGTATACCGGGTGATTCAGAAAATACTGGAAAGTTCTTGTGGCTTTCACCGCCCCATATCTTTTAAATTACTACTCATAAAAAAAATCTGAAACTTTTTATATAAAATCGTCAAACATATAAGAGTTACATTTTCATGTTATTATTTATTCATTATTATTGAAATTCATTTTATTTGCGTTCCAACACCCCCGATATATCGAATTTTCTTATCCAAAAAATTATTCGACTGCCTCCCAAAAAAGTCATTTGTCAGAATGCATTTTCCAAAAAATACAGTTTTTTTTTTTAAATTAAACAAAGGAATTAAAGACAAAAGTGTTTAGATTAAATTTTCCTGATTAGGTTTCTGTATCATTTGAATATTGGATCCAAATTTTTAGGGTTTAAACAACATCACAAATTATTTAAATATACGATATATTGGGGGTATTTATATTTATATAAAAAGTTTCAGATTTTTGTAAGCAGTAGTTTAAAAGATATGGGGCGGTGAAAGGTACACAGTATATGTTTTACTTTATTTTTCTGAATTAAAATACTTCTTATTAAAAACCAAAATTAACGAGAATACTAAGTTTGTTTTTTTGTCTTTTTTAAATAAAGAAAAACTAAAATTCAGTTAGTGAAGTATTACATTTAAAACTCTTACATAAAAACTTAAAATAAAAGCACAACTGAAATAATTATAAATACAAACAGTAAATGAGTATCATCACCACATGAGAAAAAAAAGTTTAGTTAATTAAGTTAACTAATTAATTAAAAAAACAAAGTTAAAGAGAAGATTATTTATTTACTTCTAATCTTAAATTGGTTTTCTGTTTAATATTCATAACATAAACGGAAAAAAACTTACATTAGGCTATCATAAAGAAAAAAGGTACAAAAAAACAATAAAATAAAAAAAAGAGAAAAAACAAAAAAGAAAATAAAATGAAATTAAAAATAAAATGAAAATAATAAAAAAAATAAAAACTTGAAACGAATCGACCCAAAGACCCATCGATTTGAAATCCGCTGCGCTAACCATTACTCCAGGTTCGCACTTGCTTTTTAATGACATCAGTGAGTTAATAATGCAGTACTTGAAAATCGACGAAAATAATGCCTAATATCTCGAAATCTAAAGAGCATTGGCTCCAACATGCATATATATTTTAGTATTTGATATGTACTTTCATCTCACAAAAGGGCACTTGAATTCTAAACATACAGGCTGTGTCGACTCCTTGTAGAGAAAATAAATTAATAAAGCAATTCATTTTGTTTATTAATTAATTTATTTTGTTAATTAATTAATGACACTTAAAGCAATTCATTTTTTTAATTAAAGTGTCTTTATTATTTATTTTTAGAAAATTTATTTCTTAATTTGAAGCTTAGTTCAATAACTATTTGACAATGTGTAGAATGATTTGTGATCATAGAATGATTTCTAGCTACGTTGAAAGATGGCGCTACATCATACTCTAGGAACGTGTACTTATTTCAGAAGAAAAGCAATTTCTATTAGGCCTACGTTATTACATTTATTTTGTAAATTCTTTAATTTGTATGATTACATAAGAAAAGTAGACAATCATAGAATGAAATATCAATAATTTAGCGAAGAATAGCAAAAAGGGATATTACTTGTCTCTTCCTCAATCTTTTATTTGGTTAAAATGAAACATGGAAGAATTGTAACCAATTATTCATGAATCTCTACTTAAACGAACCTAGTTATTTATATTAGTTGGATATTGTTAAGTTCTTTATTGTTATTTTATTGTAGATTTAGAAGGTGTTCATAATTAAAATTCACATTTCGATAGGGTGTAACTGGAGAACCAATCAGCGGAACGACTTCATATTTCACATGAGGACATCCCTGGCAATGGAATTTTATTTGGCAAAAAAAAAAAAAAATGTTATTTCCGAAGATGGCTACTAGGGCGTTACATGGCGCTGCAATAATGTTGTGGATACACATGATTCCCTGTGTGTTACACAAGGACATGTTCGGTATGGATTCCCCCGTTATCGGCAACCTACTGAAATCGCAATATCGCATTCTCAACCACAACATAATGCGATCATAATGCGATTAATATCATTCTTAATGTTGTGAATATATTTTCAGGTAATCCTAAGTTGGCTAGAAGTTCACGATAGACAAGGTCTTTGAGATGTCCCACAGTCAAAAGTCACAATCATGCGAACGTGCTGCCACGTTATATGAAATGGTGGCTGATGATTCTAGCGTCCGTAAAAGTACCCCGAAGCAAGCGTTTGACAGGGTTGGCGAATCGTAGTGGGGCACCATCCTACATGAAAACCGTTGCATCCAGACATTGACGCTGTTGAAGTGTGGAATCAACTGGTTAGCTAACAGAGATGCATAATGCTGGCCAGTAACTGTGCAAATGACGGGGTATTGTGCATATTCACATCATCATGCAAATGGAAATTGAGCTTTGTCAGTCCACAAAATTTTCCATGGCCAGTCGGCTTCCAGTTCAGTTCCAGCAAGAAACTTCAGGGCAAATGTTTCACATGAACCTCTGTCGGGAGTCAGTACTAGCTGAACATTGCAGCTAGTACTAGCTGAACAGTACACGCTAGGGGTACTAGCATGCCATAGAGCAGTGCTTACGGATTTGCCTAATGGCGGTGCAACACGCCCTGCACTTTCGCTTTCTGTGACATTTGCCATCCTTTCTTTCTCCCCCGATATCCCTACATCCAGTTTTCCGTTGTCTGTCAGGCTTCACCTATAAGAAACCTGTCTCTTCAAATTTCTGGATCATTTTTCGAACACCATTTGCTGTCATAGGCCCAGTTTTTAATCCCTTTACTGTCCTAAACTTACAATGCTGTTAAGACACGGCTGTTATTTTGATAAAACAACTTCCCAAGAAATGCGCGATCCTTTGGTAACATTGTCATTATGTAACGATGTGACGCATTCCTCTCATGTCTGCTTTTACAGCAGTTTTCAATCACGTGTCATGGCAAATGCATTTGTCATTTGCATTATCCACTACATTGCAGGGTGATATATCGCCCTTATCTACCTTCGGAAGTAATTTTTTTTTTGTTTTTTTTTTTGCGCCAAACAAAATTTCATCGCCGCGGACGTCCTCATATGAAATATAAAGTCTTTCCGTTAATTGGTTCTCCAGATAAGTCTTTCGAAATGTGAACTTTCATTATGAACACCTTTGTATATCTCTGGAACATAGTTTGTATTTATTTCCTCCGTAATTGAAAAAAAAAAGCAATTAGCAAACTAACAATTCGAACAGTTAATATAAAAATAAATTTTGAAAGAAAGAGATTGTACAGGAATCCCGATACATTAATTATTTATTCGTATTTTAATACTTAAGGTTAATTGTTAATTTTAAGTCTGCCTGAAATCTTCCCAATGGCTTGAAATTTCAAATATTCATTGCCTTATCTTCTTTTACATTTGTTTTGATGAAATTTGTTATTGTAGTTTCTACTGTGGCGACTAAGAACAAGAAAGACAGGATTAGTGAGAAAATGAGCATGCAATAAAAGAAACCATAAAATAGGTAATTGTAAAGGATAAAAGATTTAAGTGTTGTAATTATTTGAGAATGATAACGAAAAAAAGATAGGATGAGATCCGTAAATGTTAGAAAATGTGGTAATTTCCTTATCCCATTTCTGTTCACAGAGATTCAAGAGAATCAATTCCATATTTTTCCCTAACTAAATCAATAATTATCTAGCCTTGATTATGAGAAAAATATAGCAAGAAACGTAAACAAAACTAACATTGCAGGAAACATATTTTAAAATAAATCCTTTTTTATATTGGTTTTTGTTTTCGTAATACTGAATAATATTAAAAATATATTGTTACTTACTAAGTAAATTTTTTTTTATAATTTTCGTTATTTTATCATTCGTCATAATGGCATCTTACTGTATTAGAATTTTTAGTTTTGTAATTTATTTTCATGGATTGTTCTAGAAGAATTAAAACTGATTACGTTCAAAGTCATAAATCCAGATTCTATTTTCTTTGAATGGGCTAATGTTCGTTTTCCAGATTATGGTGAATAACTGATAGAAACAAATAGCTGACATTTATCGATGTGGCCTGCTCTGTCCATAATTTTTGTTCCGACAAGAGGCAAAACAAATAACAAGTGGGGAATGAATGGACTTTATTGCCCTTTGGTTTTCGATGGGTCTAAGAGGTTTTGTTCTTGAACAAACATCTCTCTTTACGACCGAAACACCATGACAGCCGAGAATGCTTTCAGTCTAATTTACTATCACAGGCCACTTGGATTTTTTTTATTGGTTCTAACTAAAGCACGCTCTCCTGCTAGTGGCTTTTTTTTTTTTTTTGTTTATTTGGTTCTCACCATGATGTCTAGTAAAGTGACTACCGTTGTACTAATGGTCCTTTTTTATCTTCTTCGCCGGGGGAGCAGGTATTTGCTTTATAGCTCCGAGTCGGCCATCGTTTTCCCCTTTGTCCAACGAGCGTTGAATAAAACACAACAGTAATTGACAGCAAGGATTAAGAAAAATTGTGACGTCAGATTTATTAGCGGTTCATCCATTCATTTTCAAGTTTAATAAATCGTTCTTTTCAGTTTCGCAGCAAAATATTAATTAAAAAGTTAGAATATATTACCATTTCTATCATGCAATTAAGACACGTAACATAAATATATAACATAAATATAAATACGCAACATAAGGTTTTTATAATCGATAATAATTTAACATAATTTACAAATTTCAAAAGGAATACACAAAATTATATTACATCAACATTTAAAAATTTTCTGTAATTTAGAAATTTAGGTAAAAGTAATCTATTTAACTTTCTAAATTAATTTTTACCATTTAATTCAATAGTTGTTAATCCAAATACTGAAGCTATGGAGATAAAAAAGTGAGAGCTAACGGTGATTTATTAAAAATTATAATGGTATTTTTTTGTGTGTTAACTATTTAAAGGCAAATTTTAAATTATTCATAAGAGTAAATAAGCCAGTAAGTTTATATGCGTATTCTTATATATATATTTTCTAATTATAACATTAACTAATATGATCATTGTATCATTATTTCTGTTTTAGTAATAAATTAAAGTCCTATTTTAAAGTAATAACATTTTTTCTTTTTTTTTTTTTACTTTTGTTTTCGTTAAAGAATACTTCATAAAAATAAGGCATTTTTCGAAGAAATAAAAAAAACTGTTTTCATCTGCAAGATCAAAAAAAAAATACCTGAAATGCAATGATTATGTGGAATCAGAAATTTTTCGATTTTCTCAGGATCTTAAAGTTACAGATGATCGGACAATTTAATGAGATAGACGAAAAAAAACTGTGTTTTATGAAGTGCAAATCCGGTAACTTCGAGTATTGAAATGATACGATTCAAATAATTACAGTAATCTTCAGTTCTCAAATTATCTGAAATCATCGTAGAAATTTTGAGGGAAAAGTGCAAAACTTCTTTAAGTAGATTTACATCTTTAGATTGTGTAACTTTATGAACCACAAATAATTTTAAAGCTAATAAGAAATAGTTAAATCTTCTTGAAAAATTAATGCTACTAGCTGACTTGTAAAATGTAGAAGTTTTTAACATTTGGTTTTTACGGCTCGGTTGCTTTCGATATTTGGATGATTATTTTTTTCTACAGCAGCAACAGTCTACGGAATGTTATTTTCCTTTCACATGAAATTGAAAAATATTACAAGAGCTCAACTGAAGCATTTTCAACTCTCACTTTTTAAAATCTGGGCTTTTATAGGAAAAATGAGCTTTGTATGAAAAGTTATTTCAGATTACAACCACATAATTATTTAATTCCATGTTATTTGTGTTCTCTGACATCAGTTACAGCAGATAGTTGTAGAAAGAAGATATTTCCCCATTTATAAACTTTGCATTTCTCTATAACCGTAATTTTAGAAACCTTGCTTATTACTTTACTGACCTATAGAGAAATTGACAGGTTATTTCTAATCTTTCTTTAATAGCATATCATTCTTTTACCTGTAGTAATTTTATTTTCTTATTTCTTTATTTCATCCATCTTTCTCTTCATCTTTAATGTATAAAATTATTGAAATACTCTCTTAGTAAAAAGTTTCCCGAAAATTTGTGTCCATCAAAATTTTGGTGATTTCATACAAAAGCTTGTCGTTTTTCATTGTTTTTTTTTATTTTATTTTCTGAGTAGGTTACTAATGTTATTCCACCTATCGTAAATACATATAACTATTTCTATTATTAATACTAATTGTTGCACATATTATTTATGGCTCTTTCTTAGAGTATATGTTTGCGTTTGTCGTCTTGAAGAAAAATAGCTCCTAAATAAACAACCTTCAATATCACCCACTTTACTCCTAATTGTACTTTTAATTAAATTTGACTTTCCATGAAGACTTCTGGAAGTAAAGTTTTGCATGTAACAAGAATAGTCTCTTAATATTAATTGCATTAAAATCACTGCAACACAACCACTGTCTGATGATATATAATATGAACTTTGTTATGCATTTTTAAAAACCTCTTACTTCTACCTGAAAATGAATTAAATGAATTTAACATAGCAAGTAACAATTCAACATTTCTATTCTAAAACTGTGTAACCTGGTAAATAATTCCAAAGTGAATTAGAAACAACTCTACATAGTGTCAAACTATTATTTTTATTTATTATGATATGAATGTAGAACTGTAAGATATGAATATCAAAACTATTATTTTTCTTCTTTCATTTTTGTTGAAAGAACATACACTGTCCAGCTATTTTATTAGGTACACCTACCTAGTCCTCAAATCAGCCCTCCTTTATCAGGTACAACTACCTAGTCCTCCTTTAGCCCTCAAAACAGCCTTTGACGATAATAGATTCAATAGATAATAGATTCAATAGAATCAATAGATTCCACAAGATGCTGAAAACGCTGTTGAGGCATTGTGTACCATGCAGACATGAGTGTGTCACGCAGTTCCTGAAGATTTGATAGATGTGGTAGTCCTGGAGCGAATAGCCCGTTTCATCTCATCCCACAAATTTTCAATCGGGCTGAGATCCGGGGACTGAGCGGGCCATTGCAGCAAGGAAAAGTCATCGTCATGTTCCTCAAACTATCCCATAGTGATGCGGGATTTGTGCACCGGCGCATTATCCTGCTGGAAGTAGCTATTTGCATGAGGATAAACTGTTAACATGTACGGTTGCACTTGGTCAGCTACGATGTTTAAGTACACTCTAGCATCCTGACGTACCTGCAGAGATATCAACGGACCCAACGTGTGCCAGGAAAACATCCCCCACACCATGACACAGCCCCCACTGCCCTTACCATTTGTGGGCACAGCAGGGATATACCTAATAAAGTGGCCGGACAGTGTAGATTGCTCATTATTAGAAACCATTTTCTTTAATCTGTGTTTCAGGTTTGAGAGGTTACCTAAGAACTTTTCAGAAGCAACTTGACCAACTTCATTTTTTTAATAAATTTCTTACTTTTAGTACCAGAGTAGATGATTAGCACTCCAACTTTTAAAAGAGGCGTTGTCACTAAGACATTGGCCTCTCACCTCTGAATACCAAGGTTCGGTTCTCATGTGGGTTTCGTGATGGTGGACGATCCGCGCTTGGCAGGTTTTCTCGGGGTTCTCCCATTTCCCCCGCACTTCTCCTACCATACTTTCTCAGTCTTTTTCACCGTCTGTCCTCCTTTCGTGGGTTGGCACAATAGATCTTTCAGGTCGCGGCTTTCCTGCCGCCCACATTCACCCCAAGTAATAATAATAAAAGTAATAATAATAAACTTTTAAAAAACCAAGTTGTAAAATGCTTTGTTGCATTGGCTTGTTCTCTTCGATCAGAAATGATATTTTGATATATTAACTAATCATGTGCTCAGATGCTAAAATTGTACTAATACAAAATTGTAACAATAAAAATAAGCAAAAAAACGCACACATTTAAAGGATTCGCTGAACTATTTTTGGAAATTTTGTACTGGGAACCCAAGACAGAGTGTTTCGAGATACATACCTCTCATCAGATGGATTCACCCAGTACTCATAGTTCAGTGAAATCCAAGGAAAGATAAACAAAAGACAAGATTGAACAAAACAACGGTCCTTGAGTTGAAAAAAACATCAAAAAACAAATTAGAATAAAAAAAAGGCAATAAATTAATCTCCGCTTATAGGTCGCTTAGCTTGTGAAAGATTAATTTGTAACATAGACACAAATTAATTTTTGTTTTGCTTATTTTTATTGTTAAACTATATTTGTATCACGCATGTTAAATTTTCCGTTATTAATACAAAATTGTATTAATCAATTTTGTTACCTACAAAAAATGGAGATGATCAGTTTGGCTTATGAGAGGCTCATATATAGCATAAAATAATTCATGTATTTTTAAAATTGTAAAATAAGCCTTTTAATAAAGAAGAAGCAGTTAATTCCCTAAACTTGATTTTTATAGTGATTAGTTAACAACTTAATTCTAATCTTTAATGATAGTGATTATCCAAAATTTTAACTATTATAACAGTTATTAATTATTGACACTCAAACAGATATGTTATCAAACGAACAGCGCCAGAAATTTTTCTTGGGAGAAAATTTAACTGTCACTGTAAAAAAAAGTTGTAAAAATGCACGTTACACTACAAAATTATATCAGATGATTTAAATAAAATAAAATAATAATTTAAATAAGATTCCCCATTTTTTTATATATTTATTAGTCTTCTTGCAAATAACAAATCACGTAAATTATACTAAAATTAAAAAATTAAGTGAGAAGACAAAGCCAACCCTCCCCCCTTTTCGTTTTGTGTAAATTTCCCAATTCCTTCTGTCCAGGGAATTGAGAAATCGTTTCTAAGGTACTACTGTTGCATTTGTTTTGAATCTTCAAACATAGCAGCATATTTACTAGAAGTAATGCATCATCGAAAACTTGAAAGGTTTATTTCTCTTTTTATCAATGTGAATTGTCTTCCTATCCAATGCATTCATATCCTTAAAATCTATTCATTAATTATTCAACAACAACCAAGCAGACTTAATGGCAATTTAAAAAAAAAAATGTTCAAGTTTGCTTTGGTTGTGAGCAGCTTTGATGAAAACCATTTACAATGGACTAAGAAGTTGGAAAAATATTCGAAAAAGAAACGTCAATTCCAGTTGATGATGAAGAATCCACAGCATGATTATTTGCCAAAGGATTTTTTTTCCCCTTTTTATTTTTTGGCCTTCATTTGCTCGAAATGACTCATTTCAGGAAGACAATGCCTCATTATCGCTGCGAAAACGTTTCGACTCTTCTTGGAAGGAATAAAAAGAACTCAATCGATTGAGAGGAGGAACTTGGGAGAAGACTTTTTCTATTAAAAAGAAAAATTATCCAATGAAACAAAAAAAGAAAAATCCCTAATTCCTTCCTTTCAATGTTGCTTCAAATTACTCTTAAAACTCATTAATTTCAGTGCTCAGTTGGATAGAATTAGGCCTTACAATTTCAGAAATGAATTCCATTCGCAAAATAATGATTTTTCTGCTTGTTTTCTCTTCTATTCCACTTTTTCCTTCAGATTCAAAATGATATAATTTTTTTTCCACTAATCATTTTGTTCCACTTATTATCATTAGAACCATTCTATTCAGCATTCAATGTTTTTATTACATATCTAGAATAGTAATTATAATAATAATACAAACACATAATTCCTGTTTAAACAAGATAATTTCTTTCTGAAATTCACTGATTCAAGTCCAGCCATTAATGAACAAGTCAATAAAAAAATTTAAAAAATAATAATAATATCCAAAGGATTAATAACTTTATATAATGAAGCGTTAGCTATTCAGTGTTATGATTCAAGATTCAAATCCCATCAAACAGAACATAAACAGATACATGATCAAACTGAATAAATTAGCATAAAAAATAAATCAATTTTCTCCATATCTTATTGTAAATGTAGTTTGTTGGCAATGAAACCTGAAATCAATAAGTCTACTTTAGCAAAATACATATTTTATAAAATACTATTAATTTTGTCAGATTACTAAGATAAATTTTATTAGGGTAAAATAATCAATAATGCATGGGAAATCGCCCCTTTGCTCCACAGATTACACAAGCCATCTGATAAGAACCCTAGTCCTTACAAGAAAGAAATTGACTAGTATTTGAGGCAGTCGAAACTGTTGTTCTTTGGCTATTCTATTAGCATTATGTTGAATTGTGTGCCTTTAGCATGTGGAGAGAACATGGTAGAACGTGTGCTAATAATTCACGACTGATTGTTAACGTATGTTATGGGAAGTTTTACTTGAAGGCATGTCTTAGCAGATACATGGTTAGTTGGAGTAGTCGTAGATATGACTGTTAAGTTTATAGATGTCATGTTCCATCTTCCCCTACCGCTCGAGGGAAGATAGCAGTGAGGGATCGCGGTTGGATGCCTCTTATTAAAAAAAAAATGCAGTTTAAAAAACTGCTGGGAAAAGATTGTACTAATACATTTTGTTGACTCACCCTTAAAAAAAAAAATAGAAACTAGGTTTGCAAATGTAAATGATTAAAATTTCTTTGCCCTTTTCCAGACATTCCGGGCATTCTCGAACCAATATAAGGAGAGGCGTTCGCACGGACGGAAAAAATCTGATTGCTTTTGCTGTTTCATTACATTAAAAGTAGTTTATAAAGATGTCTCTACGACGCACTCTTTGGCAGTACCAGCAACTGAGCAAATGTGAGAGAGGCCGCATCGTAGGCTTAAGAGAAGCCGGATGGTCTTGCAGATGTATCAGCCGCTATCTTTGTTGGAGTAGTCAGATGCGGTAGTCAGGCAATGTTGGCAGCAGTGGTTCCAGGATGGTTCATAACACCACAAAGCATCTGGAAGTCTCGGGGAAACAAGTGAGGGTATCGTGCGATTGCGGGAGCAGCCATAATGACACCAATGGCATCCCTACCGCCATCCAAAGGCATATAATTATCTATGCGTATCATGCAGTATCAAGGTATACCATTAGGCGACGACTGACAGCGGCGAGTTTTCATTCTCGGCGTCCCTTAAGAATTCTACCTTTGACCACCAACATAGACTGCAGCGTCCTGCAGCGTCGAGTCCTGAAATCGTCGATGATGTCTAATTGGGAAAACGACGAATCCCGCTTCATTCTTGGCGCAGATGTATGGAGTAGGCGTAATCATCACTCCAATCCGGCTGCAGTGGTCGAGCGGAATACTGCCATCATTACCTGGAGTTAGAGTCTGGGAAACCACCTTCTATGACAGCCGATCTTTCCAGTTGTGCTACAAGTTATTTTGACAGCATTCGCAGCCAATCGTATTGCCTATGCTGTCGCATTCCGAGAGCTCTTTACCAGCATGATAACGCGAAAACTCACACAGTGAGACTTTTTCAACAATGTCTCTGTGCAATTCATATCCTTCCATGGCCTGTCAGGTCCCAAACTTCTCGCCAATCGAACATGCCTGGGATATGCTGGGAAGGCAGTTACAGTCATCAAGGAATGTGACTTAACTTGCTCAAGAATTGCAGAACATCTGGCACAGATTCTGCCACACAGGACAACATGAGACTATTATCTGATTCCTTGTCATAACGTACATCGGCTTATATCACAGCCTTAGGAGGATTTGCTATGTATTACATGTGACCGTTATGTTGCCACTGCTTTGTAATAAAAAGTCATTTTGCAATGAAAATATAATCATTCCTTTATGTTTGCATACTCATTGCGTGTATGAAGTTTCACAGCAATAAAGCACTTTCTTCAGCATAAGTCTTTTTTTTTGCAACAGAGATTAACTATAAAATAACCTATTTCTTATAAAGATGAATGTACATGTATATGTAAAGTCATCTTTTTAAGAAATGGGTTATTTTATAGTTACACTCTGTTTACATATTCATGTAAAAATTTTAAAAATGCTTTGAAATATATTTAGGAAGTACTCTACCACTTTAAAAATAGTTTTTATTATTTTGATTGGATTGTTTTAAATAACTTGCTGTTGGAATATGAAATATAATTTAAAGCATAGTGCAGCGGCAGCATGACGATTCATTATTAGAGGGGATCGTGTTCGATTCTGCATAGTTAAGTTAGTTACATATAAATTCTATTTGATTTGCCTAATTTAAAAATACTTTTAAATAGGAAAAAAAAGGGAAATATCACTTCTGCATTCATAATCGTATTTTTTTTCTGGAACTAATGCCAATATGATATTTTCTTCTCCTTCATGAGTTCCAATAGCTTTATAACCACTTTTTAAACTCATGGGTTTAGGAGCTGGTTTCTTCTAATGTTTTAATCGAAAAAGACGATAATTGAGATACTGCATAGAAAGTGTGGTGGAAGAAGGTAAACTGAAAGATTTTGTCCTGGAGGGATAACGTGGGGAAGAATCATGAAATAGCTGCTAACAAATTGAGTTTAAACAAATATACTTATTTGCAATATTTATATGAATATTACACAACTGTACACGTTCTACCTAAATGGTAGAAACAATTGAGGCAACGAATTTATAGGAATTAAAATCTAACAATTGGCACAATGCTAATAATAAAACATCTCATGAATTGTATCCAAACAGTGGCATAAAATTATCCTTTGCTAAAAATCATATTAGACAAAAATTTTCATCGCCATCACCAATTTCGACCCTTTCAGGATCAGTTCAACATTAGGGGAAGAATAAGAACTGATTTGCCGTTTTTCACGAAATTGAAGCTTATGGTGGATCTGCTTCTAACTTATTTTCTTTTCTTATATACTGATTCTCCCACCATGGTTCTTTAGTTGTCAACTGTTTCCTTCGCTGAACTGATTAATTTACTAATCAACCGGTTTAAATCTAACTGTCAGAATGTTCTCAATGCCTGTAAGAATGTTTGTAGGCTAGCATAGTCAAGAATAATGTGTAGCATGACTCAGAAGATAGGATGAAATGGCATCAATCTCTATAAGTTGAAAACAATGAGATAATAGCAGAATAGTGTGATCTGTAGCAGAAAAAAATCCCCAGGTACTTCTCCAGAATGATTTTTGTTTTTCAGTCTTTTAAATAGTTTAAATTTAAAACATAAACTATCTTGCTCAGATTTACTCTGTAGAGAAACCGAACCGAACCGAACCGAACAACAAGACATTATAGTGAGATAAAAAAAAATACTGTATTAAAATTACATTAATGTCGGTCACTATTTGAGTAGCTATTTACCAAAAAGATAATAATAATAATAATAATAATAATAATAAAGAAGTCGCTGAATCCAACCACAGGACACCAAACCACACCCCACCAGAAGACACCATTATGGAAAACACAGAAACAATCTCTACCCCTCAGTACACATGCCCCAACAATACAACTAATGAAATATTAAGTGCAGCTCATGATCATTTCTACACTGCACTTGCACAATACACAGGCACAGACCCCACACTCAGGCCGCCACTCCCCAAAGTACACACATCAAAACAACTCGCCACAGTCATATACCATCTCAACACACACACTATCCCACAACACCTTGACAACATCCAAACATTAGAAGACATACATACAACACTCTACTGTGCTGCACAGGGAACCATTCGGGCACTTGGAATCAAACAACACAACATACCTCCCACTGCACGGACACAAGAATACATCCCCCCTTGGAGACGTCGCCTTGAGGGCCGCATCAGCGACCTTAGAGGAGACATAGCCAGGCTCACACAATACTGTGCAGGAAACAAAACAAAGAAACTTATGTCCCAGGTTAGAAAGATATTCAAGTACATAAATACTCGCCCTTCACATTCAAATCATCATAACCAGGTTCAGGAATATCTCGACACACTAAAACAAAAACTCAGTGCACTTGCAAAAAGATTACAGAGATACAAACAATGCACTCTTCGCAAACAACAGAACAATACTTTCCAATACAATGAGAAAAAATTCTACAGATCCCTTACATCTTCCTCTACTGCAACTAACACAAACACTCCCAACAGCGAGGCTTTACATGAATACTGGTCGTCTTTGTGGTCAAACCCTATCCCCCACAATGATAAAGCACCATGGATAATAGAGGAACAGCAACTCACTGAACACTTACCCTGCATGTCCTTCCATGAGATTACTCTCGCAGACATACAGACAGCACTAAAACATGCACACAACTGGAAGGCTCCTGGTGCAGACGGAGTCCAGAACTTCTGGATCAAGAGGTTCACGTCCGTGCATGGAAAACTAGCGCTTACACTCACTGACATAATCCAACACCCAGAACATATGCCTCGTTTCCTCACACAGGGTGTCACATACCTACAGAGCAAGAACACTGAAACAGCGCAACCTGCAAACTACCGCCCAATCACTTGCCTCCCCACACTTTACAAACTCCTCACCTCCTGCCTCGCAGACAAGATCTACACACACATCGAGACATATAACATTCTTTCCGAACAGCAGAAGGGCTGTCGCAGGAATTCCCAGGGTTGTAAGGAGCAACTCCTTATTGACTCTGTAATCCTGCGCCAGGCACGCGCGAAGAATAGGAGCTTACATATCGCATACATGGATTACAAGAAGGCATTTGATTCTGTCCCTCATTCCTGGCTCCTACACACTCTTCATATCTACAAAATACACCCCAAGATCACGGCATTCTTAGCTGCCACGATGAAGAGTTGGAACACAACATTACACCTACGCACCTCTAACACCTCCATCACTACAGATCCCATTCCCATAAGGAGAGGTATTTTCCAGGGAGACTCCTTGAGTCCTCTTTGGTTCTGCCTCGCCTTGAATCCACTGAGCCATATACTAGATAACACAAAACACGGTTATAGGCTTACCACAGGCACTGTGACACCATATAAAATCACACACTTACTCTACATGGATGACATTAAACTCTACGCCACAAACAATGCACAACTTACTAATTTACTACAAGCCACCACACAGTTCACCAAAGACATTGGGATGGAATTTGGAATTGACAAATGCCGCAAGTTACACATAATACGAGGGAAGACTTCGAATTTGGAGGGTTTTGAACTGGACCATGGTTTGGCCATCCAATCCATGGAAGAGGGAGAGACCTACAAGTACCTGGGCTTCCAGCAAGCGCGCGTCATTGACAACGCAAACATCAAAAATGCACTGAAGAACACATACCTTGCTCGAGTTCACAAAATCCTCAAAACACAACTCAACGCCAGAAATAAAATTAAAGCTATCAACACTTTTGCCGTTCCCACACTAACATATTCGTTCGGCATAATTCCATGGACAAACACCGAACTCGAAGCACTACAACGCGCAACACGCACTACATTCACGAAACACAATATGCACCACCCCAAGTCCGCTACGGAAAGGATGACTCTTCCCCGCAAGGAGGGAGGCCGAGGACTCATCAACCTCATCACCCTACACGAAAAACAAGTACATACACTTAGGGAACATTTCCACCAAAGAGCAGAAGACTCCTCACTTCACTCAGCCATTGTCAAGGCTGACACACACCTCACACCCCTGAACCTCGAAAACTCTTCTCCAACACTCACCACCCCTGACACCCACACTCAGCAGCTGCGTGAATCATGGGCTCGTAAGGAACTCCATGGCAGACATCATCACGAACTCAGCCAGCCTCATGTCGACATGGAAGCGTCGAACAGATGGCTGACGAGTGGTGAGCTGTTTGGGGAGACCGAAGGGTTCATGATCGCAATACAGGACCAAGTCATCTCCACACGCAACTACAAGAAACACATTCTACACGATGCAAACACACATGACGACAAATGCAGGAAATGCCACACTACGCATGAGACGATCGACCACGTAATATCAGGCTGTCCCCTTCTCTCTCAAACAGACTACCTCCACCGACACAATCAGGTAGCATCGATCGTTCATCAACAACTAGCACACAAACATTCACTTATTAAGAGCACGGTCCCGTACTACAAGTACATACCACAAAGCGTATTAGAATCACCCTCATATAAACTATACTGGGACCGCCCCATTCACACAGACAAAACCATACATCACAACAGACCAGACATCACACTTGTTGATAAGGTCAACAAACAGACCTATCTAATTGATATTGCAGTGCCTATCAGCAAGAACATGCAGAAAACTCTCGCAGACAAGATCAGTAAATACACTGATCTAGCACACGAGCTCCAGAAGCAGTGGAGGCAGGATCGAGTACGTGTTGTACCCATCGTTCTGTCTGCCACTGGTCTGGTGCCTCACACATTGCACCACAGTCTCAGCACACTAGGACTTCACAAAAACACTTATGCACAACTGCAGAAGGCTGTGGTACTCAACACTACACGCATAGTTAGGAAATTTATGGACACAAGCACACATCCCTAATCATTCTTGCACACATCTTTACACTTGGCAGTATGTGCTTTGGTCCTTGACCCGCCATATTGTTTTTGCTGGGGAAACCCAAGATTTGAAACATACAAACATAATAATAATAATCTTTTCCGCAAGGAGGGAGACCGAGGACTTATCAACCTCATCACCCAACACGGAAAACAAGTACACACTTAGGGAACACTTCCACCAAAGAGCACAACACTCCTCATTCCATTTTAGCCATTGTCAAGGCTGACACACACCTCACGCCCCTGGACCTCGAAAACACTCACTTTTCAAACACTCACCACCCCTAACACCCACACTCAGCAGCTGCGTGAATCATGGGCTCGTAAGGAACTCCATGGCAGACATCGCCACGAACTCAGCCAGCCTCATGTCTACATGGAAGATTCGAACAGATGGCTGACGAGTGGTGAGCTGTTTGGGGAGACCGAAGGGTTCAAGATCGCGATATAGGACCAGGTCATCCCCACACGCAACTACAAGAAACACATCTTACATGACGCAAACACACATGACGACAGATGCAGGAAATGCCACACTACGCATGAGACGATCGACCACATAATATCAGGCTGCCCCCTTCTCTCCCAAACAGATTACCTCCACTGTCACAATCAGGTAGCGTCGATTGTTCATCAACAGTTAGCACACAAACACTCACTTATTAAGAACACGGTCCCATACTACAAGTACATACCATAAAGCTTATTAGAGTCACCCTCACATAAGCTGTACTGAGACCGCCCAATTCACACAGACAAAGCCATACATCACAATAGACCAGACATCACACTTGTTTATAAGGTCAACATACAGATCTATCTTATTGATATTGCAGTGCCTGTCAGCAAGAAAATGCAGAAAACTCACGCCGACAAGATCAGTAAATACACCGACCGAGCTCCAGAAGCCGTGGAGCCAGGACCGAGTCCGTGTTGTACCCATCGTCTTGTCCGCCACTGGTCTGGTGCCTCACACACTGCACCACAGCCTCAGCACACTAGGACTTCACAAAAACACTTTTGCACAACTCCAGAAGGCGTGGTACTCAAAACAACACGCATAGTCAGAAAATTTATGGACACAACTACACATCCCTAACCATTCTTGCATACTTTTTTTTATTACATTTGGCAATATGTGCTTTCGTCCTTGACCCGCCATTTTGTCTTTGCTGGGGAAACCGAAGGTTTGAAACTTTTACATAATCTTATATTATAAAAGCGTTATTCTGTCTGTCATTAGACTTTACGTTTTTCCAATTTTGTGACCAAACTATAAGAGATAGATTGGTCATGTAAATGGATAAAATGTAGATCTTTTTAAGACAAACAAAATGCTACAAAAATCTTTCAAAAAAAGTTATTGGTTTCCAAGATGGCGCCTTTTAAAGGGTCAGATTTTGACTTTTTCTCAATTTAAACGAAAAGTATAAAAGATGGAAGAGAACATTATATTGAGAAAATGTTGGCATTTGAAAGTTCTATCGAACGATGTATCACTTATTCACAAACGCTTCAGCTTTTGCAAGATACATGCAAAAATGTGAATTTTCGGTGTGTGACGCCGACCCGCAATACATCCGAGTTATTCGGAGAAGCCACAACGGGCTGAGAAGTTATATATTCTCCGACGATCGCAATATTAATTTGCTAAATAAATAAAGTTTGTTTTTTGAATGCTATATATGCAAGGGTTCCGGGGCGAAGCGACGGTACCCGGCTATTATTATTATATATTATAAAAACGAATATTATAAAAACGTTATTCTATCTGTCATTCTGTAAGCAAAATGTTAAATTACAAATTACTAAAATGTTACTAAAATAGAGAATCTATTAAAAAAAAATGAAAATATATTATACAACTGTCCAACTATACTGATTGGCGACGTAAATATAGATATTTTCAAAATGAATAAAAACAATGCAGTACAGAAATATATAAAACTTATGTGCAATAATGGTTTCAAAAATCGTCTTTACGAACAACAAGAAACAACTGTACAATTCATGGAAATACGAAAACAAATATAGATCATATTTATTAAATAAGCATGATATCAAAACACCAGGAATAATATGTAAAGAACGAATCAGATAAGAGTTGAAAATGAGAAAAAAACAGATCCAAATATAATCTATAAAGAACTAATCAATGATGTTAATGAACAAAATTCATGAAAATCTACGTATATAAAAAGTCCTGACTGACTCACTGACTGACTCATCAACGCCCACCCCAAACCCTTGGACTTAGAAAGCTGAAATTTTGCACAGAGGTTTCCTTTATGATGTAGACAAGGAATAAGGCCGGATTTTTCGAAATTCTTACGGGATAGGGAATAATCTGGCAAACTGACGATGAAGTGTATTGCGGCAACCCCAGGTGTGTGGCGCCAACCCGCAATACACCTGAGTTAAGTGGAGAAGGCCACAACGGGCTGGGAAGTCGTATATTCTCCGATCTCAATATTAATTTGCTAAATAAGTAAAGTTTTTTTTTTATAGATGCAAGGGTTCCGGAGCGAAGCGACGGTACCCGGCTAGTAATAGAATAGATTGGCAAACGCTATCATTGAATTGTTGCTACAACAGTATTGAATCACATACTACTCATGATAAAGAACCGAATGAAGATGGAAAAAAAATAAATTAATTTTTGAGAAGCGACTGTGATTGTCCAGATTCAAAAACAGCCATAGATGAAAAGAGGTTTCCAATAAGAGGTTTTGTTTACCTACTTATTTTTTTTTTTTGTAGGAGAAACAAAAGGCCGAAGGAGGAAGGATTTTTCTATATATAGAATCCAGTGTCACAAATGGCGGCTGAATCTGAATAATAATAAAATAATACTAAAAAAAATGCTGGAGCAGGAACTCCAAAATGATCTCTAATAGATAAATAAATTATATACAATCGTAAATCCAATTGGAGATTGTATTTTTTTCTGAAAGAGTTAAAAAGAATCGATTTCGCGTACAATTTAGATTTAAGCCACTTTCGCTTGTAAAGTTTAAATGTTAAAATAGCAGTGAGACGAACACACATTTCTTTAGAAAGATATTAAAAGTTTAAAAATTAAAAATTAAAATCAATTTTTTTAATTGATACACTTTTAATATTTTTTTTTTAAAAAATGTGTATTCGTCTCATTGATATTTTAATGCAATGATTTTATATACAGTATGTAAAATTTGTAATATAAAGTTTAAATCTGTAGAAATAAGTAATTAATTTACAAGAAACTGGTCTTTTCTTAAGACACTTAAGTAAAGCTCCTTTGGTTATGTTGAAAGAACCACATGTGATTTTATGGCAACACATAGGTCTATTACATTGAAAAAAAACTACAAAGGAAAAATACAAAATGAGTCAAACAAAGAAATGAAAATTTGCATTTCTTTTATATTAATTACTATGTTCATGTTTTGTTATTACTTAATTAATCATAATAGATATCTTGTCAAAATCTAATTATGTCCGTGGTTAATAAATTACATAATTCTTTCGTGTATTTTAAATATTGGCTGTTCGTATATTAACTGATTCATCCAAGTAAATCTTCAAAGATCAAAGATTAAAAAATTCGCCACAAATAATTTTGTCTTTTCCCAAAGTCATTTATGTCAACCATTTATTTTTTAATGCTTTCTTTTTCTGCGAGATGATAGCTTGACAGAAAACAGAAAGATTATTAAAAAAACAAAAGGTACACTTTTATCTAATTAGAACATCCATTTTCTTTGTTCTATCGTTGTGAGATTTTAATGTTGAAACATTTCTATAAAAAAAAAAAAATCAACAAAGACTTTGTTTACTTTTTTTAATAAATTATCTAGATTAGTTATACTAAAATACATTAATCTATAAAATTATTCAGGTGAATTGAAAAATAAGACAGAATGTCAATAAAAGTCAAACTTCTGAATTTCGAATGTCAATAACATCTGAAATAGAATGTAAAAGTAAAAATGAAATAGGAAAAGAAAAGAAAATTTTCTCATTTTCACGCTGAACTGACATTTGTAAAAGCTAAAATAACAATAAAAATGTCATGCTTAAAAGACTCATTATTATTTCGACTATAATTTGATGTAAAACTTCGAAGATTGACATCGCTTGAATAGAACTCTGAAAACAGACACCAAGATTATTGTAATTTGGTTTTCTTCCTCCAATTAAACTTACCCAAGAGGGAAATAAATTGGCAGATGACAACGATTGACATTATTTTAATTAAACCAGCCATTAAGATAGATTGGTTCATGAGAATGATGGTTCTTTTTGTTCGAATGTTACAGGAATGAAAATAGAAAGACCAATGCCATACCACTAATGTCAAGTTAGTTGATAACGCTTCGAAGAAAAGCTATAAAAAAATTAAAAAAGTACTTTTAGACAGGCTTTCGAATCTAATAATAGCTCAGTAGATTGCTTTAATTAAAAGCTACAAGGAGAAGTAATTCATTTAAACATTACTTATTCTTCTCAATTTCATAATATTTGTAACTAATGGTTAATTATCAAACTATATATTATATAAAAGTATATTATATTGTACAGGTCTGAATTGTTTTATATTTCCTATTTTTTTGAATAATTTAGTTAAGAAGCTGTTCAAATATATTTCGACAAATGCAAAAATTACAAAACTAGAATTTCTTATGAAGAGAAATTTAACGGATTAGATCAAGAAATAAAAGAAATCCTAACTATTTGTTTTTGTATTTTATTTAATTTTTGGTTATGGTTTAATTTTTGATTTTTCTTCGGAGGGAGGTCCTGCTCTCGGGAGCGAGACCCGGGATACTAACCTCTCGCACCTTCTGAGTCTATCATCGGTGGAGTTTGGCTGGCTGATGAGTCCTAAATAGACGAAACGGTCCGTCCCAGTCTCTCCCCGGTGACAGCTCAGAGTTCGAATTCCTTCCTTTAGCGTTGACCGTTGTTTTTGACCTATTTTTAGAATTTCTTATGTATACCATGTTTATTAATCGATGGAGAGACTCCATTCATTGTGACTTTCTTCTTTGAATTGGTTAGTGTAGGGAAATGAAATAATGAATTAATGTTTGTAAATCTTTGAAAATGCTTTAGTGTTTTGAAAAATCGCAGATGATTGTTTGTTACCAAGTATAACTGAGCAGTTAACAAATCATTAAAAAGTAACAAACAATCATCTCCGATTTTTCAAAACACTAAAGCATTTTCAAAGATTTGTTTTGGTTTTTTTTTGTTTTGTTTTTTGGTTATCATCAATCATAGCATTATTCGGAAAGCAAAGGTAACTTAATTTAGATTTTCTTTGATCGTGCTTCTAAATCTTCATTAGTGTTAGATATGTTGGCAAGCTCAGTTATTGTTTTTAAAAAATTCAAAAACTAAACTGGCATATTCGAACCTTGCATGATTCATATAAACAGTAAGAGAAAAAAGAATTACAAAAGTCGCGCAGGTCTATTTTATTTTCGAGCCATGCCCACCTAATAATCACTGAGCAGGTAGCAACTTCGCCTGCCAAACACAAATCATTGCTTCTTGGGCAACATAGCGCTGCAAGTGATGACATTGCATTTTCATTTTATTATGACTTCTTACTTTCTGTCATATTATGTAGAAGGAGAATGTATACTCTAAAGCATCAAGTGTAACAAAAAAAAAAATCTCATTCCCAAATATTTTCTTATTTACCATTAGAAGGGAAAAAATGACACGTTCCAACTTAATCTATGGATTGTTGAAAAAAACAGAAATAGTAGGCCCTTATTGAAAATATATAAAATATTATTTTACGTAGTAGTTAGTTGTTGTTGTTGTTGTTGTTTCTTTTTTTTTTTTACTTTCCAAAATAAAGTCGCATGGCGTAACCAGTCTAAGGAAATCGCATCATGTAAATATCATGATTAAAATATAAGTCAAATTTCAGCACAATAAAATATATTGTCCATTTTTTTCAAAAGCATTAAATTCAAGGCATTAATCGAAAGAGAGGTTTCAGATAATTTGGAACTAAGTAATACTTATAAAAAGTAAGTAAAGAAATGGTTTGACTAAACTACAATTTTGTTATAGCAACTGTGACTCTTCTTTCTTTAGTTCTTTTTTTCAATTGCTTATGCATCGGTTAGGAGAAATACATGTAACTAGAATTCAGTCACTTTACCAACCCCCGGAAATATTTTCTAATAGAGCTAGTTATTTACGCTATCAAAATTTTATGTATTATTTAATTTTATATCTAAATGATTTTTATAATTTAACTTAATTTAACTTGAAATCTATTTTAAATGCAGTTTCTTTCTTTAAATCTTCTTCAGCGAGGAGAAATAAAAGAAGCTCTTCAAAAGCTATATGGTTTTCATTTGAGTTTTAACATTGTCTTCCTAAAGAACAAACTTGAATGATTGCGACCATGTTCCTTAAACTTCGTTAATGAGAGGAATGAAGTGTTAACATTTGAAGTTTATGGTTTATTTGTAAAGTGTATTTGTACCTGAAACTTATTTTTGTACCTAGCGTTCACGTTCATTATTTGGAATATACAATTTGTTTATGAAGTCGATATTATGCATCTGAGCTTTGTACTTTTTATAGTTGAATTTAAATTTCATATCTTGGAGTCTATAATGTATCAATATCATCATCTGCTCTTTCTTATCTCACAACTTATTATTATTATTATTATTATTATTATTATTATTATTATTATTATT
>JAFIDM010009631.1:181450864-181466702 GCA_023159025.1 Thereuonema tuberculata
TATTATTATTATTATTATTATTATTATTATTATTATTATTATTATTAAGTTTTTAGTATGTAATTTTCGAATTAAAATGAATTCAGAAATCAACTAAAGTTTCAGTTTGACTGATATTTTTTTTTTTTTATAATATATTTTTTATGTCAGACTGAAAGGATTTTTTATAATAAAAAGTCAATTTCTAACTAATATTAGAGATTGTGATAATTTCAGATTGTTTCTGCTGTGGGTAGATAAACATCAGATGATATTTATTGAGGTATCTCAATGTCTCCCGCAGGATCTTCCATAGGACGGAGTAGGGTTGAATGAAGATCAAATAAATACTAATCTGAAATCAAGTTAATCAACCTATATTACTAGGGATTCGAATCTCAATCCTTAAATGGTGCAAACTTCTAAAATGGAAAATAGATTCCTAACTTCTTTTGAAAAGAATGTTTCATGAAAAATTTAGTTACCGGTTTGTTTATTCCTATCAACAGAACAAAAGAACACAACAGTTTATTATTATTGACATTAACGTATGAATAAGTAATTGTTGTCATTGTTCGGTATAAGAAATGGAGATTTATTAATCGTAAACATCAAACCACCTAGCGAAGGCTTTGGGAATTAGATAAATAGCATTTGCCCTTATTATCATTTGGCCATCTGGTAATAAATAATTAAAACTTTAATTATATCCCTCTAATAAAATCGAATAATTATCACAATAATTTCGTAAGCCATAAAAATTCATTGGTTCAGTTGAGGTTTTTGATTAAAAATTGAAAGGCTGCGCGGTCATTTCGAAGAGTGGACATACCCTCCGCGGGTGGTCCATTCCCTCAAAATTGATTAACAACGTTCCTGATGAGTCACGCGGACTGTCCAAGTTCGCCATAGTTACTTTCTCTTTGATTTTTATGAATACATATTCACATCTTAGGTTTATTTTGAAAATCCTCTGCATATGTAACACATGTCTGATCGTAAATAAATGTCTTGTCGTGATAGTGTAGCAAAAGCAACAACATTTCCTTTTTCCTGTAAAGATTTTCTATTCTAGACAGAAACGGTCTATTTTTGGAAAAGGGTTTCCAGAAGGGTTTTAACTTAATATCTTAAGTTAAAACTGCTTTCATTTTCTTTTTAAAGTAATCTTTTATATGAATTTAAATTTATCACAATTGTAATCTCATTTGTAAAAGTAAGTATCCCTTAAACAAATATAATACTAAAGCTATTCCACTCAAGAAATAAGTTTGTGGACTTAAATAATTTTCATCAACAGATCAAAGCTTCTTTTCTTATGTAAATATCTCGTTTGAAAAATTAGACTAAACAATTAAATGGAAAGATATTCTAGCAAAATATAAACATTATGCAATGTCCATTGACTTCATAAGTTCATCAAAAGTTTTAAAATTACATTAAATATTTTGAAATATACGAGTGTATTCATAAATCTTACATTCATAAATCATTCATAAACCTTAATGTTTGTTTCCTTTAAAAGCTTAGTCGTGGAATGTATTCGGTTTATTATTACTTCCCATAAACTTTACATTCATAAATCATTCATAATGCTTACATTAAATATCTATTATAAACAGAAAGTATGAATTTAATGCGCTTATTATTATACATTAAAATCTTGTCATCACTAGATTGTCTTTGCAATGGAGAAATATTCTATATTCCTCAGTGTTTGGAAATTCTACAGGCATAGATCTCGATTATCTTATCGGATTAACCAGTTTGAAGATTAACCCAGATGTTTGCCCTCAAAAAGAGAAAAGAAGAAAAAAGTTTTATTTTTTAGACTATTTATTACATCAGAAATTGTTCAGTTTCAAATGTGAATCTACATCTAGAATTGTGTATTCAGCTTGACAAAGGATTAAAACGAAAAAGTAAAAAAAAAAAAAAAAGAAATCGAAATTCCGTCTGTCAAAGTGCAATATATTTTTTTATGGTTCGTTACTTCAACAGAAAACAATTGTTTTAAAGATAATAGTTTCTTGGTTATCTTGTGTTAAATGCAAAAAAATATTTACGGAAAGCAAAGAAAAACGATAATTAATTTGTAGCAGGAATACAAAGCATTAAAAAGTAATCCATATATGTATGTTGTATGGCTTGAATACAATTACACATGTCGTATGTACTTATATAAAAATATTCGTAATTTTCTGGCTTATGCTCACAAAATCAATGCCGGAAGTTTAAATCAAGATTTTAGTTTTCTTGGTGATCAAAATTTTCAAAATAGCAAAAAAATCTAATATTTTCGAAAAAATTGAATATTTCCAATATTCTTCAAAAATTTACTGTAATGAGAAACTTCGACTTATCTCGAATATGTGTAAACCATATGTAGCCTATACACACAACAGTCGTAACTGGTGTTTACTACAAAACGGCCATAGCAATTGTGTGCGTTTGAAAATTAAACATTTTAATAAACATTTACGCCTAGCAGGAGTAGCCTATATAGACTATGCGAGAATGTCTGCATTTAAAAACGTTCAACCTATGATTTTTTTTTCCTGACTTTCAATGGAAGAAAGAAATTAAACGACCACATTTTATCTTATGAAATAGTACGCAAGTTCAACTATCTCTGAGTATTTATTTATTTAAAAGTAGGAAAGCATATGGTAACTTCTAAATTAAATGTATGGTAAGTTTAATTTTGGAGGTACAGTACCATATTCTTTTCTACGTTAACTCCCATTAACGTCTGTATTGAGACCTTGCTGTTTACTGGTGACTACCCAGCTGATGATCGTCAACAAAGCGTGAAACAGCTGTTCTGGTATGTCACGTAGTATGCATTTGGTCTCGGCCATTGTTATTTATTTATTTATTTGTTTATTTATTTATTTTACTGATAGATTTTTAAGAATGAAGCCCTGAAAACTTCTGATAAACAAAAACTTTATTACTATTTGTTTTATCTACTATTTATCACTTTAGTTTTAATGATCAATATCTGCTCTATCTTTGAACTAAAATAGAGCTATTGATTATTCTAGCAGTAGAATTAACACAACGTTAAATTTACCATTGTTACAATTTTGTTTTCGTAAATCATTAAAAGAAATCCATAAATTTTTAAAATAGTTTTGGCGTATATTTTTTAAACAGTTGCCAAATCGCTATAAGCAGACATTTGTCATTTTAAAAGTAGAAAAATGAACACATCAGTTTCCCGAGATTCATTCGAGTTTCTGCCTAGAATAACAATTAGTCGATTCCAGCAAATGCAAAAACTGAAGCATGCAAAGGAAGAAATAGATATTTAAATTGAAAATGCTAGAAACATGTTTTCTAGAAGAAAATATGAGACATGACGATAGAAGGCCAAGTAAATAAAATATAAATCATATGTCTAAAGGAATGAATTACGAAGGAAATTCCTGCGTAAAAACTCTTAAATACCCTGCTTTCTTACTGCCTTTAGGGCGATTATATTCGTATTTTCTACACATCGAAGCCATAAATAAAATTCCTTGATTAATAAAGAAGTGACGAAGGATGTGAGATATCTGAAAGCAGCTTGACTGATGATGCTTCTACAAAAAAAATTAAGACTTTATTATAATTATTTAGTATAATTGTATAGTTGAAACATAATCCTAAAAAAGTAACAAAAAAAAAGTCAGAAAATAATGAAATAATCGTCTGTACCACCCAACGGCAAAAGGATGTTTTGATTTGCTACTAATAAATATTTTATTAGCACTGAGATGGTCACCGAAATTTTTGATAATCGATGTAATATTTAATAAAGATTTTAATTAAAGTAGAATAAGTTTTACGATTGATAATTAAAAGCAGTCATTACCGCTCACTGTTAAGATTTGAAAATTTTAAATTTAGAATGATCCAGTGTATGGCCTATGAAGTGCATTTATGAGTCTTCAAGGTGCACACTAAGAAATGAAACAATTATATATTATAAAAGCGTTATTTTGTCTGTCATAAGACTTTACGTTTTTCCAATTTTGTGACCAAACTATAAGAGATAGAGTGGTCATGTAAATGGATAAAATGTAGATTTTTTTAAGACAAACAAAATGCTACAAAAATCTTTCGAAAAAAGTTTTTGGTTTCCAAGATGGCGCCTTTTAAAGGGTCAAATTTTGACTTTTTCTCAATTTAAACGAAAAGTATAAAAGATGGAAGAGAACATTATATTGAGAAAATGTTGGTATTTGAAAGTTCTATCGAACGATATATCACTTATTCACAAACGCTTCAGCGTTTGCAAGATACATGCAAAAATGTGAATTCTCGGTGTGTGACGCCGACCCGCAATACATCCGAGTTATTCGGAGAAGCCACAACGGGCTGGGAAGTTATATATTCTCCGACGATCGCAACATTAATTTGCTAAATAAACAAAGTTTGTTTTTTGAATGCTATATATGCAAGGGTTCCGGAGCGAAGCGACGGTACCCGGCTATTATTATTATATATTATAAAAACGTATATTATAAAACGTTATTCTGTCTGTCATTTTGTAAGCAAAATGCTAAATTACAAATTACTAAAATATTACTGAAATAGAGAATCTATTCATAAAAAATGAAAATATATTAAACAACTGTCCAACTATATTGATTGGCGACATAAATATAGATATTTTCAAAATGAATAAAAACAATGCAGTACAGAAATACGTAAAACTTATGTGCAATAATGGCTTCAAAAATCGTCTTTACGGAACAACAAGAAACTGTACAATTCATGGAAATACGAAAACAAATATAGATCATATTTTCATAAATAAACATATGATATCAAAACAGGAATAATATGTAAAGAACGAATCGGATAGCAGTTGAAAATGAGAAAATAACAGATCCAAATATAATCTATAAAGAACTAATCAATGATGTTAACAAAACAAAATTCATGAAAATCTACATATATAAAAAGAAAAGTCCTGACTCACTCACTCACTGACTCATCAACGCCCACCCCAAACCCTTGGATCTAGAAAGCTGAAATTTTGCACAGAGGTTTCCTTTATGATGTAGACAAGGAATAAAGCCGGATTTTTCGAAATTCGGAATAGGGAATAATCTGGCAAACTGGCGATGAAGTGTATGGCAGCAACCCCAGGTGTGTGGCGCCAACCCGCAATACACCTGAGTTAAGTGGAGAAGGGCTCAAAGGGCTGGTAAGTCGTATATTCTCCGATCTCAATATTAATTTGCTAAATAAATAACGTTTTTTTTTTTTTTTAATGCTATATACGCAAGGGTTCCGGAGCGAAGCGACGGTACCCGGCTAGTATAGAAATAATTCTCTATGTTGACCGTAGCATTAAATCTCTCGTTATAGTAACTTTTTAGCAAACAAGGAAGTTAAATGTACATCAGCAAAACAGATTCAACCTGAGTACTAAAATATTATTATTAGGTTGATATCATTTTATTTCTATCGAAACAAATACAGAAATTGATATAAACAATTCACAAATTACATTATTTGTTGCAGTATAGTATGTTCAACAAATAAAGTAAATTAACTTGTCAAGGAGAAGAATCACATCTCCATAAAGTTGTCTTGTTTTGTATTATAACTGGGACAGGCGTATTTACCGATCATGAAATCAAAGTATCACAATCAGAAATCTTGAGTTTTCTATGTATTTTAATGATACTGACTGCTTCCTTACCATCACTTCTTTGTCTCTGAACGTTTGCCTCTCTCATTGTCTTATATTTAGTAAAATAGTTATTTATTATTTTTAGTAATAGTAGTAGTAAAACTAGGTGCAGAGAATTTGTAAAATGCATGTGACTTACCCTACTGAGTACAGCTGTAAATGTTATCAAAGAACAGTTCTGGTAAATAATTATAACTCCAATATCTTGGTTGGCTCGGTAGCTGAATGGTAAGGGCAATTGACTGTGAGTTAGAGGTGGCGGGTTCGATCACAGGCCTTGGCGGAGGGCGAAGATTTTTCCACGCTCCATCCTCCTCTAAACGAGTCCTAGGGTCTACTAATTTCTTTCCCGGAGGTATGGGCGGGCGAGCGCTACCATCTGGCTTCATTTCAGTCCCGGGTCACTGAAACGTTGCGTTGGAGCCTTCAACTCCCGTATGAGCCATAGTGGATCCTGTGAGATACACCTACCTAACCATATC
Organism: Thereuonema tuberculata; assembly: GCA_023159025.1. NCBI lineage: Eukaryota > Metazoa > Arthropoda > Chilopoda > Scutigeromorpha > Scutigeridae > Thereuonema > Thereuonema tuberculata. The sequence continues at coordinate 181,457,018 of JAFIDM010009631.1, forward strand.
TTGAATCACTTTTTACAAAAATCTTATATATCTATTGTAAATCTATTATAATATCTATTATAAATCTATAGTAATATATCTGTAATAAATCTATATCTACAGAAATATTAAAATCCCGATGTGAAAATACCTTTTTTATTTGTTTTGTAATTAGATTCTTATTATTGCAGAATGCACAATCACGAACACTTTCTCACCATTCATAAGCGAGCATTCCTAAATATGTATCTACCTTTTTGAAGAATTCAGAAACTAATTAATTGTCGTTATAAATGGTTTACATCTCGATCAACTCCAAGTTTCATTTCATCTATATTCAATATGGTAAGCACGGTATGCAAAACAGAGAGGAATTCTCGCTTAAGTAAACTTTTCACTATTTTGATAAAATTTTGGTGTACAGTCTGAATCTGGATGTTTTTTATAAATACATAAATACATATATGTATGTGAATATGTATGGATAGTAGGTTTTTAATACTTTTAATACAAAAAAAATATGTAAACATTTAAAAAAAATTAAAAAGAAATAAAGAAAAAGAAATCACACCCCGGCCTGCCCTTCGTCACTTGGTCATCATTTTCTCATTAGTTGTTGGGAACAGGGAGGGGAAGTCTGTCCAATACTTCACAGGAAGGAAACTTTTTAATTTTAAAATTTCTGCGCCATCTTTATCCTCTTTTGCTAAACCGCTGTTTTCAAAATCTTGTACTGTGAAATGATTCGCTGTAGAATATAATACAAATAAAAGACTTTGTTCTGTATTATTCAGTATTATATTTTACAAAATATGATCAAAAGATATATAAAGTAAATGATAAGTTATTATAATATCATATTTCTATACTGTAGGGTAAATTGAGTTCATTAGAAATGCTGTTTATTTCATCTCACTTATGCTACTTATTAAATAAATTTAATTTAATATTTTGCTTTAAGATAAAGATCGTGAAATTGTTTAATTGTTCTTTTGATATTTAATTATTAATTGAGAAAAATTTTGGCAGTATCTAAATAAGATGCAAAAACGATGTATCAAATAAATTTATTCGATTCTAGATAGATATTATCCTGTCAAAAGAAAGAAAAATATTTGAAGGAATTTACACTTTAATCATTCGTTATTGATCTTCAAAAATGTGATCATACCTAACAATGGTTGAGATCAAGTATTTACAAGATGACATCTCATAAAGACCGTGTTTTTTGTGTTTCTTTTAATGCCGAAGGAAATTCATTTGAGGCTGGCGGAGGCTGTCACGTAAATTTTCCTGCTTTATTTTTAACGTGCATTTATTGTTTTATTTTAATTTTTTGAGGTTCCATATTCTTGTTCACGATTAATGTGATCATATCTTTCCAACGCTTCAATTTCTAAAGAGTATTTCTTTTATCCCTTTCAGTTTATGTAATTCAGATATCATTTCTGTAAAGAAATTTGTAGGTTTTAGTTAAAAATGGAAAAAAGAAACAGAAGAACAGATGTGTGCTGCATCGGGGTGCGTTAAAGGAAGCTTCCATTTGGATTTGAGATACGGCAAGGTACAGATCAACACAACACAGACGTTGTAAGACGCAAAAAAAAAAAAAAAAAATAAGATTCTAACTATATTATTGTAAAATATAAAAATAACCTCAAGAAATATTTTCAACAAATTTTTCGCTTACCTTTTACAATTTTTAGGCCCCAAAATTCGTTTTCATGAGTAGGTTTGGTGTATTTGAACTGAACACTAAATAAAGCTATTTTTATAATAAACTAATGTAATTAGGTCCTTATTATTGATATATTGGTTTACACTCATTTAACATTAAGTGAAATTTAAAATATCCAAATGCCTTCTTCAAACGAATATTCTCACTCTCAATTGATATAGGCCAGTGTTTCCCAACCGGTGGGTCGCGACCCACTAGTGGGTCGCGGAAGGGTTACAGGTGGGTCGCGACTTGATCCTAAAACTACCAGAAACCATCAAATAAACCATCAGAAAAGATCAAAAATTTCGAAAATCGATCATATGTATGGAAGGGATACGATACAAATATGGTTTTATTCTATATTCATCTATTCCTATATATGTGGAGGTATTCTGATAAGGAAAGGTGGGTCGCCAGCTGAAAAAGGTTGGGAACCACTGATATAGGCCTATTCAAATAAAAATATTCAAAATTTATCGAGATTATTTATTTTACTTTTTTTTTTTTAATAGCATTTTTATCTTACTAGTCGTTTGGGCAAGAAACTTTTTAAAATCGAATTTGATGCTTAATAATTCTTTATTTCTAATTAACAATAAAAAATTATTTACCTTTTTTGGTTTTTTGTTTTTTTTTTTTGCTTTTTCCCAAAGGTCTAGCCCTATTAAATTCGTGTTTTCCCGCCTGCACCTGTCCGGATCTAGGAGTGTCAGAAATAGGGATTAAGGTCCCGAAAACCCACTTTGATAAATGTGTCAGTATGTATTGTGGGTATATGTCTGTATTTTACGTCTTAACATACTATAGTATACACCGAATTTTCTGACAAATCTAACACATGTATTATCAGTAATCTAAATATATGAATGTATAATATAAGGTATTCATTAATGTCATTCAAACTTGCTATTTAATTCGCGATTGACCGATCAAATAACACCAATTTTGGATGTAAACTCATCAATAAAGTAAAGATCTATAAAGAAGATATAGCGGAAAAATGTGTTACTAGAATGATAAAACAAGTAAATATGTCCAGATCAACAAATTAAATTGATTAATTGTTGTTAAGAAAGGATGCAAAACAAAAAATAAAATAATAATAAATAACATTTTCAACTCTAGAAAACAATAATTCGACTTTATCAAATTAAGAATTAAATTAAAATCCCTGGTTAGTCGTTGCTGCTTTCAAAAACTTTTCCCTGGAAAGATGCTTTCTTTAGTAATCAATAATCTAAAAATTTATTGAAAGCATTCTTGTTGTAGCCAGTACCTGGTCTAGAAATTTTGAACAGGATGTTACGAATATTATTTGGAATCCATCCAACCAAAAATACAAAGAAAGTGTGTTAGATATATTTCGCCTATAACTATCCGTAAGCATGAAATAATTGAAATCTTATTTCTATAAAAAGTTATAGGTAGTGAGATCATCCAAATTATAATAAGAGTAGTGAAAATGGTTCTTCAATTTTTATTTTTTTTAAAAGTAGTCCTTTTTAAAAACAATTGTTAATAAATGAATTTTTAAGGCTTTGGTATTTTTTGATTTCAAGAAATTAAAATCTTATACAAGCCACTAAATGTTGTAAGAAAATAAAGACAAAGAAACGAAGCTTCAAATTGATTCTATAAAAATCATTTTCTTCACTTGTATTTGAAATATTTTTCACTTTTTTTCATTAATGGAGTATGAAAAAGGAAAAAGGAAAAAAAAAAAATTGACTAAAAAAAATCCTGAGATTTTTTTTTTTTTTTTTTTTTTTGAAAATAGCAAAAATTACGAAGTATTGGAGGAGAATCTCACCTACGAATTGAATATATATCATGTCTGCAACACAATATCTGAAAGAATTCCCATTAAAATATTTTGGTAGCTTTATTATTTTTTTTCTCTGATACTTCGCTGTGATTTCCCAAATAAATCAATAAGAAGCTAAGAAAAATCCTCTTTTTTTCTGAGGAGAAGAAAAGCAAAAAACAATGTTTTATTTGCTTCGTTTCATTTTTTTCCTGGTAAGAATAGCTAAATACCGACGCCCAAGGGAAGCAGGTAATCTTCGGTGGGTCTCAGCCATGAGCACACCTGGCCGACGCCTGAAGGGAGAACACTCTCCCCTTTAGGGGTCCTCAAATGGCGACCTCTCTCATTTCCCTACCCGCAGACGCTGTTTCTCGACAAGAGCCTGACCGTGAAGAATGCTTAACAAAAACAAAAGCTGTGAAATGACTGAATATTTCATTTTAGGTCAAGGGTCTATGAAAAAGCGATTGCGTGTTTTATAGTTCCCGATTAATTTGCATATTGGTTTAAAAATTCGACGACGTTTAAAAATTCTGGGAAAAATTGATAAGATATTGTTAACCTAACAGGATGATTACTGACAAGCTTTTATAATGGACCTGACTTTGAGCAATAAATAAATAGATAGAATTCATTAGTCAAATTAAGTATCTTGTTTTAAGAGCGGCAATAAAATAAATTCACAAAAACAGTATTATCTAACATTTTACAAATCACTATAGCAATATATTAACAATTGAAGAAATGTATGAGTATGTATTCGAAAAATAACTCCTCATTCTGTTGAACCTGGAAAGATAAAAAACGATAATTAGAAACGAAATAGCGTTTGTTTTTTTTTCCCCGAAACGATAATTTATCTGTGATTTAACGATTATATGAAAATGCAATGGAATCTATCTATCTATCTATTATGACAGTAACCATTTGTCGTAACAAAGATATTTGCTGATATACAGGTAAAATTTTATATTCAAAAAAAAAAAAAAAATCTACAAAAATCGAACAGTAATTGATAGACACGTGAACGCCGTTTATTTACACAAAAAATCACAATATCCCGAAATGCCACATTGATTCAAAAACAAATATTAAAAAAAGAATTGAAAACAAAATGCTTAAAAATTCTAACAATAATTCAAAAATGCTTAACATTCAAAAACAATATTATTTTTGTCCTGAAGATGAAAAGATTGATGTACAATCGTTTTACCTTTTTTTTATTTGGAAATCTTCGAGAGGAATAAACATTGCTTACCTATTTTTTTTTTTTTTTCAGTAAGTTATAGAGAATTGAATAAAGTGTATAATACTGCCTATTGCTCTTCTGTCTCAAATACTAAGCTTATATAATATTATCCATTCGAATTTTATGCATCACGTGCAAAAGCATATTCCACTAGCGGTTCTCAAAAAATAAAGCTCAATTATACAGTAGTTTAGCAACACATATCGACACTTGAAGTTTCTTTGAATTTAGATTAAGATTCATTCATTCCGTTTTAACAATGTAGCAGAAATAACGGATGATACATTGGAAATCGCGAATAGTGATGATGTCCTTGGGTATTTCGCAATCTGCAAGTTAAGAATCCATTAAATAAGGCGGTATAACAGAAAATAATTAGGGAACTTTATTATAATTAATACACTATTAAGTTCCTTTCTTCTGAGTTACATCCGTATAAAAGTATTTTCATGAAGACTTCAAAATAAATTTACTGAAAGATATGTACTGTGTTAAGTTTAAATTGTATAAAAATTTGGACTGGTCGTTAAATCAAATTGTAGAATATTAAGAAAGGTGTAATCCGAGCGAAAAATTCTATCATAGGTATAGCAGATTTATTTATTCCCGTAGATTTCACTTTTATCGGGCTTACAGCATGAAGCTATATAAATTTCTTGGTGAAATCGGATGTTATGTACAGAAAAAAAAAACAAAAACAAAAAACAAAAAACAAAAAACCTTGACTTTTAAATATACAATTCAGGTCTCGTGTTTCAGTGGATCGAACTGAATATATGTGTAGCTAACAAGCGTAGGCGTGATTTGTTCAACCCCCCCCCCCAAAAAAAAAAGACCTATTCCATTTAAGGGGGAGGGAGCAGCTAAAAGTACAGTGATGAACTTTCCAACCCAAAAAAAAAAATCCTAGATTTTTTTTCATTTTCGGATGCAACAGGGTAGGGGATTACAACCCAACCCTCGGAATGCCAATGCTAACAGATAGAAAAATTTTCAAGGCTTTTAGCATTTGTAATTTTGAATTATAGGAAGATGGAAGAACTTCTGTATTTAGATGCGATGGCATATAAGTTAAGTTTCACACATTTTCATCCTTAAAATTCTTTAAATTTTGCCCTCAGTTAGCACGTTATGCAATTTATCTACATTAACCGAACTATATTAAATATGATTGATGTGATATCAACATAACAGCGTAATATATTTAGCTTCGTAAGTTCATAAGAGAACTTATAATACATTTCCAAACTATTAGTAGTAAAATATTTCTAAACGTATACTATGATAATAAAAAATTTGTTTTATTTTCAATATATCGCAATTAGAATAGGGGATACGACTGAATAAATAGAGCGCTAAAAGAAGTTGCTCTGTATGAGAGCATTCTTGATTAGTTCTTAAAATGAAAAATTAAACTAATAACAAACCTCCGATATGTATATTAGTAAAGCTGTGCTTGTTTATTTAAGTTATAATTTTATTGAAGAAATTAATATCAAGAATAATGTTTAAATCTGGCATAGGTTGCTAGGCTGTAGATTTTATTTGTTGCCTTGGATTCTTCAAGGAAGCATCTAAAATTGTTAGTCGATAAGAGAAAATCGTTAATAAAACTGATGTCTTATTGTCTGCTTGCTCACTCAGCCTCATTCTTAATTAACTGATTTTGTCTTCGAAAAAATAACGGATGCTTATAAAAAACAAGAAAGAAAGAAAGAAAGAAAGAAAAGTGATCTATAGTAAGAATCAACTATCTCAACTAATAGTATTTTACACTGAATAATCACGTTAATTACCTATTTTTGAGTATTTATTAGCTATTTAGTGAAAAGCTATTTCTGATTAAAAATAAAGAGGTGTAGTTAGAATTATAATTCAAGGGAATTGCTATTGAGCTAGCTAATTGATAGAATGTTTGAAGAATTAATGCTAAAGATGGCCTCATTCAATAAAGGGCGATCTTTCTGCATAATGGCTATTGGTAAAATAACTTTTTTTAAAGCAATATGTATCTTCCTTTAGAGCTTTTTTTTTTTTGTTGCATGGGAGTTTTATTCAAGTAATCTATTTCTAGACTATTTTATGACAAAATTGTTTCCCAGAGTTGTGGTTTGGGATATGATCGAATGTTTTGTTTGGTTGGAATTTTCTCGATGATCAAACTAGCCTCGTGGAATACGAGGTTAGACCTTAAGGAACTAAATTTTCTTACAAGAAAAGTGTTTAACAACGATCTCACCAATTTCTTTCAAATTTCAAAATAAGTTTAGACCAATGACTAAAGTTAATGCGGCCTTTCCTTCGCCAATGAGCGCTTGCCCAGTTATTCATGGTTTACGTTTCGTCAAAATTATCATTGTTCTTCTATTATATAAATCTAAAATAGCACTCTGTCTACTTTATATTCGAAAATGCACGCATGCAAAGTTACTCGTGCTTGCAGGGAGAAACGGCTGTAAAAAAGAGAGATCGTAGCAAGCACAGGAACTCGCGGCAGAGTTGTGCAATTAGGGTGATATGTTTTGGGATTCCTCTTGCTTGTGATTTCAGCCCTTGCTCTCAAAGATATAAGAATCTTTGCTTGGCAAAAGTCAGGGTGTTGAACATCAAAGCACATAAGTTTTCAAAGTATTAATCAGTTTTCTTTCAATATTGGTTTACAAGAATACCATGTGGAAGGTTGTATTTCATTGTCTTTTTAGCGGCCCCTATGTTACAACTTGCCTGTAAAACATAGGTGACCGCTCTTGCATTTATGTCTGCTGGATGGCACACTGAATGTCACACTTTGTAGTGGCCAAACGGTTAGAGATATTAGAATGAAACCTTCACCATTGTGTTCAGCATCAAAAAGAAGGTGACCACGTTGAAAAAATCAGACCACTCTCTGACCCCCCCCCCCGCAAGAAGTGGTTTGCTAATAATGGGTTGCAACAAACCAAAAAACCTGGTATTGTTTTTAATTTCCTTATTATTATATATGTGATTGTTGCGAATGCAAAAGGTGCAATTGTTGCGTTTATTCAGATTATTGTGATTGTTGTAGAGATCGCTTCCGATAAAATTTTGTCTATGAAATTGTGTTTATAAAATTGCATATTATGAGGCCGCTTCGCTTTTGACAATGTCTAAAAGCATTAATTACCTTGTATAGATGTGGATATAGATGTGTCTTTAATTGTTCTATATTCGCTACTTTTGATCATTTTATACTACGATCTCATTATCACTTCGATAAATAGAATGAATTCATCATTCAATTACAGCTCAAAGAAATTTTTTTGATTTCTTATTTGTTTGCGCCATGCAACACATTAACTTCTTTCTCGTTATGCACACATATATTTTTTGTAATAGAAAAGCAACGAAATTTTTATAATTTTTTCTGATTGAGCCGAAATGTAAGTACGAGTAACACGCATGAGTGCATTTTTATTACTGTTTTAGGTATCTATATTACAAAGGAGTACAAATGGAAAACCACCGTTTTTCTTTTTTCAAACTTTGAGCCTTTATTATGGGAAAATGGTTACGTAATTATTCTTCAAAATATTGTCCATCGCTAGTCATAACTTTTTCCCATCTTCCCACCGAAGTGCTGCTCAGCCAGGTTGTGGGTCATCGATCGGAATGGGTGGTAGTCGGAAGGGGCGATGTCTGGAGAATACGGCGGGTGGGGTAGGACGTCCCATTTCAGTGTTTCCAGGTAGATTTCCAAACCTGAGCAACATGTGGCCGAGCGTTGTCGTGCAAGAAAATCACTTTGTCGTGTCTCTGCTCATAATCCGGCCGTTTTTCCTTCAATGCTCGGCTCAAACGCATTAGGTGTTTTCGGTAGCGTCATTCGTAAGGTTTGCAAACGATGTGAAATGGCTTGTTGAGTCTCGCCCAATGAATCTGCAAGTGCTTATTGTTTTTGACATGAATCTTCGTCCATTAATGCCTCCAATTCTTCGTCTTCAAACTTTTTCACCGGTCCGGGACGCTCCTTGTCTTCCTCGCCGAAATCACCCATTTTGTAGCTTTGAAACCATTCGCGACACGTTCTTTCACTAATAGCAGCCTTACCATAAGTTTCTACAATCATTCGACGCGTCTAAGCATCAGATTTTTTTTGAACTGAAGGCAAAAAGCAAAAACTTCCCGCAAATGACCGCTTATTTGGCTCAAACTTCGACATATCCGCTCACAAAAAAATATATTCTATAATGCAGATAAAAATTCACAAATCTAATGAGGGGTCAATCCATACCAAACGGTCCAGCACTGGTTGCTCGACCATTTTTAAAAAAAAAATGATTTTTTTACTGTTGTTACCCCTATGCATGAGTACTTCAAAACAGACATTATTTTTTTTTTTTTTGATTTCGTTTAAAAATGGCGTCCATTTTTGTTTTAGGGTTTCCGACATTTTTGGCCTTTGCAGACAGTTGCGGTAATTTTGATAACTCAGCTAAGAGAAATGATAGAAAGCTGTGGTAAAAAACATTATTTTCAGCACATTTTAAACTACATTTTATGTCCTATACCTTTTTACCATATCTCTAACACAAATGGCTGAAATTTAGAACCGAAACTGATATTCGCTTTTGAACAAAAATCAAAGTTCCGGGTTTTTTTTGAGCAGGAAGGAATAAAATAGCAAAGCTATAAATTTTTTTGAGAAAAGATATACATCCAAAGGTTTAGCAAAAAATATTTCAACTGTGTTACTGGCTTCCTAATTAAGTTATAGCGCTTTAAAAATGCTCTTTTTTTATTTTTTTGAAAGTTTGAGCCCTAATATATCTGGTGGGGGACCTAATAAAAATTTGATATTTACAGTATAAAGAGAACTTTATGAGAGGTATCTGTGAAAAAAATTTTGAGTTTGATATTTGAGTTGGATTTTTGAATTAGATACCTGTATTAGATATATAGGTATCTAACT
>JAFIDM010009631.1:181466802-181484338 GCA_023159025.1 Thereuonema tuberculata
TAGATCTCTGTATTAGATATATAGGTATCTAACTCAAATATCAAACTCAAATTTTTTTTCACAGATACCTCTCATAAAGATCTCTTTATACTGTAAATATCAAATTTTTATTAGGTCCCCCATCAGATATATTGGGGCTCAAACTTTGAAATAAATGAAAATTGAGCATTTTTAAAGCGCTGTAACTTAATTAGGAAGCCAGTAACAAAGCTGAAAATTATTTTGCTAAACCTTTGGATGTATATCTTTTCTCAAAAAAATTAGCTTTGCTATTTTATTCCTTCCTGCTCAAAAAAAACCCCGGAACTTTGATTTTTGTTCACAAGCGAATATCAGTTTCGGTTCTAAATTTCAGCCATTTGTGTTAGAGATATGGTAAAAAGGTATAGGACATAAAATATAGTTTAGAATGTGATGAAAATAATGCTTTTTACCAGCTTTCTATCATTTCTCTTAGCTGAGTTATCAAAATTACCGCAACTGTCTGCAAAGGCCAAAAATGTCGGAAACCCTAAAACAAAAATGGACGCCATTTTTAAACGAAATCAAAAAAAAAAAAAATAATGTCTGTTTTGAAGTACTCATGCATAGGGGTAACAACAGTAAAAAAATCAATTTTTTTAAAAATGGTGGAGCAACCAATTTAATGTTTTCTGGACCGTTTGGTATGGATTGATCCTGAGGAGTTGTTGACAGATACCTAACCTTACCAGATACCTAACCATGTGAGTTTCTGATCCACCATTTCTGACCAGCATTTACTGCTAGCGCCATCTATTGGGAAACGGCGGTTTTCTATTTGTACTCCTGATATAAAACAACGACAATTTTGACGAAACGTTAAACATGAATAGCTGTTCATGAGCTCATTTGTAAATGAAAAGCCGGCAGGGTTATGTTTCAGACATTGGTCTAAATTTATTTTGAAAACTTGAAACAAATCGATAAGATCTTATCGGATACTTACCTTGTTAGATAAACTTCAGAATCGCTACATAAATGGTGCAACTTGCTTTTCACAAACCCTTATGTTCATGTGGTGAATGTGGATGGCAGGGAAGACAAGCATTGCGAACGGAGGTCCATTGTAATCCACGGAAGTAACGACAGATAGAAAGAAAGACTGAGAAGGAATGGTTGGAGAAGTGCAAGGGAAAATGGGAGAACCCCGAGAAAACTTGCCAAACGCGGATCGTCCACCATATGAAATCCACATGAGATCCGAATACCAGCACTCAGAGGTGAGAGGCCAATGTCAGCGACAACGCCAACCGCGCGGCCTTCACAAACCTTAGTGATCATTAAACAGGGTGCCCCAGAAGAAAAGATTAATACTCTGGAGTCAAAATATCAGTCATTCTTAGAAAAAGAATTCTTAGAAAAATATTTGCATGTTTCCTATACCTAATGTTTCGAGAAAGAGCTATTTGAATGTTAAATAAAGTTAAGTATCCCACTAGAGGCCTCTGTGACTCTTGCTGTCGAGCGATGTAAGGCTCCCACCGTTTCGTGAGCAAACGGGACTAAGTTGAGGTCGGATGGTCAGCACGACTCCGCCACCTTTAATCCGGAAAAGAAATCAGATCCCTATTCTACCGAGCGGGCTCGGTGAACCTAAGACCCGTATGGGGGAGAATTCAGCTTAGAAAATCTCCGACCACCGCCGGAGATTGAACAGGTCTTCTACAACCTGGCCATTTGAACGTACAATTGCTACTTGAATGCACAGTTGCAAAATTGAAAGTCAGGAAAAAGTTTCTAATATTTGTTGATCAAGTGATAAATTTGTTGCAGCTTACATTAATTTTCAAAAATTCCACCGTCAACATTAATGCATTTCGCAACAGACAATCGCACATTACGGAAGGACAGTATTGCACGTCAAATTCAAAATACTGTACATTCAAAAACCTTTATTTCGGAGGAAGCGTTCGGAATAGGTTCGTTTTACTTTTCTTAGAATGACCGACACTATGATCTCCGAGATTATTGACCTTTCTTCCTGGGATACCCTGAACAACAATGAATTGTATTTAATTAAACCTCATGCTTACATTAAGTTATAAATGAAATCATGTGCTACCGATTGATCAACTCTGTCTTAGAGGAACCTGAAATAAACTTCTCTATTTTTTCTGAATGAAGAGATTTCAAAGTCATAGAAATTCCAGTTCACACATTTAACATCGTTTTATTGGTAAATGTAATAAATGGAGAAATCTAAGAACATGATTTGAAACCATTTTTTTTTCTTATTTCCTTAAGTTAATAATTGTTTCCTTTTGAATGTAAAGTCTCTTATATTCTTGTTTTCTATTTTTATGTTGTATTATATTCTCTTATATTCTATATTAAAACATTGAATGTAACCGTACTATTTGCATAAGTATTTTCCTCAGTTTGTAATCAGTTTGGTTAACACTACTATAAAGTTGCTATCTTATGATTACGTGAAAACAAATTCGAAATTTTGTTATATACTAAAAAAGAAGAAAGAGAAAAAGATTCAAATTTATTTTCATGCTAAAAACGGAAATTAAATACTAAGTCCGCAATGCTATAAGTCTCTATGATAAGCTTAAAAATTGGGGCTTTTTTTTTTTTTTTTTTTTTTTTTTGTGCGCGACATTGATTTCCTGAAAAACGTATCTGAGATGAAGCCCAGTTGCTAAGTTGATCTCCTGTATCTTTCTAATCACTGTTCTCAGCCAAGATGGCTGTTCGCCAAGAAGTGTTTTTTGAAAAATCTCCATTGGCAAGCTATCAATTCAAGTGTCAATTGACGCTGAATGTGAGAAAGGTCAACGACATTTCAGGAACAATCGATGACACCATTAAAAATATTGAATATTTATCATCACGATGTTTTATTTTAGACGTTCAACAATCATGGAAGTTATTTAAAGTATTTTTAGTTTCCAATAAAACTGACCTTGGTTAAAAATCCTACTATTGCTATAGTTAAACAAAGATGAAGAAAAATAACAAAATCTATTATTTATCTTTACTAATTTTATTCATACAAATTGGGCCAATAAATAATAGCACACGTTAAAAAAAAAAAATCACCATTTACTTGTCTTCTTTCCTTACTTATGATAATTTTCTTCTTGATGTGGAAATCTCCTAATACCTGCATTAAAGCATTCAATGAATTATGATTTATATTTTTCAATTTTTCAATATTTTTTGTTTGCTCAATTTATATTAAAATCAATAAAACCTGAGACTTTTTGAGTCATTGTGATCGTAGCCCTTAATCGCAAGTACTATGTTTATGTTTATGTAGTGAATGTGGGTGGCAGAGAAGCCAAGCACTGCGACCGGAGGTCTATTGTACTAACCCACGGAAATAAGGACAGATGGAGAGAAAGACTGAGAAAGTATGGTGGGAGAAGTGCAGGGGAAACGGGAGAACCCCGAGAAAACCTGCCCAGCGCGGAAGTACTATGTTACTATAGTTTCTGATTCCATCGTATGGATGTTCATTCTACAGAAAGTTCACACTCCATCCAGCTAATGGATAACCACTCCATTATCTAAAATAAATTCAAAAGATCATTCCTGTGAAAAAACAGACCCTATGGTCGAAGGCGAATGGCATTCCACAAGTAAATGAAAGAAAAGAATTTCGAATTCTCACGATTTTCTTTTGAAATATGTTAAGAGATCCCTATGGCATTGGAACAATCGTTCTGAGCCTGTGAGTCACGTGATCTTCCAACCATTTAAAAAAAGGCTTTATTTCATAATGTTTTCAAAGAAAACGATGGGTCACAATGACAACTGAACTTAATAGAGACAGAAAATTTGTTAATATTACGTTAATTATGTATAGGTATAATAAATAGCTTCATAAATAAATCGCCCTTCTTAGTCGAACAGTTGGTCGAAGATGTAATTTTTTATTTAGAGGAATCAAATCTCCAAAAGATGTTAAATCTCCTGAGTTACCTTGAATTTTACTGCAAGTTTTGGCTACTTATTGCCTGTGGAGGGAATCCCTATCTGCCATAACATTTTTCTACGCGATTCTACTGAAATCTCTTGATAAGTAGAGCTAAAAAAATTCATGATACCCTGATGGCAGAACTAAGATATTGAATAATAATATTAATTGTCCGTTATAAAGAAAATACAACTATTAACATGTTGCTTTATTTTTTTTTAAATTTATAATGAAAACACCAGTATATTTTATGTAAATATATATGTTACACATTAATTATGTATTAATTAATTAGATAAAATGAAATATGTATATTCTATTTGATATAATCGTATTTCGTTGAAAACTTCATGGAATCAAATAAAACTGAAAAGGCTGTACCGCTACAAGTCGTGCAAGTCCTTGGGTGCGCTGGAGGTTTAGACTCCCAGCGATTCTCGGCCAACTGGACTAGTTAAGGTCGGATGGTCAGCCAGATGCTCGTCCGACTTTAACCCCCGAGTAAGAACCACGATACTCATTTGACAGAGGACTTCGTGAATCTTAGGGTCCGTATGGAGGAGAAATGTGCGTGGAAAAATCCCCGACCACCACCAGAAATTGAACTTGGGCTCCTCCAGTCCGCAAATCCAGCGCCTAAAACCATTGGACTACCGGACCTACTCAACAAACCAAATGTTACCATAAATATTAATGTTCTTATTAACTTTTACCATAGAAGTTTTATTCTTCCACCACTGACTTTGAAATCAGATTTTTGGTGAAAACAAACTTCTCGTCCGTGGTTCAATTAAGATTAGAAAGTTCAACTTTTAATAATAAGTTGAAGTCAGTAGTCTCAAACTCGTTGCTCGCGAAAGTTTGTACGACTCACAATGACAAATACATCATGTAATTAGAGGATGAATATCACTAATTCGGCATTAAGAGAATTCTGGATTACAGATTTTTGCGGATAACTGATGGTTATTTAGATATCTTTAAATAGCCTCTGTTAAGTTAGCTGCATCACTGCACTTCGTTGGGTCACTGAACAGAATACACTACTTAACACTATAATTTACAATAAAGAAAAATAAAGGAAAAAAATCGTAAAATTTATAAAAATTTTAAATGAGATATCCAATTTTTAAAAATTCAAAATTTAAGAGTTAACTAATAGCAAATAAATGCACAGAAAAATGCTACTCGTGCTCCACAAAAACTTGATGGCAGGCATGATAAGTTGGCGTTGTGGCAATCAGGGAAATGTGTTACTCAAACTGTGCCGGATGGATTGAAACGTTACACCAACTTTTGAAGAAGAACCAAATGATGGGCCACATTCTTTGTGACCCATCATTTCGTTCTTCTTCAAAAGTTGGTACAACGTTTTAATTAAAAAAAATAACTGAAGTGTGATAGAATTGAATAAGGACTCAAAAGGAAAAAACAAAATAGTTATATACTGAATTTAACATTTCTAGCAAACGATCTACTTAATTAGGTTTTTTTTTTTTTGTAATGGATTTGTTATTTAAAAAAAAGGAACTTATTGTTCATTTTAATGTTACATTTGAAATATTGTATGGTTCACAAATTTCACTTTGTCTAGTTGCGGTCTGCGCTACATCTCATCACCATATTGTGATCCTGATAAGATTGAAACAGATAATCATAGCCCAGCTTTACATGATTACAAAAGAATTCCATTTTTCTTTTGAGTAGATAAGCTCAATAATAAATTAACCTAAATTTATTTCGTTAAGTTTCAACATCTAACCATAACTCCTGACACGTCTTTAATCAAATTCATTACAGTTAAATTAGATTTTAATACCTAAAAGTCTTTCTAAACAGCATCAAAATACAACATAATATTAATAAAAATTTATAGCAACAATTTTCTAATATAATCAAATTAATTAATCCTACAGTGCAAATGTAATTGGGTTATTTACAGGTTGCTTTAACAAAATAAATCACAGCTTTTTTTGTTCTTTTTCAGACCCCATCTAATAACTTAAAGAATAACTTAAAATAAATAAGAATCTTTTTTTTCTTATTTATTAGATAAAGCATTCTAAAACCTCCATAAAAATAAAAATAATTAATTAATAGTAGTACTACAGTACTATCCAAAAACATAAAATTAATATTATAATAATTAATTAATAATTAATTAATATTAATATTAACATAAAACTAAAAAATTATAAAATCATTTGAGGCAACATTCTTATTTTTATTTAATGTTAAAATTCTTAAAATAAATTTTTAGAAAATTTAAAAAAAGTTTTAGTTTTTTCAATTTAGAAGTTTTTAATATATATTTATTTACTTTTTAAGAAAAATATATTCAGTGTTCAAACTACCGAAACCTCTTTCTGTATTTAACAGTTTCGTAGATAATTCAGACTAAATTGGCATCTAAAATTTCAACATTCATGGATAGATAGATTTTTAGTTATCATGTTCTCAAGCAAACGAGGTAATATTTCTAAGTATCATCTATTTCTTTGGTGCGTAAGCAAAATAAAAAAAAAATATAAATTGTTACCAGCAGAATTTTCTATTTCCTGTCAAGTTCGTGATGTGATTCCAAAAAAAGAACAGAAGCAAATAAAAGTCACTTTTTTGTTCTAAAGAGGCAGAAGTGTTCTAATGTTTCCACAAAACACCGAGTTTCATGAAAAACAAAATGGAAAACTGTTAAAAAAAATGCTTCAAGTTAAATATATTCAAAGAACAGAACAGTGTGTGAAGTGAGCGTTCCATCTGGCAGATAATAGAGTCGGCGCATTTGCCCAGTAGAGGGTTGCGTTGTACAACCACAAAAACCTACAGAGAAAAAAAAAAAGTAAGTTGCAAATCCGATGCTTCTTGTTTTTATTTATTATCGACATTACGCGCTGACGCTAATCAGACTCGGCTCGAGACATTAATTAGGCTGGCGTTGCTTCTTCCCTGTCTGAAAGCACAGGCTGGAGGAGGGGCTCTGGTGTAGGCGAACAACTTTCTATGAAGCTTCTTCTGTCCTGAAATCGTTCTAAAATTTAATTTAGATTAAAGAACTCGTACTGGACATGTTCTCAGCATGAATTAATTAGAAGCAACAAACTTCAAACCTCATATTTAATGACTTTTTAAACCATTTCTGATTGCAATTTTCTATCGCTTTCAGATAAATGTTATTTGCGAGGCCGTAAATCAGATACGGCTAAAATCCCGCTACAACGAACTTTTCGGAACTGAAATTGCGTTCTGAAGGACTTTTCTAGAAGTAAAAATGATCGAACTACGTTTTACTGATTGCTTTCATCCAATTTAATTGAAATATTCTTTTTTTAATATATAATAGATCAAAGAACATAAAAATGCCAAAACGAAGAAATCTAAATTTGAGTAGACTAAAACTTTTATTCTAAAAGCCTAATTGTAATTTCCATAAACAGTATCTTAAAATTATTTACAAAATTTGTTTATTTGTTTTTTTTCCGAAAGATAACCAAAATGGTAACAGCTAGAAACACAGAATTTTGTCTGAACTTTTTTTATTTCTGCTTGGTTAAATTATGAGCTAGGAGTAAATCTGGAGGGAAGAGGGGGGGAGGGAGGTTTCCTTTGGAATATAACCAGTGATTGTACTCGAAAATAAATGTTAGGCAGGAAAGCCGAAATCCAAATGGAGATGAGTACAGTAACGGCGATACTGGGAAAAATTCTATGAAATAGCCAAAAAACTACGTTATCTTGATGCTAAGTAATGCATCGCTATATAGTGACATCAAATTTGAATTATTATTATTATTATAATTAATATACGTTTCCTTTGGTTTTACTGCTGATTGTTATTGTAGTTACGCTAAACGAATTTCAAATTTTAGTTCTTAAAGTGAAGTACACAATTCTTTCTACTTTTTTATTTTATCATACACCTCTGACAGAAATTATTTAAGAAAAACCAAGAGTTCAGCTCGTCTCCAAGGAAAATAATTGTCAAACTCCGCGAAAAATTTTTGGGAAATAAATGAGGAAAAATTACAGAAACAATTCACCGTAAGCATCATAAATAATTCATGTATCAGTTTTATAATCTGACTCAAGTGAAGTAATTAATTACATTAAAAAGAATAATCTAACTATTCATTAATATAAAAAAAAAGTCTTCTCCCTTTCGCTATTATTGAAAATGCAAGCAAGGTGCATTAATATCCTATCATTCCTATGATGATTTAATTGACACATAAGGTGTAGTTAAAAAGTAAAAAATTTTTTCGAAAGAAATCTGGATTTTTCTATGAATTTCTATAAAATATAACACATAAAATATTAAATTTTAGAGTAATAGTATTCTAATGTTTATTAGGATTTAAAATGAAGAAAAGAAGTTCTTCTGAATGAAGATAAAGATTTTTCAGATATTTTACTGACGTTATTTAAATATGATAATAATGATCCTTTACTGAATTTACTTATCGAAATTTTGAGTGTTTATGAAATCTAAGAAAAGCTTAAGAAATTGCTAAATTGCGGAATTTATTTTCTGTCCTAAATTCCAAAAACAACATTGCGCAATCTTTAAGGTAGACATAAAAAAAAAAAAAAAAGAAATCGAAGCGATAATGAATTAAGTGAAACATTTGTCAACATAAGATATTAATTAAAAAGTCAATATTTAGTAAAATAAGGGGCCACATAGGCCAGTAAGTGGGAAACTTTAATTAACAGCTTAAAACTATTTAATCAACTTCCAAGTTTCATTTTACTTTTCAATGGCTTCCAATGACATCTTCTTAAAACTGAAGAAATTATTTCTTTTCCCTTGTTTTAAAATAAAAAAACAAAAACAAAACCTTTTCAGATTGAGAGTGCTGAGATTGTTATTAATATTTTGTTCAACTAATAACAGTTAAAATACTTTTTTTTTTTAAATATAAATATAAAAACGTAGGACTTAGTTTCTAAAGTTACAATTCTACATTTTCTTATTTTTGTTTACCGAGAGAGACCTGGCACTTTGCAAAGTGAGATACTTTTGAAAAACAGAGACGGGTGGGGGCAGAGGGAGATGATTTTGACCAAGAAGAGATAAAGGACAGGGGATTCCACTTGCCCTCCCTCCCCTTCTCCTCTGTCAATTACACTTCTAGATTTTGATCGTCTTCAGAAACAAGTATGACCTCAACAAGCAAACTGTACAATTGCCATCTTGACACAAACGTCTTTCCGTGACGATATTTCTGATGTGAGGATTCTTTGGATTTTTTTTTCCTATGACATTTTTATTGAATTACATTCTAATTAACACTAATTGATTAGAACTGTTGTTAAAAAAAAAACACAAAAAAACAAAAAAAAACACAACACCAAATGGTGAAAATCAAATTCTCACACGACATTCCATGAAATAAATAAATATAACTATCTTTTAATATAAATAAATATAAACTATTTCAGATGATTCCTTTTGTTAAAAGCCTAAGTAGAAGCCTAGATAGCTGCTAATAAATTGTTTTACTTGGAAGACGTGAAATCTACAGTCCGCGACAGCTCTTAAAGACATTCGAATGAGGAGAGCCTGTATCCTTGCGCCAATGAATGATTTATTACCAACATTTTAGGGAGTTCAGGGATGAATACGCATATTCATTACGATATTTGTAATCATCTGCGTACATTAGGATCCCATTTTAAAGGCCCTTTAAGGCGTTGGTGATGTTGGTTCCTACCATTCGCAATCATCGGGATGAGGTTGGGATAGGCTAATCCGCCCTCCCCACCTTTAACCCGGCTCCTCCAGCCCGAACGCCAGTGCTGTACCACTTGATCGACGGGCTCACCTGCTTATATTACATTTTTTGTTCATTACCATTATACTTCGGGCCCGTTAGCCGAGTGGTAAGGGCGTTTGACTGCGAGTTGGAGTTGGTAGATTCGATCCCCGGCCTTGGTGGAGGGCGGGGATTTTTCCATTCTCTTCCAAACAGGTCCAGAGGTCTACCCACCCCTCTGTAGAATGGGTACCGGGTTTCTTTCCCGGGGGTTGCCTACATAGGGTCCAGGTTCTACATAGACCTATAGTGGGATACTTTAAAATAACTTATATACTTCATCACAACTTAGTAGCTAAACAAAATTAATAGTGAATTTATTTTGAAATTTATTATTATTAAATATATGAACCGATAAATTTAATTAAATATTATTTTTTTCTTTTTGTTTTGTGTATGTGTATTTTTAAGTTTTTCTTTTGTTGTTTAATTTTGGCCATTTTTATAATTAACTGAAAATTAAATAAGAGAATAAATTTTGAGTTGAGAATGTTTTATATACATATATTCAGTTTTGAACAATAGCTCAATTTTTAATTTTAAATATCCTTTTTTCTGTAGCGATTTCGGAAAAAAAAGGAAATATTGGTCCTATCAATCATTCTATCGTCTTCAATAGGTAAACCCGATGTCTTTTAGCAACCATTATATTGATATCAAAGTAAAATTTGACAGAGCATCGTCATCGTTTATTATCTACCTGACGAACTTTAGAAGCCGTAGGGATTTCATTTTTGAAATAAAATTCATGCACCTTCCATCGACTACAGATGGAAACTGTCATGCTTATGACCATTATGCACCAGTACTGTTGATGAGCTAACGCCAGTAAAAGTTACTTGTCAGTTCGACAATGACTAAGAATTAACTGAGAAGAATAATATGTGCGAAGTTTGTAATAAAATTCAGTACAACTTGTTTCGATTGGCAATTTCAAACAAATGTTTTGCAGCACTACGAAATAGAAGTGAGCAGGAGAATAGGAAAACATATTGAAAGCTTATTTCCTAGTATTGTCTAAACTGATATCTTATTATAAATCAATTCTACAATGATGTTATATCCAATTCATAATATAAAATCCTAGCGTGTGATAACATTTATTGATATAAGTGCTTAGTTAAGGATTCTCTTCGTACTCAAGATGGCAAACCATATTACATCTCTTTAACTTCTACAATGTTATCTTCGTTAGCTGTTACAAAGTTTATGATCTTTAAAAAAAAAGTTTGAAAAAATAACAATTTTCTTCAATTTTGCTGTTGCTATTTGCATGATATTGCTTTAAACAGAAAGATTTCTCGAAATAACTTAATTAATAGAATAAATAGCATTAAAGCGTTAAAAGTCTGAGGAGGTAAAGGAGGTCGCAAATCGGTTAACTTTTAACTTTTTAATGCTATTTACATTACTCTGTAAATGGCATTAAAACGTTAAAAGTTAACCGGTTTGCGACCTCCTGATAAAAAAGAGCTGGAATAGATCCTCGGTTTGCAACGACAGTGTACTATGTTCAAAATGTCATTTGCTGTATTTTAGGTACACAAATACAAATTATATAATTACTACTTATGAAATTCTTGCATTTAATTTGGCATACATAAAATTTACCTGTTCAAACTGGATTTTACAGGCTTACGACCATAAAAAATTGCATTTGATACATTTATAATCTACAAATGTGGGCCCGGTAGCCGAGTGGGTAAGGGCGCTTGGCTGCGGGTTGGAGGTAGCGGGTTCGATTCCCGGCCTCGGCGGAGAACGGGAATTTTTCCACGCTTCTTTCTCCTCCAAACGGGCCCTAGGGTCTACCCAGCCCTCTATAGAATGGGTACCGGGTTTCTTTCCCGGGAGTTAAAGGCGGGCGAGCGACGGGCCGACTCCCCGTCCTCAACTTTGTCCCGTAGGTTCTGAACACTGGAGCCTACCCTCCAGTTGTATTGCGCAGTCCTCTGGCCTGATCGCAACTTTAACTTTAACTTAACTTTCTAATCTACAAAACAACATTTTTGAAGTTAGTGCACTTTCGTTGTAAATAGACTATATGACTAGTTCATTATGTTATTATGTAATTTATTTATCTCTGTATTAGATTTTGCATTTCTATACTCCTCTATTCCTCTCGCAATTTAATTATCGAAGTATCGTTTTTATTATTATTATTATTATAAATTACATACATAATTGTCGCTTGTATGTTATTTAGCTGTTAAATTTTTCCTATTGGAAATACATGATGATGTACGCTGAATAGGTTTTTAATAATTCAAAATTTCTCTAGATACTTGTTATCTCTCTGTAAGGATAATTATTGATCTTAATTTCAAGTTAATCTTGTAACCTAATTGCGTTAGAAAATAAATAATTTAGAGTTTATAAAATTTGTCATCTAAAAAAAAAAAAGTGAATTAAAACGCCTGTTTCCGCATAATTAAACTCAAGTTTTGTGCGTAGTTTCGAAGCTTGTCAATTGTTAATGAAGAGATTAACGTTAAATTGAATTGAAGGGGCGCTTCACTCGCCGACTTTAAGCCGGAATATTGAATTCAGCGATTGAATGGCGCAGAATAAAAACGTTTCCGGTTAAATGAGGAAGAAAAAAAAAACTTTCAACAAGGATTAGAACAAATGAAGGCATCGACAGCAGCGATGAGAGGCTATACATCTCTGTCCTCGACACCTGCGCCTCAGATACGAACACAGATGGAATAGCAAATCAACGTGGGCTCGCGACAGTTCTCGCGATGAACGAGATAAAGACGTGATCGGAAGAAAGTGATTGTAAGCAAAGATTAAATGGGAGAAAAAAAAGTGCCTGAAATTTAACACTGATTGCCTCAAAAATAGAGATAGCTTGAATTAAGATTGTAAGATTGATAATAACAACAATAATGAAGTGGGAATACAATTAGTACACCAGATAATTAATATATATGACACTTAGTACAGACAGAATCCTGTTTACTATTTCTTCATTTTTTTTCTTTTTAGTTATAGAGCTAATTTTACCATTAATGAAGTTTAAGTTTTTATGTACAATTAAGTCACCTTTCGCTGTCAAAAAGAAATACGAATAGTGAATTTTTTGATAAAATTTTTCGCATCTCTGCTACTCAACTCGTTACCACTTGCATACGCAACTACATTTTCATCATTCAGAAATTAATTGATTTCGTCTTGCGTAGTCGATCTTTTATGCCGGATACTACTTACGGCGGTCTGTCATGGATATAAAAGATAAAAGTAAAGAATGACAGAAATAGAACTTACAACTTTTTATAGTCTTCAAAAATATTAAATATAATATATATATATATATACTATAGTTTAATTCATAGAATATAATAGGGACTGATTATGCAGCAATTGGAGAGGGAGGTGCAGACCAAAAATAAAAATCTACTTAAATTAGACCGTAAGAATTAAGCAAATTTTAATGAAATCAGTCGAGCCGTTTTAGCGAACCAATGACAGATAGATAAATAAGTTAACTAATAAGTCTTTTTACGCTGACTCAATAAACTTGAAGAGAAGAATAAGGAATGAAGATAACATAAAAAAGAACGTCATTAGTTGCATTAAGAAGGTATTGATGAAATTGGTGGGACGAATCTAATGGATTGGTCATTTTAAAGCAACTCTTCATTTATGTCGATTAATAAACAATGGAATTATCGCCAATCAGCCATCGATATACATTTGATTTGTTTGTGAGAGCAAAAACCAAAGTAGGAAACTAGATATAAAATTCCAATAGCGACCAAAGGTCAATTCATTGGTTATTAGAAGGAGTTAACTAGAGTTTGCAGCGAATTGGCCAATACCATTGCAATCAGATTTCAAATTAAATTATCTATTCGGTTTCGTTGGCGTTTACTACCAAATGGCTACTTTATTAGTTACGAAGAAAAACCAACTTTCAAAGAACAGAAATTACATGTCTGTGAATACAGAAGAATACTACAAATTCATCAATACTTATTAGAGAATTCACTTAAATTGATGGATTTGTTATAGGAAGAAAAGGATATATGATGTGTTTCTGATAGCAAGTCAATAAAAATACATCAAAAATGTTAACTACGTTGTTATTTTAGAAGCCGCTTACGAAGTGCATGATCTTCGTTGACATAAAGATGCAAACAATTTTTAATGTAAAAGAATCATTCTTACATCCTCAAACGAGGGTGAATAGTGGCTCCTGCGATAAACCAGCCTAACGACATCAAGTGAGGCGATCGCCCACCTTAACCTCTTGAAAGAACCAGAGGGTTGGGAAAAAGGAACCAACGACTCGAACCAGGCTTTTCCAACCTATAAATACCATATCTGCAAAGAAATTGTTAAGCAGCGAAACATTTAGGATATTTGCATTTGCTTAGCTGTTTCACTTGGCTTGCAAACTTCAATAAAAAAGAAATAGCAAATTTAAAACATACAAACTAAACTGTTATCATGCTGTAAATGCTAATGCTTTCTTGTGTGCTTTGTAAAGTAAGTTTATTCCCGTTTCCAGATAAATAGAGCAAAACACAGCAAAATATTTGTATGAATATGTTATTATCAATTTAAAATCTTTCTTCTAATATCAAGTAATGTGTCACAAACTGCAGAAGAGTTGAAAGCAATAATCAATAATTGCAAACCTACTTCAAAAGTTTCATTACAAGTTCTCTTTTTTAGTTTTTATTAAATGAAAATTTCTAAATAATCCCGAGCTCAATTATCCAAATAGCCAATAAAATCGAATCAAATCTATCGAAAATCGGAAGTATCCCATCATTTTATATGTTTGGTTAATAGATTCGGATTTGAAAGTTATTGATCACCTGCATTTTATTGAATAATTCACTATAACTTATATATCTAAATAATTGTTGAAAATAATCAGTACAGTTTTCGAAAATCGAAATATCCCTTAGTTCCCATAGGTATTTCTGTAGCATTTCAGATCATTGCAACAGTATGAATCAAGAGATATTACAAACACAGATAAATTGACTCATTCTTGCAAATTTTCGACATTTGTGGGTTTCTGCTGCTCCTTTTTCACATTTTGTACGACATTGCATATGTTTTTGAAAATTTTAGTAGAAAAAAATAACATGTCTTCGAAAAGTCATGAAAAAAGAGAGTAACTGTATTTTTATTTCCGTAAGTCATTTATCATAAACTAATAATTTGGCAGAAGGAGGATTTTACTGTAATTTATATAAATTATTTGGAATTTTAAGAAATTTTCTGAATCAGTACATAAGTAAATCTTAAAAATATCATGTCATAAAAGTTACTATAGAATTATGTTTTGTTGAGGGATATGGTTTCCGGGTTTGTTTCCGGAGGGTACAAGACGGTGAGGGCTCCGCTGATCACCAGACCTCATCTTAGTCCCGTTGATGAAAGAATCGTTGGAGCCTTACCTTCATCCCTTTGTGGGCTGTGAGCCTTGTAACAACCTAACCTTACCTAAGGAATATGGGATACGGATCACATGAAGGGCACCACGGTTTTATGGCTTTTCTCCCCATTATTATCTATTTCGAATGAATTAGATAATCATGCATTGCATTTTCTCAATGTGAGACAATGATTTAGTGATGATTAAGATGGAGATTATTTAAAAGTAACGGTATGATATTAAAAAATAAATCTAAAGGGTGGTGGGAAACCAGTTACAGATTCAGAAAAATTGAACGATGATTCCAGAAACTAAAATGGCATTTTCCAGTTTCTATTTGCATTGCATCTTTCATAACATCTGTAAACATTCTGAAGATTCATGGGATAGACTGAAATGGTTGAAAAGGTTGCAACAGAGGTTGATTCCGCAAGATGTAATCTTTCAGTAATAATTTCAATGAGTAGAGAAAAGTTTTAAAGTATTGACGACTTCTGTAATTAAACTCCTCTTTCTTATTCTTCCTCTGTTTTTTTTTTTTTTTTGTTTTTAAAGAAAGATTTAGATACAGTATCTCCTTTGTATTTAAGATGTCGAAGATCCTAATGGTATCAGACTCGGAGAAAGTTTCAGATGTGAAGTACTTGAAAAAAAGTTTTCTAAAAACCTATTCAGAGGCTAAAAACTGGCATGAATCACTCATGAATATTTGAATTCAATAGTAATTGTCTTTTCTTTAACGGTCGGACAGCTGTGAGAAAATGTCCTGTGGTTCAAAGAGTATGAAACTGATGACGGCATAATTTGGGAGAATGCATCTGGCAAATGGCCAATGTCCTGTGTAATACGTTTTGAGCAAATTTTGAATCCATTTATCCATAAAATTGCTGAAATTCATTCTTAAATATTTATGCATATTTAAAAATAAGAAAGTAAGCATTTAATATTTTTTTATTAGTAAGAAAATTAAAATAACAAAAATTTTCTCGTTAAGTGTTACTGTGTTTTCAGTTACTTTTATTCATTAAAGTAACTCATCATTCTTATCTCTTTTAGAGCTTTCCAAATCTGTTTGTGCGCAATGCACTTCCGTAACGCACTTCTTCTGTGTTCGAAAAATAATTCTAATTTCCTCTAAATAATTTCTATAATGAAACGTTCGCGACGGGAATCGAACCTGCGACCATCTAATCCGAAGTTAAACGTCTTATCCATTAAGCCAAGGGGGATACATTCGAATTATCATTATTAAAATATTTCTCATCACTCCCACAGTATGTGTGACACAATGAGAGAAGAGCCAGAGGAAAAAAAAAAAGAACTCTTTAATTTTAGCCTACTAGATTAAAATTTAAATTTAAATGTTCATTTTTTGAGCCTATTACAAGCGAAGGCCAACGAGCATTAGATGCAGAAGCTCGCCCTTAGCGACGAACTGAAGAGTCGTTAGAGACATTTCTCGTCATGAATGAAGAAATTACATATGATGGCAAATACTCTTATCTCAACTAAAAGCCATCACATTGTTATCATTGTTGATGGGGCTTATATACTAGTTTTATATATAAATTGCTTAAAAAGTTCAACGTCACACTTTAAGAGGGCGCTGTGTCCCTACAAACAAGTTGGATTGAATTTTCAAATTACGGTACTTTATTATTTTTACTAGACGGGTACCGTCGCTTCGCTCCGGAACCCTTGCATGTATAGCATTAAAAAAAAACAAAAAAACCTTTATTTACTTAGCAAATTAATATGGAGATCGGAGAATACACGACTTCCCAGCTCGTTGTTGGCTTCTCCGCTTAATTCAGGTGTATTGTGCGTTGGCATTCATACGGGGCGTTGCTGCTAAAACATTTCATTTTTGCACGTATCTTCCAAACGCAGAAACGTTTGTTAATGACCTGATATATCGTTTGATAGAACTTTCAAATACCAACATTTTCTCAATGTAATGTTCTCTTCCAACTTTTATACTTTTCGTTTAAATTGAGAAAAAGTCAAAATTTGACCCTTTAAAAGGCGACATCTTGGAAACCAAAAATTTTTTTCGAAAGATTTTTGTAGCATTTTGTTTATCTTAAAAAGTTCTACATTTAATCCATTTACATGACCAATCTATCTCTTATAGTTTGGTCACAAAATTGGAAAATCGTAAAGTCTTATGACAATGACCGACAGAATAACGCTTTTATATATTAATAATAATAATTAGTGGTAGTAGTAGTAGTAGTAATAATAATAAAAATAAATGAATTTTCAATAAATATTCAGAAAAGGTTAAAATATAAACTATCATACAAAGGGTAATCTGTGCAAATGAGATAACTTCAAAACAAGCACTTTCAAATAAAGAAACTGAGCTCCAAGAGA
>JAFIDM010009631.1:181484348-181513817 GCA_023159025.1 Thereuonema tuberculata
TAGCTCAGAGTGCGAGACAAGCGGTGCACGGTTATTTATCATTGTTGCGTTGACTTTGCTCGAGGGCCATTTTGGGATCTGAAGTGGTTTTCGCATATTTGTCACGCACTCTGAGCTACCATCAAGGGTATATCTGGCTGAAGAAGCCTAATAAGGCTGAAACAGTTGTCCCAGATTCCCGACATGATAGCTCAGGGTGCGAGAACCTTTTGTTTACTCAGGTGCAGTCTTATATTTCTTCACTTTATTAATGCTTTGTTATTGAGGCAAAAAAAACAGGCAAAACGCGATATCTCATTATACGAAATTTTCATAATGATATCTATCTGTCGAATTTAACTATTCTAATCTACAATTAATTGTAATTGGAGTGAATCTAAAAAATAGGTTATGAAAAAAAATTAATATTGACTTGTGGAATTTTTTTTTAACTGAACTGAAATGGCCGTGATTTTTTTTTTTTTTTTTAATAATGAATTTATGAGCTAAACGATATCGGAATATCGGAAAAGAATACTGTGTGAACAAAATAAATAAAAAGAAAATAGTAGGAACATAATTAAAGCAGTATTGTTTGCTTTGCTCTAACACAACTATTATGAACAACACAATTTTATTCTACTTTTATTTTATATTATCTGATTTTATTTTATTTTATTTTTGTTATATTATGGAGAGGCCAGCTTTTTAATGGAGATCCAATTTTGTAAATCTTTGAAATGTTTAACTTCATGATTCATGAAATTAATATTGAGAAACAGATCACTGCTTTTGAGAAAGGAAGAATGGTCCAAATTAAGTAAATTTCGTGATACCTCATGTAAGATTGAATTTCTCAGCTGGAGAGATATAATTTAACAACAGGCATTTTAAAACACCAAGCCATTTTGATAGACTTTTGATCTATCAAAAGCAGATTAATCATTAATTAATCATTGGAGAAATATAACTAACATTTTTTAGTTAGTTATATTATAACAAAAATATAACAAAAATCAAAAATGGAACACTAATTAATTTAAAATTAATTTAAATTACAGTTTTTTCTACTTCTTCTGAAAATGATAACTTCTTAAAAAATAGAATTTCTACCCTGTATTTCCTGGTTTGTTTTCTTCAGAATTAGATTGTTAATGAAGTAATTTTCATAAATAATATTTGTTCTTCTCTTTGGTTTTCTTTATGTACTTTCCATAATGTCGGAACTGCGATGTCTAATCAGCATAAAAGTCTTCTTTAAGCTTAATTGATTTTCAGTTCCATTCCTCTTAATTCACGTTGCAAAGTTATTTACGCTGGGGAAAAAAAGATAAGAAAAACTTTCCTGCCTTACATTATATTCTCAAGATAAGAAGATCTTATCATTTGACTTCACCTATTTATAGTTTCGTATCTATTACTCAAAATGAGGCTAACATTCACGGTTGACTGAGATGATTTAAATTTGGAGAAGAAATATTAGCTTCTAACAGGAAGCAAAACAAACCGGTTCCAAGAAACATGAATGTTACATTACATGAAAACATTAGATATTTATACTCATTTACCAAAAACCTTCCAAAAGATATTCTACTTGGTTCTACTGTAATAAGTTTATTTAATTGCTTTTAAGATAAAAAAAATTCTTGCTCAACAGCTTGGATTAAATTTAAGTAACATTTTTCCCATCAATGTGCGTCTCCTATTAATAGTAATAAGCGTCAACTAAAGAAAACTCATTAGAGGCATTTACTTTCATCATAATATCATAAATGACCTGCCTTACCTTTTCAGTTTTTAGAAGCCATATTAGAACTGCCAATAACACTAATATTATTTTCTTGAGCCATGGAGATCATAGGAAAGGTGTTTGGAAGTCTTTTCTTTTCTTTTCGAAATAACAAATACTTTCACAATATCATCAAAACTATTCGTTCTGATATTTTAAAGTAGTAGGTTTCTATTAATTTGGATTGAATTCGTTATTAGGAAACATGAGTAGCCTCTAGTTTCCAAGGGAATATTTAAAGTTAACACGCCAATTCTACTTTCTTTATTAGAAATTTTAATGATATTGCTGATAAGGTAATTTCACTCTTATCTTTTCAGCCATTAGAACTGAGATTCTAAGATAGCTGTTTTAATATCAGATAGAGTTATCCATTTCCACGTTTCTAAGAATAATGGAAAAAGAATAGTTTTGTTGTGCAACAGTTTTTTCATCGTAAACAACTGATCCCAATTTTTTTATTGTCAACTCAGTATACTTTCATTGGGAATGTGTTTTCTTAATGCCTCAGATTGTTACAGATGAAATATCGGTTCTGCAACCTCTTACAGTTGGTATATATTTTTAAGGAATTAAAATGTCGGCAGATAGCTCTTGTGATATACAAATTTAAAGCGGCTAACATGCTGCATATAAGGCAGTGATCATTTTGTTTGAGACATCAGTTCCAAGTGGAATGGAATCCAGGGAAGTCGACGATGGATGCGAGTCAACTTCATGTCATTTTCCTGTATGATTTTAAACTAGAACACCGCGTAACAGAGTCAGCTCGCAACATCAATACAGGCTTGGGGAAGGCACAATCAAATGGACACAACATTGGTTTGAAAAATTGCGGTCCGACGATAAGAGCTTCGCAAGTGAATCTGCGGTAGACCACAAGGAGCTATCAATGATGACAAGCTAAAGGACTTGATCGAATCCGGCATTCATCAAACACCTCTTATCGATAAACTGGGAGTACACTATGCACATCTGGTGGCTATAGGCAAAGCGAAGAAGATGGATAAATGGTGTCCACATGAGTTGACAGAACAGTACAAAACACGACGATTGGCTCTTCTCTGCTTCGCCACAACCAAATGAACGACATTTTGAAATGCATCGTCACGTGTAATGAGCCTTGGATTTGTGACAATCGGCGACTTTCGGCGAAATGGCTCCACGCAACCAAAAGAACTACATTTCGAAATGCATCGTCACGTGTAATGGGAATTGGATTTATAACAATCGGCGACTTTCGGTCAAATGGCTCCAACAGAATGTCCCGAATCACACTCCGAAGCCCGTACTCTATCGCATGAAGGCCATGGTCAGTGTTTGTTGGTCAGCAATTGAAGTGGTTCACTTCTCCTTTTTGCCGACCGGATCAAACAATAACAGTTGACATGTTTTGACACGAACTTGACATTATCCACGGAAAATTGGCAACCAAACAGCTAACATTAGTCAATCGTCATGGATCCATTCTGCTCCACGATAACGCTCACCCCCACACATTATTCCAAACGACCCACAAGTTGCACCAGTATGAGCTACAAAGATTACCTCATCCTCTTTATCCATCAGATCCATCTCCTACGGACCATCACTTCTTCAAGCACCTGGATATGTTTCTAACCGGTCGAACATTACCTAATCAAAGATCAGTTGAAATTGAATTCCAAGAGTTTGACGAGTCCCGTGCTCCAGTTTTTGTCACGACGGTATGTACAATCTCATTGGCTGCCTGCTGATGATATTTGCTGCTGGTGGATATTTTTTCATTAATAAACTTCTTTTTTGCACGGAGTTGGGGGTGTTTGAAGTTTCATCTATTTTGTGACATTTCATCTGCAACAACCTGTCAGGCCAATCGATTTAACTTTATTTTGCAAAATATTGTGTTGATGTCAAAATAATAGAAATGTTTACCAAGACTGAAATTTCTTTTGGGAAGACAAACAATACAGTATATAGATGTATATAATAAAAATTACAATTATATTATTTTGGTAAAAGTCTAGTTAACGGCATCCCGGTTGACCGGAAGTCGATCGGATGAAATCTGTTTGGAAGAATAATGAATGGGAAAAAATTTTGAAAGGGCCAAAATTGTTTCCAAATTTACCAATACATACATCCTGCAGCTCAGCAGACCTAATCTGACCTAACCTACAGCTAATTGTAATAAACGATTCGGTCCTACGGACCTCATTAGCATGATAGTTGTTTCGAAGGCCATACGAGGGGTGCCGGATACTAGACTTTAGCCATTATTTTATTACAATTGTAAGCATTACAATTATAAGCATCCGTAGTGCGCTTTAAATCTAGTTTGATGAGAATTGCGATTCATCAGTTTGTTTGTTTTTTATTCATTTCAATTTCTTTTATTAAGAACTTATTGACATATTCAATATAAAAATAAGTTATAAATTGGCATGCCTGTTTCCGAATACCCATATGATAAGAACTAGAAATAAGTTAGACAGTGGATAGCGTAAACTTAATACTTAACTTTTAAAATAACAGGTTGGTCCGGTAGCTAAGTGGATTAGGAGCTTCACTGCGGGTTGGAGGAGCTGGGTTCCCTCCCCGATCCTTGCGGAGGTCGGGGATTTTCTACTCTGAATTCTCCTCCAGACGGATCTAGGATTAATCCAGCTCTCTGTAGAATGGGTACCGGGTTTATTTCCAGGTGCTACAGGCAGGCGAGCATTGGGCTGACCATCCGACCTCATCTCAGAGCCGGGTCATTGAAACACTGGGAGCCATACCTCCAGCGTCACCATGAGATATCGTGGTCCATAGGATATACCAACCTACACCTTATTATATCTTATTATGACAGAGCTGTAAGGAGTCTCGTTTATCAGTATTGTTTGGTAATCAAGATCCTCAACTATGGACTCACAATATAGCAAGCAAACAGAGAATACAGTCAGTAACAATCATCTACCATTAAACTTTCAGCTTTCCAAGATTATCGTCATTGATTGATTGTGAACGAGAATGCATTGGACGCTAACTCCCAAACATCGAAATCGATAGAGATAATAAGTAATTTAATACTTCACCTTCCTAAGATATCTAGTTGTTGCATTATCTAAATAACTGATAATGAAATTAAGAAGTGTTACAAATGTTAGATGATGCATGACTTAATATGTAATATATAATTAACGTAAACTAACGTTAATAAATTTAAAGATTATACCATTAGCAGCCTTTCAATATAACCATTTGTTAATTATGCATATATTAAAATGAATTAGTTCTGCGTTTTCTCTAAAACAAGTCAGGCCTTTCCTCGACTAGACCTTACAATGTTCGTTGAAAATATTAGTTTTAACTTTTGCGAACTATTTAAAAAAAATAATAGAATAGAATATGCTGCCACATGACAATTAACTTATAAGAAAAAAGAGCTTTTAATTTAAAAACGAACTCATTACAAAGGCTTAAATTATAGTAATCATCAATATTGAAATCTAATAAGAAAACTTCAGTAATTGAAAGTCTGTAGAACTATAATCTTTTTAATTGGCTTTCTCCCATGTCCTTTTCGAAGCAACGAATGCTAATTAAGTTAAGAATTTCGAAATGTTTTATTTCTAGAGGGAAGAATTTTGTCTTCCTTCAAGAAATCGATATTTCTTTCCTTTTTTATTTTTCATAATCTGATTACAATCAACGAGCTCTAAATCGTCTGTCGCAGGCAATTTTTAATCTCTATCTTCGCGATCATTAAAATTTTTCAGCGTCTTTTTCGAAATATCGGTTTTCAAGCAAACATAAAGCTTTACAATGACGGTAAATAATTACTAAAGGTGTCAGATCACCTAAACTTTTCTCTCTCTTGCAATGATGCAATGTCTCTTGAGAGCACTGTAAGTAAAGTGTTGAATCATAGCAGGTATCGACTTTCTTGAATCAACTCAAATATTTTTCAGACGACGGCAGAGTAACAACAGGATGTTTACATTATAATAAAATCTGATTTAATTTCATTGTTTGCTTTCTTTACTTTTTTTATTGAGCCTATTCAGCCTTGCAATTCAATAATATTTTTTTAGGAATTTATGATTACTAGACTAGACTCCTTTAAATAACTAATTTTGTTTATTTTTTCTTTTCTTTGTCATCGTCGATTTGAATACATTTCATTATTAAAAGTAATTTCACACTTCTCAGTTTACATTAAATTCATTTGAAGTAAATAACGTACAATGTACAAATAAATATATGTTTTGTTTCAACTATAATGTAGAAACATAACCGACGACTAACTTAACTTTGAGAAAGTTGTTGAATGAATCGGAAGAACTCAAAAAATTAAATAAAATGAACACAGGAGTGAAACTAAAATAAAACCACAAACCTTACTGAGAATCTACGTTTGAAATGATATTTTTTTTTACGAATATCTACATCTGCATATAGATGTAGTTAGTGTAGATTAATTTTGATCGTAGTCCTGGTTCAAAGTCCCTATTCAAGTTAACAATTGACCAGGACCTAATAACTGGTATGATAAAAAAAAATACCTTTGATTTAATCTACTTAAAATTCGTTTGATTATTTAGGGGTTAGCCAAAAAAGTTCGTTCAGGTTTTAAGTAAAAATAAAAGACACATTTTTTATTGTCACCAATAATTTTATTAAACGACGTCTTCGACTGTTTGTTCCACTACCTTCTGCCATCTTTCAGGCAACTTCATAATTCCATCTTCCCAAAGGTTTTTAAAAAAAACTGTTCGAGGTGCCTTCGGTGTCTTCCAGGGAATTCAATTTTTGCATTAAGAGAATTTTGTAAAGACCGAAATAAATGGAAATCCGAAGGTGCAATGTGTGGTGAATGCGGCGGATGAATCAGAACTTCGCAGCCAAGCTGTAACAGTTTTTACCTGGTCATCAAAGAAAAAAAACTGTCTTGCATGCTTATTGTTTTCCATCTTCAATATTAAATTGGCGACACAAAATTCACCAATTTTGATTACTTTTCGTTTTAAATGCATGCTGATAAGACAGCTGTCACAATACAATCTAACAAAATTGTGTCGAATGAAGCGCTATTAGAGCCAACTTAGGTGAAAAAAACCGAACGAACTTTTTGGCCAAGCCAATATTTACTTATCACGTTATCTGTAACTACACCATATGCCCTAACAATAAAACATACTATTGTTAATTGAACATTACAATAATACGAAAACTGTACAGATGTGAAATGACGACGCCCATTAACGAACATGAGAACTGCTACCTTTTCCGCATAAGGTTGGTCGATTGAAGAGCGATGATCCACTTATCAAAATAGTTAGCGAGAGTTTTCATGTTTTTCCTAGTTTACTTTAGAAAGATAGTCGTGATTGTGTAAGATTTCCACTTAAACTAGATCGTTATGACAGAATCTTACGTGATTCATAGAAAATGGCAAGAGGAGGACAAAATTGTACAGCAACAGACTGTTCGGTTTTCTTTTCGAGCCATACCCGTGAATCATTGCTGCGCCAGTATAAAACACTCTGAGTAAACTATCACACACAAGTGAATTATTGTTTCTTGGGCAATCTATCATTGCTAAAATAATATCATGCTATTCCGGAAAAAGTGAGATCCCCATTTGAATCCTCTATTTGAAGAAGATACTAATTTTAAATAATGTATTTTTTAGAAGATACAAAAAGCTGTTTTATTACAAATGTGAGCGACTGTAAAGGTTCGTAATTTTTTAGTTAAAACTCATAGTTTTGGTGGTCATGATGTATCTTGTAGGCACAGTTTAAGTCAGTATATGTTGTGTAAAAATTAAAATCAAAACTTAACTTCATGCAAATAGAAAATAGAAAACAAGAATAACTTTGCTGGAAATTGTATTTAATCATCAAACAATGATATAACACAAACTAATCATCAAGTTCGGCCCTTTCAGTAATAGTCCAGGCTAGTAGTTCATCATGGAACATTATATGAGGCTCAGGAATGTATTTGTAAAGACTTCTAATATCATTAATCTTCTTGATATTTATTTTAACATTGTCCTCTGGATATGCTGTGGTTAAACGTTCAAAATTGCTATTTGCAATTAGTAGCGGCTTTCCCGATTTAAATTTGTAAACGAAAAAGTCATTTAAATAAACGAAGAAGTCGCGACTACGCCTGGCTCGATGGAACGATGAATAAATTCGTTGTACTGTCGAATTTGAAAAAAAAATTTATCACTTCTTGCTATATTTCTTTTGCTGTCCTCAGATTTTTAAAATAATTCGGCCACCATTCATCAAAATTTTGGTTAGTTTGAATATTTTTGACAACAATGTCATGTTTGGCAATGATTTTTGTTTCATCTAATCATAAGGGAGGAGAGGACTTGGTGCCTTCTTCAAATAGAGTCAATCTTCTATACTTGAATTTTGGACATTTTTGGAATATGATGTATTGCATATTTATGGTCAGCCGATGGTTGATGGTCCAAATATTGATGGTTCAAGTGTCCCAACAATGCAAAAATGTTATTTGTACAAATTTGACGTAGTGTCTTTTTCAAATAGAGGATTCATTTGTATTGAAAGGAGTTCATTCCAAATTGAATAGCGGCTCAATGGAAAAGTCATTACTTTTCATGTAGTGCCAGTGCGAACACGAGTATGTCTGTATGGCATTGGTGGCTAGAAGAAACCCTAGCCCTGATGCTGACTTAGTCTTGATATGTGTAAAGATTTCCCTTCTTTTTCATTTATGGCAGACCCATCGTTGCATTAAGAGTGGCCCAGTGTCCTGATGTGTTGTGAGGTCCATCTTTAATTTTATTCAACGCTCTGTTGAAGATCTCGTCAAAAAACTGAAATTTCAAAAGTTTAGTCAAGTAATAGGTTTGTATTGATAGTCTTGAGGGATATGGAAAGAGTAAAATTGTAAGTACGTCAGCAATTTCGCTTTCGAATTTAAAAGTTCTACTTATGCAGCTGTCCTTTAAAGAGGGCCTTGCACGAAACTTTATTTATTGTTTTATAAATAGCTATTTTAAGCAATTATCTTCTACAGTATTTCACAAAGATCTCTAAAATTATATCAGCTGCAATCATTAACTTTCGAATTGATACTGGAATCTACTGATTTGTTAATTTAGTTAAATCCTAATATATTCTCAACCCAATATCTTGTCAAACCCGAGACTATTCATTGGAATGGTTATGTTTTCTTTAAAATAATAAAAAAAGTCGAAAGAAGAGAATTCGTGATAACAGAACCATCATTATATTTAATCTTTATGGAAAACTTTAACATCGTTTTCCAAGCGTATTATACGAAAGAAAAATTCGCTTTCCCTTTACGATCATAGCCATTAATTTGTCGGGGATTCGAAGGTACATTTTGAAGGTTTTAGAATATTAGCCAATGTCTTACTTCGAATTCATCCAAATACAGTTGACCCCATCCGCAACAACTGAAAATATCATTAGGTATTCGTTCTCCTATTCCACGAAGATTACCAGAAGAGTATTTCCATGTGTATTCGTGAGCTATTTCAGTAATAAAATCCAAGTACTACATCAGGACTACTTGCATCCAGTACACTGTTTTTTATTTATTTACCTGCCATTTATCTAGAAACACGCTTGTCGCAAGCATGATATCGGTCGTTAAGATTTTTTTGTGATCAAAACATTCATAAAATTGAATTGAAGATCTGTATCATCTCAAGAATTCTTGTGCAAAATACATCTTGTAAGGATGAAATTTGTGGGGTTGAATTTTATAGTCACTTTGTTCCACAGATAACTACAAAATTTCAATTTCAAATATAATTTATCTTGCTGATCGCTATTGATTTACTGATCATGGAACATTTATCAACACTGTTTTCGTTAACAGTTGAAATTATTGGGTGATCGTGTATCTAAATAGTCTCGCTGTCTTGAATCTCTTGTAGGTTCGATCCAAAGATCCAATCAAAGCAACAAAATCAGAAACAAGGGCAGCCCAATAATAAATACATTGCCTTTCAGATTCAATTACCAGAGGGAATTGCGAACGCCCGTATCGTCCTGCATGGGACTCATCAGCCCCATCCGCTCTCCTCGATAAAAGGGAGGTTTGGTTGTTTTGATTAAAAATTACAACACGTTAAATTTATTCTTTAGGTTAATTCACCTTGTTGGAACTTTAATTTCCTTACCATAAAAGCCTTCAATCCTATCATTTATTAGGAAAAGGTTTGTGTTTATGCAAAATACACAATATTTATTATTTTTGATTTTTTTGGTTTCGGGAGTCACTGCCAGGTGTGACGGCGGCCTTCACTTAAGTTCTTGTCTTTCTGGATTATTTACCGGGGAGGGCGGATCGGGCTGATGAGTCCCATGCAGGACGAAACGGCCGTTCGCAATTCCCTCCGATAATTGAATCTGAAAGGCAATGTATTTATTATTGGGCTGCCCTTGTTTCTGATTTTGTTGTTTTGATTAAAACTTACAGCAAGTTAAATTTATTCTTGAGATTAATCTACTTTTTAAGAAAAGTGAAGTTCACGTAATCAGTACGTTAATGTATTTGTGTATGTTCAATCAAAATAACCTACCCTCATAAATTTGGAAGCAGCGAATAGATTCTTTCGAAACTTGGCATATATACCAGGTGATCAAGAAATAACAGGAGGTGTTCGGAGCCCTGTAGCGTGTTATGTACTAGACGAAAATAGAACAAAATTTGGCCACCATATACATTAAAGTGTGCGGTTTCGATTGTCAAGAATAAAAAATTAGTACCAAACAACGCCGATAGGGGAAATTCTGGCGCTGCGGTCGAAATATGCATCATGAAATTTGCATATACGGGTACTTCATGATACGATATCGTGGATAAAAGGAGGGGTTCCGGGAATTCTAATCATTCTGCAAGAAGTCGCCCGTCGATGGCGTTGTCACTATGTGATCGTGCTTTATTAGTCAAGCTGTTTTATCAGCGGGATGAAAATGCCAATGCAGCTCTTCGTGAATCTCGGCGGTTAAAACAGTTACATAGAGGACCGATGACCATAACTAACTTATGAAGAATGGTTGAAAGATCTGAACTCTTGGTGTGCAACCAGGACGAGGACGTAAACGTATCAAGCAGGAACAAGTTGAAGGATCAGGCGATAGCTAATAAGCAGGGTACCAGCAGTGCACGTTTAATATCACGACAAACAGATATCCCGTTGTCGACGGTGCAGGAGATATTGCGAAAAATCCTGAAATTTTATCCGTATAAGATAACACCCATTCAAGAATTGCTCCCAGGGGACAGAAATACCCGATTAGAGTTTGCTTTGAGATTTTTGGCTCGATTGAAAGTGGATGACGAGTGGCCGTGGCGGATATTATGGAGCGATGAAGCTCACTTCCATGTGCACGCTGATATCAACACACACAACTGCCGTATTTGGGCTGATACAAATCCATACGTTGGTCAAGAGACCCCCTTACATTCGCCGAAAGTCACAGTTTGGTGTTGGTTTGCTGCTTCTTTTATCTTCGGCCCATACTTTTATGAAGAAGTTGGTAGAAATGGACTAGTGACTTGTTCTGTCAATTCTGACGGGTATGCCGATATGCTCGAGAACTTTGTGATACCTCAACTGCAGCAAAGAAATTGTATCGATTCTACCATTTTCATGCAAGATGGTGCGCTACCGCACATCGGACGTCGGGTGAAGGATGTCCCGCGTCAACATTTCACAGATGCTAGAGTAATTAGTCGCGCATTTCCCATGAATTGGCCTCCGAGGTCCCCTGATCTGAATCCTTGTGATTTCTGGTTATGGGGCTACCTGAAAAGCATTGTGTATCAAGGACATGTTCCTGACATTCCTGCCTTAAAAGATCAAATAACGTTACATATCAGACAAATGAATGCCGATATGCTGCGAGCCACCGTCGAAAACCTCGTGTACCGCATGCAATTAGTGGAACATCAGGCTGGTGGTCACCTTGAGCCAAATTTGTAGGCTGCTATAATAACCGTTATTTATCAAGTTTACAAATAAATTTTCTTTTTATACATGTTTGTTTTCTTTCACACAATTTTAAAGCAAAGGCTAAAATTTTTCTGCAGCAGCAACCCCCATTAATTTTAGCTACGTCCACACTGCAGCCGTCAAAGTTAATTGAAGTTTGGTGCACTTGGGCATAAGGATCTTTGAATTTAATAAATTTTCAGAAAATAAAAAAAAAAATAATTTAAAGTTGTCTTCACAAGTATAATCTTTTCCTTTACGCTTGTTTACATGATTACAAATTAAAATAAAAAAGAACATATTAAGGAAAGCAAATCTAAAATTCTTTGAGGATTCTTACTTTTATAATGATGCATTACTTAATATTATGAAAGTATTATTTTTGCTTATGACCTGGCAACTCTATGTTTTTGTAGCTGTTGAATTTAAACAGAATGACAATAACTTTCTTTCAGATATGTTAAAAATACTAATAACCAATTTATAATGTTTCAGATATATAAACATATTTGTATTATATAGACAAATAAAACAAGAAGAAGATAAAACATCACGAAAAGATTTTACAATTCTCCATATTTACGAAAATTGTAGATTCTTTTCTTGATCTCTTCAAATCCTGGCCTCTGTTTTCGTTAATAATACATGGAATACTATGCAAATATTTGCATTAGGAATAAAAATTGATATTTTTCAGTTATGTGTGAATTCAGTAGTCTCATTCTCTTCATAATCTTTGTTTAAAATGAATTAAAATTGAAGAAAATTAATTAAAGCGTAAAAAAGTAATTCTTATTTGGTATTTACATTTTTCTCTTAATTGAACAACTGTTGTGTATTTTTTTAAATATTCATTGTATTATCAATGGCTTTTTTCCTTTACTTAAGGAAAGAATTACATAACCCAATTGTTATGCAAGCCTGAATATTAATCAGTGCTTAGACGTAAACGCTTTCTTTATTATGGTATTGAATGGCTTCTTTGCAGAAGCAACCTGTCTTTGAAGGAGAGGAAAACAGAAGGTTGAGGGACGTTGTTGGGGCATTGGTGAGGGGGATGAGGGCGTCCGCTCCGGAAGGGTCTTCTCTATTATTGAAGAAAGTCGCCACTATCGTCACCCAAATGCCCATTTAGGTTGAGTCGGCTCTAATCTGGCGGTAATCAGTGCATCCAAGCGGGTCGGAGACGACCCCTATGAGAGAGGGGGCGGGGAAGACACGCATGCGTGGTGGGTTGATGAAATAAACCGTGAAGACAACTACTATCGGAGTACCCTAAGCACGATGCTACGGAAGTCCGTGAAGGCCATCTAACGAGCAGCAGCATCGATATTAAATAACAGATTTTTACATAATCTATTCCTTAAATAAAAATTTAAATTTAATTTTTTAATTTAATTTTAATTTACACTATTAAGGAAAGCTTAAAAGTTTCCTGTAAAAATATTAAAATCTAATTTATTAGTAGAATGTAGAAAATATACATTTATAATACTTTCTGCTTTAAAATGACTGCGACTACAACATAAAAATAATTTATAATTCTTTTAAAAATAAATTTAAATAAAATAGCTGAAGAATTTTAGTTCTACATTTCAGTATAATAAGTTAAGGAATGAAGCGAGCTTGTTTAAAATGAAAACTTTAATTGTAATTTATTTTCAAAGGCATCTTCGTTACATTTTCTGAAAATGTTACAATATTGGTCAGCCATAATCCAATACAATAACATAACTTTGTGATTTCGTTGTGATCATAGAAATTATCTCTTACAAAAAGATCAACAAGACTAGACTGAAGCCTGTTGCTGTATGTGTTCTCCCGACAGAACCTATAATCTCGCTTAAAATGATATGCTCTTAAGTATCAGATTTTATGATAATGGATTAAGAATGTGATTAAGAATTTAATCTTGATGGATGACAGTCCTCGCACACCTTAGTAGGCAACAGTTTTAAAGGCTAACGTTTCTAATGACGGTTTCTCCTGCATACTTAGAACTCAATCCCATTGATCATCTATGGGAAGCCTTGGGAGACATATTTCATAAATTATAAATTATATTCTACAAAATTTCGTAAAATGCGCATTATATGATTTCATTAATTATGCAGTGCATTACTTTGAAATACATAAAAATAAGTTGTTTTAAAAATAAAAATAAAATTCTTAAAAGATTTCTAAGTTTAATCATATTTTTTATTAATGGCTTAAAAATAAAACATAAAATATCAGTGAACTTTTTCATTCGACTATATTTTTTAATGATTGTAATATGAGTTGTAAATTACGTTTAATTTAAATTTTTATTTTTTTATTTTTATTTTTATTTGATTAATAATTTTTGTTCTATGTTTTGTTAATTTCAGTAAAATAAGTGTTTAAGTAACTTATAGACATATAACTGTGATTTTCAATTGTGTATAAATTTTAAATATATGTATGAAACGTTTTTAAAACTAGGTAACTAAAACAGTCAATGCATAGGATTATTCAAATTTAAAAAGTAATGCCTTGATCGATCGGTTGTGGTTATTTACATTGAAACAGGAAGGATGCTATGACGATGACGTGACTGAAATTTACAAACACATTTCATTTCAAACAGAAGAAGTGGCATCGACTAATGGACCACCACGGGATCAAGTACAAAAGAAAAGAGAGGAAATAGCAAATTCAAAATGGGCTATTGGTGTTAGAATGAATGGAAGAAAAAAAAACAACCACACGAAACATTTTGAGACATCACTTAAGGCCAGTTTTCACTACGATCTCTCTTGCTAAGTGGAACTTGAAAGAGCAAAAGAGCAAAAATACCAGAAAGAGCCTAAAATAACAATAAGTTAATGAAAGCAGAAAACTCCTGCAAATATACATACGTATCAGTCTACAAATGAACGAATAAGTAATAAATGAAAAGAATAGGAAACAGTAAGCATCATTAAGGAGTTGCATTTAAGTAGGTACATTTCTATTACTTTGTTTATTACTATCATTTTTTTTCTGAAATTTAATTTCAATCAGACCCATGTTTACTCTAATATCTCTGCTAAAATATTCACTAACAGAAATTTCTCAAAAGACCTTGGATTATTTATAAGGATATTAATTGTACATTTCAGTTATGTAATAAGTCTTAAAAATAGTATCTTTCAATATTTTCCAATAAATGCTATTATTAAAACAACTTGTTTAACCAAAAATGAGAACAAAAAAATAGGAAAACAAGTGATAATATTTAATCAGTCAATAATTAGTTTTCATCCAATGCTAATAGCGATGTAACTAGATAACCTCGAGCCCCAGCACAAAAACATTATGCAAATCAAATGAACAAAGCCTAGGAAACTTTGGCAAAGCACATCCTATACATACATAATTGTTTATATATGCTAAGAATGTATTTTCTTAAAACTTTTCTGCGGCTTATGCAAATTTCATTTAAGGGGAGACTTCATGGGTTTTTTTTTTCCATTACTGTTTGGATCTACGACCAACAGAATGAAAATATGGAAGACATTACTAATTTGTATGTTTTACCGTAATGTATAACATTCTTTTTGCTATAATGCTATGTAATAGTCAGAGGTTTATATCGTTACTTCTTAATTCGTTACCCTCATAATAAGGGAGGCAGGAATTTAAAGAATGCTCTTATCACCTCATAAATCTAGTACAGTACTTATAAGACTACTTCAGAAATTAGTCATCAGATCCTGCTCGATCTCTGACCCAGATGCTGTTGCATCTCCTTCACATTCAACTGTTAAGTCATTGATCATTATTGACATTTAAAATTTTACAATTTCACAAAATTTGACAAAATGTGTTGGATAATTTGCACATTGAATAAAATATATAAAACAGTTTTGAAGCAAACAGACATTTTTATTTTTTTAAAAGATAAATAATAATCAGTTACAACTGAGTATACATCCCTCTTTAAAAAATTATATTAAGTTTTTGATGATCCATTCTTGGATTTCATTTGAATTCGAAAGGTTAAAAATTAGGAAGTCATATTAATTAGTTTTCTTCACTTTTAACGGTATATCTTCAAAATATCTAATTTTTTTTTTTCTTAACTATAATGAGAGACTAGATGGATGTTTGTACAATCAAATATCTATATCCGGTTTATCTTATCTCTCTTCTTTATTTTCTCTAATTTCTCTTGAATTTTCAAGAAAGATATATCATCCCATTTTTTATTACAGTCGTTGAAAATTTATAAGAACAGTGTAATTATACTTAGCTCCATCAAACAGCGCTTGGGATGAATAAGTGACTGTCAAGAACTGTATGATAAAATTCGCTGTCATCCAATCAGAATAGTGAAGAAGCTTTCTTTCTAAACTGAGTATTGACTGTCAATTGGCACTAAAATTATTAATGTTTCTTCGCTGTAAGTTTCAAAAAGTTTTGCCTTAAATATTATATTCAAGAAATAATCATAATCTTAAAAATATCGATGAAGGTAAACAGGACAGCAGATGACCTTAATTTTCGCATTAGAAAAAAAGAAAAGAAAGCCTGGAACATAACAAAGAGTTAATAGAAAATAAGTAATTTAAGAGAACAAAAAATCCTTGAAATCACTGCTTCAAGAACGTTCAAAGAGAATTAGGTTTGTTGTTTCCTTGTTGATTCATATATCCAAACATGAGATATAAAACGTTTTTTAAGAAAAGTTAGATGAAGTGCACTGTAGTCCTTTTCCTTGACACAACTTAGATACGATGTTGCACTCTGTATGGGAAGAGATGTAGAAATTAAAATTACTTAAATTAGCTTTTTAGCTTCCATCGCTTTGTTTACACTATATATATACTTCTTTGATAAAGAAATAGTTGCACCTGCAAGGAATGATGCCAACGAATGAAACTTAGAAATTCACGTAAATGAATAAATTTATTTGCCAATCCGAATGACGATCGTCGAGAAACGACGTTAGATTTCGCCTATTATAAAAAGGAGTTAAATGTTAAGGCTCAGACACAGACGCTGTTTTTAGATGTACAAGGCCCCTTTTAAATTAATAAATTAAAAACTTATTAATTAAAAATACACAGGGTGTGTTTTATGTAAATTTATATCAGTGTTTCTGAAACTTATCGGCCAAAAGAAATTCATTCATCTAATAGAATTAAAAAATAAGACTAGCTGACATTATTTAAACAAAGGAAAAAAATAATCTATATAAAAGCCGAGGCCCCTAGGCACAAAGCCTGGATAGTCTATACCTAAAACCGCCTTGTCCAGACAAAAATATGTCATAAGAGGATTCTCCTTCGACTAGCTCCATCATCATCGTTTTTTTGTTATCTATACCATGAATGAATCACACTGTTGAATCAGGCTTCTATTCACGTCTGCCATCAACTGTACATCGTTCTCGTATCTGTTCTGATGTGGTTGGACAGATTATCTTCAGTGATGAGTCTCGCTTTTGTCTTAAGACAGATGACCACTATGTTGGAGTTTGAATAAAACAGAAGCAATGGAATATTAAGGCACCGTTCTTGTACTTCATACAAGAATTGAGTGCAAAATGCCATCGTCAATGTTAACCTTTTTCCTCTACTGGTTATTACAAGAAGCTTAAAAGCAAATAGAATGTCATTCATTATACTAATCTTCTTGCCATTTTATTAAGGACAACGCCGAGCTGTACACTGTTGTTTTGGTTTGAAATTATTTTGTATCATCATATCATTTATTTTTACAAGCCAAGTTTCATGCCAATTCGATATCTATTCCAGGTGCATTTTTTTTTTGTTAAAGAGGACAGATAGATAGAGAAATGCGCTAAATACAGAAATTCACATAGCTTAAGTAAGGATTGGTATTAAATAAAGCCTTCAGATTCGGTTTTTGTTGTTGTTGTTTTTTTTATATCTTGTAATCTAATCTATGTTGTAGAAAGGTCGTCTGTTTATCGTTTCTGGATATATTTCAAAACATAAAAAGTTACGACGATAAAATTTTTTACGTAATAGTAGGATGGGACACT
Source organism: Thereuonema tuberculata (assembly GCA_023159025.1). Classification (NCBI taxonomy): domain Eukaryota; kingdom Metazoa; phylum Arthropoda; class Chilopoda; order Scutigeromorpha; family Scutigeridae; genus Thereuonema; species Thereuonema tuberculata. The sequence goes on from JAFIDM010009631.1 coordinate 181,502,112, forward strand.
CATTAATTAACAGCACTTTTGTCAGCTTCATCTACTGTGCGGAACTTGATTTATAGTATGATTTTTAGCTGTACAAGTGTAAGGCAATTTTCTTTTCTGTATAACAATTCACGGACTTTCCTGCACAGCATTCAAAGAGTTCGCTCTGCTTTGCTTCGTAGGAAGAAATCAATGGAAATACACAAATTACGTAAGAGATTTTATGATATGCTGTTTTTGATGTTTTCTTATTTCCTCTGGGCACTTTCTAAATCTTCTATATTAAAAAAAAAAATTCTCTCGCCATAAAAGCATAAACTAAGTAAGAATGAAAATAAGTTCCAACAATGTAACATACTGTTCTGATTGTAGTATAAAGAATCTGTAGATTGTTCACTTTTTGTTTGCAGACCTTAAATGATTTCGCTTATCTTTCGCCATCTAACTTTATCTAGTTTAGTTTCCTGTCCTGTGATTGGCAGAAAAAAAAATCAAAATTTTGTACGGATTGTATTTAATTTTTGTTAATTAATTAATTAATTGTACACATATTTATTTATCTGTATGTTTTTGATACACTCATTTGTAATTATTATTCTGATTTACAAGGCAGAATCAGAATCAAAACTTACAGTGGCCTATGAACTTCTGAATAGTCGTAATGAAAGCATTCATTTATAAATTTATTTTTAAGCAGGTTTGTTACTTATTTGTCATTTTCAGCATAATTACATTCTCGAAACCTACCAATAAACTTTCTTTCTTTACTTCATCAATTTCACATCAGAGGCAGAGAAATACATGTTCTGCATGTGTAAATTAAAAATTAATTAATAAATCATTACATTTATTGTTGTAATATTTCTATGAAGTAAACTTTTAGAATATCGTTTTATTAAGTTTGGTGGGATAGGTTAGAAATAGTTCTTTTGATATTCTATTTCACAAGCCATTCTCAAACTTTGTCTAAGTGGCGGAAGTTAACTTCTTATAATGAATATTACACACATTAAAAATGGACCTAGTGTTTATCAGTGCAAAGCGACATCTCCGAACAGCTGTTTCTCGGTAATTTGCCAATCATCAACGGAGAGTAGCCGCATAAAACCCTTAGGTCCAGTTACGGAGGTGGGTATTAGTTAAGGTGGAAAAAATTAAAATTTCGAATCATTGTCTTTAATATTACTAAATGAAATAAGAATTATCTTATTAAAAGTAAAAGGTAAATAAAATTAAAACTACTTGTAAACTAAGAAATATACTCACTAATGCGTCTTTTTGTGCAATTTTTAATGTTAATTTCATTAATTTGTTATTTTATTAATGAGAATTTCATCGCAGAGATTTCTACGTTTCTTCAAGATTTTTTCCCTTTAATTACCAGTGTGTAACAATAATTAAAGTGTACCAATAATTTTTAATTAAACTAATTATGTAGACTTACGCATCGTTTTTTGAAGTTTGCTTTGACGTAGTTTTCTGTATCACATTCTTTCATCATTTAGTAAATCAATTATTACAGTGGTGCCCAACCTTTCGTAATATGGGGGCCAAACTTGACTTTGCTGTGAATCTCGCGGGCCACAATGTGGCGGAATCTCCTATTCAACAACCAAAAAAAACACCAAATATGTACGTGAATATAGGAATAAAAGAGCGGGCCACATGTAACACCTTCACGGGCCGGATATGGCCCGCGGGCCATAGGTTGGGCATCACTGAATTATTAGCTCTTTCAATTTATTCCCTGTTTAAATAGTTTCATTTTTATTCATTTGGCACGATAAATTCTTGATATTTAATTTGTTATAAAAACTTAGAACAATGGTTTACATCTTGATTTTATACTTATACATATTTACATATAACTATAAAATCATGTTGTAAACCAGTGTTCTAAGTTTTCATAACAAATAAAATAACAAGAAATTATTGTGCCGAAAGAACAAAAATTTTTGTTGTTGTTAACACTAGAAAAATAATTGGAAGCTTTAAGAACCCCCACCTACCAATAATCTACTTCTTACTTTAACCATTGCATATTGTTATTCCATATTGACGATAGTATTTCGGCTCGCAGTGTTCGCTAACCTCCTGAAAGGATGCTTGTTCCCATGTATCTATCTTGTTGCATATTATTTCAAATAATGAATTCTGACAAATCGTGCAGTTACCAGTTTTACCGCAGTAGTAGGTCAATCGAATCTTTAGACACGATCATAATTTCTTCTTTCTTTTTTTCTTATATATTTTTTTAAATAAATTAGAAGATAATACATCACTTTGTTTTCCATATTCAGTTTTATTTCCATTAGTTTTTGCAATAATTTAAAGGTTTTAGCCTTTCCTTGAGACCTGAATAGCTTATTTAACTATCGTACCATTAACACGCTCGTCTTTTATTATTATTATTAGTAGTAATATTTCTAGTAGTAGTAAGGTTTCATAATTAACTATTTTATTTATGTCATTAATCTTGAGCGATTTATAATTATTGTGTAATTATAAGTAGGCTATGGATTTACCTTTATGCGTTTTTGGAATGAGATTTTTATTTCTATGGCAAATCTTAACATTCAGATAATAATGATTTGTTTTGAGTAATAACAGAAGAATGTACATTACACTAATAACAATAATAATAATTATTATTATTAGGAAAGTTTTACGTGCACTGAAGTAATTTGAAGACATATGTGGAGCCGTACACCTGTATAAGATAAAGAAAATTTTAATTACAAAAATTAAATAATACAACAGTTTCGCCAAACGAGAGCTGGCTTTCTCAAGTAAAATTTTACAACTTGGAACAGTCAATTTAAAGATATTGTAACAGGAAGTTGTGCCTTCTGGGAAGTTTTTTTGAGATGCATGTTGGGTAGGCTTAGTACGACCTCGCTGCCCCCAGAGTGGCCAAGAAGAACCTTCAAGGAAGCCCCGTAGAATTGTGACGTCAGTCTACAACTGTCTTGAGCGTCAGTTCTCGTTGTTGCCACGGCAACCAGGAAGCTTTTAAACGTCGTGGACCTGTTAACATGAAACTATTGTTTTTGGATTAGTAAAAGTTCGTTAACAATAAAATATTGAAGTAAACTAAAATAACAGAGGGGCATATTTATTTATATATTACTGAGGTGATTTAAATGACAAAACATATTTAAAGAAATGAAAATGAAAAATTAAAAACTTTTTTTTTTTTTTTCCAAAAATTTAAAATTAATCTTTAAAACCTTTAAAACTTAAAATCTTTAAGAAACAAAGAATTCTAAGAGGGCAATAACTAAGTGTTCTTTTTATATACTTTCTTATTTTTCTTCTTGGACACGCATGGATGGTACTGATAAAGATGAATTGTAAGTATTCGGCAATGTCAATATAAAGTATGTTTCCAAGCACTTTCTGTGGAATTCGGCAAGGGATCTCGCTAGTATGCGTCCATTGTTGAAATCAATGCCATGGGACATCCTACTTGCGTGATTATATGTACTGTTCATTCCGGGATTTGTAGGCTCTGCGGTGGTCCCCAGCCTCTCGGCTAGATCCCTCTGGGTCTGCCCAACATAAAGACACGGGTGGTTTATACACTGCAGCGCATAAACTACTCCAGCGTTGCTAACATCCCGTTTGGCATTATTTCTGAAGCATGCCGTTGTAGTTGATTTGGCCGCAGAAGTTATAGAAATGTTATGAGGTCGACAAATCTTACGAAGCTGGGGGAAGATATGTGGATAGTAGGTGACGGAGACAAATTCCAGACGTGATTCTAGATGTGTTGCTGCTGGTGAGTTGTTGTAATGAGCACTTATAACCCTTTTGAAATGTTTATCAATGAAGCCACATGGGTTATCATTGTTGAGAAGTATTTGTTTAGCTTTAGCCAACTCAAGATTGAATGCTTCTAAAGAACTTGATATTTGTAGCTCCTATGCAGTAACATAGTGATGATATTAATCTTAAACGATAAAGGCACTTGTGAGTTGAAATTGAGAGTGATGCCAGCATTGGTGGGTTTGCGGTAAACAGAAGTATGGAAGCCATTATCATGGCGCTTTATGTAAACATCTAAATATGGAATACCTCCGTTTCCTTCCCTTTCAATTTCAAATTGAACATCTTGGCATATCTGGTTAAATACATCCAAAATACCGTAGAGAATGGAGGAATCTGCGTAAAGAAGAATGTCATCAACGTAACGTATGAAAAGTGGAATGTTAACTTGCCCTATATCTAGGAGTTCTAAAGCTTTATCTTCGATATAAGACATAGTCCATTCCGCCAGGAGTGTAGATGCCGCTAAGCCCATAAAAAGTCCTTCACTTTGCTTGTAGCACTTATCCTGAAAAGAGAAATATTGCATATCATATAATGCTGTGATTAGAGGTTTTAATTTTCGAAATGTAACCTGTTGCATAAAATGAGAGCTGTTTTTATTTATTATATATTCCAAAGCTTCAAACACTAATTCCTTATTTATAGATGTAAATAGAGCAATGGCGTCCATGGAGCAAAATTCATAATTATCTAAGAATTGTAATTTCTTGATTCTTTCACATACTTTGACACTATTCTGAACACCATAAATTGGTCTTACGTTCAAATTTTTCATTTTCTTATAAATATGCTTTGAAAGTAATTCAATCGCCGAGTTCTTACAGTTAATAATCGGCCGAATGGGATATGTGCCGTTTTCATGTTGCTGCTTATGTAACTTCCTTTTACAATATCTTTAAATTGACTGTTCCAAGTTGTAAATTTTACTTGAGAAAGCCAGCTCTCGTTTGGCGAAACTGTTGTATTATTTAATTTTTGTAATTAAAATTTTCTTTATCTTATACAGGTGTACGGCTCCACATATGTCTTCAAACAATAATAATAATTTCACGTTTATAAAAATTAATTTAACCGCTTTATTTATGTATTGTTATCTAGACACATCTTACCTAGACTCATATGTCTTCAGTAAATCCTTCTTAAAAGAAATTTTCATGAGATTTCTTTTAATTTTGATAATCGTTGAAAACTGATAAATATTTATTTTTATGCCTCAAAAAAATTCGAATTTCGTTAAGGATCAAGTAAAATGGAGCTCATTTGTTTTGGAAGAAGTTGTATGTATGTGTGTAATGTACTAAAATTGAACATTTGGTTGAAAAATAATTACTTAATTTATTATCCGAGTAAATTAAATGATTTTAATTTTCTCGGATAATAGATAAAGTAATTATTAAGTAATTACATGATTGGTATGACATAACAGTTGACTTGATTCATAGGCTTGAATTGTTAGAGAACAATGGTAAATCATCTGTCATTGTAAATTTCTTGTGCGTCAAAACTAAAGAATGACTTGTCCACGTAGACTTTAAAACAGTCTTTATATAAAAAAATTTATATTTCGGGGAAAGGAAATTACAAAAAAAATTCTACAAAATAGATAGGAAAGAGAAATAGATATCTACTTTTCCAAAGCAGCAGCTCACCCTCCTGATCGATCATGTAACAAAAATGACCTTATTGGTTAATTATTGATTATCTATGAGTATGAAAACTGTCCTGTTTACAGTCCTTCTTTATCTTTCTATTTTTCTATACTGCGCTTGTAATGCTCAATAGGTATTAGGAGGACTGCGGATAAGACAAACTTACATTTTTATCTTATTTTTTTTTAATTTTTATATAGCTTTAGTAGTACAGTATTTTTAGTTTAGTATTTAGAAAGAAGCTAAAAATGAAACAGTATTTAAAAGAGTTACTAAGATTGTTCGACAGTTGAATCAGATCAACTTCTTTCGTTTAATTCAGTAATTTGGGAATATTTAATCTATAGTCAGTAATTGTTTGAAATTCAACGCTTGAGAATATCTAAGAGAATTCCTCTATAGACTATATCATATTATTTTTTTTTATTATTATTGGACAATTTTAAAATTGTTATAAAATTTACAATGTTTTAAAAATGTGAACAATTTTGTAAAATATAAAAAAATTCAATTATTATTAAAATGTGAAACATACATAATTCTAAAATTGTTTAGATATAAAGATGGTTTGATTGATTCGAGAGATTACAAAAAAGTTTCACAATTTGTTTCAAAAAAAATAATAACTACAAGTAGCTGCTTTGTATGTTTGAATATGAAAAAATACATGTCAGTCTACTAATAAACTTGAGTGTTGTCTGTCAGTTTGTTTCAAGTGAAAATATTTTAACTAATCGCTTATTTGAGGTCTCTGTTCAAAGTCAGTGAAGTAGTTTTCGAAAAATTATTGAGTTATTGAAATTAATTAGTGAAAGCAATAGGGTTGCAATAAATCAAATCAGATTTATAAACCCAAGCCCACTTGGAGAGAGAGATCAACAAAGGAAGCAGCACTTGATTAATTGCGGCATTTTATTAAATACTTAGTTGATAGGTTCTTATTACCAGTAGGGATTATAAATTAACGTATGGGTTTATTTGTGAATGGTAAAGGATTTTAAATTAAGATTTAAATCTTAACCTTCTTGAATGCTGATTTTGAAAAAAAAAATACTCTGTTTTAAATAAACCTATCGTTAGTGGAGCAATTGGTCCAAACTTTGGGAGGATTTTTTAGCAGTGGAAGGTTCCTGGAAAATAACCTCCCCTCTTTCCACCTCCCTACACCCTCATAACTATTCCAATGAGAATTACATTGCTATTAACTTCATGGATTATCGTTCATTAATAGAACAACTTTAAATTTAATTTGCATAAATCTAAGCTACTTAAATAGGTAATGTAATTCTTTGCTCGCCAGATTCTGACTAACTTCATAATAGCGAAATTTAAAAAATAAAAAGATTGGAGATATATTGGAATATTGGAGATAATTTATTACAGCTACAATATTGCCTTTCAAACGATATAGAAATATTCTTTGATTAAAAGATCAAATTAATTGAAGATGATAATAATATTTGTTATTGTCATAGTTTAAAGTTGTTTTATTTTGTCAAAACTAAACTATATGCATATTAAAACTGTAATTAACTCTTTTTAATATTGAAGTTTATTTTCTTCTTGAAATTCAGAATGAAAAAAAAAATCCTGTTGATTTGATAACAGAGTTGATTTGTTGAAAATATGAAACAAATGTAGAAATGTTTTTAAAATTTTTTAAGTATTTCTGTATTGTTCACTTTAAAACAACAACAATTAAAAATGTCGTTCCTTTATCCTTTAGTATTAGTGTATGATTAATATGAAATATAAAATAACAGATTTTGATTGTTATGTTCTTCCATCGTCACTTAGATTTATATAATTTATAAATGATTGTTCTTTTTAGCAACTAATTTATCCACAGATAATATAGGTTAAATGTTAAAGTGAAAATATCAAGATTTTTAAATTTATTAAACGTATCTAACAATTCTATTCATATCTCAACTATGATTAAAATATTTCTTTATTCTTTAGTAAATTTTCGCCGTATTAAATCAGGACACTTAAATCAGAATTAAAGTGTTTGGATTTCTTAAAATTCAAGAAAATTTACTAAAGAATATATGCAGTGGAGATGTAAATAAAATTATTAGATATACAACATTGGTTTTTAAAGAATTTAGTAAAAAAAAAATAGAATATATACGAAACTATTTAAATGTTAAATTTCAAATTATGTATTAATTGTTAATTGTAAGTCTTGTTTTGTAAAGAAAATTGCTTGATCTTGGCAAATTAATTTTAACTTTATTTTGGCCTTATTTCTAATATGTATATTTTAATAATTATTTTGTTTTTGTCATACAAAATAATATTTACAATAAGTTTATTTTGTGGAGAAACATAGTCCTAATTTTTGCTAACTGCTGATAAAGTGATGTATAGTGGAATGATTCAGGGTTGTGAATATTTTAAGATCAAAGAAAACTAAATTATGTGGCCCATCAACTTCTAAAACAAAGGGAAGCGAATTTAAAAAAAGAAAAAAAAAAGTGTTCCAAATTCAAACTTTCAGCCATTCAAACAATACTTTTTTTGTTTGATCATCAGGAAGGAAAACAGTAAATTATGGGATAAATTCCTCAGGATCTTATCGTTTCATCGAGAGAACAAAGATAGACAGAGAGATTCAAGCTTAAAAATAAACAAAACAAGTGCGAGGAACGGTCCGCAGCTGCACTGTATACATCGGCGCTGGCCTGCGGGCGCCTCCGTACGAGCGGATCCCCTCCCGGGTCACGTGGCTTGCCCGATGCACGTGGTGCTGTCAACGTCCAAGCAGCCACATAGAGGCAAGTTGTTTGTGAGACGCATGCAGATGCTAGTAGGAGAGAGCGTGTGTTTGCTTCCGCTGTGGTCGGGGGTTGCGAGGTAGCGTGAGACGAGTGGATGTGTGCCTGACAGCGAGAGGATACGTACACTGTTTCGGAGCGTCGTTCACCCAATTAGGACCCGTTATTTCACCCTTTTCCGACGATGTTGGTGCATCGAGCAGGTTGTCGACTTTAAAACCTGTCATGAGCATTGTTTGCCGATGGACCACAACGTGAGGGAGTGAATGGGTTTACAGTGATAACCAATCGTCACTTCATTGCAAAAGGTTCCTAACTTTTGATTCGGTGCAACTTAACGTGATTTGTCATCGACTGACAGTCGCCTAAACCTTTCGTCAAACTTTTCTTCGAAGATTTTCGTTCTCAGACAACCGTGTTCTTTTTGAGAAAGGAAACTTTCTAACTAACAAACAACGAACAGATTTGACCTAAACAACCGCTTCAACACCCGAGGTCCCGAAGCACAATCCGCATGTTTCCGTGATTGGAGTTAGGATGGCCGGATCACAGGAACCGGCTGCCGCTGCGGTTCTTCTACTGCTGCTGCTGCTTGCTGTCGCCGCGGCAAAGTCCGGCGAGGAGACGGCAGCCTCCCAACAAAAGCAACGGGAAACCCTGATACAACACGCGGTGCAGAGACTACTCGGCATGAAGCAGGAGAGGGGCAGCCGAGAGGGAGGTAACTCGCCTCCACCACCGCCGCCTTACATGCTCGAACTATACGAAAAGTACCGGCGGGAAGGGGCCAGTGGTACCAGAGGCAATACAGTCCGAAGTATTGTGGCAGCAAGAGGTCAGTAAACAGTTTTCTATTCCTTCATCTAAAAAATTTGTTTAGAATAATTTATTTGCAAAGTTTTTTTTTTTTTCATCATTAACTTATTATTTTTCTCCCTCGAAAAAAAAGTATGAAATTCAAAGGGAAAAATACGCTTTTGATTAAAATTTAATCCAAATCGGAACCAAAGGTTAGCCTATAAATAATCCATGTATTAAAATAATCTGTTAATGAAACAATAATTTAACTAAATATGAATATCAATGTCAATATTTCGAATAATTATTACAGAAATGGAGATAATATACAGAAAATAATTTTATTACGTTACAGTTATTTCGTACTGGAAATTTTTCTTAATGTTATTTTTTTTACGTAATTCTTGTGCAACAATATCTTTAAAACAGAATTAAGATCTAACTTTAAAAGAACAAAAGAAATGTAACTTTTCTTCATTTCTATCATTAAGATTAAATAGTTATTGAATATATTAGACAATGAGGTTTTTTATTTAAAAAATAACTAAATAAAAAATTTAATGTTATTGGTATGTTAATCTGCAAAATATCAAACAGGAAAAATATTAAAAATGAATAATGATCTTTAATGATGATAAGGTCTTTTTCTTAATTCAACAAATGAAGTATTTAATAGTAAGAAGAGATAGTGAAGAGAGGGTATACATTTTTTAGAAACTCAACTCCTAATGTTTAGCAATTATTTCAAAATATGTTTAAATACCTAATATTAAAAAAAAAAAGGAAAAAAATGGTTTTCCGTGAATAGTTTCTTTTAAGTTAAATAGATACAATATAAAGAAATCAACGACTTTGGTTAAGAATTTTCGATGTAACATTTTAATATTTATATTACTGAAATATGAATTGATAATAAATAATATGTAGTTTGTTTGAATTTTTCGAATTAATTCTTTAAACTAAATCATTACAATTAATTTGTTGATATTAATATGTTCAATACTAACATTTTGTATTTAATTTAACAGTAATAAAAATGAATTATGAGTCTGTGTTACAATTCATTGTTTCTTTGGGAAAGCAGTTGTTTTAGTTTTGTAGTTTATAGTTTTTGTCAGAGGAAACGTAAGCTTCTATTTAACTAACTTTCTTTTCTCTCCTAAAGAAACATAACACTCATATTCCTGACAACGGCCATATCTTAATCGTCATCTCCAACATATGTTTTTAATTTCGGCAAATTCTCTCCGCCGAAATATCTTCCATTTGTGCGGGAGAGATCCTTATTAAAATAACTAAACGCATCCCTTGTCAGATCTCGTAAGCTGTGTTCCATCTTTGAAGACTCATCTTATGTGAGGCATCGAATTAAAGAAGATTAGTCCGTAATTTCAATTGACCGCTGGAGAGAAACAAATCATAAAATTTAAATGAGAAAACTTATTTATAACTTAAAAGGTTTGGCTGAAAGGAAATGTTTGTTTAAACTAGAAAAATTGATATTTATCTTCTTAAATATTTTTTCGAAACAAAAAAGTAAAAATAAATGAACATAAGTACAAAACTGCAAAAACCAAAAAGAAAAGAATTAAGAAAGAAAATAGATTTAAAAATATGTATATCTATCTATCTATCAAAAAAAAACTTTTTTTTTTTGACAAACTTGAAAGTTTAGCGAATTATTAAACCAGATGACTAATTGTTACTCTGATTGATGGACAATCAGTTTACAATTGTTGTAATATTGTCAGAATACAGAGTATTACATCCTAACTTCAATAATGTTTTGAACTTTAATTTATGTTAAAAATGCAATTTTTTATTTTTTAAAATGTATTTAGAAAATGAAATAAACAAACTAGTGTTAAGCTAATTGTTCTTGTTAATAGACAGCTTTATTGATTTATAGAATATAAATAATTTGATTATAAGGAAATTAGAGGTAGGTGTTAATGAGCATTAATTAATCAAAGCTCATTGTATCGAATAATTAATTTTGTAAATATATAAAATTAGTTTACCTGATAATGACAAGTAATGATTTTAATATATAGTCATTCTGTAAATCCTTCTTTCTTTACTTTATTTCAAAAATTTTTAATCCAAATAACAGTTAATTTTTTTTTGTTTTCATTCAGAAGCTAGTATTTTTTTAAAATTGATATATATATGTGTATCAATTTTAATTGTTATGCTACATTATTTTGTCCATATAGTTTTGTAATTTTTTTTTTTTTTTTTGATTGGAATATGAAAACTCAAAAAGAAAAAAAAAAGAATAAGAATTAAATCTGATAAAATGATTTTTTTCAAACCAACAAAATACGAAAATTTAATCATTTCATAAAGAAAAGGCAATAAGGAAGAACGAAAGATTAAAAATGACAAACTAATTGCTTTCATTGATATTAATATCAGGTAAACTAGTTATATGTTTGTTTTTTTTTTGTTTTTTTTTTGGCCCAATTAAAAATGAAAATCAACTCATTGAAATTTGTGTAATTTTTTTTAGGAAAAAAGAAAAAAAAATATTAATCTAAAATAAAATCATTCTGAAATTTTTCATAACTTTATTATAAATCCCCGATCTTATTCATCAAAATTAATTGACTGTTAACTTTGGAAAGCTTCGAAAGTTTTCTAAGTGAAATTCTGAATTTAAGGGTGAA
>JAFIDM010009631.1:181514217-181573476 GCA_023159025.1 Thereuonema tuberculata
AAAAAAACATTTTCTACATTTTTTTTTACTTTATTCTTGTTTATTTTTTACAAACTTTTCTTACTTTTTTCAATGTTTTTGTAGTTTGAAGGGACTTTTTTTTCTATGTGTTCATTTGATAATTGTATCTGTCTTGCTTTCAAAGATAATTCAGCTGGTGAGGGCTGATGAGTTCGAAACAGCTGTCTTGGAGTCCCATTAAATAAAAATAGATACAAATGTTAGAACTATACTTCTTAAACTTTTTCTTAACAAAAAAAAAAAGAATTCTCTTTGATACTGATGAGAAGGGTTTTTTTTCTTACATTTTATCCATCCGCATTCATTTCTTCAATATCTTCGCGTTTCAAGGCTTACAAAATTCCATTCGATTTTGTCGATATAAAGCTATAAATAAAATACAGAAACTTTTTTTTCAGGATCCCAAGGCGAAAAAAAAACCCTACAAGTTTGCTGAAATCCTGGCAAAAACCTTTGAACGATGTAAATTTCTTATGGTATCACTGATTCTGAAACCAGTCCATCGATATAGAAATCTATCGTTGTTCTCGAATGTTCTTCAATGTATAAACTATTTGATATTCTAGTTTATAGACTTGTCAGGATCTTTTCCATGGAATTCACTATTTCAATCGATGACAAATCATAAATGAAAACATATTTGATTTTATTCCTGACAATAGATGATGGCGACACAACATACCGTATATGATATATACAGACAGTATATTGCGAAAACTTTCTGAAAAAAATCTTATTGTTTTTAGACTTAAGAGCAGGAGAAAGAGACTTCATAGAACTGTGGTCGCTCCTTCATTTATTTACTTTCTTACTTATTATCAAGAAGTCTTATTTCAATAATCATTCATTTAAAGATATTACCACCAATTTTTCTTTGTAATTATTTTTGTCCTTTTTAGCGAAATTTCAAATGGTAAAACTATTCGGTAAAACTGAGCTCGCAGGGCAAAAAATCTGGTGAAACTCAATTGTTTTGAATTTTGAACCAGTCACTTTCCTTAAAACTGAAAGTATGACCAATATCGGAATTTTGTAAGAGTTATAGGAAGCCCAAAAAATTACAAATATAAGAGTTTGGAATTTGTTAGAAAGAACAGTAGAATAGATGTGTAGTTTTATCAGGGTTTCCTATTAATTTTTAATTTGTTTGCTATTTTTTAATTAAAAAAAAAAATCCAACTATGTATAGTTTAATAATTGCATTCAGTAATGTTGTTCCATGTCATTGTTCAAGCAATCTAATAATGTATTTCTCCTTTTCAATTTATACATTTGCCATTATTTTTAAATCACTAATAAAAACAATTGAGTCTACAATAGTGAACAATCGTAGTGCAAGAAAGTAATTGTGAAAGTTATTAGAACACGTTACTATTCACTATTTTAATGAATAGTTAGTTTGCAAAACTTATTAGTACTTCCTGTGGGCTACTTTCTTGTCCAACCAAAAAAGGACAGAATAGAAATTACCAATTAAAGAACAAAACGAATTCATATTACTCTTTTACTCTTTGAATATTGCTAAATTTTTGCTTCAATAAATATACATCTAGCAAATATCATCGTATTAGAACTTTAATTATAATCAATTATAATACTGAACGGATATCTTACTATTGAACAACATTCTAAAAGATTCAAGGGTGTATATGAGCAAGCGGACGTTGCGTTTGTCAGTTCTCACATGTTGAATTCAATGCAAACGAATTTCACATAAGCAAGTGCAGTCAATCGGTTAACGAGCTAGTCCCCAAATAAAATACTTCATTATCAAAATTTGTTATTGGATTCTTTGTAAAACGCATTCAGAACATTTTTATGAACAGTGATTCAAGTATTGTTCTTAAACTTACATTTTTTATACACAATTATTTTTTTTTAACCTGCTCTTTTATTAAAACTAACATTAAATATCCATTAATTTTATTCTCTCGGGAACTGTAATGGAAGAACATATGTATTTAAGTGTATATTTTGAACTTATTTCATTCAATTAAATGTGAAAAGCATCAAAGTTGCAGTTATTTTAAAAAAACTATAAAAATCATGAAATTACTAAGCTGGACCTTTAAAATACCATAACAAACCAATGATTTTTGAGAATTTCAGTTACAGATTTACAATGCAGTTTATCATTATAAATCTATAACTGAATAATTATTCTTGTTATGTGCTGTTATTGATACTGTAAAAATATTTAAACATCTGGAGGTTGAAAAAGATAAAAAAATATAATAATAAGAAAATGCAAGAAAAAAGAATACAAGCATACTTCATTCTTTTTTATACAAGGCTTTAATATAGAGAAGTAATATGTATTGTTTCAGCTGAAATGTTACTTTTATTAAATATTAGTTTTAAATTCGATGAAGAATCTCAATTTAGTTTTTTCTTCATAAATCAAATGTTTATTCAAGTACTTTGTAACATTTTCAGAAGTTACATTTTGATTTTTTTTATTGTCATTAATACTTTTTTTCTTAATAATTAAAACAACGTTATTTTACATTCGTAGTTATAGGTTATTCATGTTTATGATTGTCTGCTAATAGCATCATGAATAATTAATAAATCCTTCAGTCTTTAGATTAGAAACGGGACTAAAATCATAAATAGAATTCATGAAAGGATGTTATTAGAGTCAGTAAAATAAATTAATCGCTGAATTGTGCTCATAAATCATTGAAGATAAGCTGAAATCCATTGTAGAACTTGTTTCTAGTACAGTTATTCAACAGCAATTCCAAATATTGACTCTAATTTAACTGAGATTTGAAAGAGTTTGCTTAATACAAAGCCCAGCTGAACCCCACTCTACGTCAATGAGGGACCTGGTAGTTAGGGGAGGAAGGGGGAGGCTCTTCAGTACATTCAGTTAAAATAGAAAAAGACAGAAATTTGAAAGAGCAAATTATCAATAAAATGGAAATGAAGTCAGTTAAATTAAAAATTACAAAAAGTTAAAAAAAAATAAAAAGGATTTTTTTTTCTCTTTAACCTTATGAGTTATTACTGTTAAAATACTTTTAATGAAATTAAGAGCATATTAAATTAATGATTATGCTTTTTGTTAAAAGCGCATGCTTGTAAAAAATATGAAGTTGTCTTTTTTTTTTATATGTTTATTTACTAGTTCTTTTTTTTTTTTTTTTGTTAGTTGAGTTTATAGTGAAGAAATAAGTATCAGCCAACATCAAATAACTTTCAAAAATAACAAATTATAATTAACAATATAAAAAACATATTTACTTATTCTGGAGCTTTCGAGCTGCCATTGCGGAGTTCCTTTTCAACAAATTTACTAGAGTGCTAGGTATATTATTAGTATTCGCGAATGGGCCCCAACGGACCACACGCTAGCCCCTCCTGACAACGTCAGAACAAGGCTAGGAAATCAGAGACGAGAAAGAATGCACTTTCTCGTTGAGGATACACCTGAGAGAGTAAGTCCCAGGGGGAAACGGACGAAACACAGAAGAAGAAAGAAACATCCACGCCACTACCGGGATTCGAACCCGGGAACTGGCGCACTAGCCACAACGGCAGACCGCCGTCTAGACCACACGGCCACGCCAGCATCTATCTAATATATATAAATTTATTGAAAAGGAACTCCGCAAAGGCAGCTCGAAAGCTCCAGAATATGAAAGTATGTTTTCTATATTGTTAATTATAATTTGTTATTTTTTAATATATATTGAAAAGCTAATAAATGTGCGTAGATGCGGAAATAATTTTGATAGCCTTCTTTTATTGGCGTGTCTTACTTGTCGCCAATCTGGCTGGTTTGTAGTGGGTCCTTTCCTCTTACAAGGAAACATCTCGAACTCTGAAAATTCAGATTTTAATGAAACTTTGCAAAATGAATCTATAGATTGTGTTTATTAAATGAAATGAATCTTTATTGAGTTGAAACTTCATCTTTTCAACCTTCACAGTTTTTGTTTAAATATCGTGTTTTATTTTTTTTCTTCCTTCTTATTACAGTATTAAGTATTTAAAAAAAAACCGCGGTTCCATTGCATCTTGCAACAACTGTTTTGAACTGTTAGGCTCTCATCTGGAAGGACCAAGTGTAGAAGACCTCAAAAGCGAAGACAAAAGGATGGGAAAGTATAAAAAGGGAACGATTTCTCTTAAGATAAAGGAAAACATAAGATGCTTTTTTTTTTTGGAATAACTTTAAGAAAGGTTATATCCATTTCCATCTAATCAGTATTCTGCTGTTGAAAAATATTTCTCCATCAGCATCAGAAAAGTTCATTTCCGCCTTCTCACAGGACAATGCCGGTTTACCACAAAATAGATATAATTTAAGGAAACATTTTAGAGATAGAAGAGGAAAAAAATCTTATGCTCCGAAATAGTTTTGTAAGTATCTAACTATAGTTAGAAAAAACAATACTTTGTTTGTCAACATTATTATCTTTTTTATTGGGCGCAGAGCCGTGGGAACAACCCACGTCTACTTTCATCCATTCAGGATCTATCGCACTAAGCACACAATGGTCAGAAATTGTGAAGGTAATTGTTTTCCATTTTCAATTCTGACAAGTTTTCACACCTTTCAATGCCATAAACAGCGGAAGAGAAAGAGAAGAAAAAGAAGTAGAAGACAAACACAGGAAAGATAGTAAACATCCAAGCCGACGCCGGGATTCGAACCTAAGTGCCGATGTATCGGCCTCGTGGAAGACCGCCGTCTATTTCACTAGACCACGGCTGTTATTGTTGTAATAGTGGAGATAATAATAAGCGCAAATTATTTTAATAGATGATGAGTTAAATTTATTATTATTTACATTTTATTCTTTCGAAATTCAAAAAAAAAATTGGCGTAGTTGTTTTAAAGATACTAATTTACTGTTGAGTTCTAATTACTATTATCATTGAAAGTAATGCAATCAATTGAAATTAAATGGATATGTGCATTGCGTTGCATAGTTTATGGAGACTTTTCCATATAATGATACTGAATAATGAAAGTAAAGGCAAGCAGTAATCGCTATGTGTAATTAAATATTCTTCCGTCTAAGCTACAATGAAAACTCATATAGAGCTGTTGAGGTATTCAAAACTTAGTCTTTTATTATCGATGATATATATATATATATATATATATATATATTTCAGCTCTATCGAATCCTTAGAATTGCTGATTCAAGATTCGTATATTCGTTGAAATGCAAACACACGTTATCTTTTTATTTTGATTACAGTATACGGTGGATATATCTAACTCTAATCGGTTAATTAGATTTAGATACGTGAAGTTATATAATCTTTGTTAATTTATGTAAGCTATTATTAGCTTGAAATTATTCAACAAAACACGTTATTTACAGTTGGCCTTACAACTTTCTTAGTAGAAGCTAATAAACATTTTTACCATATACAGTAACTTTCCAGCTTCTGTATTTCTTAACTAGAAAATATAATTGCATTATAAATGAAATTATCAGAAATAAGTATATCTTAAGTTTGATTTGTTCATTTCCTTTTATTTCACTGTTGTTTTCGCGGATTACTTGATTTCTACCTTGAAGCGAAGCAGAATAACATCCTTTTAGCTGATATTTCATTAAAAAAAAACAAAATAAAACAAAAACCGTTTCTCCAGTTAACATCAAACTTCAGTCTCTTAACCAATTTAGTTCACGTACTGCGTTGTTATTAACAAGTTGATTGTCCTAGAAATATTTAAAAGTTTTTTTTTGGTTCTAGCTTTCATCGTTTGAAACACATTACGGAAACAATAGCAGACCATCTTTCCAAAATATTAATTAGACAAGACATTATATAATGTTGCTATTCCCTAGTAAAAATTTCTCTCAACATCAAAATCTTTCCTACGATCTTAAATGTAATTTTTTTTATTCGTCTTCGTTTCTTCCCATGAAAGGAAGCCGAAAAATGCAGAGATGTGTGACATTTCTCTAAGAGCTATGCAGCAAAGTTCATGATTTTTTTGATAGACAAAAATAACCCCGGAAATTATTTGTATTTTGTGTGGTATTTTATTCGTGCATTGTTTATTACCACTTCACCATCCAATTCCTTGTAGACATAATTCTCTTGTCTAATATTATTAACTGTAATTATTAACATCTCTCTTCATTAAGTAGATCCAAAATTGTCAGAATTAATTTCATTTACAGATCTTTCTTTTTTTTATGAGGGCGTTTTTAAATCAGTAGTTGTAGATTCATATGAAATAAGCTTACTTGGTTTGGACTCCAACTGAAATAATCTTCATTTTTACATAGCTAATGTTACAGGTAGTTTATAGTAAATCATTTAAATTATTCTAAGGCTAAAGCACAATGCTTGGGTTAAAATGACGTTTAATGTACATTTAAAGTTTGTATGTCGATTACGTCACTTTTTTTTCAATTAAAGCTATATTAAAAAAAGGTTATATAATCCACATATTAAATCATGCAAACTTTGAATGGTCATTAAGCCATTAATGTAGTTACATACACATAAATAATGCCTTATTTTCAATTCTATAAATCCATGGTACAAACCAATCATATTGTACACGATTTCCTCGGTACTTCTTATTTGTTGATTTCCTTGTTGATAACCCTAGAATCTTAAACAAGATAATCCACTCTGATAACTATCATTTTTGGCAGATTGTGATTAGTCACAAAGTGATTTCAAGGTTATATACTACAAAATAATACATTTTAATTTTCACTTTTAACAAAACTCAGTTATTCTTGTATTTAACTGAAATAGAACTTATTCTTCAATAGTCAAAAACTACACCTCCATGTAGCAAACATATATATTCTGAGGTTAAACAAACTGGCTGATGAGCAGCAAATGTGCGAAACAACTGTTTTAGAATGTCACTTCTGAATGTAAGATTTCATGTATTTACGATTCCCATTTGCTGATTTGAACCTTCCTCGACACATAGTCAAACACTGCTGAAACATCAAGTCCTTCCCTATCCTAATTGCATCAGTGCCTGCATCGTCCATACGCATAAAAACATTAATACATTTTCAGTTATCGTAGTGAACACTGAACATGCAGCGTTAAGGGAAGGGGCAATTTTGAGAAATAAGGGGAAGTGAAGTGGAGAACAAAATATTCGTGTTCGTATTTGAAAATGATCATAAATAACCATCGAAAATGTAAAGAAATCAGTTCATCTGTTTTAGCCAGGGAATTCAGGGATGGTAGGGATTAAAAAAGGCCAGGTGGCCCTTCGTGTCGCGGGAGGTAAGGGTCCCAGCCTTTCCTGACCAACGGGACTAAGTTGATGTCGAGCTGTCAGCCCGACGCCCGCCTTTAACACCCGAAAAGAAATCGAGTACTTATTCTTCAGACGTGTTGGGTGGACCCCAGGAGGAGAATTCAACGTGGAAAAATATCGACTTTCGCCGGGGATAGAAACATCTCCTCCAGCCCTTCGTCAAGCGCCTTGCCACTTGGCTACCAGGCTCACGATGGCAGAGGAGGAAATTAAAAATGTATGTTCCTATGTTTTAAGTGCCTATGTTTAAGTTGTTTTAAGTGTAAATAAATACTTGCCAAATTCTTAGCCGTTTCAGAGTGCTGCCCGTACAACCAGACAAACGGACAAAAGGACAAACAAACAAACAAAGGAGAAAAATGATCAAGTGGAACATATTTCAGTTGTTTAATCAATGTCTCTGACGTCGCTAGCACATTTTCTTATAAAGATTCGCCCGTCAAAATAGGATAATTACATTGATTTGTTCAGTGAATGTCAATAATATAAATGAGTAAAGTAATAACACTACTTAAAAGGACAACCTTAGCGTTTTTTATTTAGGAAACAGAAACTTCAATAATCAAGAATATTCAATAAAGGGGCTTTACAGAGTCTAATTAGGAGGATTATTCACTCCCATTTTTCAACAACAAAAACAAAGTTATTCTACATGTTCTAATTCTGTCATTTATATAATAAATGGATTCCAGTTATGCAATTACTCCTAAGAGATACTTTTTAAAAAATAACAGTGTCGCAATTTTTCCAATTGACCTTATTTTTTTTGTTTTTTTCAGTTAATATGTTCAGAATCAAATGATATAAAAAAAATAATCAATGAAAAAATCCAAATAAGATCTACTGGAAAGGTATTTACAGCTTCTGAATCTATTCTTGTCTCATTAATCTTTAATTTCGTGAGATAAGAATCTCGAAAGTCAAATTTCAAAATAGTCCTTTGAAATTCGATATTTTCTTTTGTATAAATTGATTCTAAAAATTGCTTAGTCTAGATATTTCTGATTTATTAGTAGAATTAATCCTCTTCTACAGCATTTACTTCTAGATAAGGAAACCTTGAATTTTGAAAGATACCATCAGCTAGGGCTATTAGGTGGTGGGATGTTAAATATCCCACAATGATCAATTATATCAATTAGATCAATTACGGAAAAGATCAAAGTTAAAAAATGGATGCCACACTTTTAAAGTGGCTGAACTACTAAAATAATCTAATATCTATTTATAAATCCAAAGATCCATTCCTCTGTGACCAAAATAGTTGACAACTTTTTATCCTAGAAAGTTGAAACTTTGTTAGTAAATGAGATATTTAAAACAAAATTTGTGAATTGATTTTAATAAGATTTGATGTAAAAAAGCTAGGGACCAAAAATTCATAAAGTACGTTACATGACTCAAGAACGATTTACCACAATGAGCTGAAATTATTATAATATATAGTATCATATAGAATAATGTTATCTCCCCATTGATCAAAAATCAAGACAGCTGTAATTAAGGAGCTGGCGCCGAAAGTGGCGAAAATAGCTTAAATATGTTAAATAATCAATATGGAAAAATCCAAGAAATCAATCTTTCTTAGTTGGTTTGCAAAGGTACAATGTCTGTTTGAACTATTATTGGATTTTATTATACGAGCATTCGAAAGTCAAAGCAATAATGTATATTTTTAAGTTATTTATTCCAGTCAATGAATCCAAAGCTTTTAATTTAACCTATCCAAATATCACGCAGATTTCTTCTGAGCTCTATTGCTAAAAATTGAGTTTGGAATTTCTGCTATCGATGTATGATTTTTTTCTTCTTGCTTCATATCCCCAACGAAATATTGCATTTCATCTTGCTTATGCCAATGGTATAATGTCACTCAGATGAGCGAGCGTTGGGCTGACCATCCGATCTCATCTCAGTCCCGGATTACTGAAGCGTTGTGGAGCCTTACTTCCCCAGTGTAGTCCCCAGTGGGATACCTAGCCTAACTAATCTATAATGCCATTCATCCAGTTTTTCTTGTTTCGTATTATTTGAATTTTTGTGTGTATTGTATATTGTTTAGTAGTTAACATTTTTTTTCTTTTTATGAATTATGTTCGCTTCTATGTCGTATGTTGAGTATCTAACACTGCGATTCCATTAATAGTTATTGTTGATTTTTTTTTTGCTGAGAATTTAAGTTCAAGTATCAACAAGAAAATTATAGGAGAATTGCACATATATACTACATTTAAATAATAAATATTTGCTCTTAATTTACCTTATATGACTGCCTTTTTAAAATCCGATTAGATATCTAATTTTTGTTACAGCTATTTGATGCATTTAGATTAAATACTAATTTGTTTAGCATTTAGCGATAAAATGTCACTACGTAGTTCTGGGATGGATATCAGCTAAAATGGAAAGAATTTTCTTTATAGTCCTACTTTCACAAACTATTCCGGCTACTGGCTGATTAGTTGCAATAATTTTTCTTTTCTTCAGTATTAAAGGACAAGATGAATTGAGAAGAAATAAATCAGGGAAAAAGTATTTAACTTCGAAATGGATGGATATCTTTTAAACAGAACTACCCAGCGGCATTTCAGTCATGAAGCTATATCAAATATAAAATAAATAAGATTCTAAGAACTGTAATGCAAATGAACAAATTTTTTAGAAGTTTTCAATAATTTCTAATTAATTTTTGTTTAAAAAGATTTAAATAATACGATTGTTTAGATGATTTCTAAAGCAATACAAAATGTTCAAATTAATACTTTGCTGAAGTTTTCAATGGATCTTATTATTAGATCTAATTACATATATTTGAAATTTGAAAAAATGCACAAAGACTTGATCTTTATGCATGAATGTAGAAAAAGTAAGTAAAGAAGAAGAGTTAATCAGTATTTAACGATTCTGAGATAGTGTTGAAATCAAGCATCAACAACATAACAACCGACAATAGTAAACTCATTGCAGTAGCAAAAGATGAAGTTTCATAAATGAAAAGGCTCTAAAGATTGTCAACTGTGACTGACGATTGCTTATGGCTAAGAAACAGCTGTCCAAGAATTCCTTTGATAACAGCTCATTATATGAATCTTCCTCGGTTTACTCCTGTTTTTTTCATAAATTTTAAGAAATTCTTCACCTAGCAGAAAGCCATTGGGCTCCTAACGTGCTAATTTTTATGAAATCTAATATAAATTTGGCAGGACTAGCGAAAATTTACTGCCCGAGTCCAAATTTTATTTATTTATTTTTTTTTTGTTCAACCCTAATAAAGGGAAAACAGATTAAAAAAAAGCAAACATTTGAAGAAACTGATTAAGAACCAGGAAATTATTTCATTCTTTTCCTGTGATATTTATTTAACTTAATTTAAAAAAGAAGATTTTTTTTATCAGATTTCCCAGTGCTTTTCAATTAAAGGGAAGAAGTACTCCAAAAACTAATTCTACGAAAGGCTCCATGAAAACCAACAAAACATTAACGAGAATCTGTTGTTGCTGCAAAGTTTCTGTAGTTAGAGAACTCTGATGGCGGTCGTCCAACATTTACTTTTCAGAAACGCTATTAAGTTCGTTGCTGAAGTCATTCATTGATCGCGAAAGCTATTATGTCAGATTTAAACTAAAATATAACCACGGTTCTATAACATTTTGAAATTAATCTAGAAGACGCGAAATTGAAACCCATATTTTTAGGGACGTCATGTCACGAGTGTAATTAGGACTTACATTGCTATTTCTTAATACACGAAAAAAGGACTATTCCAGAATTTTATTAGAATTTTAGGGACAGAAATTTATTTAATGATAAATGAAGCTTAATCTAGCAAGTAACCATTACATGTCTCTTAGAGAAAACACACATGTTAAATTGCTTTTAAAGTTGATTGTAAAAAAAATTGCTTATAATATATACATAATCTAAAAGTTTTGATCGAAATTTTAAACTCCTGATTTTCAATGCTATTCTACAATATTTAGAATTAATTTTATATATAGTAGAACTCCAATTATCCGAACGCCAAATATCCCGATGATTTTCAAAATTATCAGGCAAAAGAGTATCGGCCTAAACACTAACTTTATATGTGTTTAAAATAAATATTTCTTTTTAGAGTACATACATAAGTAATGTTCTGTTCTGTACTAAATATGAATAGTTCCTTTTAATGTTTCATTGTATATACTGTGCTGTACTTTAAAAAATACTTTTTGTGTTTAAATATAGGTATTTGTAACTTTTATTCTTTTAAAAAACACTTTTTATGTTTAAATACAGATACGTATTTGTAACTTTTGTTCTTTTAAAACATACTTTTTGTGTTTAAATATTTGTAATTTCGCAATAACACGTTGCTAGAATGATTTACGCTTATGACCCAATCATTCGGATTTCTGCATAATAATAATTTCTGGATAATAAGGGTTAAACGCATTTCTCCGTCTTCCGTTATGTTTCCGTAACGTAAATGCATTAGTGACATAGTTACGTATTCAGGGTCACCAGAATTGAGCCTCATAAGACGTAACTGAGATCTTCAAATCGACGAACATACGTTATATAAATATAACGGCTATTTGTTCGGTGATTTGAAGATGTCCATTACGTCTTATGAGATTCAATTCTGGTGACCCTGAATACATAACTACGTCACTAAAGCAATTACGTTACGGAAACATAACGGAAGACGGAGAAGTGGTTTAGCCCTTTAGAGTTCTACTGTATTTTCAATACAAACTGACGTAACATGGTACAATAATTTAAGAGCTTACAGACCTAAATTTAAAAGGTTTCTTCAATCCTGAGCAATTCAGAATTCTATAAAATATTAAATTTAAGAACATTCTAAGGTTAGCATTCATACAAATTATTCAGTATATGAAATAATATTTTCATTTTATGATTCAAAAATGTAGTCATAAATGAAATAATGTAAATTTATTGGATGAGAAAATGATAATTTTTAATGTTTTCATAATTATTTATCTTGAAAGTTTAGGATTCATATGAAACACTTATGAATCTTGGTGTTATCGTGTTGTCTCCATTTTGAAATTGGTGGCCAACAAAACCTTTCTTGTTCTTCTAAGTACGACGTTATCTGTCAAAACCTTCTTTTAGATCTTTTCCATTTTTTTTTCCTTTTCTTTGTGCTCTTGGTAATTTTATTATATTGGATTAAACCGTAATATATGTTAGATACAAATTTTATTTCACTTTTCTTAATGTCAACAGTTTAAAAGATGGTATGGCTGCGAATTGTCTGTCAGTCCTAGGTGACCGTACTTCAAAAATTTGAATTTATTTATTTGCTTCTTTTAAAAGACCGACATGGAAGGAATTCCAACTTATTTCTTGCAAGAAAGCAACAGTGTTCAAGAATCAAATCATACAACTTCAGATAATTATTCATTAATTAGGTTTTGAAAATATTTCAAGTTGTTACGAAAGGGTAAGTCAGTAGTTGACTTAGGAATAGCTGTTCGAGCGTTACAATCGAAGTTACTCATTTGAATCTAATCTAAGGCTATATTCTGTTAGAGTTCAACTTAACCTAATCATCCTTTATTCAGCGAAGACCTGATTTAGCAATTTATTTTAAATAGTTACAAATAGTTTAATTTATAGTTACAAAAAAAGAAAAGCTGTTGCAACAAGTTAAATAGTCACGTGCAAAAGGGGAACTCACGTTTTTATCTCTCACACAGCAGATTCTTCATTAATAAAATCTGAACAAAATTATCATTATAAAATCTGAACTTCATTATTGATATACGAAGTTAATCCGTTGCTTACACAAATTTACTAACCTGCCATTAATCCCTGAAGAGATTACCAAATTCATTATTACTAATTAATGATTGCGTCAATCAATGGAGAAACTGAATTATTTATTAGTTGTTTCGTTTGTCAATTTTACTGTGGTCTGTAGAGATGCAGTGCAAATAGCAATTAAGCATTAATACATGGAACGGAATGCTTTTAGTCACGTCTTGCAAAACCATACAACATTTCTTTTCAGTCGTAGGTTTAACATTTCCCAAGACATGTTATTAAATTGCATTTGAGATCCGATGCTTCCCGATCGATCTTTTCTTTTTTTTTCTTCTCTTTGAAGTTGTAAACGTTCTTGGGGAAAGCTGTGGGTGTTGCTGACTGCAGTAATTTTCTTCTTTATCCACTTCGCTAAGGATGGATTGAAGGGAGTGAGGAAAAAAAAAATGAAGGGCGAAAAAGGGAGAAAAAAAGTTCTTTTTCCACTGCGAAGGAAGTCTTCTTTCTGGAAGAGAAATTCACTTTCATTAGCGGCACAGACTGATATCCAGAACTGCGTCGCCAACGCTTATCGGTGCTTGCAAAGTGAAAAAGAAAAAAAAAAACGGACGCCAGTAGACAAGACTCTCGTTACCAGAGCATTTTGTAATCGACAGAGTTGAATCCTGTCTCTGGATAAGAAGGAAAGAAAGAAAGCCCACCCCACCCCTCCAAAAAAAAATAAAGCAAAGGAAAAAATCGACAGATGGGTCGATCTTCTCCAAGTCACTTGTGTCTAATAGCAATCTCTCAGACAATTTCCTCTATTTTGTTACAAAATTGTAACTGCTCTACGTCAAGCAATATTTTTTCAGAAGCAGTTTCAAAACTGTGTAGTGTTTGTTTGTTTTTAAGCCTAAACTAGCTTTGCATTTCAGTGTTAGGTAACATTTTATATAAAATAATTATTATCTGCAAAACAATGATATTAAATCTTCATATTATATCTGTTTATTCTATATATTCTATGTACACTTGGGCATACTGTAAGAAATTAAATTTTTATGTAAAGTTACATAGTCTGTAATTGAAAGGGTTTACTTAATTCCTGTCAGAAATTAATAGTTCTTCTCTGTTTTCGGCAGCCATTCGGTAGTCGTTTCTCAAAATTACTGATAGGATTGTTGTTCATGTCACTATGTGCTTAGTAGACATTTATTTCAGTTTTAAAAAATGTTTTATATCACGAAACTTACTTTTAATTGGAAAGCATTAAACACCATATCAATTTTATTTATTTTTTTTTAAGAGAAGCAAAGCCTTTTCATCCTTAGGCCCCTAAGCGGTTTAAAAATTAATTAACTTAATACGGAAAAGTCTCTGAAAAGCTGCTCTTCTTTTATCATCATTAAAATCCTGTTTTAATGAATTAATGAAGACACTTTCCAGAAATACTGAATTTTATGTGTGGATTGTTGTTTGTTACACAGAAATACGGAATAAGCATAAATTGGTATTTTAGATTAAAAACAATTTTAGATTTTCTTTATTTATGAATATTAGAAGTACTCTATTCAGATTGCTCCAACTAAATTTTAATATGATTAAACTTCTCTCAAGTAAAGAACACATAATCTTCTTCATAAATTTTATATACTTCAGCTTCTATTCATCTAATGGCAACCTCTGATAAGCCTTCTTAAAATATTGTTCTGAGGAATTGGAACCATACAGTTTTTATGTTGAAGAATTCACGAGGCATGTTTTATGTATTAAATTAATAATTTGCGTAATCAAAACTTCAACTACATTTATCTTACAGAAACATTTACCACGAATATTAAACCATTATAAATCAGTTTTCATTATGTTAGAATTAAAGGAAGATGGTGACGAGAATCACTAATAAAATATAAGTCAACAACAGTACACTACGAACTCAAACATTTTGAATCGTTATACTCTTGCAATAAAACTGTGTATATATTTTCCTGTAAACTTACCTGAAAAATTTTGGAGACGAATGGAAAGCGATTGTGGCAGTGTTTATGGAAGAATTAACATGGGGATAGTTGTAAGTATCTTGATGCTCTGTTACATGAAATTTCATGAACATTTAAATAATGATATTAAAGTATTTGTGAAAAAACATAGTTCATTAGAACTTGTTGAAATAATCGATCAGCTTCAGCAAAAATTGGATTTTATCAATAAATTTTTGTAGAACACTAAAGATAAAGTGTGTTACCAGTAGCAATCATACAGATGGACAGAAGAAAGTAAAAAAGAGTGCTTATCGCAAACAAGCACACATACAAATTCAGCAACAATTTCACCTTTTTTATTATCTTATTCAGTAGAAAAAATAAAAAAAAGCTTTAAAAAAATCCACAGGCGTTTTTTTGGGACAAGTCAGGAAGAAGGTATCTATTTTCAATAAATCGATCCGAGTTAGTACGAATCTATTGGGGCCAGGGGAGAGTTGGCTACAATCCCTTCATAGCGATGGGAATCAATGCCGATAATTGGTTGCACGCTGGTGTTGACTTTTTAGCGATGTTGGCGGCGAAAATCGAAAGTTTTCAGATTGTCATCTAATAAATGACATTTCCCAACAGCCAACCGCCTTTCCTCCGATGAAGAGAGAAAATTAAAGGAGAGGGGATATTCGCTAATGAATCTTCCTCTTGCCGAAGATTAATTTGAAGCGGAGAATGATTGTCGTTGGGGGATTTAAGAGATTTTCAGCAACGAAGAAAAAAGAAAAACCGAGATTGAAATGGACTGAATAGAGCACTGCCATATTGCTGAAAATATGTCCTCTTAATACAATAATTATTCCTAATCGCATTACCAAACAAAAGAACGAATTAATTCCCAAAATGACAGTGAATTTTCCTCGAAATACATCGGCTAAGTGACAAAAGGATTTAATTACAAGGATTTCGTATTGATTTAGTAGATCACTGCCATTTCGGTTAACTCTTGATTTTACTAGTTTTACTTCTATGCAATTGAGATTTAGTAGAATTTAAAATCTGAGTACAAATTTGAATTCGATTTTTGTAATTTTTGTGATGATAAAAATAGGTTTTCGTACTTATTTGACTTAAAAATTGTAAAATCAAATTTGCCTCAAAAAGTTATTAA
The DNA here is from genome assembly GCA_023159025.1 of Thereuonema tuberculata. NCBI lineage: Eukaryota > Metazoa > Arthropoda > Chilopoda > Scutigeromorpha > Scutigeridae > Thereuonema > Thereuonema tuberculata. The sequence continues at coordinate 181,530,416 of JAFIDM010009631.1, forward strand.
GAAATAGTTTATATAGAAGATTTTACATTCATTATTGTCATTATTTATATTGTCAACACTTTTACAATCTAACTTCATAATTATTCAATAAATTCCCACCATGATATTGGTAGAAAACGAATTCGAAATGAAGCAATAAACATAACAAAAATAATAAGAAAAAGAATTTAGAATTTACCAATGTTTCATTACCATCAAAGTTTAAAAAAATATAAGCATGGAAATTGGATCTATTTTCTTTACAATATAAGGAGTGATTTCCTGAAGATTTAATTTGAGACAAAGCAGAAATAACGAATAGATGCAGTGAATGATATCCAATTTAAAAAAAAATGCTGAGGTTTTTAAGTTGTAAGGCTCTTTGAAGCAGCCACATCTCCAAGACGCCTAAATTTATCAGAATGTGCACAGGAGCATTGGGGGAACTCCATGACAAACAGTTCGATTGTATTTCTTTTCTTCTTCTTTCGCTTATTCTTTTTTAAAACCTTTTTACTTCTCAGACTTTAGAATTTCGAATTTTCACAGGTAAGTTAATTTAGAACTTCTGTTTTAATATATAGCTTAAAATTAAATCCGTAACTACATTAGACAAAAATATTAAGCTGACATTTTAATAAAAATAATAAACATATGTAATGCTTATACCCGAAAAAAAGAAAAAGCATCTTACAAATTTGACTAAAGTGAAAACTATACTTAAGAAATCATCTGCAATTAAGATAATAAAAATAACAGCAGTATATGTAAGCATTAAAAATCTTAAGTTGCGGATTTAAGCTTTGTTTTATTAAGTTTATTATTATTATTATTTACGATAATTCCCACTTAAAGAGAGCGTTTGAACTTGAATTCCTCTATGATGATTGTTTGTGTTTTCTCTGTGCCCAAATTTTCTTCATATGTTCACTGTGTTGTTTCTTACGCTCCGCTGTCCATTTACATCCCCGCCTCTTCTGTGTTGTGGTGTCAAATGTATGTTTTTTGATAGTGTTCCTGAATTTCTTTCTATCTTCTGCATCATCTATTGTCATTTATTAAGTTTATTATTATTATCATTATTATTATTATTATTATCATTATTATTATTATTAATTCTTAATTCTGTTTTCAAATATTGATGATTCTTACACAGAATTGGAAAACTATACATTTGAGATTTTTTTAAAATACGGGGATATGATGATGTAATTAAAGTTCTTTATTTTTCTCCTTTCTATTTCAGTATATGCTGTAAATTCATTTTCTTTTCCCCCATCTGGAAAACGATCAAAATAAAAGTAAAATTAGTAAAGTGTACAGAATTCATGGAAAGAAAAGAATAATAAATCATATTTTTTTCAACAATTTTTAAAAATAGATAAAAGTAAAATAGACTCATTAAATTTTTACTTATTTTTTCCGCAAACTGTTGAAAGCATTCATCAATATTAACTGAAATGAAATGTTCTCAAAGAATTTCGCTTTAAAGAAAAAAGACTCAAATAAATCCTACATCTTCAAATTACATTTGTGATGCAATTTCACTTAAAATTTTGTTTATGAACCTAGTAAGAAGGCCATTCAAGAAACAATAAGGAATTATTTCATAACAGAGTTTCAATTATCTCTAATCCTTCTTAGTTAGTGGGATTTCCCAAAGTTAACAATTTTCTGAGAAATTCTACCTTAATGGTTACAGCCAAAACCACTGATCCAAGTTTAAAGCTGTAAAACCGTACGTAAGGAAGCCTTGAATTCTGATTTTGTTTTGTTAAAGGATTCCTCAGCTGTTTGCATCATGGCGCAGCCAAAGGTGCGTAAGCCTCTACCAGAAGGTTGAATGTTGAGACTCGCTACCTTTCTTTTTTTTAGCTAGAGCTTAAATAAAAGATTTTAGCCCCCACCCACGTCTGGTTGTGAGTATAGCCTGAACTACGATTTCAGTTTTCAATCTAGAGTTCGGTAAGGCTTGTCCTAACAGATACTGATATTTTCGAAAACGCCTCTCATAATCTTATTCAGAGTTTTATTAGATTTTTTTCCGGTTAAATTGTTGGTTTGTTTTTTTCTTTTCTTTTTTATTAAATGCATCTTTGATGCTCAGCCGAAGCTATGTATTTCATTAATGAATTTTATCGTATGATTTAAATTCGTGATGAGTAAAGGATGGCTAAATAATTGTTTTGCTTGACACTGTTGTTCCATCGTGAGAATCAATGTTGAGCCTCCGAAGCTAAAACAAGCAACAATAAATTCACCAAAAAGAAGATAGATGAACAAAATTCATGTGATGGCATTCCACCGGCTCAATGAATTTTCTAAGAGCATTAAAAGAATAAAGAAAAGCGCCTACAAATACAGTTGAATCGCGATAATCCGACAGTATGGGACCGAGGGAGTGTCGGATTATCAAAAATGTCGGATTAACAAAGGTTGATTTTTTAAAACTGAATTTTGACTTCTAAGGCAAGAAAATGTAAGTTATGTATACACAGTACTGTATGTACTACATTACGTATATTGTTTCAATACATATTGAGTACATATTTAATTAAAACTGAACAATTAAACTGAAACTTGTGAGTCACGGGGCAGACGGGAGATGTCTGCAGCAAGCGCAGTGACGTCATCCAACGCGGCGTCGGACTACCGAGCGTGTCGGACTATCAAATGTCGGATTATCGCGATTGAACTGTATTCGTAAACATCAATGGGTGAGACTAAGTGCTTACTAAGTGGCATCTTAGAACAGCTCCTTCATGCTATTTGTCGATCGTCAGCTAAAAGTAATCACCAGTAAACAGCGAGGCCTCGGTACAGAGGATAATAGGAACAAAAGCGGGAATCGATGTGAATTTATTATCTTATTTTAGTTTCGGAGGATCAATATTGATTCCCACGATTGTTCCTATTATCCTTTGTACCGAGACGTCGCTGTTTACTGGTGACTACTTTTAGCTGATGATCGCCAAAGAGCGTGAAGCATCTGTTCTAGGGTGTCACTTAGTATACACATGATCCCACCCATTGACTGTTGTTCCATGTTGACTCTTTTGGTGAAATAGCAAGAGCCTTCTGATAAACTAATTTTTTGTTTATTGTAGAAGAATGTTTTTAAAGCCAACTATTATGTTTTTTACTACATAATCAGTGTGATGTAAGAATGATAAAAATGAATTTAATTCTAAAAGTTCACTGACATGATTAACAATAAAAAAAACTATTTGAAAAGGCAAAAAAAAAAATTGAAGATTTTATTATTAAACTGAACTATGATATTGATTCAATCAATGACATGTCTGATGAATGCAAAGTAACAATATTGGATATAATTCGATTTCAACTACATTAATTATTGTTGATTATCTTAACGAACAATAATCTTGATAAAAAAATTTATGTATAGGATAGCCTTATATCTCCAAAAATATATTAACTACATTTCTAGACATTTACGTTCTGTAGAAAACCTAAACAAATAAAACAGATATAATAGACATAATGAAAATTTAGGTTTTGTGTTTTTAGGCAAATTAAAAAAAAAAAAAGCCCTGATTTTATGTGGATTAAATTTCCTACCATACTTCATTTTGCTTTGGACCTTTCTCATTATATAGACAAATGCAAAACTTGAATGTTATGTTTTGTGATTTACAGATAGAAAATTCTTGGATTTTTTGTTTTGTTAATTTTTTTTTTTTTTGGCCATTAATCCATTAAGTTTCCACTTTGGATAGAATTTTAAATCTATAGCCATCATCAATCTATTGTCAAAGGAACTCAGATGGAAAGAGGCTATAACATTATAATTTTCTTACTTTATAAAAAGGGATAAACATTGTATGGAAAAAAAAGAAGCTTCTTTTATTTTCTCTATTTTTATGAAATTTATTTCTCTGCCTTTCTAGAATAAAAATTATAAGAAAACAGCAAAGCCTATAGTAGTTCTCCTTAAAAGACTTATTTTAATACCGAGGCAGTGCCGTTAAAGTGTGTTAAAAGCATCTGTGTCATTTATTTGAAACATACCTGACTCATTACTCAACATATGGTGAATTATAATACATCCGCCATTTGATAGATTTAATGTTCTAATTCTGGGCATAAATAAGTAATAATGTTTAGTAACAGCCAAGCGAACTGAAATCTGGCTTTGCTGATTTAAATTGGTACCGAAAACGAAAACAAAGATAATTGAATGTTGGAAATTACACTCATCGAATATTCAAAATAGAAGATACTGACGGTTGAATATCAAAGCTTCCAAAGCTTAATTCGCAATTTTGCATTAAATATATTTTCATTGGAAAAATCTCTGTTAATCTCAGTTGGAACAGCCAATTTGTGATTCTAACACAGAACGGATTTACACAGATACAAATTTCCAAGTCCAAGCGATTAGGAAAGTTTTAAATTAGTCAAATGTTGTTTAACTAGGCTATTTGGCAATCAGTCGGTAATGAGGTAGAAACCTATCTTTTCTTAATCATTTTCATAAAAGTTGGGTTAAAAACTTTCATGAAACGTTTTCCGAGCCTTAAAAGCTTAGTGAGCGTAGTAAAAAAAAATAAAAGAAGAATTTGCATTCCGATATGTGACATACCGTTTTAAAAGTACTAACGAGACATTGGTTCGATTACATCCAGTGGCTGTTGATTTACCGGGCATGAACGTCCTCTCCCATTGTCAAGCCTCAACAGTATATTACTTGTTATCTCTTCTATCCAGAACGATATCACGACGTCCATTATACAGAAGGATTCACTGTATATAATTGTTGTGAATAACTCCTATACCAGAATGTATAAATTTATCAATAAAAGTACTTAGTGATCCATTTTTTAAAGGCGAGTCTGTAATATAAAGGCAACTACTAAGCTTTTGTTAACTTTAGCGGCCAAACTTTATATACCTAAGATGTCTAATTTCAGATTCGGATTCCTAATCAAAATAAAAAGAAATCGTTTCGATACTTAAGCAGTTTTAAGCATCCAACTAGTTAATAACTAACATTTCGTCTTCCGTTTCAGGTCATCTACGGTGGCTACATGGGTTCGTTCCAAATTGTATATCTTTGAAAATTCGCATTAAAATTGCACTCTAATCAAATAGCCTGTCTGCTTTTACACTTTCTATATTTTTTTTTTTAATCATGTTAAAATGATGAGACAAATACTTATAATAGCAATATCTGTGAATAGCCTATAAGTGAATAATATTATTATTAAAATTGAGCACTTACTTGACATTTTGGCAATTTTTTTATTCATAATCTTATTCTACAGAACATGTCCAGTAGCTCGAGTGATGTAAGCTGGAGAATGCTTCCTTTAGCTGGAGAAGCCAGGTTCAGTTTACGGCGAAGTCGTAGATTATTCCCAAATTGCTTCTCCTTCAAACGAACGATAGAGTTCATCCAATCCTCTGTAAAACTGGAACAGGAGTGTCCCATTGGTTGAGAATCGTTAATCCTTCCTGGTTAAACATTATCACCTTTATGATGATGAGCCATTAATCCATTGGTTCCCAACTTATTTTATTTTTATTTTTTTTCGACTAACTCACGCTTTTCAACATTATTCTCCTATATCATTCAGTTAAAAAAAAAATAATTTGATGGGGAGCCATTACAGTATTTATTACTGCTTATTATAAATCCCCTTACAGAACGTTTTTTCGCTATTCTTCCTGAAATACACCTTCACAAATTCTCAGAGTTCGTAAACCATCTTTATAGAAAGGGCTGCATTACCTTTGAGCTCTTTAAAAGTTCCATCTATTTTATTTCAAAGCATAAGGGAAAAAAATTACATTTATTTAAATGTATCTGTGGAATTCGGTTTTTCCGTAATTTTTTTTATAAGTTACATTTAATGATTAAGTAATAATTTATGCTACTGTTAAGAGAAGATCCGTAATGACTGAACTTAAATGGTATGCGATAGAGTGGTTTAGTTATCATATGAAACTGAAACTGCAATAAGAGATGGATATAATAAACTGATTATGACTGCCTATTGGTTTCCAGTACAATCATCCATTATTTAAAGTTAGCGAAATTATTAATAACATTTAAAGACAAAAAAAGAAGGAGATTAGTTGAATTAGAGGGCAAAACTATTTTTTATAATTTTTTGAAGTCATTAAAGCTTTTTAAATTAGCCCATCCAATATTCAGACTTCTTTTAATCTCTGCTTGTGCCCAAAACTCCAGTTTGAAGTTTCTTCTGTTTATGCATGATTAGGCCTATTTTTCTTGTTTTTATGTCTCAAAAATTTTGTTCAATAAATTTCAACTTTGCAATTGACCAAGAATAGTTAACTCTATGGTTAATAAAGGTGAAAACTTAATGTAACTGTCCTGGAGTTTCATTCAAAACAAATCAATAAAAAAATAAAAAATTCGTGTAAATTCTACTTTGCTGTACATTCATAACTACTTGATTTATTGTAGGAATATTTCATTGCTGTTACAAAATGTTACAATATTTCATTTATTGTAACATTTAATAAGAAAAATATCAAAGCGCGAAACATATCTTAAATGCAATCTAACATTAAATTTGTGGCATCTGAACTTCTAAGTAAATTACAATAAAATGTATAAATGCATATAAAAAAATTGAGAATCTTTGGCTTAAAATTTTAACTCTTTGAACTAATTAGAATTTGGGCTGAACTTTGCCAATTAAAATGTAGCATTTACATATATCAAACCGTAGGATTTCATTTTCAACGAATTCTTAATCTGTTGTAACTCATTCGTCTGTGAACTATTCTCCTACAGAAATCTCTTTGAGATTCAAATTGAATCGTATCGACTTCAGAAGTTCATTACCAAATCCTAGGATGAAATTAAGGTTTGCAGAAAGATTGGATGAAGTTGCTCTGAAGGGGAATAGCGGGAAACGACCGAGAACGGAAAGGAGACGAGATGACGAGATAGAAACGAACAAAGAGAAGATGAGACCAAAGGGACGTGAGCTGCTTCTCTCTTGCCCAGCCTTTTCTTTGAAAGTTGAGGAATGGAAAAGGGTCTCCATAGTTTTCTAAGAAATCCGATATCTTAAGTGGTTCCTTCCCTTTCTTTTGCAACCCCTCCTGCGTCTTCGAGACGGACGTAAGGTAAAGAAAGGGACTCTAACATCTACCGGAGACCCTTTCTTTCGTTATAGGCATATATAGTCCCAAGTTGAAGGGAAGCCGATACCATCATTAACCCAAGGAACTAAAGGGATATTTTGGGGAAATGCGGGTCCTTCAAATCCTTGACGCTGAAAATGATCTACCGAACACCCTTTGAAAAGAGATTTATATTACTGAACAATTCCATTGCTTATAAACACAAAAACCATTTTCTATTATTAGACTTAGGCGTTAAAGCACTCAAATAACCTTTGAACTTAATCTCCGCCCAGACACTGAAGATCCTCCAGAGATTGGATTGTAATATTATATGTGGAGAAGTGATTTTTTTCACAAAAAACATGTATTTTGGAGAAACTAACACTAACTTAAGAACAAGAACGTGAAGGAACTATACTGTTTCTTAAAGGAATCAAATTTCTTAGAGGGTTTGTATCTGAACTACTCAGTCAAAAAGTAGTGAGTGCTTCAGCGAAAATCAAAACATCATATTCCATTAATCGCAATTTCCACTGCTCTCATTTCTTTTCTTAGTTTACTTCATTAAATTAATATTTTTGATTGTAAATTAAGTAAAATTGTACTAATTACGTTCTATAAAACTAAATCCCGTATTGTAACGTTGATATTATATACTGTAATGTTAATAATACTATTCCTAAGCTTTTATTTTATTAGAACAATACCTTTTAAGAATCAAATATAATATAATACAAAACGTTCCTTAATGATCCTTCGAGACTTTTTAAAGCAAAATTCTTAATAAGAAATGGCCTTATTAGTTTCCGATTAGATTCAAATACTGGCCTTTTGAACAATTCTTGTATTACTTGTCCAAATAATGCTTTTGAAAAACTCAAGTCAAGAATTTTCTTATTCCATTATGTTTGATGTTTGTTACGAATTTATTATTCCAATTCCAATATAAAACCTAAGTCTTTCGCCAGTTTAAATGAAGTAAAAGAAGAGATCTACTGTAAGTCGTACTGAAAGGCTTCCTCTTCTTCTACTTTAAAATAATGAAAGGTGTTTCTTTTAATATTTAATTCAAAAATTAATTTTCTAAGAAAAATGTTATTTTAAATAAAGATGAGTACATAAAGTAATATCCATTAAGAATAATAAATTACCTATCTCTTTTCCAAAATTCTCTAAGACAGGGTATTTAACAAAGGATTTTCCTACGTAATTCCATATTGTTTTTTTGTGTTGTTTTAAAGAAATTTTTAGACTTTCTGTAATACGATCTCTTACATATATTACAGCAGTATATTATTTTAAGACTTACAATTTGTAGTCTCAATGCCTAATTACAAAACTGTAAGATATATCCTGAAGAGTATATAACCGGTATATAATGCCCTTGGTGTGCCACAAGAAAATTTTGATAATGCATCTGTAATCTTCATACTTAGCCAAACGCTTTACTCTGGATTAAATTCTAGGCGTCAAAAAATGTGGACAACCACAATTTTAAAGTAAATTCTGTTTCATTATAAGAGTGAAGATTAATAAAGTATTAATTCACTTTTCAAATCAAGTTAAAAAAATGTTTCAGGATATTTTTATACTGTTAACTTCATGTGTTAATCATAATGTTTTTTAAAGGATTCTAATTTATGCAAAAAACCAAAACAAAAAAGAAACAGTTTGAATTTTTGCCAATATAAAAGTTGCGCAGTGAAGCGAAAAAGGTCGAGGAAGATGTATACGATACAATTTGTGAAGGGTGACAAAGTGATAAATCCTGTATGTCTGTAAGCATTACGCAGAGAAAACAAGCAACTAACAAGATTAAAGTCATCTCTGTAACTTTTAAAGAAAAATAGTCACTTATAAAAAACAATAGTTTTGTAATTCCATGAACTAGAAACATAGTAATAAATTCATAATAAAATACCAATTTTCGAACACTCGCATTATAAAACCCAAAAATACAGTACTTGTTCATGGAATAGTCTTCCATAAAATTTTCAACTTTTCTATCACCTCTTGAAGATGATTACGGTATTTTGGTGGTTTCGGCCCACCATATAATCTCCTTACTTATAATTCTGATATGAATTTAATTCTACCTAAAATGTCGTTATCGAGAAATATTTTTATCACTATCACAGACGGATGGAACATATGCATTTTATATCGTTTTGTTCTAAAGCTTTTTTTTTTCCTATGATGCATTTTAAGGGGTCACAAATACGTTCGACCAAATCTATAAAATCTTTGATAGTTATCGTAATTGCGAGAATATAAAGAAGCAAATGTTGTTGTTGTCATTGTTATGTTGTTATGTTGTTCCCAGGTCCATTTTTCGGATCAGTAGTCATTGGGGTAATTAATGCTGCTGCAGTTTGAATAACTATCCAGAACGTAACAGTAAGGTGAAACAGTAAGCTGCCTCCTATCAAGAGAAACAAACACAGAAGAAGGAAGAAACATCCAAGCCTCACGCCGAGATTCGAACCCAGTTCAGACATAAAAATCTCATTGCAGGCCGTCGCCTTAATCACAAGGCTAAACCAGAACTGCCAGAACCAATGTTCCAGCTTCACAAATGAATTTATAAGACAGATTAAAGGGAAGATTGAAATGTAAATGATAAAATTTTGTGAATGTGCCCTAAATAAAGTTTTTTTTACAGGGTCTGCTAGGATTACACTAAACCTTCCTAGCCAGTCAATTTCATTTCATCCACGAGATTTATATAGATTGATTCTAAATTCATAGGACAAACTTTAAGGGATGGTAGAGCTCATTAAAAAATACATTTTTTGTCAAACAATGTCCGCAACTGTCGCGTTGAAGCGGTAGAGGGCGCTGTTTGGTCGTTGTCGACATCCGCCCAAACATTGAGAGAGATTTGTTGCTGGTAAACATGTGGCCGCGGATTTGCGTTTGCCCACACATGAGCATTGTGACCATTAACACTCCCTCACGTGTAAACAATGCTTCATCTGTGAAGAGCACATGTGTTGAAAATCCGGCTGCACTGCATTCTGCTGCCTAAACCAGCGGCAGAAGTCTATGTGCCGAGGATCATCCTCAGCTTTCAACGCGTGAGTTCTCTGTAAATGGAATGGATGCAATTGCTCCTGGTGCAAAATATCTCCATATCTGTGGTTTGGCTCACATCTACGCTACGTGCAACAGCTCTGGTGCTTGTCGGGATGTTCCTCAACCTGTCGAAGAATGTAAACGCGACAGTTGCGGACATACATTGTTTGACAAAAAATGTTTGTTTTAGTGTTCCCTACCATCCCTTAAAGTTTGTCCTATGTATTTAGAATCATCCTGTATAACATTTAATTATTTTAAAGTTATTTGTCATTCTCACAGGAATTCAAGTGACATTTTGAATATACTCTATTTTTTTTTTTTTTTTTTTTTGCGAATGAATCTCTTTTATGCATCTAATATATATTTTAGGAAGGGCTACGATTTATCTCAAAAACTACAACCATGAAACTTTAATACAAACGGTAAACGGGATGCTCAATAGCTTAATAACAATGCATGTTTCAGTTGATCCGTTGCATTAGGCCTAAGTTTCGATACTAGTTGGAGAATTAGTATCTTTTATTTTCTGTAGTGCACGTCGAGAATTCACTAAATAGCACCCAGAGATGCATTTGCTTCGTTTCAGAAATAAATAAAATTGAAGTGAATAAAATAACCAATTTGAGACCTTACTATACACTTCTTAAAGATTTAAATTATTTTTTAATTTCCTAATTTTAAGTAAATTGTTTACTTGGATATAAAATAATCTTTTACTTATCTGGTCCTTACAAATCAAGTATTACTGTTATAATAATTTTGTTTTGAAAGCATTACAACACAGCTTTCTAAGCTATCCTGCAAATTTCAAGTATGGAACTATATTTCGTAACTCAATTTTGCTTTAATTTTCAAGGAATTTTTTAATTTTCTATCAGAAAAACTTCGTAACAGGGATTGCAATCTTACAATCAAAATGCCAAAGAATTCCGAATTGTTAAAGGTTTTTAGAACACTTGTTATTCGTTTTAAATTATTAAGCTGAATCTGTTTCTATTCACTAAGATTCATGAAATATGGGACATAACTTCACAAAAGAAAAGAAAAACATGGACAGGAAGTACGATGTCAGTCTTCATAATGTCAAAATCTTATTTTTTTTTAACTTCCTTTAATTAAGGGCGAACTGAAGCTATTTTAATTGAAATCCCAAGCATATGTTTTCCGTCATTGATAAGAAGAAATGCTGATGGGAATCTTGGAATTCAAACCATACTTTCATCGAGAGGAAGACAGCGAGACTTTGATCTTTTCAGTTAGCCGTAAAAACAATAGGCGTTGTTTCTGAGGAATTCAGAAGGTCAAAGCGAGACTGAGCTCGGCTCTTTTTTTTTAATGTTGCACTTAAAAGATAGCAATGGAAAACTCACTTCAATGAATAGATATTTATTTACTAGAACAATACAATAAATTTAGATAATCTATTTTACTTTAACGAAATAAGTAAAAAAAAAAATCACTATTTTATTAAGAAAGTCATAACGAATTTATAAATTTTATAAGCACGTCAAGATTTATAAAATTTATAAAAACTTTTATATAGTTACCTACATTTTTCAATTTTTTTCTTCAGATATACAGTATATGATTATATAATTGAATTAAATATTTATCATCTCATTACAATACTCCAATTCAGTTAAAAACAATTTTATCCTACATCTAGCAACTTGATTATGTTATTAGATTGATTATTATTTTTAATAATACAGTAAATGTCCCTAGTCCCTAGAATACATTAAATTCAAATAAATAATTATAATATAAGCTTATTTAATATTCAAATTAAATAAAAAGAAAAAAGTTAAAATTGATTGTGAGTTCTTTTGTTAAATTTGCCTCATTAAAGAAAAAAAAAGCTTAAGATCTATACATACTGTATATAAAAGGAAGAGTCTGTCGGGAACCACATGAGATACAGGGGTAAATGTGATATCAAATTAAAGGTCCTGATGTGGAGGCGTGCAAGAGCATGTCGATTTTTGTTAAAAGTAATTTTAATAAAAAATTGACGCCTCCTGGATCCCTTTTATTGCATCCTCCTACAATTAGAAAGTGGTGGAATCCGTTCGCATTGAAGTCTAAAAGGGGGCTGCTCACTTTCATAGGTTGGTTTTTCTTTTGTTTTGTTTTTTGCGTTTTACTTTAACTTAGTTTTCACTTAAATGTGATTAAAAGATCTTATTTAATCTGAACTGTCACTTAATTATGATTAAGAGAAGCATTTTTTCAACCTTACAATTTCTACGGGTTCTAGTTCTACTAGTATATGAAAGAGATGTAAGTTCAACAACTCACAATGAGATAAAAAGGGGGAAGATAAGCCAGAGTTGGACAGTTATTAGTAGGGCTTCATAAACGGAAACTGCAAAAATTACAATTTTTTTTATAAGTTAAGTATTGAAGAAACTTGGAGAATTTACATCTCCCATAGAATAAAAATTTAAAACAATCGATAAAGAAGATTATACAGCAAGATATTTCTAATTTTGCAAGATAAAAATGACATTCAGATTTTGAACTTGTTCTTGAGGTATAATCTGCATTAATTCTTGATGTATTGTATCGCTGAAGATAAAGATCTTTTTAGGCTTAAGCCTTATTTAAGCCTTATATCCCAGGTTTGTCTGTCTGTCTGTGGACAAGTATCAACTCAGCAACCACGAGGGCTAGAGACTTGATTAGGGTGTCGTTGAAAAGGTCTTGCCAAGAGTAGTTCAGAGTAGTTCAAGAGTCTCTAGCTAGTAGGGCTCCAAGGTAGCAATAGCGATTAGTAAACCAATCACAATGTTTCGCAACGGCTTCTGATACGTGAATGAAGAAAATTATTCAAAAGTTATTTAATTCAGTCTATTAACAAAGTTTGAGCTAACAATGTAAGAATGACGATTATTCCATATAAATAGTGAGTACAGATTGAGTCACCTTTACGTTAGAATAGACTGCGTCGAGACACGTTCCATGGTGGTGCTTCTTGAAGGTGAGACGAGCTTGAGATTAAATTCTTGTAGAAGTGGTTCTAATTTAGTTGAAGATGTTAAAATGTCTTCGTTAAAATATATTTTAATTTGCACGCAACCGACTTTTCACTCTGCTTATTTATAAGTAGGCGATTTGTATTATTATTTTGAATAATTTTCTTCATTCACGTATCAGAAGCCGTTGTGAAGCATTGTGATTGGTTTACTAATCGCTATCGCTACCTTGTTTTACTTTCATTTTGATGCTAACTGTCTGAAAATTATTGACAGAATTCTGTGGCATAAATCGGGTATCTTACTTATTTTAAGGTATTTCTGTAATTTCGAAAATCTCTACAAATTTATTCGAATAAAACAAACGCGATTTCAAAATTAGTGCCAGGATTTTAAGTTTTCTCTTACGATATTTAATGCGACCTTTGGAATAGTGAGATTTTATTAAATGAAACTAGAATTCGATTGTAGATAGCGCTTGTGAATATGTATGCAATAGATCAATTACAAAAATAAGAATCATTTCCAGTATTTTCCTAATAATCAGGTACTTAATAATCAGATTCTTAGTTTTGTCGATATGTCCTTTAATTATTTTCACTTTCTACAAAAACTTGAAAGTTAAAAAACTTCCTTTTGATAAAATCCATGTATAAAAGAAAGAAAAAGAATCTGCCAAAAAAAAAAAACCACACACACAACAACAACAACATCATATATATATAACTTTTTCTTATTTTTTTTATACGATTACACTACATTATTCTTCACAAATCATACACTCATGTATTACGACAAATTTATAAGTTCCACATTGAATTTATCAAGCCCAAAATAAAACGACATAACTTCTTAAATTGTTGGTATAATGTCAAGTACATGGAATGACATGCTATGCTGTATTAGCTTACCATACCACATACTAATAACCTAGCATACACTTCTCCCTGCCTTGCATTAAAATTGTTCACTCTTATTGAAGCATTTCTGGGAAGACGTAGCTAAATAGACTCTACAGAGACGGATTTTGACACTTATTAGATCTACAGATAAAAAGGTTAAGACCAAAAACTACTATTATAAGACACTCATTTTGATGATAAAGATTTTACAAATTTTTCTGGATCTAATCATGCGCATATTCGAAAAGTGATAATACTTCTGTAGTTTTTCTTGTAAAGTTGGCAAATTGGGAAAGTTGAAATGATAAAACTTAACTGAATAAGTTTGCCAGAGTAGGTCTTTTTCGACAGTGGTGGAAGTAGATGTGTTTTAATCTGTTGCAAATAAGTTTTGTTAATATTCTCTATGAATATTGATGCGTGAAATGTAGGTAAGCGACTCCTTGTTAAACAACTTCATAGTCATTTTCTAGTAAGACTGTGTCTCATCATCAATATTTAATTCTGGAATGAATTATCCATGACTTTTTAAGTGCAGCTTCCTGTTCACCGGAACAAAAGTCGTCTTGCAATTAATAATGTACAGTCTTCTCACTTGCTTCATTAAATATGTTCATTAAAGAAAGAATTAATGGAAACGGAGCAGTGAAAAAAACAAAAAACAAAACAAAATCGTAATACATTTTTAGTAATGTTTTATTTATGAATTAAATTCATTAATAATGTTTAGTTTAGTTTGGCGATTGGCTTTTTCAACAGTGAACTGGAATTATTTTTCTTCCCGAATAACAATATTTAAAGAAATTCTACAAGCAAGCAAAATTTTTTGTTTCTATTTTAGCTCCTTGTTTTGTAAATCAAAGACAAGCATCTTTAATTATTTCACGAATTAAAGATGATTGAAAAGTGCAGTTTTCTAAAAACATAGGATGATGTATTTTGGTAATTAACGTAAAATGTAATTTTCATTTACATCTTATTAGAAGAGAATTTTGTTACAGCGAAAAGTTTACTATAATGAATTGTGTTCAAGTGTAATTCTTTTGAATGGTTATGATGAGATTCTTATTAAATTAATTAATTGTTATTCCAATTACAACGAAATTAGCATTACTTGTTAGCAGATTTTATTTAAAAAATATGGAAGTTCCCCGGCATTTAAAGAAAAGCCTTCGGAGTCTTAATATTTATTTTGTTTATATATTTATTTATCGGCTGGACATTTGGTATCCTTAAGATATCGTGAATTCGTGGTTTTTTTTTGTTTTGTTTATTATCTAAGGCCCGCATTTGGTGAAGGGTTTGCAGAAAAATACTTGATTTTAGTATCATGAACCACCAATCTATAACAACATATTGGATGCCAAGGTTCTCCCTTTTACCTCCTCTGTGTATCGGCACGCCCTGCCCAAGCTGTAAGTAGACTATATTCCCTACCGATTGGTGACTTCACTGCTACTCGTACACTCGTTAGAACACAGCTGGTGATAGTGATCTGATTCTTCGTTATTCTGAAATTTTATTTCCCAAGCTACAATGAAATCGAATCACCTCTTTCAATAACTCCAGGAACGCAAATTGTATTTAATAATATACTTTGCGTTTGTTGATCAGTGCTTTTTCTGATTTCTTCAATACAATATTTTCAGAAACATAATTTCTATAATAATATTGTCTTATAATATAAAGATAAAATATAAAACAAAAATTGTGTGAATGTTCATGTTAGAAAAATAAATGTTTGAATGTTTATTCCAAGTTCGTTTGTAATTTTTCCACGTTGTTGAATTCTGAATCTATAGTCCGTTAAAATTAAATTATTTTCAATTCTACCGGACAATAGATTGAGAATTCAATAACGCCGAAAAATACTATGAATGGAATAAACATCCACTCATTTGTTTACTGTTAACAACATTTAAAAAGTGATCAGTTCAAATAATCATATTGGAGTTGATTGTGACGAGAAGACAGTTCGGATGATGTACAGTAAAACCCCGTTATTACGCTCGTCAAGGGACCATGACCTACGAGCGTAATAAGCGGGATAGCGCTATAGGCGGGAAATGATTTATTAATGGGGAAACATTTAGACCCCATTTTACAGGAAAGATATTTGATTCTGAAATAGATGTAGTGCAAATGTGAGCTTATTTTCTATTAAAAAAATCTTTGATTGTGGTTTGCCGTGTGTGTGTGCTACTGTTATGAATTATGACATTTTCAATGTGGTTCAAGTAACTATTAACATCAATTGATACACCAGTAGGAGCAACACTAATATATTTTCGGGGCAGATTTAGTGCGCTGCCCGCTATTTCACGCGTCTTTTCTTGAATGATAGGGTCACTTAATGGCACTGATGCATCACGGGACTGATGAATCCATTCAATTAGAATTTCCTCGGCATCTTCATATTTTCCACACTTTACTTTTTTACGTTTGCAACCACCCTTCGCTGCATTGGTAATTCCATTCTTATTTTTTATTATTGTTCTCAGAGTGGATGAGGGAATTCCTAGAGATTCTGCGAAATCCTTTTGACTTAGTGTAGAATTCTCGTCGTACTTACGGAGAATTTGCAATTTTTCACTTATAGAAAGGGATTTCCGCTTCGATATTTTGCACTAACTTACTGTATCACAGACCCGCACTTCAAAGATTTCAAAGATTCCCTCCTACCAGGGAAAGAAAAGAATCTTTAAAGTGTTACATTTCTTTTCGATACAAAATTTTCGATATAAAAAAAGCGCTACAAGCGGGATTTGAAGCTTTATAAGAGGGTAAAAGTATACAGAGTTCCATAGAAAATTCCAGGGACCGTAAGAAAGGAGCGTAAAGAACGGGATAGTGCTATAAGCGGGAGCGTAATAACGGGGTTTTACTGTATTTTGCCTCAGTTTAACTTCAAATCAATATTAAATTTTTAGAATTGAAAAGGCTTCGAAACTATTAGTTAAAAATATCTCCTAAAACTTTAACCATTTTTAAACTTTTCTTACAGAGAAGAAAATTTTATAATAAGTTTGGGAATCAATGTGAAATAAGAATAAGCGTATTAAAAATAATTAAGGCAATTAGCAAAATCTAATTGTGAAATGTTCAAAAACCAAACACTGTCATATTATTATGATGGAGTCCATAGAAGACGCCGACATCTAAGGGAGAGCGGGAATGGTGAACTGTGGCTTCTTTGAATCAAGGTCAAGCAAAACTTGTGACTTTTCCTTCTTTTTTTTTTGAATACTCGTTAATTATAATTTTTTTTTGAATACTTGTTAATTTTTATCCTTTTATTACTATTATTTTCTGTTTGTTAAAAGTTACTTTCTACGTATAATCATTTATTTTATTTTATAAAAAGTGCTGAGTAGTTCATTGCTTCCAGCGTTCTTCAGTTGCTCTTGAAAAATATATCCAATACTGTATTTAACATGAAAATTCTTAGTTTAAATTCCAAGTATTGTCTTTTATTTGTGGATTCAATGGCGGATTGGCAACTTTTTTTTCTACGGGGCTACAGGAAAACTGGCCTCATCATAACTCGTATCAAAGAAATTTTGAAAAACTAAGTTGGCGAGTATGGATCGGCCCCTAGGCTTTTCATCCTTAGCCTTACTATCCTGCCAAATCATTGTGCATTTAAATATGAATTGTACTTTATAAACCCAGATAAAAATAAAATAAAATAAAAATACTTTTGTCTAAAGGCAATTTCTCTGTGTTCATTTTTTTTTTTTTTTTTTAATTTGAAGCTTTTGGGAATCACTTAAGTAGAGGGAACGAAATACATACAGAAAATTATAAATAAATATGTACTTTCAAATTTGGGTTAAAACTATTTCTGCCGCTGTTCAAACAACTTCTGACAATGCAATAAATTACCTGAAACAGGGGACTGCAGTGAAATCTATTAAGCCAAAGAAAATAAACGGAAGCCGAAGTGCCCCGTAGCAGAAATATGTCAACCTAAAATAGTCGAGGGCCTTAATGCTTATTTGAGTCTTAACAGGAGGCCGCAAAATACACGAACGGAAGGGCTTGACCGAGATTTCTCATTCCTCACGTTTCCCTCCGAGCAGAAGAAATCGACGACGCTGCTTGTAACTCAGGTTGAGGCAGCGTTTTTGACAAGGCTACCCTATAAGAAATTCAAACACTGTTTATTCATAAAGAAAAAAAATATTATCTTTAAAAATTCAAGAAGTTTTTTTTTTTTCCTAGTTCGAATACGTTTTCATGAATAATTATTAGTGGAACCTCCATTTTACGGAAGTCGAACTAACAAGTATTTCGATTTTATGCACAGGGCTAATTTTCCAAACTTCTCTCAACGTTTTGACTTTTTATATCAAAGAATTGAAAGAAAACTGTATCTTGTCAAAAAAAAAAAAAAAAGAAAAACTGAAAATAAGCACAAAAAATAAACTGGAAAAAAATTTCTGGAAGTAAACTGCATTTTTTTTTTGAATGCTTAAAATTCAATTCAGTGAAATATTTTTTTTTTAATTTGCCTAGACTATAACTTACATTTAAAACTGAGCATTTGCAGAATAAATTTTATTTGTGAGATAATATCAAACTAAATCTAATAAGTCAGATCTAGCAGTTAATGAAATCCTGTACTTTATTTTCTTATAGAAGTCTGGTTCATTGATTCTCAACAAATGAGCGCATCATAAAGCGTAAGACTTTGAAGAGTGAAATGATTATATAAGTTTCATGCAATTAGAGAAACTAATAATTCATTATCGTCACTATGTTTTAGTAATTCTTTAACCAAAGATAAATTTATATTTCAAATACGGAAATTTGAAGTATAAGTATCGAAAGTATTGTTATAAGATGTGGCTAATCTAAACCTGGCAAATGTTAGTTTTTCAGAAAATTAGTTGCCACTTTTACGTGGTTTTAGAATGATATTTTGTTCTTCTTGAGGTGTCTCTAAACTTGTATGCGGGCCCAGTTGCAAAAGTGGTACTTCTTTTGACGGCGCGTTCGAGGAATCGGGTTCAATCCCCGATCCCAGCAGAGGTCAGGGATTTTTCCACGCTAAATTCTCCTCCAGCCTGCTTAGAATAGTTAGCGGATTTCTTTCCCGGGGTACAGACGGGAGAGCGTTGGACTGATCACTTCACGTCATCTCAGAACCGGATCATTGAAACGTTGGGAGCCTTACCTCCAGCGTCCTCATAGGCCATCGTGGGTTATGCCTGCACCTAATGTATCTATATTTAAGCTTGTGTTTAAGTTGTACCGAAAGCAATAGCACGACGACACTGAATTATACTCATCTACCATCAAAATTCTGTTCTTCAGCTTCCGTGTTTTTTGGGTTTTGGATCTACAGACCCAATTTAAAAAAAAACAAATCTCTGTCTGTTTGTTTTCATTCTCTCTCTGACGCATATTAAGACCCCGTCTACACGAGCATTACTAACGCAGTATTGGGAAGTCATGTTGCTAACGACATTACAGAACCGAAAGAAATCCCATACATTTCAATGAAAACTGAATGATGCCGATTACACGAGCGTTTCAACACTCAAGTCGACGTTGGCATGGCGAATGGCGATCCTAATAGTGCTTCTAATGTCAGTTCAGTTAAAGGTCTCACGAACCGACATAAAGGTGCTAGGCGAGCATGTGTAGTATATGGCTCAGTCAAGGAATGAAGCGAGGGACGGATAGAAAGTCAGACTCAAGGCCGTCTTTAGATAGAGCTGGATGAAGCGGGACTCTGTAAGAGGAGAGGTCGATGAACTCAATCCAACTGTTTGGAGATGAAGCAATCACTCCTCCAGACATGCTAAATGTCATGGACATCGATCGTATGGTTACTGAAATATCATGTCTCCTAAATACGGTCCATTCGAAATATCGATTGGATGCATCTTGAGACCTAGGTTTTGCTTTTTTGAATATAGAAGTTTTTTTTAGTCATTATTCACAAGGGATAAGTCCGATCTCCGCTCTTTTTTTTTTTCGAAAGTATCGCACTCATGACAACTGGATACAGTATAAATTTCATGCCGGTTGGATGTCTTCCATGTCCACCCTTGTCGAATAGGGGCGTCAGAAACCGACTTTCGGGCAAATATCCTTACACAAAAGTACGATCTCCGCCTTTTTTTCTTTTCTTTTAAAGTCAATTTCAATGTTCACTAAATACATTTATAAATATTATGTATATCGGTGAGGTTAGTTAAAGTTAAAGTTGCGATCAGGCCCAGATGACCGCGCAATGCAACTGGAGGGTAGGCTCCAGTGTTCAGAACCTACGGGACAAAGTTGAGGACGGGGGGTCGGCCCGTCGCTCGCCCGCCTTTAACTCCCGGGAAAGAAACCAGGTACCCATTCTATAGAGGGCTGGGTAGACCCTAGGGCCCGTTTGGAGGAGAAAGAAGCGTGGAAAAATTCCCGTCCTCCGCCGAGGCCGGGAATCGAACCCGCTACCTCCAACCCGCAGCCAAGCGCCCATATCGGTGAGGTATTTGCCGAAATTAAAAATAAGTATGAAAAACATTCCATTAAAATTTTTTTAGGCTATTTTGAGATTTTAAAGTAACTTTTTAACTAAATAAGCTTTGTCGGAAGCACTCGAAAACCCAATGGAAAAGGTCGCGTTGGACAATCCTGCTCTTTAACAATTTGAGCTATCAAGCACTTGCAAAGGATTTACCAAGCCAATATCCTCTGAACTCTGCTTACGATAGATGCGGCTTGTTAACTTGAGCAATAAATGATTTTATTTAATACAATAAGTAACTTGAGTTATGTTACTTTATTATAAATTTGTTATTGTAAGTTTGTTAACGAGGTGAAAAAACAAAGAAAGAAAGAAAGAAAGAAACAAAGAAAAAATACCGTTCCCTAACTCTTATATTTATAAAACCTTTATTGAACGTCTATCAGACAGTGGTGTTTTTAGTAGCACTACTTTGTGAGATTGTTAGCTTTCCATTTTTAATTTTGAAATCTTTTTTTGCCACTTAAGGATCCCTGAAAGCGCTGTCGACTTCACACCTAAAAAAAAAAACAACTAAGATTAGAATGAATAATTGATCTTTAGGTTTTTATAAATCACAAAGTTTTCATTTAAAAACCCAAAAAAATAAAGTACAAAAACACTTTCTCAAAGCTCGTTTCTGTTAATTCCAAATAAAATTATAAAAATGTTACGAATTTTAATCAACTGCGAAAAAAAAAAATTCTGAAACTTGGAGTTTCGTTTGGCTGCAGATATGAGGAAAAGACTTAAATTCTTCATTACATTAAACAGAGAATTACATCAGTAATATAACAGCTAATAACTCTGGTAATTTCTACAAATCGTTCAATGTAGAATAGGCCTAGATTTTTAAATTATCCCTTTGAAATTTTATAAATTTTGCAAATTATAGAACAATAGCAAAATTGTACTATCAAGGCAACGAGACTTGAAACTTAAATTAATTAGACTTTAGAAAATTAATTTATATTAGTTGGAACTTAACTCCTTATATAATTTGCAAAAATTAATTTTTTTAATTATTTGCACAAACTGAAATATGGCTATTAAAAGATATTAATATTATTTTTATTTTATAAATTCTTTGAATAATTTACGTGTGTTGAAATGGATTAACCAAGACAGAAAATAAGTTATTTACAGAGGTTTTAAAGTTTTGAGACTATATAAAAAAAAAGTAGTGCATTGCTAAAATTACTTGATCATATCGATCACTGATTCCAACATTTTTTGCCTCTCGTTTCCCTTTAGTTATTGTAAAACACTGCCCCTCTCTCTCATTTCATTAAAAAAAAAAGTGAATCTCAACCAAATTGAAAATAATTAATAAATAATTATTATTAAATGATAATAATAATTATTATTAAGTAATAATAATAATAATTAATAAATAAATACCCAAGTTAAAAAAAATCACAAATGTTTAAAATAAGAAAAAAAGAAAAAAAAAAAGTCTACATCTTCGAAGTCTACGTACGGCTCTAGTATACCCAATAGGACTGTATTGTATAATGACATAAGCAATTATTGCCAATTTACACAACAAGTTTTCTAAAGTTTAATTTAGGTCTGTCGTAGACTTGATACTAGAACCCTGTGATTGATTGCTCCACTGCAATTTGTTATTGTCCAAAATTTCAACAGCACTACATTGATATTAATATTAAAAGAGCAATGATTGATAGTGAAGAAGAAACGGAAGGGGATATGTCGCAAGGCAGAAGCAGTGGCCGATGTTTAGAAACAGGGGACAAGTATACGATGTTCTTTTCTTTCTTTTCTTTTTTTTGAGAACCTCAACTCTGCGGGATATAGGAGTGAGGAACCGCGAAGCTGGGTCAAGTTACCTGTCGCCATTCCTTTGTAGCCACCGGCGGCAGTAGCGTCATTAGCATCGAGTCCCCCTGCTGGCAAACGACGAGGGGAAAAGGAAAAAGAAATGTCCGTACTTGGGTAGACGGATGAACACACACTATGGGTGCTAATGTACCACAACTGTGGATAGAATTGCAGAGGGCGCTGCATTGACGAAGGAAACAACCCATTCCAAGAACAAACCCCGATGTTCCGGTGTTTAACTGCAAAGCGCTAAGAACACAACCCACGGAGTGACTTAAAGCAGATTGGATTTCAAGAAACAATAATTCAGCCATGTTTATTTTCCGTCTCTCTTTCTTTCTCAATTTTTTTTCTTTCATTCTTTAAATAAATTTACTTCAGTACTGCTTAGAAACAACTTTGGACAACTTTAAGTTTTTTAAAATGTGGGGAAAACATACAAAGTACCGTGTCAAAATCTTAACATTGTAAAACTTAAAATTTATGATTTAATTTTGTTACAATCTTTTATTCGAAGATGTTTAATATATAGAAATATAATTACATCTTAGGATGTGTATCAGTAACTAACGATTCAATTTAAATAATTAAATCTCATTAATTCCATCAATTTATATTTCGAAAATTAAAGAATAAATTCGTTAAAAATACATTGGAAATTTTAAGAGATTTTGATTAACAATGTTATTTTTTTTTTCTTTTATAATTTCACGAGACATTCTTTTTAAAAGCAAATGAAAAACCTAGCATTTATAAAGTTAATAACATGTTAAAAATACGACTGTTTCAGCGAATTTCCTTAGCTTTAATCGAGATATATTTAATTATTTCTAATAGTTTGATAACTGCATTCATAAACTACTGTATCGATAAAACGGCGTTAATGTTTACAACTCAGTAGAATAAGATTTTGCAGCAATGAAGCTTTGAAACATGAATAAAAATGTAAACCCAGTTATTCTACAAAGTTAATAAAATTTAAAGGTCTTCATTCATCCTTTATTCTTTAATATTTTGATAATAATTAAGTTAGAAAAAAATAAAAATTCCATGTTTTTTTTAATAATAACAATAAAGATTAAATATTATAATAGTAACTCATAAAAAAAAGCGAAAGTAATTATAATAAAAAGTTAATTCTTCCAAAAGAACAATAATAAAAAAGAAAAAAAGGACGAAGATGCGGACACAATCCCTTCCCGAAATAACGATTTTTTTATATTTTTTTTATGAACATACCAAATACAGATAAGCATCGGAGATCGGTCGTAGTGCTTCAAGGTTAAATTGGATAATTCTTTTTCATAATCACAAAAAGGCAAATCAAAGTTGCATTAAGCGAAGTATTAATACAAAGTATCTTACGACAAATAATAATTGTAGACTTGCAATTAAAAAAACTCGAAGTTACAAAGAAATCAAAATTGAGATCCAAGGCGAAATATATTCTAAACTTCAACCCTACTGACATATAAAGTGCCAAGTTGCACAAGCCAAGATATATGGTAGTTGCAACAGCCGAGAACAGACAGCTCTGAGTGTGTGAGCCAATGTTGTACTCTTGACATTCAAATGTTGTTTTTGTCTTTGTTTTGTTTTTTTATCTCGAATTGATAAATAGATTTCTTTTTCTTCCGTCGTCAATTGTTCACTTCAGGTGATCGTCGCTCTTTAACGGTCACTGAAATATTGATTTTTAACCGAAATTTAATTTGATTTATACAATACAAATAATACAACGCTTATATTTATTAGACCAAACTTTTTTTTTTAATAAAAATTCACATTCTACGATAATTAGTTGTTGAGTAATAATGATTTAAGATTTTCCCAAGCTCATTTATCTATAGGCACAGCTTGAACAAAAACTAAAAAGTTCTCTTATTTGACCGCATGGTTCTGTCACCAGAAAAAAACAAAAAAATTCGTTTTCTTTGATAACGTGACTACTAGCATCACCCTCAGTTTGGAATAGGGAAGGAAGTTATGATGATCCTCGTCATTCAACCACCAAAATCAATTTATTTTTATTTTCCGGGTATGTGGTTAAAAGCATGATGATGACTCTCCAATCACAAAAAAAAAAAAAAAAAAAAAAAAATCAAAAAGGCTGAATTTCTTCATTTTTCGAATGCCAATTTCTTCCTACCCTATACAGTTTTGTTTTTTTTTTGGCCCTTATTTTTTTTCTTCTTTTTTGGCCCTTATTTTTTATTTTAATTCATCTTAATTGATGCCAATGAATTTTTCAGTTATATAATTCATTTTATATATCTTTTCTTTCGTAGAAAAGATATTAAAGATGTTATTAATGGGAGCTAGGCTACTCCCATTGACCTTCGTACGAGAGCTCGATTTTTCGTCCAATGAAACAACCTTGTTTTCCTATAGACTCACATGAGAAGTTATTCTTCTAAAGGATTGTTATAGGTTGGTCAATTTTCATTGTAATAACGATTACTCATAGTTATTTATTCTAAGAAGTTAAAATACTAATGGAATTATCGACAAATATTCAGTACACAAAATTCCGTACGAATATTTTGCAATTGCTACACATTGCCTTTTTTTTCTGTGTTTGGCGCCTTGTGCTTAAAAGGAGATACAAATGACATGACTTGCACGAAGACTTACGTTCAAGTGGGCATTTTGCTTTTAACTTACCAAAGATTTCCAAGGGTAAAACATTGATGTTAATTATGTAACACTGTTGCTGGTGCTGAGCATTCTAGTGGGCGTATGGGGTGGCCCTCACTCAACGTTTGCCTCGTCACTGTCTTTGTCGGCGCAATAAGCCATCCTCTGCCCATCCACGCGGGGGGGCCTTTTGAAAAATCAGTTGTTTTCCTGCTCTAATTATGCTGCATCTCTTCTTAAAGAAGTCTCCTAAGTTTAAAAAAAAAAAACTTCCCATTTCAATTTCGATCCTTATGAAGACATCAGTGGATATTTGCTTTCTACGAATATGACCTCGTATCATCTTTTGGTCACTTGTACAGTTGCCGCGATCTCCCCACATTCAAGCCGTGCGTGTCTTCATTCTTCGCCCGCATCGACCTCGCCCTAATCGCGGCCACGCTTCGTCGGCTTATCGGTTTTAGCGATGCCGATCTGGCCGTAAATTTGTATGATCTTCCGTCCGCTGTTATATTCCAGGCGGAATAAAATGCTCATCATAAAAGGCTGTATCATCGATGGAACATTGAGTCGGCCTTTCTTTTGATTTCGGCTATATATTTTGGCACAACAAAGGCCGCCTTACATTTGGTAAGTCAATCGATCATGGGCTGGAGAAAGAAGATAACTTGGGTAAGCTTATGGTTGTGTAGGTACTTATATTTATTAAGTACTCCTCTTCTTTCCTTCTTCTATTATATCTGCTACATTTTCCCATAGACCTATCGATAACTCTGTGTACTCGGATATTGATATTAAAGGGAAAAAAAATCCTTCTTATAATCTTCAATAAATTGTTTAAAATAAATAAATAAATAAATAAAAGAAACTTGAAAAGATTAGCAAGAATATTAACGAAAATAAATTATTTCTTCTTTTTTCAGAAGAAATAATTTACTTTAGAGCAAATTCTCCGAACTTTGGATTGTACTTCAGAATATCATTTGCGTACTGTATTCACAGATAAGACTATATTGAAATATCGACAAAAGTTCCTATACATAACATACGTAATCTATTGAAATATGGATTTTTTTTTTTCAGTTTCATTAATGTCTCTTAGAGTTATTGAAATTTAAATAGTAATTAAAATATAAGCAAAATTAACAGCAAAACAAACAAACAAGGAAATTAGAAACAAAAGAACGAAGTCTATTCAATGTTAGACCTAAATAGATATCAAGTACATGAAAATATTAGACTTCAACAATAGTTTTTTACAATAGAGAGAAAGAGGATGACGACATTAAGGCAATAAAGAATTTACCAGAAAGAGTTTTTTTTTTTTTTTTTTTAACTTCTTTTTGAATATGTTAATCAAAATCAAAGATTCCCTCGGAACAGTCTTCATTTTTTCTGGAAATGTTAGTCGCAAGTTCACACTTCTCCACAAAATACAAAAACACATTGAAGAGTTAAGTTAAAGCAATGGTCTTATTTCTGTCTACGAGCCAAAAAATCCTCTGATATAAAGTCAGATTTACGGAGGAGAGGAAGTGGATGAAGCGAAAATTTGTGAACTATCTAATAGCTAATAATGACATTAACCATAATTAGGTTGTTGTTTTTTTAAATAATAAAAAAAGTTTGTAAAAATAATAAGCTTCCCTATCGCCCGATGTTAAAATTATACGGCATTTTCTGAGCTGCCTCGTGAACTTTTGAACTAGAACAAAGGACGAGTCACAAAACTGGTAAATTACGAAATGCATAGCAAGTCCTCTGCACGGCTATATCCGACCCACAGACCGCTAATCTAAGATCACTGAATATTCTGTGGGCCCAAAATCAGATGGCTAGTTACACGCTGGCTCGCCTTTAATCCCCGTAAGACCTATTTGATAGAGAATTGTCAAAATTTAAGTAATGTCTTATATGTCAAATAAAAACAAGTTATTGTATTGTTGAGGACCAGAAATATCGATTTGCCATTTTGCCTAATTGCAAAGAAATTGATCATTTTTTAATATTTATTCAAAGAATATAACTGAGCTTTGAAAACTTAATTATTAAAAAACTACTTAAATTATTTCTAGATATATTAGGTATCCGAAAAATGTTAGGAAAGCGAAAAACGTTAGGAGAGCCGTAAAGAAAACATTTCTGCTTGAATAAATTTGCAAATCAAACTATTGAAGTAAATCAGGCAAAAGAAAATCTCTCAACTTGCAAATGCGGCAGAAAGAAAGAGAATATTAAAAGAGCGACGTCGTTGAGGTATTTTTGGAAGTCAAATTAACAAGTGACAGAATATTTCAAGGATATTCTTTGAAACAAGAATGCAAGTTGTTCCAGGATGCCAGAATTACGGAATACTGAAGAGATAGCATTTGTAGCAATTACTATACGTCAGCACAGAGTTAAGTCTGTAAAATTCTGTTAAGACTATTAATTAACATACAGAATTTACCAAAAAGACATCAAAACACAACAAATCTTAACAATCTCAGATATAAAAGTGTTAAGAACTGTATCTGTGAAATAGAATTTTAATGCTGAAGTAAGATCATTGATGTAACTAGATGATAAAATCAAGGAGGAAAAAAATACAATGACATGTATTTGAAGGAATTTCTTAAGAGTAGCAACAATCTTTTCTGGCAAATAAAGAAAGAGGTCGATCATCTACATTACAGAATGATAGTTGGAAAATATTGTACGAAATTGATTACGATTGATTATTCTGAACCAGTGATTATTCTGAAAAAAAGAAGATGATCAATTCCTGAAGATAAAAGACTATTTCTGAGCTTACAACAATTATTTCTGAGTGGTTTTCCCCGGACGTTGTCCACGGATAAAAGCGATGCTTGGTTGCGTGATACGGATATTATGTACGAGAAAGCCAAGGCAACATTTACAAACACTCCTGTCAAATTTCATGTAGTTAACTATTTTGGATGGTATTCAATTATTTATGGCATTATTTCTATGCTAACGAATAAGACAGTTATAACCTACTTCGTTTACTTCTGTTGTAAGCTGCTGAAACTCATTTTAACATCTGAATAATAACAAACCTATTACAACCAATTTCATGAACATCGAAGAGTAATTGAACGGAAATAAATTAACTAAAAGGCAACCAAAACCCGTTTTAAAAGTTATAACTCTCTTCTTCACTAATACTTCTCAAAAATCTTATTAAATTTTTTTAGGACTGTAATTACCTGTAATCACAATTACCGTGATGCGTAGACGCCTATGAAAACATCTTAATACCTTAATTTACATCAAGAAGAAAATGAAAGTCTGTCCGCAAGTGTTTGAAATTACTGCTAATTTCAATGCATGCGAAAGCACAAGGTACACTTAATGATTACTGTGAGATTACAAACAGATTTCGGCTCATAAAAGATAAGTTGTGGGCGTCAATTTAAGATTTTATTTGAAAATAATTTTGATTAACAGTGTGGGTTTATCAAAGAGTAGTTAACAGGAAATTGTACGATTTTTTTTCCTTGCCTAAAAATTTTACATAATTAAGTTAATCAAATAAAAATTTATATTTGAATCCTGATAACTGAAAAAAACAAAAACTTAAAAAAATTTATTTTGAAAAGAAACGTCACTTGAAAGTTATTGGGGTTGAAATGCCCCATTTAGGAGGGGAGAAAGCGTAGCACAACCTTCAAGACGATGCTAATGAATACATGAATATCTTCCTATACTCGTCTATTATTTGTTCGCCCTCATGAGACTTGATACCTATTGGTTGGATTTGATGAAATTTTATATTTAAATTCAACGAAAATCAACTTTGCTCAGAATCGCTCAATTGTCCGACCTTTACTTTAAAAATCTATTTGCATTTTAAGTAATATCTATAATAAAGTGGATAAATTCATTAGTATGTTTTTGACAAGGATATTAAAAAATATTAAAACAGTGGAACCTCGCTATTCGTACACAATCCGTTCCAGGAGGCAGTTCGAATGGCGATTTGTACGAATGGCAAATCATTTTTTCACATAAGATATAATGTAAATTGGATTAATCCGTTCCAGACCCACTGATGATTGCTTATTGAAACCTTTGTAATAATATTTTAAGCATAAAATACATAAAAACTATGAAAACAATAAATATACAGTACAACACTGTGAATGCCACTTCGCTTCTTAAATCGATCAAACCACCCCCTATTTGCTTTAAATTCATCACTTTGCGCACTGGTTCCAGGGCTGTCTCGCTTAAGGTCATCGTACAACCGCTTTGCTTTTTCACAAATTATTGTTTCAGAAATGCTGTCACCAACAAGTTGTTTTTCGTTAATCCATACTAACAAAAGTTCTTCCACTTGTTCAATTATAGGTGACCTGTTCACAGCAAGAACGGTCACTCCTTTTGCCACATCAACCTCTTTATTACGTCTTTCTTTTTCAGTTTAGACGATATGGTTGATTTCGCCATGCCATACTGAGTTGCCAGGTCAGAGACACGAGTTTCACTTTCAAACTTCGCAACGATTTCTTTTTTTCAATTCAATGGTCGTTCTCACTGCTTTCCTTTTAGGCTTGGTTGAATCAGTAATCTTTTTTTGGACACATGGCTGCACTATTTTTAATAAAAATAACAAAAAAATAACAATAAAATAGCACAAAGTTTCACGAAGCTTGCGTGGATGATGCGTAGCGTACAGAAGCTAGCACGAGACTGAGCTGAAGCGACCGCGTGGCACGACCAGTAACAAGGTCCCGCTGTCCGAATCGCGGGGCAAGCGTACGAATGGCGAGTTGAATTTTACTTGAAAAAAGTTGGACGAATAACGAGTTGTACGAATAGAGAGGCGGACGAATGGAAGGGTTCCACTGTAAATTCATCTCAGAAACGTAAATTATTTATTTGTTTCGCTAATTCTATTAGGAATGCTTCTTAGTTATTGATGCCACAGAAAAGCTTCTTTACAAAATTTATACCCTTTGAGAAAAGATACGATTCATGAAATTTTTACTTCATTTCTGTAAAAATGATTTAAAAGATACAAAAAGAAATTGAGATTAAGGATTACCACTTGAATTGTTATTGATCTTTTTGACTAGTGATCTTCAATGCTATAAAACAAATGTACAGTAGGATATTTTACTGTAGAAGCATGATGTCATCAATAACACAGATCTACAAACAAAAACAAAATTTTTTTGAGAGCTGTTTTAGTTTTAATCACTGATTTTGTTTAATTGCTGATTAAAACATCCTGATTATTATAGTAATAACTTTTATTTTACTATATCACATCAAGTTGTTTTCAGAAATTCAAAGAAATATATTTCTAAAAATCCTTTAAATTACACTACGTAATGCAAGAACATAATATTACTAACACATTATTAGAACAACTGATGCAAAAAAATTATCAAGTTTACAATGTTCTGATTATTTAAATACGTTGAATGTAAGGTTCTGTATTGCATTTGAATTTTTCACCCCCAAAAAATTAAAAACAACAAATATTACTAAAATCATTAAATGAACTGATACCAAAGTGGTATCAAATATATATGATTTTGTCTTATTTGATTATTTTATTTCTTATTTTATTCAAATATGTATGATTTTTTGTGAGTTTTGTTTTATTTTATGAAACCTTTTTTTGCCATATTAGGCTGTGTTCAACTTTTCTCAGAACCATAGGGAGGGAAAAAAATACAATAACTTTAAGAATTTGAGCTTCACTGTAGTTAGCTCAGTCAATAGAATTGTTGTTGTTTGCATTGAAAGCTTCTTTCCACATTTTCTTTTGTGTGTAATGGCAGATTCATCACGTTTCAGTATCCAGCAGTAGTCCGCCATCAATGATATAGTCCATCGCCCGTTTCCGCCTTTCCATGTCTTTGATATCTTGGTGAAAACTTTCACCTTATTCCTCATTCACTTCACCTAGGTTTTTTGAACTGGTCCAAATGGTAAAAGAGGATATGTATTTTTAGGCTCATTTCACATCTAAATCTCTACAGAGTGAGGCAAAAGTCAGGATCCCTATAAATGGAAAACAGTGAAGGCAATCAAATATCCCGATATACCACAATGTTAGGATTGAGGGGGTGACCATCTCTAGCGTCACCTGAAGGAATTGGTATATGCTGTGAAAATCCGCAATGTGAACCATCTGAAGCAAGGCAATGTTGAAGCCTCTGAAAGGATTTTTCCAGATATGTTGTCGCGGGTCCATGCTGATTGGCAGCGACACCTCATGTTGTTGCTGCACGCAAGAAAGGGAAACATATTGAACACATTTTGTAGGTCCACAATGTGCATTCCCATGGGGTTTCTACAGTGGTAATTGTCACAAATTTCTAACTTTGAACTCATAAAATTAAAATGAATAAAGTTACGCAAAAATTGATTGCACCATTGAATTACTATTTCTTGTTTTTCTTGTTTGAAATGATGCGTCACATGACACTGTTCCCATTTGAAAATTTTGCATTCAAGATGGCCGCCAGCTTGGGAATGTGCTGCAAAAGGTGTCTCCCCCTTCCTCCCAACCCTAACAACGCGATATTTGATTGCATTCACTGCTTCCAATTTATAGGAATGGATCTTGCCTTTTGCCTCACCCTGTGTATTTTCCTAGTATGTTGTTAATCATCTATGAACATCTGTTCATAGTTTGATTCTTTATTACTATTATTTTTGGGGAAATAATATCATCCCAAGGGAAAAAGAAATAATTGATAATATTGGGGTTTATCAATTACTTCTTTAAAGGCATTGAAGAGTTTTTTTCAACGGGAATTATAGACTTTTCAAACATGTTATCTTTGATTAGAGCTGTGGTCCTATAAAGATATCTTACTTGATTTTTGCCACTGAACTGCATAAGTATTGAAAACAATTTCCATTTGCATCCAGAGCCTTAACAAATTGTTTCATTAATCCCAATTTGATGTGTAAAGGCGACAGGAAAAAGTTTTCAGGGTCTACTAAGCTCTTCCTCAGTATGTTCTTGGAACCTGGTATTAGTCTATTTCTTAGAGACCACTGTCTTTGTGTCCAATATTTATCTTTATCCCGACTATCCCATTCACAGATGCAACATGAAAACTTTGTGTAACCAGAAGCGTAACTACAGAATTTTTCTGGGGGGCGGGGGGGGAGGCCCTTTGTGTTTGGGAAAAAAAGCGCGAAATTTAAAATTTAAACTTGTACCTTCGAATAATTGCATTCTTATTGTTGCAAATAATGCATACTGTAAATAAATATTCTTTTAACTTATATTAGTTAAGCAGAAGTTAAGGTTTATGAATATGTGTTTCTGATAAAGTTAATTATAAATAATCACACACAGTTTTTCAAAGTTTCATTAATATATGTGTATTGAAACAAGTAAATGCAACTTTAAATTAAAAAAAAAAAATAAAACTCACACTGACTTAAGTGTATTGCATAAAAAAAGGTTATTTCAGTTTCCTTAATTGTGTTCAATTCAATGAACTCTTCTTACTCATTTTACTTGCTTTGCAATGTAAATATTTTTCTTTTCTAATAAACTTCAAGTTCTTAATGTTCATGTACTTATCTCTTGATACCGCAATCAAATTTCACTTTACTTTAAGTTAAGTTAACACAATCGTTTCACATATTACAAATTAACTGTCTATTCAAAATTAACATTGCAGATTCTTTCTTGTAAGTCTAATACTAAAGTGTCCATGTGTCGATTCTTACTAGCCACATGATGAGTGTAATACTGTCTTTGTCTGAAGTACAAAAGAAAATGTTCACTTACTTTAATGCCGTAATCTTCATTTTCTAACAAACCAGTAAACGATAAGACTTTATACCTTGAGGCGTATCGAATCCAAATAATCTTTGTACCCTTCATTCCGTTGCAGGTTTATATCCCTTTCATTTGAAGGGTTCTCTTGAATGTTCATATTTGAATTCTTCTCCTGTACAAATACTAAATTAACGATGGAGACGAAACCTCTTCACCCTTTCACTACTTCCATTCTTCCTTCTCTTTCCTTCTACCGTAACAAAAATTACGTTTTCGTATCCCATTCCTTTATTATTTAATTCTTGTTACAATAATCCATTTAGTGTGAACAATCCTCTTAACACATGGGAGATAACAAACATTTATAAGAATATTTTATCACGAAGAATTTCAATTCTTGTTTACAATACATATGACATTATTAGTGAGTTTTACATTGCCAGTATTGTCTTTTACATTTTCTTATTTAAAACAACACATACAATGCCAATAAGTTAAAAAATATTTTATTTAATTTATTTTTATATTTAAAATATTAAATAATTGTACTATTATGTATTTTTCTGGGGGTGGCCATGGCCATTCTGAGGGGCCGGGCCCCCCCCCCTGGCTCCCCCCTAGTTACGCCTATGTGTACAACCCTGTTGTTATCCTAGCAGCATGCACAGAACATTCAGAACACCATAAACCATCCATTGGTGGTCTTTATACTTCATTTTTCTGAGTAGTGGCTCAAGATTTCCATAAGTTTCCTTAAGAAAGCTGAAGGGGCAACTAGGACTGAAGCAAGGCGTTACCATTATGTAGAAGTGTTGCACCTTTCAAACGTCTTTTGATTCATCTGTTTTATACTCTATACCTAACATATACATTAGAAATGTCATTACAATATACTAGATTAGTCTATTAGTGAAATACTGTAATAGATCTTTCTCTCGATTTCTATAAAATGTCACGTACGTTCCTAGAGCTAATAATTTGTTTTCCTGCAGCCTGGAGTCTAGAAGTTCCGCAGCATCCTTTGAGAGATTTAAATCTCTGACCAAATCATTCAGCTCAGTTTATGGAAAGGTTCAAGTGTGTGTCTTTACAATATTCCGAATCCTCTGATTCAGTGGGAGTAGCACTTGATTCTGTGTATCAATTTGTTTAGGAGGGTTAGGCACTGGCACATTAGAACCATGTGATACAGGCCTAAAGGCAGAAGGCAAATTGGGATGAGTAAATCCTTTCTGATTTTTTTCAATAAAACCTTTTATTTTGCAGAAACAAAAATAACAGCCGTCAATATGGTTCTTTGGATCACGTCATTATCATGGCATTCTTCTTTTCCTTTCTTCAGTTTTTTAAATCCTCAACGCAAACATTAATACAATATATGTGAAGCCTAAGGTTTTATCTTGATCACCTAGCTTCACTCCAAACTAAGCAAAATAAGCACTTTTAGCAAGGAGGTTATCTTCTGTCTTTGTTTTCTGATCATAGAACTTCCACAATATAACAAAATATATTTGGATCGTTCAAACGGTCTTCTTTCCATTGTTTTTAGCACAACAAACACACAATTATTGCTCAAACTAGTTGCATAACCGGTGTTTGGTTCCAGAACAGTTGAAAGTGCTGCCATCTGCATGCAATATGTTGTCTTCTGCAATAAAACAATGTTGCCAAATCCTAAATGCTCATTTTAAAGTGACTTTTGATTATGATATATCTATTGATCACTTGCATTGCAAACGATCCTTTTTTTAAAAAAATCTGTTATTGTACAATTAATAAAATACTAATATATATAATATATGATATCTGACAGTTTTGGAATCAGCACATACAATTTTATAAAAAACATGTGTCAAAATCAAAACAGCAAAATCAAAACAATCCATGTAGACCAGTCTAATCAGTGTGATTTGATTTTTATTAATTTTTTGATTCTTGATGAAATGACTGCGGAACGTAGTTTTTGAGAATGTTTGAAAATAAACAAAACAAAAAAAAAAGCAAAGCGATAGCATGAGATGGAATTCACTTCAGCCCATTGGCGCCTTTTTTAAACTAGCTAAAAGCTGGGCTTTGAGTAGACTCGCGAACTCTAGGATGTTTGGATTTGAGTTAGTCAGAATTTGATAATTTTTTACATTTACTTTTTTATAATAAATCGTTTATTTTTTATTAAAATATAAATTTTTGTTTTATTTCGATCTTATCAACAAATGGTGTTATCCACACCCCTACCTTTCAGTTGAACCTGCCTGACTTCAGATGTTAGTCACATGCCATCTGCGCTGGTTCTTTGGCTTTTATTCGTTGCCTTGTTGTATTCAATCCACTTGTCAAAAAAAAAAAATGCTCATCGTTTCGAAAGTCTTGTGTGTATTTTAATGTGTTTAAATTTTTATCTTAGAGCAAGTGTGTTGGCCTTTTTTATTATTACTATGTAATACATGTTAGATTGTTTAAATTTTAAAATAATATTACAAAAAAGCGGTTTTTAAAAATTTGTTCAAAAGAGTTTCGATTTTGAGCTAGTGAGAAGTTGAGAAATTTTTATGTTTCTTTTTCTTTCTAATAAATCGTTTATTTTTATTAAAATATTAATCTGTTTTACTTGGATCTATTCTTATTAAAAAAGAAGATGAAATTCTTTTTAAAGTGCATTTTTATTCAAAAAAGATATATTTGAAGATTACGACGCTGTAACATTAGAAATGTTGTTTTGCTTTCGAAAGATAAGTCGCTTCTGTTAAAGCGTATCCTAAGGATGTTCCACATGTTAAAAAAACAAAGAAATGTTAAAAAAATTACAGTTTTAAGGTTTGAAAATATGATTGTGCACTTCTACATGGATTGGTACATGGGCATGGAAAATTTCTTATTTCTACCTACTGTAGATTTTGAATAAAATGAATCACAAAATGTGTTTGCATGGGCAGTAAGATAGATTCACTTCGCTCATCTGAATTATTGGGGTGGGGAGGCAGTCCACTGACTTAATTTTGTCTCCCCTACTATGAAATCAGGAAAAGACTAAGTTTAAAAAATATGAAATAAATAATAATCATTTGATTTAGAGATCCAGCCATCCAATGAAAATTATTATCCATCCAAAACACTCTCGCCACCAAGAGTTGGCGCTTATGCTTCAGCCAACCCTCCGATCTATAAGGAAATCCTCCCATGATTGTTGCAAAAATATACAATACTTCTATATTTACATTATACTGTAGAAGCTTAGTAATATGCAATCTAGGTAGTAAATTTATTATTACATGCTACTTTAAAAAATGTGTTAGTTAGATTTTTGTTAAATTTAAAAAAAATATTAACCTATTAAAAATATTAATAGAAGTAAACTATTCTATATGAGAATAGCAATACTTCATCGATAGTTTTTAGTAAAGTTTTGATGTCTAATTATAAGAATACAGTAAAACCTCGTTAAGTCGTCTTTCAAGAGACCAAACATTTTTGACGACTTAAGCGGAGTGACGACAGGCGGAGTGGGCATTTTTGAAAAAAAAAAAAACCCAAAAAATACTGAAATACAGTATTTTCATGAATTGCTGTAAGATTTGGTGAGAAAAACAAGATTTTCAGAAATCAATTCATGCAAATGATTGAGTGGAAAATAAAAAAAAAAAACACTTTTTATAGTTACTACATTTTAATCGTTTTAAAAGAAAGGCAACGTCTGTCTTTGAAACGTTCCAGCCAACCATTGCTGCCACCGATCTTCAATGTTCAACTCCTTAGCAATTTCCATGCCTTTATCTTTGAGAATCACGGCAGAAATCGGCACATTTTGCGATCTGGCATGTTTTAGCCATTGAACTAAAACCTTCTCGATCTCGTCAATCTTCGATTTCCTCATTCTCTTTCTTTTGTCTTTACAGTCAGATTTTTTAATTACTTTGTTTCGATAAAAGAATATCGTTTAATGTAGTTCTGGGAAAATGGTGTTCTTTGGCAAAAGCTGTTTTCGAAACATTTGATTTTTCAAAAAGAGCAATTAAGTCTTTTTTTTCTTTAAAACATAACGAGGTAAGTTTTCGTTTCCCTTGCATGTTAAAAAACGTAATCGAACCACGAAATTGCAAGAGAAAAAAATAGCCCTTAAAGCAGGGCTTACTCGCTATGAAATGAAGTCACACTCAGGAACGGTCAAGAAAAACGTCTACACTCGACAGAGTCGCATCGAGAAGTGTGCTTTGAATGATTAGCAGCGAGATTCCAAGAACCCGAAGTGGTAGAAAAGTAATGAAGTGACAGGCGTGGTCGAAAATTCCCCGTAAAGGCTTGGCTTTCTTAAAGTGAAGGAGCGGGGTTGAAAAGACAACACGATGGCATGCAAAATGGAGAAGAAAGATGCTTTTAGCCATTTTTTGAGGGTGACGAGTTATCCGGAGTAGAATTAAATTTAGTGACGGGTAAACGAGGGTTATTTTACATTATTGTGTATGAGACCTTGTCGGGACCAAAGGAAAACGACGACTTAAACGGAGTGACGACTTATCCGGGTGACGACTTAACGAGGTTTTACTGTATATTTATACTTCGTTTTTGTTTTTGTTTTTTGCCCGTTTTCTTTTTTGTTCTGCATGCATTTTTATATTGTACTGTATATAAAATTACTTAATTTTAATTAAAATATTTTATTAATTTAATTTTATTAGGAAATATTTTTAAATTTCTTTAAATTAACTGCCATTATTACCTCAATAAATATATAAGATAAAAACACGCTCATTTCATGATTACAATGAATAGAAGGGATCAGGGGATTGTATAAGATTATATTTCGGCCAAGTTAGGGAGCCGATCTCCAACAACCAAAAAAAAAATTGATTTGAAAATTTCAATTGAGGGAGGGCAATTTCCATTCAATCGGCCATCCAACCAAAAAACAATACAAAAGAAAGTAGGCCTATTCTATATACTTCGAAGGGGAGGGGGAGGCATTGAGGGCAACCTCCGTCTCCCCGGCTCCCCCTCTACATTTACGATATGAAGGATGGCGTGAAATTATTAATATTTTTTTTTTTATTTATTTATTTAAAAAAAAAAGAAAAGAAAGGAGCTTATAATAACACGTAACATTATTACAAAACATCGAATTATTTCTTAAGCTGAAGGGAGTCCCCATGACGGATATTCTTATAACAAAACGGTGTTGTTAAACGAATCTATTCACACATAAATTTTGTATATTGTTGCAATTTACGTATTTGCAAGTTTTTCACGATTCTTTATTTTAGATTTTTAGATTTTTGTTGTTGTTGTATGTATATTAACAATCATTCCGACTAAAATTACGTTATCACGACACTACTTCAACCAAATCTAAGATTACTGCAAATAAAAATAGCCTGTTAATTAAGTTTCGTTAAAAAGCATTTGGGATACTTAATTTAAGAATCGAGGAGCGCTTAAAGTAACGAAATCCTCGTAGGAAGATACGGTTAGCCTAATTAAAATCAATGGCCAACTACATGATCATTAATAAAAAGAAACTCAATTTCAGATTTAATTTGAGAAGGCAACAACCTGTTTTATTTATAGATTTACTTAACCGTAACGAGAAAATAATAATTAAATCGTAATAATAAAAAGCGAAATTAACATAGGTAGCAAGTTTAGAGTGAGAAAAAATGTGGTATGTGTATTTCTTTGCCAGCTGTGGCATATATAGGCAACAGTCCGTAACCAGGGAGACAGTGAAAAGTAGGAATTAATTTTGTGGATCAGCAAACGTATAATTAAAAGAAACGCCCCGTTCGCATTTTTAAGACTGGATTCCAATCTCCCCTCCTCCACTGAAATTCTAGATGCACCCCCGTCTTGTATAATAGTGGATAATGTTATGCAACTTAGATTAGCCCTATTTTCATTTCTTAAAACTAGATTTGTAAGTACAATTGAAAAGATATATTTGTGATGGTGTTCTGCAAATTTACCACAAATGATTTTGTGGTAAAAATTGATATTTAATTTTTACTTTCATTGGCATAATTTTTTACAATGTTTCCTAACAAATCATCTGATTTCGCTTGAATTCGTCAGGGTACTCATTATAACGTCGCAAATGATATAGTGTCAAGTGCGGTACTATAAAACAACCCAGACTATCATATGAGTAAGATTTTTAAACTAAAATGAGCTGTTGTTTTCTTGATACAGCAGTAAACAAAGGAAAAAATAAGATTTTAAACCAAATAATTATCTAATAATATAAAGCATTGCATACATACATACAGAATTATTTTATTCTATAAGTATTCTCAGATAGTTAATATGCTTGAGAAATTTTTGGATTATTTTATTTTATTTTATTGAGATTATTCCTTTATTTATTTTTTCCTTTTTTGCTACATGAAATACTGAGAAATTGATGGTAAATCTAGGATATCGAATAATAATTCTTCACAAACATTGAAACGTACGTAAATTTCTTGAAGCCATTAAAAAATTCAAGAGTGCTTACAAAAGCATAGTGTATTTCATTTTTATTGAAGAAATTAAACATTTTGAAGACTTAATCCAAATAAAACATGCTTTTCAGCTTGAGAATTTAAAGTTTTCTGAAATATTTCCAAACTTGAATGAACTATTGGGAATTTTTTTTAAATCTTTGTCATTTATGAAATTAAAACAAGATCTATTTTGATTATAAGGTAATTAATTAGTTTGTACGTCTTTGTTACTAATTCAGTTAAAAAATAAAACTAAATCAATAGTCAAGTTAAAGTTGTCTGCCTGAGACGGATTATAAGCTAATTGAAGATAATGTGTAATTTAATTCTAGGCATTTGTTAATTATTAGGAAAGTAAATTTAATTTTAATTTGTAATTCATTTCGCAACAAAAGAGCAATAAATAGTTATTTTGTTTGTTTGTACGTTTGTTTGTTTGTTTCTTTTTTTATTGTTCTGTTAGTTTTTGAATCACAGTAGATTAAAATATTTATGTTGTCAAAGTCATAAGGTCGACAAAAACAACAACAACAACAACAACAACAAAATCCAGTTAGGATTGTTAGGATATCAATCCTAACTGGATTTTGTTGTTGTTGTTGTTTTTGTTAGGATATCAGTTAGCAAAGTGTTAATTCATAGTTTTTATTCTAACTACAGTTAGATTTTGTTAGGAATGTCCTTGATTTCCTCAATGCTATTCTATTAATTGGAACATAATTTTTGCTTCAAAAAACTTTAATTCCACAAAACGTTTTTAAACGAAAGTTATATTTCAATTATAAATCTTGTAAATTGAACACCTGTTGGATGGGGTCTGAATCACGGAGCAAAGCGTTAAAGTCTGAAGATCTTATTTTTCCTTTACAGTTTATTGATTTGTTTTATAATGGTTTTGGAATTTTGAGCAAATGATTCAACGCCCATTCCAAAAATATTTTTATCGTCAAAGAAAAGAGTTTAGATGGATAAGATTAGAAGTGATTTATTCGGATGAGATAAGGTGCAAGTGATGGTAAGTAGTGCTTTCCTAGAAAACGTAAGAGCAGCGAAATATTTTTTTCGAATGACATGCAATCGGACAAGTGACACGGTTCCTATTGCATTGAGGAGGGAAAGCTGGCAAAGGCCATAGATTTGTCTTTTGTAAGTAAAAAAAAAAAGCGCCGTCCGACTGCTTTGACGCAATCCTATCCGCTGGATTCCTTTAAGATAAACAGGGAACTGTAAAAGAAGGCTGCCGCTTACTCCAAAGGGGGTAAAATAGTGAGGATGACAGCTGTAACCGCAAAGAATTACCGTCATGTATATGTGACCCATTCTTATCTGCTCGTAGACTGCTAATAACTCAGGACCTGGCTGTAGCACCCCTACTGCTGATGTATAGTTTACACCGGTACACCACTTGTGTTCCCGGGAATCCAGGTTTATGACCCGTGAGACAAAGTTGTGGGTGACGATGCGAAAACAACACCCATGAATAATTTAAAGTTGGATCTTTTTTTTTTTACTGTCTTTGTTAATGAGTCGTAAACTTGCCGACCACTTGATGTTAAATGGCAAAAAGTTAGACATAAGTGATTGAAAGATAATATATTGCAACTGAATTAGTTTCTATATAAATATTAATGATAAACCTGAAAAATTAGATTTAACTTAAGAAAATCCTAAAAAACTAATAAATATTAAAATAAAAAGAAATTGCAATAATTGCAATTGTCAAATAAAATATGTCTTTTATATTTTTTTTAAAACTTAAAACATCTTTATCATCAAAAAAAAAAAATTAAAAAAGATGTTAAAAACTTTTTCTTCTCAAATTAGCAATGCATTAATAGTTTTTGTATATATCAGAGAATACATATTTAAGGGAAATCATAATGAGTACATAAATGAAATATGAAAATAAGTAATACAAAAATCGCCTATCTTTACAAGTAGATCTTCAGTTGATCATCGGGATTCTACTATCAACGACCTAGCATTCTTCAGCTTGTAATGAACAGCTCCTAAGATAGAGGTTGTAAAACCTTGTTCTCCCTTCAATCAATGAGTAAAAGAAAACAATATTAAGAGAAATTACTGCAACCAGTGAAGACATTAAACTTGGTCAGCAATCTGCCAAGTTTAAGCAGATAGCAGGCTTAGCTTCTTTAATTGTCTTTGTTTTTTTACTTTTATTAAATGGATTTTGTGAAAACAAATAGCAAAAATATCAATATTTTAAATTTGCTTTGCACAGCAACTTCTCCTATTGGTCAGATTCTGTCTAGCATATTGTCCGTCTATAGTGTACATGATATATTTTGTACGTTAAAACTTAAAAATTACAGCTTTAGCATTATAAAAACTGAGAAATTTTTGCATAAACAGGTTTGAAATTGAAATAAAAACCTCATTAAGCCTACTGTTATTAATCATATCCTAATTATTTTTGAGACACATTGGATTATGATTTTTTTATAACCTAGTATTTTTACAAATAGTTAATAAAAATGACAAAAATAATGATTTTACCCTAGTTATTTAATACTTATGGTAGAGAAGACCTTTCTTACTGTAAATAAAAAAAAAAATACACATTTATGAAACAGTATCATGCAACTATGTGCAAATGTATGTAGAAAATATTCAAACAAAATCGTAAGGAATATCGAATTATTATAATTAAAAAAATAGTATAATGATAATAATAATAGCAAGTATATGATGAATGAATGGATAATGCAATGACTTTATGTCGAACCAAGATCAAATTCCAAAAGTCTCTGCTTACCTGGAAAACTGTTTGTATTTTTATTTCAAAGATTGTTTACTTTCTGTTCAATCTTTTCCCTATGCGAAATATAAGTCGACTGACACCAATAAGCCTTACAGCAAATTTCACGTGTGAACCGGTCTAAAAAAGTAGTTTCAACACGAGGAGGTTGGTGGATCTTTAACTATTCTATATCAATTAAATAATCGTAGGTGAAATAATCGAAAGGTAATTGAAAATTTGCTCTTATTAACGAAATTCAGTTTTATAGCAAAATACAGCGTTAGAAATAATGAAATTTTATATTTTAAGAAATATATAATATATCTCTTAGATTTAGAACGTTTCCATCAGTTAAAATACAATGTATTAGAATTCTACCTGAATCTACAGATCATATATTCTAAATTCTGTATGTCAATTATTGAATAGAGTATCTATCGAAATATTGAGCGCAATTATTAAAACAAATTATAATTTCGAAACTGTAACTGATATGTTTGAGAAATTTAAAAAAAAATTATAAATAATTTAGTATGCAATTTTGTTGGATAGGTGATAAAATACATTAAAAATTTAATTGAAAAGAAATAATAATGAAATTTTAAAGAAATTATTCTTTTATTGTTAACAAAATTTCTTAAATATT
This sequence comes from Thereuonema tuberculata, assembly GCA_023159025.1. NCBI lineage: Eukaryota > Metazoa > Arthropoda > Chilopoda > Scutigeromorpha > Scutigeridae > Thereuonema > Thereuonema tuberculata. The sequence goes on from JAFIDM010009631.1 coordinate 181,573,104, forward strand.
TTTAATGACATTTTACTAATACTTGTACAATGTAATGAAATCTACTGTGCAGATGTAATAAAATTTAGTAAGATGCATTCCATATTGGTATATTAATAAAATGGAGATATCTATATATTTGTCGAAATAATTCTTTAATTTTATAATTTTTAAATGAAGTAAAATATATATAAATATAACTTTAATCTTAAGTCTCGACACAGTATTAACAACTTCCATTCTATTCTTTCCTTAACTTTCTTTTTTATTTCTTTTTTTTAGACTTTATTTGTTCACAATTGGCATCAACAACAAAATAATGTAGAAAAGAACTACAAAGCAGTTAAGAAATTTCTATTTCTAAAGAAACTTTATAGAAATAGAAATTTCTTAA
>JAFIDM010009631.1:181573876-181585181 GCA_023159025.1 Thereuonema tuberculata
ATAATGTAGAAAAGAACTACAAAGCAGTTAAGAAATTTCTATTTCTAAAGAAACTTTATAGAAATAGAAATTTCTTAACTGCTTTGTAGTTCTTTTCTACATTATTTTGTTGTTGATGCCAATTGTGAACAAATAAAGTCTAAAAAAAAGAAATAAAAAAGAAAGTTAAGGAAAGAATAGAATGGAAGTTGTTAATACTGTGTCGAGACTTAAGATTAAATTCACATCAATCTGTTTCCAAAATGTACCACAGCTAATCTGCTCCTAATTCAGAGGCTAAATTTACTTTTGTTTACAACTGTGTGAACCAAAACATTGCAATCCTTATAACCCATTTCTTTTAAATTGTGGCCTAAGACACAAAATACAACAAGGAAGAAAGAATAGATTGAATTTTTATTACTTAACAAAATTTTCTTAATTATCAATACTTTCGATATATGTTACACAGTGCTTCATAATTATTTTGAACGATTTATTTTAAGTGCCATTTTAAATAAAAATTAATAAAATTTAAGCTTTCTTAAATATGGAAGCTGTTTAAAATGTTTATTTTACAAAAAAATAACAATAGATATAGCTTCTATACAATTATAATGAAATCAGTTGATAAAGAAGTTATTAGATTCTGAGAAATCTTTTGTCTAGTTAATATCAATGTCGACAGTTTTTTTTGCCTTCTATTACATGGCAATTTATAAATTTCGTAATTAGCTCTTATATAATTCATAATTATTTTTGAACGATTCTGTTTAATTGATTTGTAATAGTTTATTTCAGTACAGTTTAACTTAGAATATTAATGAAACTATGCACCATAAAATTCTTAATATTTATAATGATTGGATTTCAAAGATTTATGTTATTGATTAAATTACTAATCAAGTTGATTAGGTCTTTTCTTTTAATTAAGTAGCAGTTGTTTATCAGAATAATTCAGATAATTGTTTTAATCTATTATGTCTTTATTGTGCGTTTTTATTTGCATACAGTAGAGTCTCGAAAACTCGGCACTCCATAACCCGGCAGTCCGGATAACTCGGCCACCCCTGGCAGGGCGAAAAACACCGCACGCAGACCCGTTACAAGTTACATTTATATACAGTTCATGTATTAGGCATTTTCTTAAGTTTATTTGGACAGTTTAAGTTTGAGTTATAGCATTCTTTGTAAACTGTTGTGTTCTCAAGCAACAAATAAAAGTATTTTATGACGAAAAAAATAGTAGGGGAGACCGGGGTCAGTTGGCATAAGGAGCTAGTTGGCACACAGCTTCTATTTCCTGCCACAGTGTAGCTAGAGCGCTGACATCTTGGTAGTGGGAAGTGTATGTAAAGGTGCACCATCCACTGTGACTTTAGTTTGCTTGGAAGCGTCACGAAGGAAGTGACCCCTGTTTCATCGTTTTTCTGACTGGTGAGTAAATTTTTTCATATAAAATTCTTTGATTCTGGTGAACATATAGATCGAATTAAGGTATTGCTGATGGCGGTTCTCGAAAGAGTGGATAACTGTGGATGCATGCATGTATCATAATCTTTTGTTTCTGATGTTTGGGATTGTGTGGTATCCATTTTGTTTTGGAAATCCCTGTGGGGCTAGTTGGCATAGTTAGTTAGGGGTCAGTTGGCATAGCTGTGACAAATGGTAAAAAAGGGGAAAAACTGGAGATGGTCAGACGAGGAAGACTAAATTTGGTACGACCAAACTAAAGTTCTGCGAAAATTGAACCCATCTGTTCAAATAACTTCTACATTTGTGTTTGATATCAAACAATAACTGTAGGTAGCTAAGAATTCATTGTTTATTCATACATTTAATTTAATACATTTAAATTAAATTAAATGCCAACTCGCCCCTAGGGGTATGCCAACTAGCCCCGCACCCGGGGTTAGTTGGCATAGTTGCAAGCTTTTAGGAAAAGTGTTTTTGGGGTTACCTAAACACGGATTTAATTAATGGGTCGTACATAATTTTTTAGTCAAAAAGATAAGCTATCCGCCGCATTCACCAGAATCCCCCTAAGTATTGCACACAAAAATAGAAAAATCAAAAACCAAAATCTATGCCAACTAGCCCCGGTCTCCCCTACTTATTCTTTTTTTAACACCTTTCCCGATAACCCGGCAGTTTCACAAACTCGGCCACCTTTCGGTCCACATTAGGCCGAGTTTTCGGGACTCAACTGTAGTATGTTTGTTGTTTTTTTGTTTTGTTTTTGTATTGTTTTCCGACATAATTCATTTCATACCACCGAATAATGATGGAAATTGACACGAAGTCTCTGTACTTTTGCTATTAAATCATTGGTAGAATCGTTGCAACACAAAAAATCAAAAATGAATTTTAAACAGTGAATCTTGATAAGTACTTCTGGATAAATTATTTTTTACATTTATTTAAAAGTAGTTGTACAACCATTGCTTATGATTGAATTGTTTTCTTCTATGTCTAACTGTGATTAAAAAAAGCAAACAGCAATGTGATTGAACTCATATTCAAGAATATCTCATTAACAATCAACTTTTTATCTGTTATTTTGCATCCGGAGTTTTTTTAAATAACTAAATTATAAGCAAATTAAACGCTTGGCAGTTTTTATAAGTATACAATTGTGGAGAGGCGTCACATTCAGTTTCTTATAATCCTGTCCATGTTCTTCTACAACTATCTTCGATTCTCTTCCATGTTATCCTCAACGCAATAAAAGTCAACATAAAATGTTTGATAATGATCAACAGTTGTGCTAAAACTAATCACACTGATTTTTATTTTATTTGATCCACATTTGACTTCAACTATCTTCTCAAAATAAAAAAAAAATATATAAAAATTTAAAGTTGTCATTGAATTAATTGGTTAGAATTTCATCAAATATATTATCTAAATGCAGAAAATTATTTGAAAGTATTTCTGCCCAAGTTTGTGATCTTCTGTGGAAGTTTCTTGTAAAATTCTGTCGACAGCATTTATTTTATCCAAAGAATTTCTCTTTACAGGTATTTTTTACTTGAATATCACACATTACATATCTTAAATACAAGAGATAATTATTTTTTTCAGTGATGCAGTTCAATACTGAACAATTTCAATCCTCTTTAGTGAAGCGTAAAGCACCAACATCATTGTAAAGTTTAGAGATGCAAGCTTTGTCTTACACTTAATTTTTTTTGAAAAGTATTGAGTCATCAAACAGAAACGCATTGTTCTTTGTCATCTAACTGATAAGAATCTGACTCAACAGCTCAAAATCCTTTTTTTTCCCTATAGATGTTAAATAGTTCGTAGATTAGATAACAGCCCTTAATTAGACATCTAAACTCACTTGACCATTTCAATATCTTCCAAAAAAGTCGAATTCTTTGACAGAAAGACAAGACCTTTATTTCATAACCAACTTTAAATCAGTTCCAAAGTAAGAAGAAGACTGAAGAATAAGTATATAGCAAAAAAAGAAAAAAAAAGTTATGTTGCCAGGATTGAATCGTCTGTCTGAAATTTTTACTTTTTTTTTATTAGCAATGTCAACATCTTCGCTTAAGCACTTGAATGCAATGGAACCATTATCTTATTATTTAATCATTGTAATGAACCTCTAATTTAGTTTGATGGGAATTCGCTGAATTCGTCACTGTTGGTTAATAGTGATTTTCACACAGTGATATGAGTTGACGCTTCTATGTTTTGAATTGTTGCTCATCTCTTTATTAGGTTAATTGAGTTGAAAGTAAATGATTAATTCTATCTTAACTCAGTGGTTGCAATTCATAAAATAACATTTTATACGCATTTCACTTGTGACTTCAAAGTTGTAGAAAAATAAATCCTAAATCAGCTAATTAGTCTCAATTGTCATGAAAAAATAAGTAAATAAATAAAAAATCGATAACTATTGGTCTTAAATTTTTTCCAAACTTATTAAGTTATGTTAAAGTTAATAAAGTAGATGCGTTCATCATTATATAAGTGTTTTGTGATGGTAAAGTAGTAAGAAGACAGAAATTCTAAACCATCGTAGAGATAAATGTACATGTTTGTATTTTCCACTTTGTTGCTCCATTGTTTTCATATTAATATCTGGATTAATTCAGATTAACTTTAATACTCTTCCGAAATTTCCGGTTCAGTAGCGAAAGCTCATTGGCGGATTAATAGAATCAATGAAGCATATTGTTACAGGAATAAAGGAATAAAATTATTTATATTTGTAAATATTAAAAAGGAATAGAATTATTGTCATTGTTACTTGAATAAAAGAAAGCATTTCGTAGCAGCATATCAAAGATAGACAGCATTTATTCTTAGGATGAGATTCTTAGATCGTTCTTTATGATGATATTTTTGAAGCGAATTTCGTTTCCAGTCAGATCCTAAGATTGACCCATCCCTCAGTCAAATAGCGACAACTGCATTTCTTAAAAGACGGTTGGATATTTTGTTGGTCCAGCTTTTTTCTTTTGCATAGTTGATCCAAGGCTTTAGACAGCCCTACCTCCTTCACCATTAGTAGACTATTCATAGAATTTTAAGTAAGAAAGATTGAAAAGTTGCAAACGATCAGTAATTCTCAAAACTGAAGGATTAAAATATCTAATAATGAACTGAAATTAAATATATCTTAACTTGCTTTAAGTATTTAAAAAGAGATTAGAAAATAATTTCCACATTTGAGATTGTTTATGATTTTTGTTTTGTGTTAAAAATTATACTTATGGGTTTATTTTTTCAAAATAAAACTTGTATTAGTTTCATCATTTAGTGCAAAATATCTATATTTCTTTCTATTTAAAGGACTTCTTCAGGATAAATAAACAAATAATACAAAAAAAAGAAATAAAAGGAAGAAATATAGATATCGTTGAAGTTAAGAGAAGTATAAAGGAGTTAGACTTTCTTCATTTTGTATGTATATGTAATTTAAGATTAATAATAGATTCAATGATGAAATCTCATCTGCTTTGTTTGTTTGGTTTTTTTTTGTTTTTTTTAAATGTTTTGTTTTTGTTCCTACATTTTGTTGAAGAAGTATTAGTTTAAGTTAATGATTTTAAAATCTCACATAATAATTTAATAATTACTTTTAACATATTTCTTAAGTCTAAATAACATTTTGATTTTAGGAATTAGTATTCAGAAAGTAATGTATTTGAAATTGGAAGTATGTTTACGTTTATTTGGTGAATGTGGGTGGCAGGGAAGCCAAGCACTGCGACCAGAGGTCTATAAATTGGAAGTAAATAGCCTAAGTATTAGTAATATTAAGTAACAATTAAGAGTTCAGAGTAAAATAATACCTTTACTCGTAGCTTTATTTCTAGTATCATTGAAATATTTACTGTGAGCTCCCCTACACTTTTATTTTTAGTCATGTTTTAAATTTTATACGTAGCAGAAAAAAAAATATTTTCTACTTTTTCGTGCATTTTAGATAAAAGCGTGGTTTTTAATTTTTTTTTAATAATTTTATTAAACTCTTTTTTTAGTCTTTACTTTTTCGTCCCCAGTTCCTATTAAAGATAAAAATCTGATTTTTTTTATTATATTTTATATAATTTACTTTTTAGTCTCTATTTTGTAATCGAAGAAGAAATTCATATGAATAAAAATCTCTGTCATTTTCAAAACAGGTATTTATTCACCTATTAAACTACATTCTCATACAAGTAACCTAACGTACAGCCAAAGTTAGAACACGTACAGCCAAAGCAATATACAGTATTCTTAATTCCAACTCTCTTATTTATACACCATGTAAGCGAAGTCACCCAGTGGTATCTCTTCGCGATAATTTGAACGCCATCACTACATTTTACATACAAATTCATACTTAAGAATATAATTAAATGTACAGTATTATTGCTTGGGAAATGCAAATGCCCTTCTTGATTCATCAAAAACTGTGCGGGGTTTTATTCAAAAACGGAAAACGAGCAATAAATTTTTAGAGGGTTTTGCAGGGAAACATGCAGCTTATCTGAAAATTTAAATAATTAATTCCTGCATAACGAAACAACTTATCTGTAATATTTTTTCATCGAAATGCATTCCCATCCGAAATGAGTGTGTATGCCAATTTGCAGCTCTGCAGATCATCGAAAAATGGGTGAAATATCGATTACAAGAATTGACCCGGAAAGCACAGTGGGAGTTAATAAAAGCGTGGTAATAATAAAAGTAGCCAGATATTCTCAATATTGTTTAAAATCATTCAAACAATAAGAATAAACAAATTTCACTATTTTGTCAAAATTCGATTTCTGAGGATTTTTAGGAAAAAAGAAAAATTCTCATTTATCTGAACACCTGCTATTGTTAAATTTTAATGGCTATTTCAATAAAAACATGTAAATGAAGAGAAAAACAGAACCCAACACCAATTTTAAGAAGAGTAAACTTAGTATTATAATCTTAATATGCATTCTGGTTATTTAGAATTTATATTTTTCATCTGATCGTAAATTTCAAGTGTCCTTCACACTCTTGTGTTTGTAGCTCTATTCGGAATTCCCCACAGTTAATCTAATCTGATTATTACTTAGCAATTATTGTGATTCTCATCTGTGTTAATAGCCCTATTTGGAATTTCCAGCAATTAAAAGGTATTTCCAGCATTTGTCTGTTATTCTAGATTTTTGTTTATATGTGAGTAATTCTGTTTAGATTTCCCAGCAATTAATCCCGGCTGTTTACTGTTTCCCAGTTATTCTTCCGAAACAATTTGCATATTTTACATTTCCTTCTTGAAATGTTGCTATACGAAAAGCATAGATGAATTGCTAAGTTTTTAATTGAAAACAAAGTCTATTCATTACAACGCATAATTAATTGTAGTTTCTTTTACCGGTACTTTTATAAAGCATAGTTTTCTTTATTTTATTTGACATAATATTAAAGCACCAGGAAGCGAATTCCAAAGAACAAGTTTTTATTTTTTAATTTGGAATCCAAAAGTAATTTTGAAGTCTTCATTTTCCACAGATACATCCCTTGTTGTAAAATTCTTTCGGATGATAAATACTTATATCTGCTTCCCTTGTGTTATGCATTAACGTCTTCAGTCTTTCAATCAGATTTTGTTTGATTGCTTAAACATGAAAAACAGGTCTTATTTTTATAAGGAGACTTATTTTACTCCAAAATCATAGCTGTTGCTTAAACAGTCATATTTAGCAGTCGGTCATTGTTCACAATTCAACTCTTCAATCTCATCTGATCACATAAGTTTTAAATCCTAGAATATAAAATACACAATCATATCGAAATTGCTTCTTTGCATCACATCCAAAATTAACAACACATCACTGAAAATAATATAATATTTGAAAATAGATGTATGTAATTTCATCTTTATTTGCCATTTTTTTGAAATCCTGTATGATTTTCATGCTTCCTTAAAAGAAAGAAACTAAAATATTTCACAGTTCTTATAAAATGTAAATCACTTATTTTAAGATTTACTTACGAATTTAATGTCATCTTTTCGTTTTAATATCGTTATTATTTAGACGTTGTCTGACATTTTTTGCCTATTTTTCTGGGAAAGCGAAGCACATCAAATCACTCTCTGTATGTGATCCTTCCTCCCCTCATATCTTTTCAATTGCTGGATGGATCCTCTTGAAACTTTACTTGTAAGTTTAAGGGCAAGAAATAATCTAACTTTCTTTGATTATTTTTTTTCCTGTGGGAATCTTTTGAGAATTCACCATGTGAAGGTGAAAAAATAAAGTTTCCTTAGAATCATTTTAACCGACTAATGTGCGCATGCTTTGATATGATTAACAGGGATCGCATTCAAGCAACTTAGGAAATAAAGGGAACTGAACCAAGTTAGTCAAAAACTGAAGCATTTCTACTGTTTGAATTATAAATAAACGTAAACGTAGGTTTCCACGACGAAATTTTAAAGACAAGCAGTTTGGATTTTTTTTTTTTTTAATTTAAAAAAAGAAGCCTGAATTCCTTTCAAGAACTTCTTGTTTTAAGTATTTTTTTCTCTCTCGTACTCTCTAAGAAACAATATTAATAGTAATAATATATTGCAAGAGTGAACCATAAGGAGAATTTTTTTAGAAGCGACTAGGTATCAAGCCACTGGCTAAAATTACAGTGCAGTTATGATGTGAGCAATATATTTACTCTACAATTATGTTGCTCTATACTTTCACACACGCACATGTTGTAGCAGAGATTTTGCTTTTTCCTCTAAAATCTCCCTTCTTCGCAAAACACGTGATTTTTTTTTTTTTTTTTTTTTTTGTTCTTTCTTCTTTTTATATGATGACCTGGAATGCAGGTATTTTTCGACAAGTGTGCGTAAAATTACAGAGACTAATCCTTCTCTTTATTATATTTCTTGGACGATACCAGGTAACATGCATTCCTTCGCCAACTCCGTACAGGTAATTTTCGGGCAGGGTCGAGACCTCTCTGAAAAAAAAAAAAAAAAAATAGGAGAGAAAGAAACAGCAACAGAGTAAGGGAAAGAAAGGGATACAGTCAAAAGAAGAAGGGGATGATGATCACAAGAACAAAACGTGGAAGAATTTTGGCAGAACAAGTGAAACGAAAAAAAAAAAAATAATAATAATAATAATAATAATAGAATCCTTTATAATAATAATATCTAAATAAAAGAATTTGTGAAAATTGCCAGTATTCAACATATTTTTTTTATTATTTTGTTTTCCATAAGTTACGTTTCTGATGTCATAATTTGAAAGCTTCATTTGCTTTTCAAATCAACGACTGTCATTCTATATTAATTTCCATGATACCATTGCACTAAAACAATGTGTCTAAAGATTAAATCACAGAACAAAAATGGATTTAGATAAAATTCAAAACGTTCTCAAACTCGTCATTTTAAGATTTAATTACTTCTGATGTAATGAATAAGGATTACAGGAAATATTTTAAATAAAGTACATTTGATTGTTGATTATCTTAGTATTTTTGGATGATGTTCGTGCTCTATTTCTTTCTTTGCTTTACAATTATATTTAGTGGTAAGTGTACATTTATTATGTTTAAATTCAAGTAAAATACATTAATTACTTTAAATACTGTTTAAAGGCGACATCAAATACTTTTCAATATTTTGCATTCCCCAGATTTAAATAAATGGGTATCTTCTTATTATTTAAGTATTGGAATTTATTATTACTTTTTAGTTACACAATTTAACAATAAATCTGTTACTATATAGGCCCTTTTTTGAGGGATTTCCTCACTCCGGAGCAACCATGAGCAACCCCAGAAACTAACGACGGAAGTTGTTAGTTATGCGCATACCTTGATGTAATTAATATTTATACATCTCCCGAAGAAGGCCCGAGGCACCGGGCCGAAATATCGAGATAATATCTCATCCCGGAGTGAGGAAATCCCTCAAAAAAGGACCTATATAGTATCATGTCTCATTCCTCTTTCAGGACCAAACTATAATAAATCTGTTTTTAATAAAATTGTAGTATGTCTTCTGAAGTATTTTTTTCCTTCAAGATTTACACTGGTTCATTTTTTTAACACTAATTATACTAAGAAATATTGTATAATAGGTGTTTTGTATTAAACAACATGTTAAGGTGTTCAAATAAAAATAATAATTGAAAAAAAAAAAAAATCTGCGATTTGCAAGTTCAAATGTTGATAAACTTAACAAAAACTCAAAACAGCTGAAGTAGTCAATGCGTATTTTATTTTTATTAAACCTATTCGAATTGTTAAAGAAAATTGAAATTTTTGTCTTTTTATTATTTTTTTATATATCTTATTCTGAATGTCTACATAAAAACTCTTTGTCTGTGGGAAATGTAATGCGTTTTTGTAATATAAAACTTAGAAATACTAAAAAAAAATAAAAAAAAATAAAAATAAAAATAAAAATAAAGTATACATAATACAATGCAAGTTAAAATTAAGATGTAATTTAAGTTATGGTTTGTCCTGAATTTTATATTTCCGCCTTCCTGTCACTTTGATATCCAATTTAAAAATCTAAATGTATTAAATATTAGAGTGGAATATTTCTAGTCTTCTTAATTACATTCAACTTTGCTTTGAACCCCATTTCATGTTTCTTACTTTATAAGGATACTGTAATTATGTAATTCATTTTTAAATGGATGCCTTAAAAAGATTGTTTCCGCACTGCTGCAGGACACGTCTCTTTCGAATTGCAATATGGTTTCATTTCTTCTCATCTTTTTTTTTTTTTTTTTAACAATTTTAATTTTCTTACTTCTTCTCTCACACAATAATAGCATCTAACATGTCATTTGTGATCACAATTACGCCGGAAATTACAGGTTCCACTTTTATTGCGAGGACCATCAACAAAGAAACCTTGTCAAGGAGTTAGAGAAGGGTGTTTTTAATCAAGGCATGTGCATAGGGAGCAAGGGGACACATTGAGACACCGTCATTCTACGGTAAGAAAATAGGATAGAAGTCTACACTGGCAGAATGATGTATGAGGTTTCCGTAAACACACATGAAAAGCTGCTGCTTGTTGGCATTTGGAAATGCCATTGGGGCTGTAGACATACGCAAAAGTTAAAATATCGTGCAAGAAATCGAATCTTATATTTGATTTCGGTTAACATTAGTTATTATACCACGTGGATGCGATGTTTCTTATTTGGTCTTACGTTTTACTACTTAAAATGAATCGTATAGTAATTTTTTTTCTATTTTCTATAGAATGTAAAGTTAAATTGAATATATTGCGTATATAAATTGCAATTCAAATGTACATAAAACATAAAATGTGCAAATAAAACATAAAACTGCAAATGTGCTAGTGAATTACGATATCAGCGAGCTTCTGTTGATATCAGTTATTGGAATCCCGCTAAGAGACAAGAGATTAACATCGTTGATGATAAATGAGTATAAAGGGAAGAAAACATTATAGCCCATCCTGAATTGTTGAGAGCATAGCTAGCTGACGTTTCGAGTCTGCACTGGTTCAGTTCTTTACAGGTGTGCTCCGACTACGACCGGGTTACGTTCCAACCAGAAAGTCGATCATGATATATGACGGGTCAAATGTACAGCATATAATACAACATTGTTGGACATATGAAATTAAATCTATTTTTAATTCATATGTAACATGCAAAAATAATTCAAATACCAGAATTACAATATAAATAATAATAATAATAATAATAAAAATAATAATAATAATGAAGATGATGATGATGATATACAACTCATGGCGTTATTTTATTGACGTTCATCAACGCACTTTATTTATTTATTTATTTATTTATTTATTTATTTATTTATTTATTTATTT
>JAFIDM010009631.1:181585191-181631481 GCA_023159025.1 Thereuonema tuberculata
TTTATTTATTTATTTATTTATTTATTTATTTATTTATTTATTTATTTTATTTGCTTTTGTTGATTTAGAGATAATTGTATGATTATTAAGAATTTTTCATTATGAGACTCAGAAGATTTTAAAAGGGGAAATTTAATCTCAAGTGCATTTCTAGGCCCTTCAGTTGTTAAGTTTGCTCTTTGTGAGTCCACAGACTAATTTTAAATAGTTAAAAAGAAAAAAAAAACTGATGGTATACTTAAGAAATACTGAATAACAACTTATTTTGGTATTTTTTTTATATGTTTTATGATTGATGTACGACTTATCTTTTACTCTCCAAACTGACGTTTTTTTGTGTTTTCAATATTGATAAATGACATTAAAAATTTTAAATAGAATAAAATATGCGAAAGATTTTCCCTGGGATTGGTATTCAAACGATCAAAGTAAGTAAAAAAAAAAAAAATCAGTATTCTTGTTTGTATATTTTATTTAAGCTATGTTTTCAGCGTAGAGTAAAAAAGTATATTTTAAAATTTAGTTATATTATGAAAATATTGGGATATACAGTAAGTAAATTGGCAAGGAAAATTGGTAAGAATTCTATAAAATGCTGTATAAAATGCGACATTCCAGCGATTTTTTATTTTTATATCCTCTCTTCTGCTTGCATTCTCTCTGTTCGTTTATCTGTATGTAATCACTTACAACTCCAAAACCATTTATCTTACGATGCTGAAAATTTATTAATAGATTATCAGATATTACCTTCGTGTAATATTTGATACCAATTGAATTGCACTTGGACAATTATAAGGTACAATTTTTTTTTTTTTTTTTTTTTTTTTTTTTTAAGGGAGTGAGTTGTACTGCGATCGCTTCCATCTAGTTCTTTTCCGTTGTTAGAAATTTGTTCAGAATTCCGTAGGGAGAGTGGAAAAAAAGATTAGATTTATTAACATGAAAATAAAAAAAATGCATAGACGTTAAGAACCTTCTGCCAAGATGCTACGTAAATTAAGGGCTTACAAAAAAAAAAAAAAAAAAATCAAGTTAAAATTCCGACGGCGACCTCGGTGTTGAGCGGTTCCACCTGGGTGATTCCTCGGCATCAGTCCACCTGTTTTGAGGCCGATGCTTGTTGCAGAGCATCGGACACAAGCTCACCAAGTAAATTGTGATTTTGCCGGCATCACGTGATGCGCTTCACGCATGCGTGAGCAATCTGGGCGCGGTTCCTTATTTACAGTGCCGGCCTTTGGGGGCCCTAAGGAGTTTTTCAATAGTAAGCACCCTCATAATTTAACAGTTCGTGTAAAGGCGGAAGGGGGAGGGGACAGGCAAATTATCCCTCTTCCCTCAATTTTTAATCTGGTGCTACGGAAAAATTCATCTTGTACGATTAAACTGATTAGAACGATTTTTTTTCCTACATTTTTGGGCTGTTATCTTATAATCGAATTCCCAGACGCAATGGAATGCTCATTGGGCAATAAATTACCACTGAAAAATGGCATTTTGCTTACTGTGATTTAACAACAGACGGATTCCAATATCACATTATCTCTTACGAGATCAATTCAGCTCTCTGCATCTTTCAAAAATCTCTTCCATTCCTACACAAACCTCTTATATTCAGAAAGCTTTTGTAATTTTAAAATAATGCATTTATGTAAAGAACCAAAAGAAAAAAAGTTTCTCTTTATTCTTTTGTGATTGTCAGTCTTGGAATTTTTAAAAGGTAACAAAACGAATGAAACAGAAAGATGACTTTTAAATAAAGCTTCTATTTGAATGCTAACTTTTATTTTCTTCCAATATCTGCTTAATTCGAATAGATATTAGAATTTTAGGATTTTCAAAATGTGTTGGAAGTTGAAAAACTCAACTTAACTTATAAATTACAATAATACTCCTATAAAAGAATTAGTTTTTGAGTTCAAAATAACAATACTTATGCTTGAGCTCTCGTCAACTTTCGCTTATAAAGGGGATTGGGTAGAGATAATCAATGTTGAAACAAAATTAGTCGAAACCTAGTATAGTTAAATTATAATTATACTTACTAATTAAAGCTATCTAATTTTGTTTACACAAAATATAAACAAGCAAAAAATAAAAATATGTAAATAAATAAAAGATCTTTCACATTTAAAAAACACCAAACTATTTAAAATAAAATTAATATAACAAAAAAGTAAGAAATAATTCCTAAGGAAAATTCAACTTAAAATGGAAGTTTTTCAATAACGAAAAGTGAAATAAAGTCAATTTACCATGGGCTGACAGCATATGAATATGTTGAAGTGTGTTAATTTCAGTTTACTTAATTTAGTCATATTCTTAAAGAGAACATAATAATTATGTACAGTTCATCAGATTAGAAAAGCATTTGATATTTCCAGAAACAATATCGGTAAAGTAGACAAGACATGAGCAAAGATAAAATCTTTATCTAAGATCTCTCACAAAGTACAGTATTTCAAGTATTTCTTGAAATTTGTTCAAAAATGTGATTGCAAGGAAGGTGCCTCAAAATTATTGAAAACTGTTTCTAAACTACCTTCATTCTGGGCTTGAAATTTCCTTCCAATTTCATGAAGGATTATTTATTAATTGACATCCACGAAGCAAATATTTACCAACAATAGCATAAAATGGAATTAATGATAAATTTAAATGGAAGAAAAAAAACAAAACAAACAATTCGCTGGAAAAGTAATTTCATAAATATGGAGGCCGATAATAAGATTTCGAGGAAGTTAACAGCACTGCTTTCATTTTGGATTCCAATGGATTGTAAATTAAATAAAAATTAACCGGTTGTTTTTGGGATTTTTAAAAATGATACATTCTAAGATTAAAAATAAAAAATAATACATACTAAGATTACAATTTTGAAAAATGAATTTCTTCGTTCTTAATTATGGAAGGAAAAACAAGAAAATAATTAGAGCGTTCAAAGGGATTACAAACTGGTTTTAAAGTTTGTAGATATTCCTAAAAAAAATGAGGCAAACTATATAGAACTTAAATCATAAAAGCTTCAATTAAAAAGTATATTCTTAGTCCTTTCGAGAATTAACTTCCCACTTTTCAACTGATAGTTGATTTTAGTGATTTTTTTTTTGTTTTTTTGCTACTATGTTTTTTTTAAATGTCAATTTTAATATATTTATTACTTTTAGCCTACAGAAACAGAAATGAACTATACCTCTTAGAAATTGCAAGATAATACAAAACAATGTAAGGGCAGCAAAGCGAAACAATATCAATAGCTAACTAAAATAAAACGGAAGGAACTTGCAGTTTGAAAAAATGGAGATGAAAAGTAGATTTGTAGGAATGAGATGAGTAATATTCTCACATCAGATGGTTATTAATAAAGTCAACTAACTTGTGTAGGATTAGAAAAGATCAAAAGAAGTAAAAAGATAAAAGAGACATTACTAAAAGGAATGATAGTTTTCTTTTTTTTAAATCAAATTAAAGGAAAAGTAATTAATATATTAATATATACATCCAAGTTCTTTTTCTCTTATTTATGTGATCTTTGAAGCTTCTCTCCTAATTGCATTGTAAATTATGATTTTATTGTAAAGGCGGTAAATTTTACTGCCGTTTATTTTGGCTCCTCATTAAATCCTAATTCTGTTTATATATTCAGCGATAGAAAAAACAGCTTTTGCGCCAGTTTGTGAGTTCAGCCCACCTAATAAAAGTCAACATCCTCCTCAAAATGAGGAGATCTCCACCCTCACCAGAAAGGTGTCATTTAGAAACCGTTTCCAATAACCGCTTCGCGCGTGGGTCCATGAATTTTTCAAGGCTCTACCGTTAAATCCTGCCCTGTCGCTTTTATAATAACTGCGACTTAGCGCCGTTGTATTTGCTCATCCGCGAATGCCCACGTATTTTGAAATCTTAGGCTCATTACCCATTCACGAGCAATCTCCCGTATGTTTTATGTTGGTCTCGAAAGGGTCGCTTTCCTTTATGGCCCATTGCAAAGGCACTAATGGGATTCGTCCCTTGTAGGAGACGCTAATCTGAGACACTGGTTTTGTTTGCATAGCTTTCATTTATGCCACAGAGCATAGGAAGGGAAGGAGTCTGTCGTAAAAGGTGGATCATTTATGAGAACAAGATGGATGAGTAGAAAATACGGTTTTACTAGAACAAACGTGCTTTCGAATATCGACACTCTAAAATCCTACCAATTTCTTTTTGATAGTATTTTCTTTTCTTCTACTTAATTTCCATCTTTACTACGTATTTTTAAATTACCGATTTCTATTGAATACTAAAAGGCAATAGAGAAATGCAATGCTATATTTAATTTAAACATAATCTCTAATTTGTAAATAAGTTCAGAGTTTTTATTCAGAAGGATAGAAAAATTACATAAACAAAGAAAAGAGAGAGGGATTCTATTGAAAATTCCATTCTCTAGTAAAATTGCTGAGTAATTCCGACTGTACTATAAGTAATTTTTTTTTTTTCAAAATTTTGAACTTCTATTGTAATGTTGATGTTCTTCAAACGAACTATTGGCTAGTTCGTTTAGTGTAAACTCAGTCATGGGATTAAGGAAGTAAAAGTTTAATATACATACATATATATACCTCGACGGTGCTAGAGAGTCACAGATGTCATTTACCGAAAGAAATAAACTATTGTTGAAGTAATAAGGAGACTTCATTCTCACTAACTTTATTTACACTGTAACATCTGAATAAAACTGTGCAATTTTTCTTCTCCAACAAAAAAAAAAATGTGTTAATAGCTGGATTCCATTTTCTTTTTATTGTGTAGCCAGGACAGGACCTTCTTTCATTTCCGCACTTCTCTTGCAGTAATTTCTCACAAAATTAAATAAAAATGCAAACATTCTCTAAAATTGCATTTTCCGTTGTATATACAGTATATACAGTACATAGCTCTTCTTTCTTTATTCACTGCCATATACATATCGACTCCTTAACAACTTGCCGTAATCTTTTCACAAGCTATACTTCTAGTGGAAAGATATTTGCTACATCTTGAACAGCAAACAAAAATTACATTTAATTCTAATTTACATTTTTGTTTTTCTTCATATATTGTACTTTAAAACAATCGTAATTCAACAAAATATCTTGGAAAGGGTTATAATAAATTAACTTAGCATTTAAAATAAAAATTGTTAAATTCAAGAATAGTTATTTTTTTTAATAGTAAAGTAGTTCCACAATTTAAAACGTAACATTTATTTATTCTGATATTTCTTCATTGATTTAAAGTTAACAAAACTTCAAAAAAAAAATGAAAGAAAGAAAGAAATTGATATCTGTAATAAGGAAAGCGTTATTAAAAATAGATAATAAACTTAAACATATAGCTAGATGTGAGAAAGATTTGAATGAGAGATATCATTTAATGGATACGTCTCTACTAATGGGACATTTTTGACTTCAATATTAAGCAACCTGACACTTAAACGAATGCACTGATAAATGATAACATTTTACAGATTTGCACTTGACAGATAACGTTCTCTTTTGTCATTTATAATTCGCTAATATCTTCGCTTCTGGTTCGTTTCAAAGTGATTGCCACTTATTTTGCTTATTCAAAGATAAGCTAATTCTGCTGATGCATTAGACACATGAAGCGAAACCAAGTCACACGACAGATTAAGCTCCTAGCTTTTGCTCTTTTATTCTGTCAGCAATAAAGGATTCTGTCAAATCGTAAATTAAATAACTCCGAACCAAGAGAGAATGAAAAAAAGATAGCGTTTCCATTTCTTCGAAATTATTTTATAATCAGATAATTAAATAAGTTGAAAAGAAAATCCAAAGTTTCATAAAATCTTAAAGAACAAAACTTGATATTAGTTAAAATTAATATTTTTGTTTTCTTTTTTGGTGAATAAAGAGTTGGTGACTTTTTTACTATTTTAAAAATCGATAATATACGATTGTGAATTTTAAATTTAGTATTTTCATAGTACACATTTAACATTTGTAATACATTGATTGAAAAACATATAAGGTTAATGCGGATAACTGAACATATAAAATTTAAGAATAATTAGTAATTTATAACTTTAAACTGGCAGATTAAAAAATATATAATTGCAGAAGTACGTGTCTTTTGGAGACATTCAGCATTTACTGTTATTGAATAGTCTTCAGTATTCATTAATAGATTAAGTATTTAAGTAGCTGTTGACCAATCTCGGATTGAGCTTGGCTCTTTCTTTTAAAAAATTTACAGGGCTTGTAGAATAGGTCTAAAAAGGCCGAAGTTCTTATGGAAGTATACCCATTACCCTACCAAGTATATATGAAATCACTGACATACCCTATCTTATATATAAAACCTTCATATGCAGAAAATAAGTCAAGCTAACATCTTTGAAGATATACAGAAAATATTTTATATGTGCATAGCTACATAGATAATGTGTAGACTTCGATGCTGAAATGCTATTGCTAGATTCTTCGAAATGTAATATTTTACTTTCGACAACCAGCAAATATTACACTTAAATTTTTAGTTTAGTTGTTCGTCATCAAATGGCGTGGTGCATATATGAATCACATTTTTAAACATATTAGAGATAGTTTCAAAAGTAGGTTACGATCTAGTTACCCTAAACATAAACGAATAATAACGGAAATTAATCTGTTGTTTATATTCTATTTTACTGATAATTCTTCCAAATTGCAATTCTCTTAATTGTAAAATTTCATTGTGGATTGAAGCTTTCCAATTTGCATTTTATATTTAGTAATACAGATAATTCTAAAACAAAAATCCTGTCCGAAAACGACATTGACTTGCTGAATTAAGACACTAAAATGTATCAAATCCTTCTTTACATCATTTATATCAAAATTTAAAAAAGAAAGAAAATAAGTAAGTGTTTTTTTTATTGTAGATAAACTTTTTACTTAGTTTTAAGATTCTTAACCATTCGTATATAAATTATGTTTGATATCAAATAACGTTGGATTTCCATAAGTCATTACCTTTCTCATAAAGTAAGATCTCTTCTCTGTGGCAGCGGAAATTACTTGAACTGACATCATATAAACCAAAACCGAGTCGATCGTTATTCGTATTTACTTACAGCTATTAGGCTTATTTAATGTTTCAGGGATCAGATTTTACTATACCTGCACCTGCTTTATGCGTATTGCAGTTAAAATCTTTTTTAAGATTCTAGTGGTTTAAGCACTGAATTACATCAATGAAATTTCTCAAGTTGAAGAAATCAATAAGGTTTCAATTGTAACTAGATATATAAGCATGTCATTAAACTTAAATTAATTTCGAAACTTTTCTAATTTTGTATTAACTTACATTGAGTTTGAGTTTCTTTTTTAATTTATAATTAATAACAAGAAAAAGTTTACTTAATGTAATTTATCAAACTTTTATTGAAGTAGCAATGCAGAGTAATTTTAGATCTGTAACTCTATGAGTCCTGATTCTGTCTTTCTCAATGATAGTAAAAGAACGGTTTATGCTCTTTTCATTGGCAACTTATTTTATTATTAAAAGAAACGTGATGCTCTTCAATAGAAAACGGAATTTATGATGTCTTCGATTTCTTTTTAAATAAAAACAATTAACTTTTAAAAATATTCATTCAAAGTCCACAATGTCAATCGTAATTAAATTACAAATCTCGCCATTCCATTCCGCTTTCATTTACCTAAAGATAGTACTTAGTTCCTTTTTTTTTTAATATGCGATAAAAGTGCAAACCAGTAACGTGCCAATAACAAGTTTTCTATATCACGAAAATAATGTATTTATGATACACCAATGAATTCAACGTCATCTTTATTTTGTTGTTGTTGAAGTGGCTAGGTGATCAAGGGAACATAGAGTGTATTGCTTAAAATACATTATGATGTTGAAAGTTATGAATTGGGAACGGTAGGTATACCTCTCGACTCAACCGAGTATTCCATAAAATCGAGACGACATTCTTCATTTGTTAAGTGGAAAGTATCTTTCATGACCACAACACTCAAAGAAAATTATCTGAATGTTAATAAAAAATATATTGCTTTGATGCTAGCTTGTTCAACACTAGCGACAACAATTACGTAATTGAACTTTTGATTGAACAAATTTGTTCTGAAGAACCTTTTTTTTAACCACGTTTAGCCAACTGGAAATTCGTAGAAACAAAATTCTCAGAATTCTTGAAACGTTTTGGATGAAAGCAAACAGTCGACTTGCATTCAGTACCCACTGTAATAAAAGAATATTAGAAAACAATGTTACAAGTTTTATTTGCTGTTCACGGTTTTTATTATCATCTTTTGACTGACTACAAACTGCTTTTGTGAGTTAACTGATTAATGATTGACACTCCGTGCTTGCTTTATTCAGTCTCTTTAAAGATGAATCGTAGATGAGTGATTGGTTCTAAAAAAATTAGCGGTTTACATTCGGTGGAGGAAATATTCCGCCATCATCCTAGTCCTAAGAAAATTTGAAAACTATTACGACTATTTTCCACTCATTGCCTCCCTTCTGGTTCTTCGTTTGTTAGCGGTTTCAATGACTGGGATTCCCCCCAAAAAACATTGAAAAACATAGCAGTAACTTCTCTTAGCTAAACATGACTTTGATTTTTGTATTTAAATTATAAGATACTTATGCGATAAATTTTAGCATTTCTCCAATACACGGTGTCTTCGGCACTTGAAACAATTATTCGGTTGGGCGAGTGATCTATTCAGTCAGTTAAATGGAGTTTACAGATAAGGAGAAGAAGGTTAGAGGAGAAAACGTTGATCTTCGGTGACAGTTTACATTCAACGAAGACTGACCTACTATCCTCTTAGGTCGAGCCCCGTTAGATGTTCATCTAACTTTCTGTTCTTCAATTTGGTAAAAGCCTGAGCTCTTTTTGGACCTCCTTCGCATAACAGCGTATGTGAATACGTAAGAGGAATTCTTTGGCATTTCGAATAATGGAAATTTCACGTTTGCATCCTTGCTCCGGCATTATTTGTAAAGGAATCGAGTTCCAAAGTTTCCATGATATTTTGGTATTAAACTGAAGATCAAGAAGAATAGAAAAAAAGCTGAAATACTTACAAGAGCTGAAGAAAACGTTCTAGTGAGAGATGGCTGAATGAAATGAAAGGACTTTCAAAGGAAAAAGAAAGCTTCAGAATAAAAGATTTTCAGACTACAATAGCTAGAAAATATTGAGCTACATATGATGACATATGGCTTTAAATTATTCGCAATATTTAAGAATTGAACGAAAATCTCCAAGTAGTAATTGTTGTAGTTCTTAAAGCGAAGAACTACAACAGTTATTATTTGGAGATTTTCAGTATTTTTCTAATTATTTAGTTTTCTTTTTTCTGAAGTAACTGGAAAAGTTGATTGTAGTCTCATTTCTGAATAACAGTTCCTATAATTTAAATTGTATGTCATATAAAAATATATCATATACATTACCAGAAATAGTTTAATGGAAGTTCAACATGGAATAACAACACGTAATAAAACCAAGTTCTTGAAATTCCAAAGGTTTACTCCTCCTAAAAGCCTCAACAGCAAAGCCCTTCTTTTCTAAACAAACTTCGATGGCATGACTGAAGGGTATATTATGTTAAGATTGAAGTGAGTTGTGGGTGGTAATGGGAGGTGTAAAAGGAAACAGAGGAGACGGGAAACAGAAACAGGAAGAGGAGGGGGTTTTACAAGACCACTAATGAACTCACTCATTCATTAGGTTTAAAATATGGTGGAAGATAATTCCTCTTTACATAATCAATCTTTAGACGGAGACTTTTAAGTGAAACTCTATTCGAGAATTCATTAAGCTAATTAGCCTTTTAAATTTATTTATTTATACCTTGAGACCATTTTTTTTCTTTCTTAGATGTTTTTTTAGTTGTTTCTATAGGAAATGGAACATTATTCTTACTAAAGATATTAACTAATTGGCTTGCAAACTAAGGTGGTTTTATAACTGTCTTTAGACAGTATTTACAAAATCATCTAGATGAATTTAATTACCTATGTCGAAAAGTTTCGTTTGATTCCTTTTAATTGCTTTTTTTCAATTTGATTTTATTTAATGTTGTCTGTCAGTTGTCTGACATTCACAAAAGTTAGATCTGCTGTCAACTTGTAAACATAAAGGCTATATCGTTGCTTTATTTATATGTACGCTGCTATTTGATAGATAGATAAATAGATAGATAGATAGATAGATAGATAGATAGATAGATAGATAGATAGATAGATAGATAGATAGATAGATAGAAACAGTTCCGGAAATTACCTGTGTGCTAATGCCTTGATACATTTTTTTTTGCTTCGCAAGATAATTTTTAGTCTCATAGGGAGCAGTGATTTTCAACTTTTTTCCTTTGAAGGATCTCATATTACACAATAGCATTTTCCACATTTTACACATTAACATTACTTTAAAGTAATTGCTCAAATCCTGAGGAATCCATCTTTGTGAAAAACATTTACAGGCAAGGAAAATTTACAGGAAACATTCAAAACGGGTATTGCAACCCATTATGGTTAAATTTATTTCCTGAAAGTTATTTTAAATTGTATTTGTTTTTTTACTAGTCTTCGGCGTTGCCTGAGAAATAGCAATTTTTTTTAACTCCATCTAATTGTGAATGCAAAGTATTGTAATTCCAAAAATGTGTAAATTTTATACAAATTCTTTAAAAAATGGATTAATTTCTAATCGGTTATCCGATCTTCCTCCGTAGCCAACGTTGGTTTCGTGGCACGAAAAGTTTGGCGGCTTTGATGCTTAAAAGACTGAATGCAAAAAACAAATCAAAAAACAGTATACAAACCAGCATAAGCAGCACATATTCTTCTTTATACATTAGATTTACTTACAATTATTTATTCATTTATGATTTTTCGCGGAACTGGTTGAAAAGCCTGTCGTGAAGTCAACCGAAAATGTTAATTTGTTTGATTTTGCTTTTCAATAAATTTAATTCTGTCTGTGATGTCTTCTTTTTTTTTGCCAATTTCTTTATCACGGAATTGAATACCATGAGAAACACTCAAGAATTCTTGACAGTGTTTCAATAACATCACATAAATTTAATTATTCGGTTTTAAATACCGAAAAAAATGCTACTTAATATCATTGTGCTAAACAATTATTAATAGTTATTAATTTTCGTTTATCGGTAATGTATTATTTCACCATTTAAAAAAAACAAAAAAAAACCACACACACTTTCCATTACAGTTGTTGATGAAACACACCATACATCATCTACATGATTATATTTAAAAACGTAAAAAAAATATAATTTTTATCAGCGGGTATAATGGCAAGCTTAAACAATATACTTCCTTTCCCCTGCCAGTACCTGTTCTGTCAAAACTATATCGAATCTCCACATTACAGTTTTACACTCCGTCCTTACACTCCTCGCAGAGCATGCGTAAGACTATATAAGAAAGAGAGTCAGTCATTTTATCTTACAAATTCAAAATATTTTAAGCGTAGTTCTGTATGCTTTCTGTTTCATTTTCAGAGAACTTACAGTCAAACTTCTAAATGTAATAAATGTTACTAATAGGAAAAGTATGTAATGGTGAGCTTTTTTTTTTTGGTTGGATATTTGCTTTTTGTTGAATGGTTGGATACTTCATTAAATGTCAGAAGGAGTTCGCGAGTCAAAGGAAAGCGGCTTAGGAACCGCTGAAATTTAATGAATACTAGGCTAGGCGGTCTTCCTAAGAAACTTCACATATTGGCTATCGATTATATACACTTCTTGTAACATTATAAATATATATCGAAATATTTGTTGAATGCGTTTGTTTCTGAAAAACAGCTTTCATATTTTTTGACTAGTTTTTAAAAAAGAATGTTTTTCAACTCTTAATGGCCTGAATTCTTTTTGAGTCGTAATGTTTTAAAACCCCACGATTCATCTTACGCATACAAATATTAAATAATAATTTACGCATACAATATTAAAACTGAACAAAATGACAGTTACAATGACAGAGATGCAAGGGCGAATATAAGGGGGGGGGCCGAGGGGGCCCGGGCCCCCTCCGAAATAATGAATATAAAGAAAAAAATAAGTACCGTAATATGAATTATTTTATTGAATCATGCATCTATGCAATAATGAATTCAGCATTCAGGGCATTCAGCGCAAATTACCCTCTGAATATGATTAGCAAATATAAAGTATCATGGGGTGTCTACTTAAAATTACTTAACCTAACCTTACATTAATCTTGCCCCCCCCCCCCAAATATATTCTAAATTCGCCACTGCAGTGATGACTTGTACTCCATCTTTTAAGAGCGATTATACCCTTCACATATAAATTGTGTCACGATTTTCTTCCGATTGCCCGTAAGCAGCCACAAATGCAATGAGCAGTCACAACGAATAGTCGTATGTTTAAATACTATTAAATTAATAGCAAGTTCTAAAAGGATAGCTTAAAATTAACCAGTACAACTGCCTAAGTTCTCTCTTGATAGATTTTTAATTCAGAGCAATAGGTATTAGTAAGTTTATCTGTCGTTTCTTCCTTTTTCTTATAGCCTAGTTCAAAAATGTATTGAAAAAAATAACGACACAAAACAAGTTCGTATATTTACTAAATAAAAAAAAAGAAAGCCAATGTCATGTTTGGAATTCGAGACATACAAACTCTCTTTATTAATACGATCGTAAAGTGATTTTGTCTCTTTTCTTTTACAGTTGATGTCATCAATTATGTAGGTTAATTGCAATTGTAAGGAAAAATGGTTCAAAGACAATATTCATCAATCTACTGTCCTTGTGAATAGAAGTCAAGCTTCATTTTCAACCTGGGATTGAAACCGTTTTAAGACATATTATAGGAATATGTATGTTATTATTTTTTTTACATACAATTGGAGAAAGATTTGCACAATAGACATCTGTTGTTTCTATCTGAGATCGGGAAGTCATTTAAACGTAGTGCAGCTAAATATCGGTCTGGGATGGCCTCTAAGTTACACAGTGATTAAAACTAATGGACCATAAAATTGTCAGAAAAAAAGGAAACTATTATACGAAAACTTATGAAGGAAAAGATGAATAATTTCGATATGTAAAACCATTTATTTGTTGTATCCTTGACGAAAAAAATATAGGATTCAGAGTAAGATATCCTTAACCTACTTTTTTCCTTAGGCTTTAGTTCTCTATGTGAAATTGTTTAAAATTAAAATGAAGGACTTTTTTAAAATTTTTTTTAGTCTTTGATGCAAAACTTTATGATGCAAATTGTTTGAGTTTCTTTCCATTGTCTTTATTTACTTCTAACCTAAATTCGTTGAAGAGCATTTATATGACAGGATAAGATTAATAAATAAAGAATAATGACTCTGAGAAATCTGAATTTGGCCTTTTTTTCTAAAACAAAAAAAGATAATATATTTTACATTCGAACATCGCTCGTCAAGTCAACTATCGTATTGATAAGGACTTATATAGGATGTTATTTCGGCGGATGGAGAACAGTCAGAAGGCCTCTTAACTGTCCAACTGGCTATCCAACCAAAATAAAAAAATGACTTTTTTTTTTTTTTCTGCAAAATTCAGGGAGATGGGCCAAGAACTCTCGACATCTCTCCCCACCCTAACACCTCCACTTTTATTCTCCTAGGTTCAAATTGGACTTTATAGGTGACTTAATAATTGAAAAAAAAGAGTGATCAAAATAAAAATCATAAAATTAAAAAGAAAAATCTTTTCTGGTTTAAAAAGGAGTTCAGGCAAAATACTTACAAAAAAAATATATTAGCCGTTGCTTTGAATCAAATGTAAAATAGATATAAATAAATATTCCTATCCTCGAGCTTCGGATTAGCGAACTCATGATATACAATTCTTAGACTGTGATCATGCTCATAGATATAATACTTATTTCTACGCCGCAGCAGCGGCGGCCTCAAATTCTTAGGGCGCAGACTTGCTTTCTATTATTCTCCAGATATTTTGTAATTTAAAAAGCTCTACGAGCCCTCATTCACTTACAATTCAAAATTCTTCGTTTCAGCTTATAAAAAAATCAGAAAAAAATTAAGAAGTTAGATCGAAAAATGGAAAAAACAAAACAAAAAAACAAAACAAAACACAAAAACCCTTTATTATAACAAAATTTATAATAAAAAAAATTGAGTTGCTAGCTAAGGAATGAATTGAATATCATACAATAGGTAAAAAACGGATGTATGTTTGTCATCAAAGTGGAGAGAGCGGGGAGAGTCAGAAAGAGAATATTTTAAAGTATATTTTTAATTTTAATTTTGTTAGTGCATTTTAATTTTAAAAATACACTAACAAATGTCTTTTTGAAAAGAAAAAGTAGTTAATGTTGGTGCGTAATTCCTACGCCCCTGTAAGGCGCTGTGGGACACTCTCTCATAGGCTCACTTTGGAGGAGCCTATTATTTTAGGCAGGAGGTTTAACTTCCGTGAATAGTTCACGGGTTGCAACTAGTTTAAATTTACTGTTTGTGTAGTGAAGATTGATGCAGCTCATTAATTAATATTTCTCCATTAAAGTTAATGTTACACCAAAAATCAGAATATTAAACATCCACTGTATACAGCTGAAACCGAGCTGAATAATATGTATTCAAAATTAATTTATTTAATTTTCCTGATAGGTTTTCTTTCTTTCCTTTTTTTTTTCTTTACTTTTTTAAAAAATATACTTGGCCCATATTTTTTTTTGTCCCATTTCTTTTTCAGCGCATTTAACAATGTCTGCTTCATTACCACATTCACATAACAATAAACTCTTTCTTTGTGGTAAAAGAGCGAGTTTGTTATGTCGAAAGACTTTCGGTACAAGGCTAAACGTTTCGTTCTTGTGATTATTCTTTTCTCCGACAATGAAGTTAATTAAAATTAATGAATTAAACTCAACCGATTAAACTTAATGAATTTAAATTAATGAATTAAAAACTGTAAGAGTCCATTAATAAGACTTCTTCTTTATTCCAGTTTTACTGTAATGTAAACGTAAGAGTATATGTCGATTGCAACTGAATGGCTGATTACGTTGATATTTGCATAAGAATATGTATTCATAAAAGGACATGAATAATTCATGATGAAGTCAGTAAAATGCATCTACAATACATGATAAATGAACTGCGCGCATGAAGCGAAGGAAATGTCTATCTGTTACACCATCTGTTGAAACAGAAACCCATTCTGCCTGCTTATGGCTTTCGTTTTGCAACCAACTGCTAGGCAAGTATGTAAAGGGAAAAAAAATGAAGGATTTTGAATTGAATTCATGACTAGACATGTTTTAAATGCCCTATATAAAAACAAAAATCGCTATTAGGATTCAACTGTACATGTAATAAGTTTCTCAACGATATTTACATATGGTTTCAAAGCAAGAAAAGATAATATGCTTTGAAGGACGAGAGCTTATTACGCTTCATTGGAACAGGGTTAGTAGAAAGTAAGGAAGGGACAATGCCTGCACGAAATAAAACTAAACTATAACCTCTTTTCATCTTAAATGCTCTTAAAAATGGCTCTTAGCAATAACTAACGAATTTTCTTTTTTTTTTTTTTACTTTATAAATATGTAAACCTTTGCAAGCTGATCACTGAAATTAAAGGAACATATTTTAGTTTTTTTAAATAATGTTAAGAAACTTAATAACTTTCTAAATTATAAATTTTTTAGACACTTAACGAATATTTTGAGGTAACAATTTTAGTGTTTCAAGATTAATAACTTTAGTAAGTTTTAAGCCCAAGGATTTGGAAAAATAGTCCGGAAATGTGTGCTGTTAGCGCTTATTTTTACGTAACTTAATACAGTTGTGTACCTTTACCCTCTTTGTTAAATTACATTTCGGTCTTTGATATGACATTATAACTATCGTTAATTACAGTTTTCGTATTTTTAAATTATCTTTGTTTAGATAGATTTTAGGCCTCTTTGTTTTAATCTGCATTACAATTAGTCTTTGAAAGTGTTCTTTAATAATAAATTAACTTTTTTCTTACTTTAAGAGAAGCATATAACTACGACTCTAAAATAGGGTAAATCAGCAAAATAAAAATTTCGTAAATGATTTCTGATATGATAAATAATAAAAAAGATATTTTCTTTCATCGAGGATAGTCTCAATTTCAATATCATTATCCAAACTCCTTCATCTAAATCAGTGATTCCAAACTTTTACTCTTACCCTCTTCTCCCAACTTATCGAAAACTATGAATCCTTTTTTTTAAAATCTAAGTTATATTATAACTCAAGCAATTCGAGAAAGGATTATATTCTTCTTTTGGTTCCGGAGTTACACAAGGTTATTAAAAGTTAGATCCTTTTTTCTAATTTAAGAATTAAGCTTCACACAAACTACATGCAGTCCCATACATAACATATCGCATGTATAAGTATTATTAAAGGTTGACAAAGAAAATTAGGTGTCCTTTTTTGTGTAGGCTTGTAATTTGTAATTTGTCTTTTCGTTAAAAAAAAAATGGTCTAACCCCATAAATAGTCTTGTCGCATCTCGAGAGATCTTCATATGACCCGTGTTTAAGAATCACAGGTTTAAGTATTAGAGTCACATATTAAGACATATCGAATGTAAGAAGCCACAACAAAGTAACACCAATTGCTATTAGTTCAGATGCTTTGAAAAAATAAAAAATAAGTTAAGCATTTCAAACTACTGATATCTACTATGAGTATTACTAATTGTGTAATTATTATTCAAAACATTAAATTTCCTAGTGGAATTCGGAAGCTTTCCATATTGGAGTTTATTAATTTACAACAAAAGTTAAAAAGAGGATCTTTTAGTATGAGAAAAATATGCAAATGAGCAATAGAAAACCAGGCGTAGAGGTCGGTAATCGACAATTGAAATCAGTGAAGCAAACCTGATGGTAACAGAGGCTCTTGCCTCAGCCATCGAGAGGTTATTAAGGCGGTAATGAGGGGTTAAAGGAGCGTGGCGCCCGACGAATCACCACCCTCTCCTACACATCCGGTCCTCGAGGAGCTCTCGCCATATTATAAGCAAAGTAACAACGCTCTCTCTTTTCCGGCTTTTGTGTAGGAGTTGTGCAGAAGATCTGGAGCTTTTTATACTAGTTTTTAATTTGAATAATAAAGAACGGATTTCACTTGTCAAAAGTGAATAAAAAGTACATTGTTAGGAAAGTAATCGGACACTAAAAGAAATTTTTATACATGTAATCATTTTGTTGAAGAATGATAATTTTTTTTTTCTTTTTTCATGATTCCTCAATAATATCTGAGAAATATTTTAAGAAAATAGATTTTGAAAATGAGGTAAATTATTGAAAATGTATTGATAAAAAGTTTTTATGACAGGATGAAATTTTGAAATAGTAAAAATAAAATAGTCGAAAAATAATGAACTATATGGATAATAATGCTGAATAATATTTCTTCCCCAATAATCACTGTTGTTACATTTGATACGTTGCTGTATTTTTTTAATTTTTTTTTACTATTATTAATTGAAAATTAACCAGCTCTGAGAATGGGATGATTGCCAATTAGTTTATGCCAATCCATCTTACTTCCTTTACCCAAACTTCTAACAATAAGGCTATTCGAATGTGAAGATTTAATATGATTTTTGGCGGCCCCAAGGTTACAGCAAAAACCTGTAAAACCGCTATGGGACCGCTCTTGCTTTTATACTGTCTGGATGTCATATTCTGTAGCGGCCAAATGGTTAGAGATATTAGAATGAAACCTTCACCATTGTGTTCAGTATCAAAAAAATAGGTAACCACGTACAAAAAAATCAGACCTCTAGGACCACTCTTTAACCCCCCAAGGCGTTTTCTGTTTTTTAAAAGAAAGAAAACGCTTGGGGGGGGGGGTCAGGGAGTGGTCGTAGACATCTGATTTTTTACACGTGGTCACCTACTTTTTGATGCTGAACATAATGGTGAAGGTTTCATTCGAATATCTCTAACCGTTTGGCCTCTGCAGAGTGTGCCATCCAGACAGCACAAAAACAATGTTAGCGGCCCCTAGGTTACAGCTTGCCTGTAAAACATAAGGGACTGAAACCTTCACCATTGTGTTCAGCATCAAAAAGTAGGTGACCAGGTCCAAAAAAATCTGACCTCTAGGGTCACTCCCTGACCGGATGTTGGGGGTCAAAAGTGGTCGCTTCCGATAAAGTTGTGTTTATAAAAGTTTGTTTATAAAATGGTGCATATTATGGGGCCGCTTTGCTTTTGACACTGTCTAAAAGCATTAATTATCTTGTTATTCTTAAAATTGAATCATAATTGAATATGGGAAACCTTTACTAAGAGAATTACTACATCTATTAAAAGAAATTCACTTTAATTGAAAATAACTTTGAAGTTTGTTTGTATGGATTCATCAGTAGTCGGTTTTCTTGTTATAGTCTTTTATTACAAGTAAATAACGCAATAACTGAAATTGTTATATCATTATGATATATGGATTTCATAGCCCTGAAAGCAAGGAATAGTAAAAATCAAAGATAGTGAAACTTTTTGAATTTTTTAATCAAATACGTTTTTGAGTAATGCGAAAACGTATTTGATTATACATTATTTCTAAAATTGCTCATAGATATGATTTAAAAGGATTCTGTGTGGAAAAATATAAGGTTTTGTTTATGATAATGTTATACTCAAATCTTAATATTTAAAATTATGTCATGACCCTCCTGTTGAAAATTTATCAATGATTTGGATCACGTGAGGAGAAACCCAAATTTGAATGAAAGAATTGATCAATCTTTTCTGACAATTTTTGAAAACAAAACAAACAAAAAATCCGTGTAGATGATACTAATTGTTTCAATATAAAGAAAGCTGAATAACTATTGTTAGTTGTAAAGTTATGATAATTTGAAAATATACTTACTCTTCATCTACGGCTCAAGAGTCATTGTCTTTGTGTCTCAAACAGAACATACTGTATTTACTCTTAAACTGAATCCGGTTAACCTTACTATCTACACTGCTTATTTCCTTCTTTCTTTTATCTTACTTTCTTTGCTTGTTAGTGTAATTGTAAATTTGATGGTATTTTCTATTTCATCTTCTTCATTTATAATTCTAAAAATAGGAATTTTGTTTTCGGTGAATTTATTTTCTTTTCAACAAAAAAGTATTGTGTTCTTTAGTAAACTTTTTTCTGGAAAGACTTCAACGTAAAAAATGGAGGGACAGGAATATAGACGAAAAGAGAATGAAGAAAGAATATCGGAACATTCCATATCAAATCAACGTAACAAAGGATTATTTCCTGATCTCTACTGATTTGATAGAAATTGCACTTTATGAGAAATATAAAGAATTTTCTTAGAATTTTAGGACCATTATTTTAAGTAATGTAGCCCTTAGAGATTGAGAAGAAAAAAGACCAATATCAAGGTCGTGAACGCTGTTTGGCTGTTGATTCTCGTCTTATTCAATATGTAGATTCCAGTGCATTTTCCAAAGATTGTGACACAGAAAGGATTTATGAAAAAGAAATGTTTGACATTAAGAACTTTGACCTTTGATATTGAATGTCTCAAAAAATGGATTATGAATTTTTATATATTTTATGAAATATTTCAAGTGTAGCATATCATTGGAAAAACCTAAGGTTTTAATTTTCTGATGTTCAAATCCCTATTTTGCATGGACCGAGAGGAGGTACCCGTTGAAAACTCTTTTAAGTTTTCTTTTCATGTCAATGAGATTTATCCTTTGTAAATAATGGTGCAAAATTTTAAAAGGATTCTGTAGCTACTTCCTCATAAATCACACCAAGGCCACTAAATTTCATCTGACTCTTAAGGAACTCGATTTAGAAATTGAATGCTTAGTGTTGTTGATTTGTTATGAAAAGATTTAACGCGTATTATTCATCCAGGAGGGATGAGTATGTTGAAGTATCGAATAAAAGCTTAAGTAGATCCTGTAACCATACAGATGTTTGTGGGTGAGTGGTGTACGGAGAGTGTGAGTAGAGCTGATGGAGAAATGTGTCTATGATTTGTAAAAAAAAAAGTTTCCAAATTCTTTTCTCCCATTGATAGGAAATGTATACGACATGCAAGCAGGGAAAGTAAAATCCTGGCATTTTGAGCTTCCTGCTTCTTAGTGAGACTTCTTACAATTTTATTTAATTTAAATATATTATTTAATTATTTCCGCGATATTGTTAGGGACTAAAATGGGGAAAATTAAGTGTCGTTATTTGAATCCCTCGTGACCCCAGTTTAGGCATCCTAAATTCCTTTATCTAGGAAAGATCTTTGTTGTTTTACACCAGGTTCTTCAACCGCGGCTCTTTGAGGGAAAATTTGCGGCTTCTGACGTCACACACTTTATTTTGGTTGGTTAATGTAATTGCGGATTTTTTTTTATTATTGTTATTTGCTGCTACTGTTCTTGAGTGCTTTGAATTTTCTTGAAATTCGGAAAACTGGCCTTTCTCAAAAAAAAAATACATACATACACACACATACACACACACACACACACACACACACACATATATATATATATATATATATATATATATATATATATATATACAGAGAGAGAGAGAGATTTTTCGAAATCTTTTAGAACAAATAAACAAATTCTAAAACAATTATTTTTAAGAACTAAATAAAAAATTACCATTTCAAATTCCTAATCTTTCTTTTATTTTAATTTTTTTTTCTTTTTTCTTTTTATTAATATGAAACCCAGGGGCAGTTGTTCTAAGCTGAAAATTTGGCTTATAAATAACCCTCCTCCATACAAACATGTACAAGAGAGAAAGAGATTTGTTTTTAAGAAAACATCAATAAGAAAGCAATAAAAAAATAGTTTTATTTTTTATTTATTAATATTCCTGTAACTTGGATCTGAAGGAATAGAGGGCCTTGATAATTGGATATTTAAATTATATAATTATTTATGAGGAATATATGTGAAATTGATTCAGTATTTCGGCTCGTTTTCTTGCGCCTTCGTGGTTTATTGTTTACTTTATTAAAACTGCTATTTTAAGCAATTTACTCATTGTATGAATCTTCCCTTCCTACTTTAATTCATTTTTGGACTTAAAACCCAATCACTCGGAGACAAGAGATCGCATCAGTATTAATTAACTATTGATCTTGTGATTGAACAGAAAATGTACCAACCGAGTCATTATTCGAGAGAATTACTCCCCATCTGCCATTGAATTCCCTTCATATTTTGCTCTTACATAATGAAAGTGAAAAGGAAATTGAATAGTTATGATCACTAGGTCTTACAAGGAAGGTCAGTCGTGACATTGGATTTCACGTTTAAGCATTAATTAAAATAGAAACATAACAATGTTGCAAGGTCGTTAAAGGTTGAAGTCAAGTGCGCATTTCATTCAGAAATTTAGTGAAAAAACATAAAGAGGATAGACACCGATTGATTTTATCTATTATATGAACTAGTACTCTATAAACAGAGATGGAATTACGATTATGTTTATAAAGTGATTCTATCAATAGAGATTATAATTTTAGGGATATAAATGAAGTTAAAATCATATTCAAATCATAGACTAAGATAACTATGGCATTATTAAGATATGAAGATGTAGTTTAATCGCGTCCGCAAATAAACTTTACCCACAAATGTTTACTTTTGCAAGAAAACATTTTTCAGGAAACCAATCTGCAAACGTTTACTGAAATGATCTATTCATCATTTTATGGATGATTGTAGAACAATCATTGCTTTTAAATATTTATCAGCATTTTCCAATATAAAAAAAAAAAAAAAAAAAAAATTGAAAAAAACAGATGTCAGGAAGTGTTAATGAAAAAACAGAACTATTTTTTTTCATTCCCTCCAGGAAAGAAGCATCGTTTTCAAAGAATCAAACAAAAAAAAAATGCTTTGTTTATTTTCTTTTCAGAAAACTGTAAATTGTCAATATCTCTTTCTATTTTAACAATGAAAGTTATGCAGAGAAGTCTTAGGATGAGTCCAAGGGGTTCAGGACGTAAGTGTTTACAATTGAATTACCTTAATAGCCCCTTTTTTGTATTGATTCTCATTAATTGTAAGGGTTAAACATCTAAGTATAAATAGAAATTTGAAGAAAAAAAAAAGAGAGCATCTTTTAAGTTAATTTAGAAGCTCATTAATGCAAGCGAGGACAGGTGCATCAGAAACTTGAGAACCTCTGTCATAAACCATTCACCCTCATATGATCTTATTACATCATCATCTTTTTTTTTAAAGCTTGAGTTTCCGAAAAACAATAAATCACAAGCTAACAAATGATTCAACAATGTTTAAAATTTACATATATTTTTAAGTTTTATAATAAAGCAGAAAATGTTATTATAATGAAATAGTTTACTTTAAATAATTTCTGGCTTAAAATCCAATTACTGAACTCTAAACCGATGGAAGTAATTCTGGCAGTATTTTGGTGGCCAATCTTTATTTAGCAACGGAGAATATTCATCTTGAAGCAATGGTTTCCGCTGTTCAAGGTGAAGTCGCTTCCCAATATACTTAATTAAACCTTCTTTCATTTAGACTAATCAAAAGAGGACGTAACTCTAAGTAATAAAATAATTTTTGTGCATTTATATTAATATTCTTTTGCGATTAGGTAAGAATTAGAATTAAAAAAGGTCATTTTTATATTCTGAACTTTACAGCTGTTTCGAACTCCAGTTCTTGTCATTGGAGTCACTTAACGGTTAGAGGCGACTGACTAAACATATATTTCATATAAGACTTATATAAGGGAAATTTAAGTGTTCTTTTAAAAATAAAACATTAATTTTTGCTATACCTATTATCTATTTTGCATCTATTTTTTGTTATTGTTATGTATTCAATACAACAATACACTGTAGATGCAATACAGTAAAATATCATTTGGCAGTGATAATTGGGAGGCGCTAGAAGCTGGATAATTGAAAAACATTGTTAATCTAAATTACGTTTTATTGGGCTAAATACTTAAAAAACCTATAAAACCATAGTACGAGTATAAACATTCTTCTAGTATGTACATACAAAACTGAACCTAAGAAATAAAAAGCAAAGGCCTGCGCACAAATAAGCTTTCAAACCTTAAGCATATCTTTCGTTCCCTCCGAAGATAAGCTCAAAGCTTATTAATTTGTTTTTGTTTTTTTTTATTTCTTATATGAATACACTATAGCCGGTAACATATAGAAGACAAATGGGGACCACTACCTACAGAGCAGATTTCGGGTCCCCAGCGGACACAACACACAGAAGAAGACGAAAGAAACAACCATGCCACAACCGGGATTCGAACCCAGGTACTGGCGCATTGGACGCTACGGCTGGCCGCCGCCGAGACCGCACGACCACGCCAGCACGGCTATATGAATACACTGCACGTTTAATTTGATTTTATTCAAAACTGAATATTTTAAAATAGGAAGTCCGTGTTTTTTGTTTGTTTAAACAAGAGATTTTTTTAAAGAATGAAATTTGTATGTATTACAGAGGATCACGGTTATCCGACCTCACCGATAATTGAGCCCCGGAAAATCGGGTGTTTTACTGTAAACAGTAGAATCTTACATTGTTGCTTTTTTTCCGATTTAAGATTAGATCATAATTCAGATTTCAAACAATCAGCAGAAACATGTGTTCTTATGAAGTTGTTTTAAACACTACTTAAAACTTCCGTGATAAAAATGTTTCAATAGTTTTCAGAACACGTTAAATCATTCTTGAATTAAGTATTTTTGAATTGAATTCCTTTTAAAGTTGGCAAATTAACTTCATTGTCAGAAGTAGTGTAATGAATGAAATTTTAACACTCGCACATTTAAGTTCTCTTTTAATGTCTGTAATTAAGTAATGGCTATTTTATTTTCCATTACAGTTGTTTAGTAAGTCGATGTAATCTGTTGAAATATGGGTAACTCCAGATGGCGAGAAGTATTAATCTCGAAACATCGCTTTTCAGAAGATCATTAAATAAAAACAGACCGTTTCAGATTTTCAGGAAGAGTACTTTTTCTGTTAAATGTCCACAAATTTCGAGTAATTTTTTTTTTGAAAAAGCTATTTAACTTCTCTGAAAGGCGAAGGAAAAGATCTTCACTTGAGCGGTCTATACTTTTCGACCAGAGGAAGTATATGGCCCCTGAGCCCAAATCAGAGTAAAGAGACCCAATGCTAATAAGGTCCCAAATGAATTCAAGGGAGACCGCCATCCGGTGGTGGGCAGTGTAGGTGGAAGAGGGTCCGGCGAGGCAGGCGTATCCTGGCGGCCTTGTTTAGCACAGGATATGCGACAGGAAGGCAGTGAATGGACCTCTTTCTTTCTTTCTTTCTTTCTTTATTAATAGACTCGAATTTTAATCCACTAAAGACAGGATTGAAAGACGTTCTCAAGAAAAAGGAAGAAGGAAAGAAGGATTGGCAGTTGGGCTACTGAAAGAACAGCTGAAAAAGTTTTATGGCTCAATTGAGGATGCGGTTTTTTCATTCTTTTTTCCTTCGTTCTTTTTTTCCCCTTAATCTTTCTTTCTCAAAAAAAAAAAAAAAAAAAAAAAAAAAAAAAAAAATACATTGCAAAAATTTAATATTAAGTTTTATATTACGTAAAAAATAACATATTTATTTCATTTTGCAATAGCACATGGATGTTTCTACGTAGAATAGTTTTAGACGTCATACATTCTTCAGTGTACAACACAATAGAGAGCTACAGATATAACGAGTGTCATATTCAATGCCTCCCGCCTAGGGGTTGGAATTGGGGTATCACCATAAAGAGCTTTTTCTTTTTTAATGGTTGTCTGTGCAAATCTTTGAAAAAGGGGAGATATTATTTCATTGTTTGTAACAGTATCTTTTATAAGTTGGGCCATTCCAAGGAGGTGTTCTATTACTTTTGAAGAAATAACATAAAAAAAGCTATTTTTCGGAGCGTTAATAGAAATATTCTGTTGGCTTCGTCATGTTCATCTGTTTGCTGTTCGACCGTTTATTGGTCAAATAATTGATTTTTGATTCTATTTTTATTCATTCTATAGGAATTCAAGGACAAATCACTTTTGTTGAAATTGCTTAATAATTACGATCATTTTTAACGAAAACATATGACCTTTTTAACTAATCATTTCTCAAAAAAATTTAATTGACGTTTAATTTCTTATTAAAAGAAACTATTAAAAAAAACAAAAAAAAAAAAAACAAATTACAGCGGGTTTTTTTTTCTCAAAACTTTTTGTTTTAGAACAACTTTAAAATTTTAATGAATTAAAAATTGAAACTGCGATTATATCTTTTATGTAAAGGTAAATAAAGTTATCAATTTTTGTTTCAAATCATCTTTATGTTTTACCGCTGTTGTTGCATTATGACCTTTTACTAAAAATATAAGGTAATCTTCTCAGTTGCAGATTGAGATGGCAGGAAAGTCATACAATATTTACTAAACAAAAATCTTGTAGCTTTTTCAAATTCAAGTAAGGAAAGATGCTTACATTATGAAGAATTAGAATTAAACCAATGGTTACAATAACAGTATGTAAACCATGTAACCAAGATGTAAACCATGTAACAACATCTAAAAGGATCATTACAGTAATAAAGGCAATGGAGTATATGATACTGGTTCCTCAACTTTTTATTTTTGACTGTCGATATTATATTTTTATCGTGAATCCCCAAACATAAAAAAACAAAACAAAAAAAAATCCCGCATTTAAGTAACCGAGAAGTAAAAGAAGACTATCATAGGACAGTAGTAAATGACCATAAACGGATCCAGTGGGGGGGGGGGGGACTAGTGGGGGCTACAGCCCCTCCCTTTAGCTGTGAATGTAGATTGGATAAAACGGGGCATCAAAGGCTGCTACCTGATAGACATTAATATTGCCATGATGACGATTTCAATTGCTAATAAAAAACTGTTGTATAGCGTGCGTTTCAGACACACAGGTATAGTCAGCCCTTCAAAAAAAGTTAGCCCCCCCCCCCCACTTTGAAAAATCCTGCATCCCCGTATAAATGACTACCTACATTCCTAACACAAATCGTATTTTTAATCGGTCAGAGAGACACTGAAACAATACAAAGCATATCAAAATCTTACATCATAAATTCTTTTTCCTTTCTTATTGGAAAATGTTGTTTTTTATTCAGTTTTCTTTTTTGTATTTTACAAAATCAAGGTTTAGTCTCTAAACTTGGTAACTCTCTGTACCACTCGGCTTTATTTATTTTTGAATCCACTGCTAAATAACTCTAATCTAGCTTTGTAATATAATGCACATTCAGGCTTCAAAATAGTTATTCGTTCATTGGTAAGATATCTCTTGATTACATACAGAGAAAGAAGAGAATTAATAACTTCTGTTAATTTACAAATAGTTCCACACTCTTATCTTAAGCGCAAATTGGAAAATATGTATTGGAAAATAATTGCCTTTTATTGATTGAATTTTAATTAACAATAAACACAATACTTATTACTGGTGTAGGACATTCACATTTGTCTTTTTAAAGATGAAAAACCCAAATTGAAATGTTGTTCGAGATGAATGGAAACATTTAAGATGTTTGTTTCTTTCGATCTCTCAGGATTTTACTCAGAATTTTTTCTCTTCCAAAATTTTTGCTTCCCGATTTAAAAAAAAAAAAAAATCTTTTTTAACAAAAATAAGAGCAAATTTTTGTTGAAACTATTTACTTTTGGGGAATAAGTTATCCACAAAATAAAAAATTTGGTAATAAAGAGTTCCAAAAATTCTATCTTATGTTTTTAATATTTCTATCACTGAATTTAGAATTGAAAACAATCTATTACCGTATGAAGTTTTGTGATTGATGAACTTTGGTATATATTATATTATATTATATAATATAATAACTTATACTTATGTAGTATATTACTTGATAAATGAAATCTTACCCATAGTAAAGGAGAGTTACTTATGGCAATAGAATAATAAAAAATGATTACTTTGGTTACTATCAAACGTA
The DNA here is from genome assembly GCA_023159025.1 of Thereuonema tuberculata. Taxonomy (NCBI): domain Eukaryota; kingdom Metazoa; phylum Arthropoda; class Chilopoda; order Scutigeromorpha; family Scutigeridae; genus Thereuonema; species Thereuonema tuberculata. Next base: position 181,612,227 of record JAFIDM010009631.1, read on the forward strand.
GAAATAAATCAAATTTCGCTAGCTTTCTATAAAAAAATAGAATATATTCTTTTTCTTAAATATTTACAGTTCAAAGTATTGATTTAACTTTGCAAACTTTCCAACATTAAAATATTACATTAAAATATTTACTTCTTCTATTTAACTTTAAATATTTCATTCAATTTTAACTAAATATCATGAATAAGCATTAATGAATCTTCTATCCTCACATTTCAACTTCGCTTTAGATTTTGGATTTTTCTCTTGAAAACAAATATTAAATTATTTCTTTTCTTTACCTTAAATTCTTCTTTCGATGACCATTTCTTATGGTTTATACTTGTACAACCTCGTACTGTCTTTAACTAAATACCTATTTTGTGAACTCCGTTTGTCCGTTCTGGAACTCTTATTTATCCGTTGCCTGGTGACGGAAACTTCTGGAGAACATTAGGATTTTGGAAACGTTGTTTATACGTGGCCATTACAATTCCAAATGTCTTCTTAAACTTTATCTTAATTTCTCGGATTAATGTAGATTTCAGAGAAATATTACTTTACTACACTGTAGTCCTGAATCTGTCTGGCATCAGAACGTCATTAACAATCATCTGTGTTGCAACAAAATCACGAACTTAACTTTTCACTTTTGTTATGTCTTTCTCACATGCTATGCAGTTTCTCACGTTGAAATAATGTCACACTTGTTTAAACACTTGTTTCTACTTTTCATCACTAAGGTTAGTCACATAACTTCGTTTTACATTATTAATTTTTCAATCATTATTTGTCCTGAACATTTTTAACTAACGCTATTTATTCTTTCCCATTTAAAATGTTCACAAGTTTAGATAAAGAGTGGTTTAGATACAGAAAGTGGTAAAGCGTTTGACTGCGGACTGGAGGACCCGAGTTCAATCCCCGGCGGAAATCATGGAATTTTTCCAAGCTGAATTCTCATCCAGACGGATCCTAGGGTTCATCCCAGCCTTCTACATTGGGTACCGAGGTTTTTTAGGATAAAGTCGGATGGACGTCGATTGACCATCCAACCTCAATTTAGTTCCATTGGTCAAGGAACGTTGCGAGCCTCAACTCCCGCGATCCCAAATGCCAAGTAGAACTGTAGTGGGAACTTTAACTTAAGATAAAGAAAGAGTTTTGTTCAGAGACGCTACCAGAAACTTTAAATTTCGTGAATTTTTCTTCAATCTGGCGAATTTTTTTCAATCTGGGAGTGGATCCATGCTTACAAAACATAATTCTCGTAAACATAACATTTAACAGCTGATTTTGATCTTTCAAAGTCAAGTGAAAATTAAAGTGAAGATTTTATTTGTTAAAATGCTGATGACAGAAAAAAAAATACATTACATTATGATAAAGAAAAGAAACTGTTATTTTAAGAACAGCTACTTGACTGCAACAAACGCTCTTGATTCCTATGCTGGTTCGTTAATAAAACAGCTTCCTACATAGAGTATAAAGTCTCTTAGAATCCTTCTGAACATAAGTGTTATTAGAAAACATCCATCAGTAACGACACAACAGCAAAGAAAGATGCCTTTTACTTTGATTTTGGTTGATAAGTTTTTGTAAAATTACAATATTAAATTTATTCAAAATTCAAGTGATATAATAGTGTTATTTCTTGTGACGGATTGACTCAATACAATAGATGCCTTCAGTGAAAACAACAGACTTTAAAAAAAAAAAAGAAAAACAACACGGTCTTTATTTTTGAAAATATCCATACAATTTCATAACAAATTGTCCTTAACCTTTAATATATTTTGCACTAAATTAAAACTTGGTAGATGCGTGACTCTTTCTGTCTATTTGTAATAGCTTTTGAACCAGTGAATGGATCCTTTTGAAATTTGGATTTATACTGATTTATACTGATAATTTTTGTATTTAAAATTTGTCTTTGTGATTCCTGTGGCAACATTTTGCACTTGAAGATGCACTTAAAGGTGCACTTGAAGGTTTCCACTAGAAGATATTATCGAAATAATTGCCTCTTACTGATGGCAAACGATCAAACATGTAACAGCGCATCGCAATTCATTGTAAGTTTATGTGTGTTTTACAATTAATTGGATTTAGGCGACTTAATTTAGTATTTGCAGGTTTAATCAATTTTCAGGAATTAAAGTATGAATATGAAGATATTGCAATTTACAAAAAAAAAGCAACATTAAGAAAAGTACATTAAGAAAAGTAAGCTTTTATGTTCTTTCCTAATTTTTAAAATATAGCTTTGTTTTGTTTTATAAAAATTGAAAATGGAAAATAACTGATTTTTCTGTACTTTTTTATAAGTTTACTAGGTAAAGTCAGAGACCAAAAGCAATTTTTAATTGATGCCAGTGATTAATCATATTTGTGCTAATTAATATTGTTAAGCCTATTATTATGTCTATTGTTATTTGATCGCGTGACTTCAGCTGATATGCATAATAGATTAGTTCGTTCCGTGGCCTGAGACTTTTAGTGATTTTCGCAGACAGCTAACAATCTAATGCATGATAATTAATGCGCTAATGTGACCAAGTACTTGAATCTTTGATAATTTGGCAACTTGCCTAAAATTCAAGAGACTTTCTTGTAATTTCGCTATTGTTATTGCCTTTCTTTAATATTTTTTAGATGAAAATGGTTTCATAAATGTCAGTGAACTTGAAAAAAGATTATACACGCTTAATAAAATTAGATTTTTTTTTTTCCTTTTAGTGGTCGTTAATAAATGACGTCGTATGGTAATAATGGTTTCTCTGAGAAACACCCATGAAATGAACCAATTTAGAAAAAGAAAAAAAAAGTCTCTGTATCAAACTCTACTGCTATTTGACATTAATTGCAAAATTTAATTCGCAGGCCGATTACTTATTAAAGGAAGAGCTTAAATGCATTTCAGCAGCAACAACAACAAAAAATAATCTACTCAAATATAATATTAGTATTAGATAATAATGCGAATTTACGGTTTTGCTACCTTTACATCATCATCAGTTAACTCCCCAGTGATGATTCTATGCTGTTCAGTGTACATCAGTGATAGATAATATAGTTTTATAACTTTTTATAGATCGTAGAACTAAACTTCTATAGTCTGTAAATCTAAAAATCTATAATGCAGTCTTACTTTATACCAATCGTAATAAATTATATACAGAAAAGAAACTGCATCTAACTATTGTTTGTTATTCTACTCAGAGCATATGGGAAATCTTTCATTGCGAAACAGCTGTCCTTGTGTAGATAAAAACCAAATGCCTCATTATCAAATGATGTCCTACGGTTTTCGACTATTATTACTTCCCTCTTCCGTAATGCTTTTCCGCCGCCAATTATCACAATTTGTCACATTCATTTTACCCGTCCACCGCCTCCCCTCATTATTAATGGGCACCTCACGTCTATAAAGTGGTTAGATAATTTAAAATGTAATCAAATCAAGTAAATAAATTGGAGGAAAAAATTCTTCGCTTTTTTTATTCAGTAAAGTCTAATTGGTACAGTTTACATTTTAACGCTATTTCTATACTTATGCACCTCTAAATAGAATAATAACCTGTAAGTTGATTTTGTTGAAATTTCGTCACAATGAAAAGGCGAATCATCGTAAAACATTAAGTTCCATACAAGATGTTAAGTTGACTTACAGTATCCGCAAAAAGATGTTGATACCAAATGAAAATTTACTGTAAACAATGCTCATTATTATATTTAGCTTTGTAATATTGGAAAGAAAAACTGCAGTTGCAATTGACATAACACTAACTTCGAATAGGAAACTATGAAGTTCAATCCAAATATATTCAGAAGTTTAATCCAAGTATATTTAAAAGCAGAATTTAAGGTAACAAAAAGCTAAATCCTAAATTCTAACAACGAATTTCTCTTCTCACAGTTTCAGCTTTCCCTTAGAATTGCATCAAAGCAATTTGATTTTCCGTTAGACAGCCGTAGTTCTCTATTTTAGTTTCTTGATTTTATCACAATTCAAAATGCTCGTCACAACAGTAGGTCTCCATACGAATTAATTAAATGCTGCGAATTCTGTATGTTTATTTGTAGCCTAAAATCAATATTATTCAAGGGAAATTACTTCCCGTGGGTATTCTTCATTATCATTATATTTTTAATGAAAAAATTGAATTTTAGATTCTTTGGAGTTCAGAAACGGCTGTCTCGTGGTCCTAGTAATGAATTCTACATTAGAATAAAAAATATTAATAGAAACCATTTATGAAATATTCTAAAGCATTGAAAAGATGATATAAAGATAAGACAATACTTTAAAAAGATAACTTATCAGTTTGTTAAAAAATGCATTTCCTAAAAATATTAAAAGCTATGAATACATAATTTATTGATTAGTAATTTACAAAATCACAAATTAAAAAAAATTTTAATTACTTTTCAGTAAAATTATTGAATTTATAAATATAGAAAAAAAAAGTTTATAAAAATTGCGAATGAAAAGCAAACGTTTATTGAAAGAAAACGAGATACTGCTCTTAAAGTGGCACAGATACACTTTGTAGAAAAATATTTTCTACAAAGTCACGTTGACGATTGAGGCATTTGTCACAAAGTTTGATCAGTTTCTCCATCCCAGACGCATAAAAGTCACGGCCACTTTTTTTTGCATCACGTTGGACTTCTTCATTGCATGTGAAGGGTCGATCTTACCTATGCTTTTTTAAGAGATAACAGATGAAAATCACTGGAAGTCAGATCCGGACTGCATGAAGGAACGTTTCAAAACTTCTAATGGTTACCGTGCACCAAATTGTGTGTTCCGTGCAACGTGTTGTCCGTCATTGTAATAAAGGAGGATCATACTGTCGTTCACGAGATAAGGACGTTTCTTCCAGATGTGGTTGCATAATTTCCTTAAGGTTGAAGACTAGTTATCTAAGCCATTTTGAAATAATAGCGCGCACCTCCAATGGCAGAAAGATCACGCTGCACTGAGCAGTACAGCCCTCTATCGGATACTTCAGCGACCGTTGGCATTATTGCAAACTTATAAATTTAATTTCGAGTGGTTGTAAACTTTTTTATTATCGACCCTCGTACATTGGAAATTCATAAATCTATTGTTGTAAGAATATTTACTACAAGAATAATAAATAAGAAAAGAAAAAAAAAAGAAATAGCATTAGCTGATATCATGCTTATTTGTATTAGTAGTTTTAGACTCTATTGTTGACTTTTAATTTAATTCATTTTAGTTATCTAAAATCGTTAATTATGAAATAATTATTTAAATAGCGGATAGTAACTCCTCGTTGAAATTTCTATTTTAAAAACTATTGAATGATTCACAACTTACATGAGAAACTTTATTAATACAACAACAATTTTACTTTCTAATAATTATTAATAATAGTATTACGTAAGAATTTTACTCAAGGTTACTGGTAAATGCTAATTGCTAGTTCAAATTGGAAGCAATGAATTAGATGGTCTTTTAAATAAACTATTACACATATCTTAGCATTAAACCCTCAGTTATACTTGATTAAATGTATGTTAATTTAAGTATTGAGTTCGTACCTTTATAAGCTAAATACAGTTGTCTTTTCTGCAGCAACATTTCCTAACATTTTCTGTTTTTCTGTACATTATTTTGCATCTAAAGCTGTTAGGTCACATTAAAGTAAGTTCCTCGAATGTTACAGGCCCTCAAAATAATGTAAAATTGAGATTAGTTCATTGTAAGTATGTTAGTTTTAGTCAAAATAACTATGCATTGTATGGAAAATCAAACATGTCAGTTGATTTTTTTTTTTTATAAATATAAAAAACAGCACAATTAATCAGTAAATCGTTAATAAATAACGATTTTGTTATTAAATTTGTTGTATATACAAAATTTTAAAATTAGGTTTTCATTTGTCTCGTTTATATGACGTAATTAATATCAATACTTTACAGAGAATTTGACCAATTTGGAGCAATTGGCCAATGAATTCGCTTCTTGGCGAGCATCCATTTCTCTGTTCTGTGAGAAGTTGAAGAATATAATGATAAAATATCTTTGCTTTTAAGCATAGAGACTTTAATTAAGCATATCTCATATTCCTACTCCTCTTTACATTACGAGAAACTTTAGTTGGCTATTCAGACTAGCCTGACGGAATTGAGACTTTAATTCTTTTTAACTGCTGTTCCATAAAGCTTATTTCTCTTCTTTGAAAAGAGTGTATTCGAACTTACAGTACGTAACGTATTGTATCATGAAGTTATTAACAAAGTCAAGAAGATCGCGGTCCCGTTGCTTTCATGAAAAGAGCTTCACTCAAATAGTTCAGAATCCTTTGGCGTGGTTGGTTGAGCGATTCTGACCGTGACTTCAATGACAACTACCGAATGTCGGTAAATGCAGATCTGGCTTCTGTTAATGGCTTTCGTGTGTTTGTGGTTTATGGATGCTTTGCGAGGAAATGCTGTGGCGGGAGGGAGTGTGGGTGGAAAGGGTTCCACTTCCACCGGAGAGATCCAATTTCCTCTGATTTCCCACATGATCTCGGATTACGATCCACTGACGCTTCTATTAATAGGACAGGAATTCAATAGTTTTGCATGGAGACATGCGCGGGTGGCAGCGGAGCCATTAATGTATCCCACATTCCGAAATGCGCGCGAACCAAGTGAATTGAAGCCTACTTCCGTGACAAGAAGAGCAAAAAAAGTTGTAAAGAGTTGTCGTTTCTGCATAACATACCTCCCAAAAAGCCGATAAACGACATAGCAATGTTTAACATATTCTCCACACCAAAATTGCCCTCGATAGCATGTTAGCAAGCGTCGTATTGACACTTAAAAAGACATTTCATTATCGACTTCATTAAATTGATGGCTTTTGACTCCACATTTTCTTGGCTTACGATTTCATGTTTAATTAGATTATAGCGTATTTCAGTTATCTGTTATTTGAGTAACTGAAAACTTTTTTTGATTTGTTGATTTCATTCGAAAGAGTCGTGGGTACAACCCATTACTGTCTCTAGGCCTCAGGTTCAAACTCTAATAACCAACAAATGTCAGAGATAGCCGGAGAAAAAACAAAAAAGAAAAGATGAACACAATTATAGGAAACATCCATGCCGGCCCCAGGATTCCAACCAGAATCAGAAATGTAGCCATATTACTAGACTCCCGCCAAGAATACTTAGCTATGCGTGAACGACAATTGACAAATTACTTTGATTCTGTAAGAAGATATCCATATTGACATTCGAAAATTTTCATACTTCGCTGATATTACATAGTCCATTGATTAGTTTAATATAGATTTTGGAAAGTTTGTCTGCTTATCGTTCCCCGATATAAGTTATTTTAAAACAACTTTAACTACGACCATCTTAGGTTGGTGAAGATGTTGATAAAAATCATCTCCCAGGTGGACCATTACTTTAGACCTAAGTTATGATGCGAAGTAAAATGCAAAAAAAAAAAATCTATAACATGCGAATAACAGCATTGATAGTAGCTTGACTTATTTTGTTTCGTTTCATGATAGAAGTCAAATTAGCGCTATAGATTTAGCACAGAAATCAATGGGATTAAATAAATAGATTTAATAAAACATATTTGGACATTTTATTTTTTATCGTAATAAATATGGTGACTTACTTTTATTAGTAGTCTAAACACATAATGTACACTTTGAAATGAACATGCAGAATTTGTGGCTCTCTTTTTATCAGTTTTTCTTTATTATAATCAGATTTATCCCTAAGCAATTCAGATAAATTGAAAATATGCAATTTGGCTTCTCCCTTTGGGATCTCATGGATTAGTGAATATGTGGCTTCTTATCGTGATATCTCGATCTGTCTATCGATAAGATCTTTCCAACTGCATCTTATCCTAAAAATCTCGGTGGTTTCGAATTGCAATCACAGTGAATTCAAAGATGAAATCGCTGCCAATGTGACAAAATTATCATTGGAATATAGGGGAAGGTTTGTAATTTTGGCTCAGATATTTCGACAGCTTGGTTTTCCAATAAGCATTTTCATCGCTATTCCGATAAATGTCCATTAAAGGGAAATCGATAAATCAAGTGATGGGGATGATTTACTGGAATTAATAAATAAACTATCAAAGAAACATTACAGGATTGAATATTTACTTGTAGACCGTGTCTCTTTTTTTCTAACTTTGATGCTAATGATGGATGAGCTCAAATCTTCCTTCCGGAAATTCACTGAATCAGGTTCTGCAGCATCTTATCTTCATTAAAATTTCAGCTAATCAGAATAAATAGTTCTGATTGACTGTGATTACGTGCTTCAACGGCAAAAATATATTGGCGGTTATTGACCTCTAGCTTCTTATTGGTACTGACTAAAATCAATAAAAGATCATAATTTAACAGGTAAATCTATTTCTAAAGTTTCAGTTTCATAGTTTAAATAGTTTTAATCTATTTTTCTTAAGAAAGCAAAGCTCATTGAATCTGTCAGTTATGTGTGTCTATGACCCGCTAATAACTTTTGAACCATTAAATGTATCTTCTTGAAACAAAGTATGTACATTTAAGGACTAGAGACAATCTAATCTTTTTTTTGAAATCTTTTCCAAGTGGGTTCTTGTCGATCTTGTTGTTCTTAGCAAGAGAAAGTGACAAAAGTTCCATAGAAAAGCATTAGAACCTAAACAATGGATTTCTGTTGATCTCTTAAATATTAATGCTTTTAGCTAATTCATTAATTTGCACTTGATTTGATATGATAAAACTTAATTCGACTGAGACAACCTCATTAAGTACGTAATGAGAATTTAATTTTTTTTTTTTTTTTTTTTTAAGAAAATAGGAAATTTATGAATGATGTTTTTCTACAGCAGATACTTTATTTTGTAAATAAATGTAGGCTTTTGCTTTAGTCGTTTTTAAGACCTTAAAAAAAAGAAAGAAATTTTAGAAAATTGCTGAATGGACTAACAGAGCTCTAGATACAGAGAGGATGTACTGTAACTTCTGCGTGCTACTGTTCTGAGGTACTCCTTCCCCATGCGCATCTGTTCCGAGGTGCTATTCATGGATGATACCACCAGCAGACCGCATCGTGCTACAGTTAAAATGCTGTTGGAAAGTGAGGACATCGTTCGAATGGACTAGCCCATACGTTCCCTCGATATAAATCCAATCGAACACATATGGAGGCCCTGCGGAGATGCCTTGCGGCACGTCCACCTCCACTGAAAACAAGTTCACCAGCTGAAGACGACGCTAGCAAAGGATTGGGCGATTTCACCCCAAAAACTTTCAACAACCTCAATCTAAATATGGATAGGCGGTGCAAAACATGCATTGCCGTTAGGGGTAGTCATATCCTCCAATGAGGACCACCTCATTTTTTTTCCATCTTTGGCAGCGATGCATTTGTATCATGGCAACTAGTGCTCTCTAGCCATTCCTCTGTCTCGTTTCGTATCCGTTGTTGTGACGGTGCTGTTTCTTCATCATTTCAGTACCTCACGAGGTTCCTTTGCTGTGCTTTTTCCATATCCAGGCCGCTCCTGTGAGAAGCTACAGATGAAAAACCTAACTAGCCCCTAAGTTTTGGACTCCAGTGTACATATATATATGAAATTTTATCTGTAGTTAATAAGTAAATAAATAACTACTGTAATGTGAATATTAATTAAGAGCAGCTCAGGTTATCACCAGAAAAATTTTTTTAACTAAAATAAATGAAAGAATAGAAATAGATTTAAGTTTATGGTTACACTTAGTAACCGTTGAAGAAATTTATTTTGAAATGTGTATTAAATTTAAGACTTTTTAAATTTAATGTTAAACTTCTAGTAGGCCATTGTACTTCATTAATTCCTATTTTATTTTCTTAATTGTAAGTTTCATAATATTATAATACTATGAAAGAATGTTATAATAATATATATATATGAATGAATTAGAAAAAGATAAGATCTATTCAAGAAAGAATGTTTATAAAACTGCTAAATTAGAATTATTTGCTTGCCTTAAGTAGAAAAATTAAATTTTATACTAAGAAAAGTATTAACATTCCTTCCACTACTTTTTCTAAATTATCCATTATACTAGGCTTTTTTAAAAAAATAGTTTATAAAAATTGCTAATTTAGAAGGATAATTCACTAAAATAAAAATAGCAAAAAAAGTATATAAAAATTGTTGTTGTTTTTTTTCACTAAATTACTCACTTTCACTAACTTCTGTTCGTTGGTTGAAGCAATTACCGTCTGATCCACAAATTCCATCCCTGGTTGATGTGTTTACAATATTATTAGACAGGAAAATGTCTGGAAGTTGAGTTGGTGGGGGTGCATTACAAAATGGGATAAGGCCTTGTCAATCGCTCCAATCAGCACTTTATTGTCTGGCACAATCACTCGAAATGGCGACATCTCTTCTTCCAGAAGTGGTCTCCCTCCCACCTCAGATTCCCTAAAACCCCTCCTTTAACCCGACCCCCCACGCAGCGGATGCTTATCGTATTGGAGTTGGCAAATTGCAGTCAAAGTATACTTTGACATTCTTTATTCTACTAATAGATGTAGAAACAGAATTCAGGGCAGAAAAACACGATTGGACATGGGGTGTGCAACGTCAAAAAGCATCCCACCTTCTTACAATCGAAAGCAACTAAATACGAAAAACAAATGTAAATATATAAAAACAAAGAAAATATTTTAAAGAGCACCTAAGAATGTGATAAATTCATTTAATTGTTAATATTATAAATATTTAATTACTTACTAATTTTAGTAATTAATTATTATTAAAATCTCTATACGCAAGATTTCAACCTCCTTTCGAACTTTCAAGAAAAAAAAAATGAGTTATAAAGAACCAATAATCTTACAAAATTTTTAGTTCTTCTCTGATATTATCTTTTTTTAATTTATTAGTAGCGTCACAAAACTTGAAAAGAGTACAAAGGATTTTCCACTATTTAATTAACAAACAAAAATAAAAAATCTGAAGGGTAAATTACTGCTAAAAAATTTTTCATGTTAAGGTTACGTTCTTACAGATCAAGTAAGTTGGATCTGTATATATATTATTTTTAAGCTGAAAGATCAAATTAGTAAGCATTAACTTAAAACAAATATATACGGTTAATTAAATTTAAACACATTAAAATTGAGACCAATGTACATCTGACACCTCAAGACAAGCCTGTTTCACGCTTATTAGGCGATCATCAGTTGACGGTAGTAAGAATGAATATTGTTGGTCTCATAACGGAGGTGACTTGGAAGTTGAATAGGAAGAGCAGTGGAACCTCCATGACTATAAACTAAAAACATAAAAACACATTAAAAATAAAGAAAAAGAAAATTCATGTGCTGGGCTCTGCCAGCCTCAAATTTATTTATTTATTTTTTAATCTAAATTTTTATATAAATGCTGGTCTGTTTGCACTACCTTCGAATTCTTTGGACTTCCTTGAGATAATGGTAATATATTTCGTGCATTTTTTACTTTCTCCTTACTTCAACTATTTGTAAGGAGGCTGTTTTGCTCGAAGTATTTCATCAAGATAATAAGGCATTCTTTACTCATTATTGAAATACCAAATGATGATATCTTACTTGCATAAATGCTGAGAAGAAAAAAACAATAAATAAATAAAAGAGTTTCACTTTGTCTTGTTCATTCGAAACTAGAATTTTTTAAGAAATTTGGTTTATGTTGACGATTTAGTTGGACATAAATTATTTCTCGATTTCTGCCCCATTCATACCTCATCTTTCTCTTCTTCATTAACACATTAAGTCAAGCTGTCATGATAGGCTTAGTCTATTATATTCAAGATACATATCATTATTCTGTATTAAGAACCCTATTAAAATATGTATCTCTTTTTCTGCATATTTCCATTCTGCAGTATCTATTAGTTGATTTTTATCATCAATAAAGATCGTCAGGATATAGTAGAAGCGATATAAATTTAAAAGAAATCAACGCAGAACATAAAAGAGCTTATAATCTCTTACAATAATCTAGCTTTTGAATCTGTGATATGAAGGTATAAAAACTTGTTTGTTAATTCCTCTATTGATTCGTAATTTACTTAATGTAATTGAAGAAAACTGAATGTGCATCAGGATGTTGTATATTGTGGTTTTCGTGTGGAACGTGAGATTTTATCCATTCCCGTTGTGTTATTTATTATCCAAAGTGATATATTTGCAAAGATTTTTGTAACATCAAGTACAGTGTGAATTTTAATTCCCCAGCATCAGTTTTGTTGATTTATGAGGATTTTTGAGATCAATAGAAACGCTATGAAAATGATAATGAAGTTAACCACATATTTCCTTTTTTCAATTTTTCCTTTTTTTTGTTTTAATTTAATGTTGAATCAAACGAACTGACCTTTAATAGTCAGATCCATTAAATTAAAAAAAATAAAAAAGAAGAAAAGAATTGCTTCAGTATTTATCTTAAAATATATTCCATGATTATTCTAAAATGAATTATGTTTAAGATGAAAGAATATCTTTCAAACAGTTGACTAACTTTGAAAGTTAGGCCTCTACAGGTTTTGTTTTAATTAACAACCCTTCTGTTAATACAAAATATTTAATCGATATCCAACTGACGGAATATCAATTGTTATAAATAATTATCAGTTCTTTAAAGAGAGACGCCACAATCAGGGTTAGGACGTAACATATCATTCAAATATTTATATTTAATTCCGTTAGTAAGTTAACAGGTTAGGAATGTAGGAATAGATTCAGAATTTTTCTGAAAATTAAGTGCAGTGATGGAGAAAGCGAAAGGAGGACAGTAAGGAATTCTATATTTATTTACGTCATCACAGGCCCTCGATAGCTTTTTTTCGTAAAGCTTATTTAATTAAAAACTATACTTTCAAAACTCAAAAGCTTCTGTGAAAAGGTTTCTTGATTGAGTATTTTTGTATTTCGCTTCTTAAACAGCGGAAAGAAATAATTCTCACTGATTTAGTATGTAATCTTTTACGCAGTAAACCTTTTTTACTATATTATATTTACATATTTTAATCTTAGACTTAGTCCTAGCAGAGGCGAGTGGTTAAGATGACCTGCTATGCGATTGATAAGCTGACCTTGGGTTCGAATCCTGGCGTTGATTTGAATGTTGGATTTTGTCTTCAAAGTATGATTCTCTTTCTTAAAAAAATTATTAGGGTCTACACAATAGGCCTAAAAAGGTCTTTGTATTAGTGGGTATACCCATAGCCCTTGCAAAAATTTACAATCTAGTTATATTAACTCTTGTATTAACTCAAAAATTTAAAATCTTAATCAATGTTTTTATTTCATATTAAAATAGTAGCAGTAGTATCCTATTATCATTATTATGTTTGTATGTTTCAAACCTTGGGTTTCCCCAGCAAAAACAATATGGCGGGTAAAGGACCAAAGCACATACTGCCAAGTGTAAAGACGTGTGCGAGAATGATTAGGGATGTGTGGTTGTGTCCATAAATTTCCTAACTATGCGTGTAGTGTTGAGTACCACAGCCTTCTGCAGTTGTGCATAAGTGTTTTTGTGAAGTCCTAGTGTGCTGAGACTGTGGTGCAATGTGTGAGGCACCAGACCAGTGGCAGACAGAACGATGGGTACAACATGTACTTGATCCTGCCTCCACTGCTTCTGGAGCTCGTGTGCTAGATCAGTGTATTTACTGATCTTGTCTGCGTGAGTTTTCTGCATGTTCTTGCTGATAGGCACTGCAATACCAATTAGATAGGTCTGTTTGTTGACCTTATCAACAAGTGTGATGTCTGGTCTGTTGTGATGTATGGTTTTGTCTGTGTGAATGGGGCGGTCCCAGTATAGTTTATATGAGGGTGACTCTAATACGCTTTGTGGTATGTACTTGTAGTACGGGAACATGTTCTTAATAAGTGAATGTTTGTGTGCTAGTTGTTGATGAACGATCGACGCTTATTATTATTATTATAATAATTATTATTATTATTATTATTATTATTATTATTATTATTACTTATTATGGCTTTCTAACCCTCCAAGAAGTTATTTTGTCTGGACAAATGAAATTTAAAAAGAATTCACTGTAAAAACAAAATTAATTCATTTTATAAAATAATAATGAAATATTTTTTTTTTATAATTAAACTTGAAGAAGTGTAAAAACAATAAACCAACACAAATTTAACACAGAAGAATTAAAGTTGCTTCTGATAATAATATTAATATTTCAGTCTTTAATAAACATTAATTAATTTACAAGTCATCTAAGGGGAAAATGTTTCTTAAATAAATTATTGTAGCTTCCCCTTTCAGATTCATTCCCAACTCCCTTGAGAATCGCGCCCCACGGTTTGATTAAATAAATTAAAGTTCTAATTGATTTCACTATATTTGTAGGTAACATTAAGAGGCAATGAAACTTAATATGGTTGTCTGTGTTTTTCTTCCGCTTTATCGATTTTTTGCTCATCAAAGTTAGGATTATTCTGTTTTAAGCTTTACTTATCTTCTTGTCAGACTTAACAGCGAATTAACGAATTATTTTATGCTCAATTTTATTAATTACACTATTATATTATAAATGATAAATTTCTAAGGTGGAGTTTATTTGGCCAAGAGAGAAGGGGAAACTCAAGTCTGAAAGCCGTCTCCATTGTTTACAAAAATTACTTACTAGGTTTAGATATCACCAGGAATAGGATTAATAATTTCTATTTTTTAATAGCTCTAGTGGAATGAAAGTATAATTCCGCAGAATCGAATTAACCGAGTTTAAGGTTACATATTTAGCATACAGTTCTTCAAAGTGTTGCAAATCTCTTTACTAGTATAGAGTGGAATGAATTATTTGTAATTTAAATATTCTAGGCTGTGGGATTTCGAACTGCTAGTTAGTCATCAATGCATGAAACAAAACCATCGAAACAATGTATATAACAATAAATTCGAACAAAAACGCTGTGTGAAGGATAAGAAAATAATTCATTCATCCAATTACATATAAAAAAGCATTTGGCTTGTAAGAAGTTTATTAGATTTCGGTTTCGTACAGGAGTTGTCCTGTCCGAATATCATCACGATCTCAGTTCACTGTTGAATAGGAATCGTGGGAAAACGGTGGAATAATTGCGTGATATGACGTCAGTCAATCAGCGTCTCACCCTCCCCGCTGACTCGCACCAATTCCGTACACTTTTACGGCCTCCGCACTCTCTCGAAATGGATATTGGCTCACCGAAATTGGGAGCTCTGGGTGCGGGAGAGGCAAAAGAGGTCCCCGAAACGTCTTCGCCTCAGCGGGACAGCGCCGCGCTTGAGTTGTTGCTTCCTCTTGACCGAGGCTCGGCCGCCTTTTTCCGCAAAAATCCTTCCATTTTGCCCCCGCGATTTTTGAATGTCAACAAGTCATAACTACTCCTACGATCGTCCTCCACGACTTCACGATGGAAATTAATCACTTTTAATTATGAGAAAGGAAACAGCACAATGGATAGTAAATGACAAAATAGAAGACAGACCATAGATAAATTCAACAGTTGCTGTAGCTTTCAGGATTAGTCAAGCAATCTTTATTTTAATATTTTTTCTTTGATAATTGAAATTGTCAATAGAAGAGATTAAGTTAAACCGAAGATCTAGTTTTTCCATTTAACATAAAAATGTTTTTTAGTTTCTTATTATCAATATTATATTATAGTGTAAAATTTTAGAAGCCTCTCTTGTACGAACTGTAGGCAGCTTCTGATGTAAAAGGCTATCTGTGTCTTTCTTATATTCCTATTACACTTTACAATCCCTTTTAGGTAAGAGGATGGGAACTCTTGAGGGTCTTCTTCGAAGACGAGTTAAAAAAAAAAAAACCATTGATCTTTATCCCCAGGATAAATCCCTGGTTCTTCTGTCGGCAGTATATTATTCGAAAATCGGAACATGCGATAACCAGTTTTTAATGCTGCACTATGTTCAAAATTAACATCTTCAGAATGAATTGGAAAAAATTATAACCTTTAAAAATGACCATTCATTTTATTAGTAAAACTGATGAAATTCAGTCAATCAAAGTCAACAAATCATGACTAGTCAAAATATTTAGCTCTTCGATCGTTTGCTTAAAAAAGAAAAAAAAAAGTTGAAGAATAGTAAATCCAAGTAAAAAGATTGATTGGAGAACATAAAAAAGTCAAGACGTTGTATGTGTATGGCTTACAAAAACGGCATTGTCAATATGAGTTTTCAGAACTAAATATACTACTTTAACCTGACATGTGACTGCTTTTTGAGAGTGGTAAGAAATGATTTGCAATAGAAAAGATATCATTTGGTGTAGCTAATATCTACGAATTTTCGAAATTGCGAAATTAGTCTGCTTATATATTCCTTGACATTCACTGGAATATTTGATTGTATTCTTGATTGTATTCTTATATTACTTCGGAAAGCGCAGTGATCGCCAAAAAGCAGTGACAGCTGTTGGATGTCACTTGGTAAATAATTTGGTCTCACCCATTGTTGAATGTTACTTCTTAGTTATCTTCTTGTAACTAATAGAAATTTACTGTCATGCTTCAAAATAACAAAACAAAATCAAAATAACAAAATTTTAAAATAACGACTAAACAGTAATGGAAAGGAAATAAAAATGAAATTCATTTGTTTTGTTTTTTCTATTCCAGTTTTGTAATTTCATTTTTTGTTTTCTGTTATTGGAAGTGGTTCTACTGAAGTTTATTTTACAGCAATTTAGATTTTCTTCCGTTATAATACAGTAGAAGAAAATAAAAATTAAAAATTTAGAATTAGATACATTGTCTTTTTATTAACCTTTTTTATTATACATAAGTAAGAAATAAATTACATTCATCTGCGATTAAGGATGCTTATATTAAAAAAAAAAGAAGTAAATAATGTTCTAAATGAGCTTTTTTTCTTTTAACAAAGCATTAATAAAGCTTTTTATGTTTATTTTATTCTATTATGACGACCCAGACTTTTCGCTTTTACTCGTTAAAAAGCATCTTCCAACATCTATTTGTCATCGTGCGCTGGAAGGGGTAGGATGGGCAGAGGTTGAAAGCTGTTCCAGTGAGATTGGCAATAATTGCTGTTGGGGATCAAGATTCGAACAATAAATAATCTTCCTCGTCTATTGTTCTTCAAATTATGTGGTTTTCGGCAAGCATGCATAACGAACAACGCAAAAAATGAAGAGCATTTTTTTCTTCTTCTTAGTCAAAACAATCAGGGTCTTCAGACTTCGATAATGAACCGATATATCTTAAGTTTTTCTTTTATTATTATTATTTTATTTTTTATTGTTGCTATAAATCTTTATCCTCATGTACATTTTGAGGTTTACAGAAATTCTGTAGACTACAGATAGTTTTAAGTATCGTTTTGTCTTTTTTTTTTTTTAAATTTAGAAAAAAAAATATTATAAATCCAGGCCAATTTCTATAAATTTAAAAAACAATTATTTAAAATAAAATTATATCTCAACAAAGTTCATTGTTTCTGGGACATTAGACGTTATAATTCAGGAATACATTTATATTCTGATATTACTAAGGTTCTATAATAACATTTTTGTTTCAAGAGTTTAATGATATTTTTAGCAAAAAAATTAATAAAAGAGTATTTTGTAAATATTATTTACTTCGCCATTAGTAATTTTAGAATGCTTTTGGTATTACAACAAAACCATTACTTTGTAATTAAAAATGTAGATACGAATTGTTTATTAAAAATTAAAATTAAAAGTTAATCTTAAAATTATTTCTCACATCGTTGTTTTTGAAGCGATTTTGAAGTTGTACGAGGAAATAATTTAATCAGATTAAAGATTTAAGAATCAATTTTTATTAATAAATATTTATGTTATGAAATTAATATAAAATACTAAATTCTTCAAGTAAAGCAGTTTTCAATATTTGAAATTATTACAAGTTAATTGGAATTTACAATAATACATTTCTTAAGCAATGAATTGCTATAATATTTCTTATGTAACTAACGATAAGACAAAAAGGGAAAAGACTATCATTGTACACTTTTTAACTATTGAAGTATAGTATACTTTTAAACTATTGAAGTTTTTTACAATTACAGGCTTTCGACAGCTTGAGCTTATTTCATGATTTTTTTATTATGGTTTGTTTACATATTACTGATTGTAATAATGTAAATAAAATTTAAAATGATCTTCTCTTTTTATTGCTTTTGTTTTTATATCAATAGTTTGAGTAGCAATGAATTGCTAATAGCGAATTAAAAAGGAAAATTAAAAAATAAATAAAAAAAGAACTATTTAAATTCTTACCTAATTTTTATTAGATCGATTGATAAGTTTTTTTTATGATGTAGTGAGAAGAAAATGTGAGTAATTAATTCATGAATAGAGTACATTGTTTCTGTCTGATAATTCCTGTTAATAAATGATATGCTTCTATGTATGGTTCAAAAGAAGTCGACTTGTCCTATTCTGCTTTAATCCGTCGTGCTTCGTGAAATCGCCTATTAGTGCGGAGTTCCTTATTTGAAGCCTCTTATTCCCTGAAATCTTACCAATATTTTTCCTTTGTTTTTTGTTGCACAAGACGAGTACAATAATTGTGCTTCGGCTTCTTTGGGCCTTGCCTTGATTCCATAACCTTAACCACTTCTGAAGTGGATAATGAAGGATTCTTACGTTATGCAAATTACGTTCTCAACAATCAGCAGTCAATTGACAATTACGATAACATTGAAACTGAGGCTCGGAAATGATGATAATTTATCGGGGGATATTCTAGATCACATACACAAAACAAAAAAAATGAGGGCAATAAAATTAGACTTGTCACAGCACTACTTACAATTTAGGCAATGGATTGTGAATAATGGAAATAATGGAAGGATGTTAAAAGTAGGTCCAAGAGAATGAAAACTGCTTCTTTTTGATTTTGAAATAAATAGAAACTGTTAGGTCCTAATTTATTTATAGAATATTTGGGTGTTTATTTTGTAAATATCAGATATCATTCTCATAACGTAATGTTCTTAGTCAGAAATTAGAAATAATATATATTCATAAGTTTGAAAATCTCTCTCTCTCTCTCTCTCTATATATATATATATCAGTGTTTCCCAACCTTTTTTGTGCTGCGCCCACCTAAAGTATCTAAAGTATGCTATGCCCCACCGTTAGGTATAACTTAAAAAAAAATATATATATAAAAAAAAAACCCAACATTTTTTTTACTTTCACAACCAAAAAAAAAAAAAAAAAAAAAAA
>JAFIDM010009631.1:181631881-181653475 GCA_023159025.1 Thereuonema tuberculata
GGATAAAATGTAGATCTTTTTAAGACAAACAAAATGCTACAAAAATCTTTCGAAAAAAGTTTTTGGTTTCCAAGATGGCGCCTTTTAAAGGGTCAAATTTTGACTTTTTCTCAATTTAAACGAAAAGTATAAAAGATAGAAGACAACATTAAATTGAGAAAATGTTGGTATTTGAATGTTCTATCGAACGATGTATTACTTATTCACAAACGCTTCAGCGTTTGCAAGATACATGCAAAAATGTGAATTTTTGGTGTGTGACGCCGACCCGCAATACATCCGAGTTATTCGGAGAAGCCACAACAGGCTGGGAAGTTATATATTCTCCGACGATCGCAACATTAATTTGCTAAATAAATAAAGTTTGTTTTTTCAATGCTATATATGCAAGGGTTCCGGAGCGAAGCGACGATACCCGGCTATTATTATTATATATTATAAAAACGTTATTCTGTCTGTCATTCTGTAAGCAAAATGTTAAATTACAAATTACTAAAATGTTACTAAAATAGAGAATCTATTCATAAGAAATGAAAAGATATTAAACAACTGTCCAACTATACTGATTGGCGACTTAAATATAGATATTTTCAAAATGAATAAAAACAATGCAGTACAGAAATGCGTAAAACTTATGTGCAATAATTGTTTCAAAAATCATCTGTACGGAACAACAAGAAACAACTGTACAATTCATGAAAATACGAAAACAAATATAGATCATATTTTCATAAATAAACATGATATCAAAACACCAGGAATAATATGTAAAGAACGAATCGGATAAGAGTTGAAAATGAGAAAATAACAGATCCAAATATAATCTATAAAGAACTAATCAATGATGTTAAGAAAACAAAATTCATGAAAATCTACATATATAAAAAGAAAAGTCCTGTCTGTCTGTCCTGACTGACTGACTCATCAACGCCCACCCCAAACCCTTGGACCTCGAAAGCTGAAATTTTGCACAGAGGTTTCCTTTATGATGTAGACAATGAATAAGGCCGGATTTTTCGAAATTCTTAGGGGATAGGGAATAATCTTGCAAACTGACGATGAAGTGAACGGCGGCAACCCCAGGTGTGTGGCGCCAACCCGCAATACACCTGAGTTAAGTTGAGAAGGCCACAACGGGCTGGAAAGTCGTATATGATTCTCAATATGAATTTGCGAAATAAATAAAGTTTTTTTTTTTAATGTTATAGATGCAAGGGTTCCGGAGCGAAGCGACGGTACCCGGCTAGTATATATATATAAACACTAGAAATTTAATCCCATGCTTCGAAAATCATCTTTCTAATAAAAACAACATTTAGCAATGACATCAGTTTTAATAATTTTATATTTATTTTAAAGTGAATCACGTACAGTGAATCACAAGTACTCTACAGCGCAAAGGAAAACATTGCATACACGTAAAAAATGTTTCATTCTAGTGGAGCTTTTTAGAAATTTTGGAGTCCTCATCGCACTTTTCCTACTGGGTATCTTCCTACCTACACCCAAAAATAAACAAAACGGCTCCAATGGATCATCTACATTTTAAATATTGAGGGCCTGGTCATGTTACAAGAAAATTTCGAAAAACCTGTTTATCCTAAAGTCCCGTTCTTAAAAACGAGAATAAATTATATAGAAACTATTAAATAAATTAGTTTTCAGATTTATCCAACAACTCTTAAATGTAAATGAAGAAAATGTCGTAGTCTTTGCACTCTTTATTAAGAAACTTGATACAGTGGTGTATTGAAAGTTGATAAGAGCGAAAGAAGCCGGATTGTAAAATAAACAAAACAGTCTTTTAGAAATAAAAGATGACTCCATCCCTGGTCCCTTCATTTCTCTTGTCAGCCACCTTCTTAATGTACATTGTTCTTTTTATTTACTTCTTTTTAATTTTACTAAGAATTAAATCAACATAGACAGAATTTAAAACTGAATTATTCTATTTTTTTTTCTACGAGCAGAAATATAACATCCTGAAGCTACTACAATATAATTATTTGGGAAAGAAGTGCTGTGGAAAAATAAAAAAAATAAAAATTCTTTTTTACTTCGTGACGATTTCTTTTTCTGGCTTTTTTTTTTCTTCTTGTAGACTTGAAATTCATCTGAATGCAATAATTTTTTTTGAAAATATTCTCGCCTTACTTTCTTAAAAAGTAAATATCTTTTTTTTAAAAAAAAAAAACCTTTTTAATGCTATATTTATTCATTATTTATCCAAGTTTCTATTCTTATGAAGCAATGTTTTAACATTTTCTTACAATATAAATTTAATAAAATTATGTGTGGAGATGTTTACACAAATTTTTCCGTGAAACATAAATTTTAATAAATAAGAATGTGTTCACAAGTAACTTTTTTTTGTAAAGCTGTTTCATTCTTGCTGGTGATCATCAGCTAAGAATTGTCATCAATGAACACCAGGTCTAGGTACAGAGATAAGTTGAAAAGAAATTAAAAAGCTTCGAAATCAGTAAATAAATATGATTTATGAAAATGTTATTTCTATGTACACATACATACACAAAAACAAAACAAACAAAAAATAGAGGGAACAAACTGAAATAATGACTTCTATGCTGTCGTTTTTATTATTATTATTGTGAATTCTAACATATTTTCTTCTTCCGACCCTTTTTTTCGATAGAAAGGAAATTTTTCATTGGTCAGTCATTACAACTACTTTAGATGACGAAGAATTGAAATTATACTGTTCTTTATTTTCGTTTTTTATCCAAAAAGAAAGCTAAAGAAATCCATGGTTTGGTTTTATTGGTTCGAGCCTTCGGGCGGATGGTTTTCAACCCAGTGAATGACCTTGGCTGTGAAATTTCTTGAAGTTAAGTAATTTGTGTTGCTCAGACAACTTAGAAGAAGGTGGGTAAAGAGTGCAAACCATAATATATTAATCCCAAGTCAATCCTGTTTGGTCCTCTAAATTCAACACATTTTAAAGCTATTGTCCCCATCAAAATTTTTTAAATGAAGTTAATAATCAAGGAAACTGTTACTAAATTTGATGTAAAAATAAATGGTTCTTCAAGATTCTATTGAAATAAAGTTTTTAGACATTTCAACTGAAACCAGAGCAAATTAAAAAAACAAAAAAAGGAAAGAAAAAGCTGTTAAAAACGTAGCAACTTATAAGGTATTATGCAATGTACTTTTATGCATTTCCTACCGATGTGAGATATTTTACTTATTATCTCATGGTTGCATCATTTCCAACCATTATTCGTGAACTTCATATGATCGGAATTTACATATGTGAGGGACTTTCCCATCACAAATTCATTGTTCACTTTGGGGGCATCTTTAATTTCCCGCTTAATATATTTTTCATTCTCACTATTGTACTTCTCAAGGAAGTGTTTTCTTTATGAATTCTTATTTATGATTATTGAGATAATTTCTCTCATCATTTCTAAGTAAGTGTTCGAACTTCTCTGATTGTTGCAATTTTATAAACTAAAATTAATAAAAATAAGATATAGTTCGTCTTTAGAAGAACTTTTTCAGTTTTTTAATCATGTAACACTTCTTAAATTGAATAGAAGGTATGTAATGTAATGTATTTTGAAAAGAGAATTTATAAAAACTTATATAAGTATTTTTACTATTAATATCTGAATAGTAACCAAACAAATAAAATGTGCATTTTGCATTATACTACGATTCACAATAATGATTAATCACTGAATGAAACATCATCAGATGAGGAGAAGTTTTGACATTAGTGAACTTTTAGACTTCGTGGAAAAATCAAACAAAGGGAATCGGAAGAGGAATCTTTTGAACAAACTTTACAATACTGCCATCATTGCAGAAATCTTTCCAAATATACACTAATAGTTATTTAGTTTGTTATGTCAAACAAAACATGATTAAATCTTAAATGAATGGCATGTATGCACGCTTGCATTTATCTTTTCTGAATTCATGAAGCACAAATATATTTATTCAAATACTAACTTAACTGAATCAGCTACGTATAAAGATGAAGTTGTTTCATCTCAAAATCCCTTTCGAATTTAATTTTCAGCAACATACTTTTCATCTTGCAATAAATAAATTGCAATTTCCATCTTTACAAACCACATTGATTTCAAATTGTTCGCATTCACTGGCCCGCTTTGGACATTGACAATTCAGTGTATGAAGTTTGCAACGTTGGATAATTTGATTTCAAGAATCAGACTACATGTAAATTTACGCTAATTGGATTTTAAAAAATCAATACTTTTTCAAGTTAACAACATGATATATGGAAACAAAACTAACTATTTCTAATTTATTAACAACTAACATTTATTAATGAATTATAGTAGTTTTGTAAAGTTGTTACTTTTATAATACTAGTTATTATGAAGCAGATATTGATTTGAATGCGGCAGATCACAACAAATGAAATTTCATATATTTTCATATTAACCTACTTTCTTATAACAGAGAGGGTCGTCAAACTCATTCAGCCTGGATGTCTGTGCTCCCGTAATAACTTTGAACCGCTGGATGAGTCTTCTTGAAACTTAGTATGTAGATTGAGGGCCACAAACGATCTAAGTTTTTAATTTGACATCTTTTTCTTGTCGACAAAACTTTTCCTGTTCTTAGTACAAGAAGGCGGCAAAAGTTCCATAGAAAATAGTAGAAAACAAAGAAATGGTTTTCTATCTATTTCTTCAATGGGATTAAATCCTTTTAGCTAATCCATCAATTACCACATGGTTAAAATTACTCGGCTTTATACAATTTTAGTAAATAATGCGGATTTAATTATTTTTTTTCCAGAAAATGGAAGATTTATATTGTTTTTATTTAATAAATTTTATAATTTGAAAACAAACGTAGGCTTTTCGTGTATATTGTTTTCACGACTTAAAAAAAAAACAACACAAAAATGAAAAAATAATATAGAAATTTTAAAGAATTATGAAAATTACTTATATTTTTTGTCCTATTTGTGGTGGTCACACGTTCATCGAGAGATACTGAGATAACAATAATTATAAAAGTGTTCGAGCTATTTTATTGAGAAAAAAAAATAAGAAAGAAAGAAAAATACTGTATCCCGAAGAAACTTAGCTGTAATCCTATCTATTCGGCTTTACATTATAAAATTTTATGTTGGGTTATTTATAATAAAATGGTTTTTTTTTTCGATAAGACCATCGTGTATTCTGGGCTCAAATCTTGGTGGATCTCAATGACTTGCCATTTTGCCGATTCAAATATTTTTTTTGTAGCCAGTACGATCCACGACATGCTGGATGGAAAGTATCTGATATTCTGTTGACTACATCACTCTTACTTGTCTTGAAAATATAACTTTCATTTGTATCTTTCGGAACCAAGTTAAGCATTTTTTGATTAATAACAAAACAAAACAATAGTTCTAAGTATTATGGATTTATTAACAATGCAAACGAAGTCTTGACAAACTTAGAATTGATAGCGAAATCATGAAAGAAATCAGGAGAGTGTCAAAAATTTCTATAAGTACAGTCGGACCTCGATATAAGGTCACCCGCATATAAGGTCACTTTCCTAAAGTCCCGGCTCACTGAATAGGAATTCTATGATATGGATTATCAGATATATGGTCAGGTCTTAAATACCGTAATCGCATATAAGGTCACTTTTGTCTGTGATATCAGTGCCACGCTGATTCAATTCCAAGAATTTTTCCGTGGGTACGATCTTTTATCGGCTTCATTTCTCCTACTGACGGAGGGGACAGCTTTTTCACAAAGCACTTCATCCTCTCAAATTCTAGGAAAAAAAGATGATGAAGACGATATTCCTTTACCTGTGTTAATACAAGATCTCAGAAATCGCGGCTATGCTATAGAAGGGATAAGTGAATACGTGAGAATTGATGACCAAAAGATGAAACCAAAATCGCGACAGTCCTGTATTACGGATTATTTTAAGTAATGTCAGTTGTACATCAGTACTTTGCTTGAGCATAGTAGTACTATTTGTATACAACTTTATTCCGAATTAAAATTTTTAAAAAATAATTTCTTTCTAATTCCATTAACTTTAATTGGTTTAACTAAATTAAAAAATTATAACCTAATAAACTGATATTTTTGTACGTATTAAATTTTACAAAGAATTATACTGTATTTATATAGTGGTTTTTTATTGACAAATGCGTATGAATCGGTTATAAGGTCATCCCACTTATAAGGTCACTTTCGCGAGGTCCCAAGGGGTGACCTTATATCGAGGTCCGACTGTATTTGTGTGTGGCACACTTACGATTTGGTAACAGGAATGTGCTTTTTTTCCTGAAAACCAGCTGAATAATTTTTCATCTTATTTTCGAAATTTACGGTACAGGGGAATTTTCAAAACTCTGATAACGGTCTAAAATACCCTATACATTTAATATCTATCTATGAACGCTTTCATTTGAAGACTGTTAGGGATGTTGGAAATTTTTATAGCTAAAAGAAAATTGCAGGCATTGCAACCTTTAAAATCATTTGTGGTAAAAGAGTTCAATCAAAGTATATAGTCCAGCACTGCATAGAGAAGTAATTATGCACTTCTCGGTTATTTTAAACATTTTACATGTGGTTTATCTAAAGAGAGAAGCATGAAATAACTTCGTCTTGTTTCAAGATCATCATCATCATGTGTAATCTCTCCCATGTGGACTGAGACTAATGTCCATCTGAAGCCAAAATATTCTTCGAAATTTCAAAGCTAAACAGAGCTCTGCTAATGATAGCCTTTATCCCTCTTGCAGTAAGACAACTTCAAGACATGTGGGTGTGGGCCAACAGTTAGGCTTAAGTATGAAGTCACATACAATCCTTAGAGAGGATAAAAAAAATGAAATGAAAAATCTGAGAAGTAAACCCATCGTGTAATTACCGCCGAATTGCAGTCTTTCATCAGCAGAGGGCATCAACCGTCAATTTCTTCATCGCCATCCATAGAATGGACGTTCATTCCGCCTCTTAATCGTCAGCCTAATTGTCGGTCGGTTCCTACCATTGATACGACAAACGGATCTTTAGCAATAACTTCGATTGGGGACCCTTTAATCAAAGCAACATTTACCATTTATGTAGGGGTGTGTGAGATCAACGAATTTCAACATCACCCTAACACATGTCAGATTCGGGGGTGGATCGTAATAGAGGATTACGCTTATCACATTTAAACATGAAGCACATAAAGCATACGATGAAAAAAATTACGATCTTAAATATGTATACATTGACATATGCTTTAGATTTTGGGCGAAGTTTAGATAGAAGACATTTTTAGTCGTCATTTCTTTTCATATTAGATTTTTTTTCCCTAGATATTTTCAATCAAAAGATTGTTTTTAGAAAATGGATTTCATAAAATGCCGATTGTAATCCTCTTAAAAAAGTGAAAGACAAAATTCATCAGAATGGCAAATAAAGCTATAGCACAAGAGAAACATATACTTTCTTGAGTTAAAATTAAAAGATAAAGGCAAAGGAGAGTTTAGAAACTTTCTGGATTTTGATTTTCATTATTTATTCAATAAAAACCATATTTTTTTCCAAGACATGCAAGTTAGCAGGTCACACAATTAGACTTTGGAAGTAAACTTTTAAAACCAAAATTCTTCTCCATCATTTAAAAATCCAGCACTGATATCATGGATTCAAATGATCTAACACCTTAATAAGAGAAAATAATTATCAACTTCTGTAATGAGTATAATACTATTTTAATATAATACTGTAACAATCATTTATCGCATTCCAGCAGTGAAAGTAAGAAATATCTTCTTGTAGAATAGAATTCACTTCGTCCACTGAATATTTAACATATAAGTTACAATTGCAAATATTAATATAATAACTGAAAATCAAGTTGTTTTTTCTTTTCTTTTACGAATCTATGCAAGTTTTTGCTTTATTTTTGATTTCGAAATTTATGATTTCGTAATTAAAATAAAAGATTCATACTTCAACAGATATTACTGCTACAGAGGTTCAAAGGATCTGTGAATGAATTGTATGGATTATCAGAATTATGATTTTATGATTCAAATATCTAGATGTACTAAAACAACCCTTATTAGAATGTAGTATTTATTTTTTTTACTTCTTAATTTTTCAAAAAACAAAATCCCAACAACTATATTTTAAATGTTAGATATACATAAGATTTTATTGAAAACTAATTCTATGATAAGATATATTTACATACCGTAATAAAAAAAAAAAAGTTGAACAGTGAAATTATTGTTCTGATATTTCCTCCACTATATCAATAAATTGGAAAATAATCTCTTAAGATTCATCGTAAACTTATACGGTTCTTATGTAAGAATGGGAAAAAAAAAATAATCATGAACATTTCATTTTAGTTAGAAATTTGATTGCATTCCAATGCATTGAATAATAAATTCAGATATTGATAATTAGATTTTGGTAAATGGTTCTTAGATTACTTAAAAAATTACATTGTTTTTTTACATTGATGTGAATATTACAGTTTTTATATAACATTTAAGATTTCTATGTTGTGTTTAGTGATAAAACAAAATGATACGTTATTGACGAATAAAATAAGCAATATTTGCTGAAAAGATTTAATGAATTGAACGATTGGTAATCCTGAATTCAGGATTTTGTTTCCTCTGTAGTTTTGTTTATTTTTTTTACCATTAATTTTGTAAATAAATAAAAAAAGTTGTACTGTTTAAATTACAAGGAAAATGTTGTATTTCGCTATCTGATTACTTCTTGTAAGAACTAAAAGATATATAGTCTTTACAGACTGTTATTATTAAATAATAATATTAAACTAGACTGTATTATTATTATTATTATTATTATTTGTAATTATATACTTCTAACAGAAATATATTAATAAACACTTTTTGGTTCCAATATAATTTACATAAGATTTCACTAAGATTAAGTCCAAACTATAGGCCCATTGAAATTACGGAGTTATAAAAACAGAATAATAATACAAACTAAGCATGACGAAAACACAACAGCGCGTAAGATACTAATCCTCTTTGGGTCAGAGGGCCCATAAACATCCGGGCATTTATAGTGCAGTCACGTTGTTTGTAGTGCCCTTGTGACGTGCTAATTACGATAATCAAGACAGATCAGAAAGACTTGAAGACATCTTTAATATCATGAGTGCCATCTGGAGACAGCGACTGGCAACTCACCACTCCTGCGATTAGTTGAAGCCTGTGGGCTAATGGGTCAAATTGACTGAAATTGATTTGCCACGGGATTTGAGGGCATATCGATTTAAAATGGGTCACACGAGAAAGACAGGAGGATATATATATAAAAATTAGAAATTATCAGGAATTTAGTTTTAGCTGTATTAGAAATATGTAAGTGCTAAAAAAATTAATAAAACACACATAAACATTTGGTAATCTGGTCATAAGCAAAATTGTGTCAAAGCTTAAAGGATTCGACAAAATTATCTATCGTGATTTGAGTATTATTTGTTATAATTTTTTTATTTAATTAATATTTTCTTTGTTTTTTGGTTTATTGATGGTTTTTGTTGATTTTAACTTTAAAATAATATAGATGATGACAAATAATGTCAAGCATTAAATTAACCAATTTGATGTCCATCTTAGAGATGAATTTAATTTCTCACTCTATTAAATAAAGTTTGGTTGTTAAAATATTCGGGACCAATTTACTAAAGACTTAGTAAGATTCGTTTATAAGACGTATAATTGTCATGGATTTTACACATATAACTGAAGTATTATTATGAGATGCAATTGTCAATATTATAAATTGTAGGTCGATCTTATTTAGAGACGATGTTAATACAGTATTTAATTTTTTTGTCGGAATTGATCACTAGTTAAAATTAATTAACTTGTATTATCACTCTTATAATGACTTACAATATCAATTCTAAGATTTAAAGTAGTAATTATAAAATTTAAAAAATAAGCTCAATCTTAAAACACACTTTTTCTTAAAAAAATAATATCTACATTACATAATAATTACATTAGCCATAGGCTACTTTTTTTAGATGAAAACAGGAACAGCATATTCCATATTTAACTTTTTTCGATATGCTTGTTGACATATAAGTATGCTTATAAATTGATTAATTACTTTTCCTACTTTAAAAAATTTCTTAGGTTCTTTTTTATTTGTTAATCATATTTGATTTAAATCAAAAAAAGTAAATAAATATGCTAATTTTTTAAAATTTTTTTCATTTTGTAGGTGAAGTACGAGGAGAAGATTTGCTGTTATTCAATTTGAGTGGAATTCACGAGAGCGAAGCCCTTCTCCGAGCCGAATTACATTTGTTTAAACGGCGACCCAAGAAGAGAAGTGCCGGCGGAGGAGGAGATCGCCAGGATTCGAGGCTGCGGGTGAATTTAGTGTCCGGAGAACAGCATGAAACGAATGCACTTCTCGGCAGCGTTGAAATCCCTGAGGCAGCAAGGCGGGGCTGGCAGACTTACGATATTACAGGAGCTGTGAAAGAGTTGCGGATGAGACAACCCGAGTAAGAGAACGGTCTTTATAGGATTAGGAAATTAAGATAACCTGTTCAGTCAAACTCAGTTATGTCGAAATGATATAGGAAACAGTCGTTATACTGACCTCCAGTGCTTAGCTCGTGTTGTAACGATATTAAAGCTTTTCTTCTCTTCACTTAAGCCTTAATATAACGATTACTGTAACTAATTGCAATTGATATACGGAGGCTTAAATGGAAAAATTCAAACTGAATCGTTTCAGAAATTAATATTATCTTGGGGAAAAAATAACTTTCCTATAGTGATAATATTTCTAGTAATATTTTAAATATCTATTCTAAATCAAATCACTTTTTCGTTGAATTGAAAGTTTTTCTTTTTTTTAAGTATAGCTAAACAGAAAATGAATCTATTTTCAAAATTTGTCTCTATCAAAGTCAAATATATTAGCATAAAAGTTAGTTCTTTTTCTTATAAGGAAAGGATTTGAATTAATACTTATAAGTGGACTAGTTACTGTCTGGAGAAATTCGATTTGTTTAGTTCAGTCTGTGGGGTTTTTTTTCTTTTGGAGGACAAATATTGGTCAATTATTTCTAATTGAAATTTCTAATTTCAGCTTTTGCTTTCTTTAGTTCTTTCAACACTAATGGGAAAGATAAGATTTAATTTTTATTTGAAATTAGTTTCAGATAATTTATATTTGCAGTTAAGTAAATGTTTAAGTCCAGTTTTATCTTAAATTCCATAAAGTCATGATGGTAAACTTTCACTTTCTCTGCATCACTTTCTATGTTGCATTTACTGCTTTGACATACTCCTTAAGTACTTCATTCTTCTCATAATATTTCTGATTTTAGTATTGTAACCCAATTGATCTTCCATTGCTCATTTCTGTTCTTTAACCTACTTCTATTATACCTTTCTCATCTATAATGTACCAACATCTTAGTATTTTCTCTTCAATTTCCCATCAAATTGTTCCATGGGTTACTAGTTGCTGCTTACATTGATGTTTTCTTCCTTTTTTTTTTTTCACTTAAGAAAAACAAAAGACGAACCTGTACTTCATCAATTTGTTACTAAATGAATACAAAACAAGAAGTTGGCCACTACTCGGTCATAAATAAAATTAATTTAATTTAGAACTTAACAGAGAAATAACGGACTTAAACATTCTTCAAAGTCAAACATTATTCTAGTGCGAAAATATTTAGCTTATTAAGTAAAATTTAACAAGTTTCAGTAAGGGAAGATAAAAAACTTATTCATAAGAAAACCTGGAGAAATCTTACTTTTTTCTTTGTCTATTCTGCACTCTTGAATAATTTTACTCGCCTAAGTTCTTTTCCTTTTCCGAATTTTCTTCTTTTCTGCAATTTTTAATTATCATCACTTGTTCGCTTTAAACGCTCTTGTTCACAAATTTTGTTCATTGTAAAATCGTTGATTTCAACAAAAGAAAAGAAAACTGATTCATAAAGAGACGACAATTCAATTGAAAATACTTACAGTGTTGATTTAAACTATTTTCATTTAACGATAAGGATCACATTAGAACGAAAAATTGATAATATAAGTTTTTCAAAGCATGAAAATAAATGGAATAAATTTCTTAGTGACACATTTCTAATTATGTTAAAATATAAGTCGGTTTCTACCTAAATTAGTTTTATCATTCCTTTTGCTATTTTCTTAGTATGTATAATTTGTTGAAATTGTATTGCAAGAAAACAATACAACATTTTTAATTATTATTTTTAATGATTTATATTACGAACTAAAAGAAGTTGATGAGTCTTCAAACATTTTTTTTGTTTTTGCAAATTGCTTGAATTGGTGGAATATGTTTTATAAATTGGTTAACAGTGAACTTCTAATGATAAGATAAAGAGTAGGAAGTTCAGACACTGGTTAAGTATCCAAGCTCAGTGTCTCATTATACAGTCTCTTAATAGTTTCTGCTGAATATATAGGAGAACCTATTTTCGTTCAGTCACATTTGAGCTCCTTGAAGATTAGCTTTAATTAAAGTTTGATATTTACTTATTGACTTTCTTAACAAAAATTCTGTTTTACTGATTAACTAAAACCATGAAGAACCTTTATACAGCCTGATAAAGATCGAATAGATGTTTTTTTGGCAGTAGTGTGTTGAAGGAGACATTTTATCTAGAATCTGTATTGTTACCATTAAGAATTCTGTAAGTAACAAGTCCAACTTTATTCCAAAATGAAAATAGAGTTCGGGTTGTTACAACCAGTCCAACAATAAAAGTATTTAGTCTTTATAAACCACAAGGAATTCAGAAAGAGATCATGCAATTTAATCTCAACAGAAATTTAGAAAGCCCTCTGATACAATTGGAAAGTTTCTATGTCCAGGAAACCTGAGAAGGTAGATCTAATTTTTCTTGGCCAAAGAATCTCATCGCCATCACTGAAAGAATGCAGAATAGCTTTCGCCTAAACAACGACGGGTAGGCTATTCTAATTCTTTACTAATAGAGATGAATTTTCTGCACAAATGACTGTCTGAACAGAAATATACATTTAAGAAACTGTCGATTAGTTTTCTTAAATAAAATCCTTTGCCGAACTTCTGCTTTACGACAGAAGTAACAAAGGCAAAGGCAGGTTCTGTCCTCAGCCTTATGCAACAGATCCCAACTTCCATCTGAAAGTTCAAGCCGTCTACATAAACGTTCAAAATTTCTGTTGTTTTGGAACCTTTCTACAGAGGATCCTACTTTGCATGAATGCAATGCAAAAAATGCAGATTGGTATCTTATTCAGTCTATCATGAATTAGAAGGATTGGATACTGCTCTGAACACTCAAAACTTAGTGCAAATATGAAAACTCAAGGGTACCCTAAAATTGTTTTTCTATTTCCTCTTTTATGGAAGCTTGTCCTTCCTCTCTGTTTACAATGCAAATCTTCCGCATAGCAAATGGAGATGAAGGCAGACGTGACAAAATCAGACATGACTTGCGAACCTAAATAGGAACTTGAATTTTTAGCAAACTGATTTGTGAGAGATAATAAAGGGATAATAAATAGAAGTATATCTATAGCAAGCCTCAGAATGTTCTTCGTCTGATTACACTTTTGGGATTCTTCAAAAAAAAATTCCAAAGAGCAATTGACTTAGATATTTTGGCCTCATATAAGAGCCTTTGAGTCTTATTCCATAAGCTGTCCACATTTGGATATCCTCAGGACAAAGACTCTTAGACTCTTAAATTCCTTCTTAAATTAAGGAACAGACTAGAATAGGCTCACATCTCAGAAACACAAAGTGGTCCTTCAAAATGAACCAGTTTGTCTTTGTGAGAAACTGTGCTTGCAAAAAACAAAAACAAAAATAAAACAATCAAACAAACAAACAAACAAACAAGAAAGAAAGTCGTAAATTATAATAAGAAATAATTCTTTATTTCCAGAACTGTTAATAGAATCATGAGGGAAATCAGAGGACATAATAACGATGCCCTTCTGATTATCTCCCAACAATCTTGCCACAACAAAATCCGATGGGAGGCAAAAACATTTTGCATCTGGAGGCCACAGATGAATCATGTGAGGACAGAACCCTTAAATCCTCCAAAGCCTCTTACTCTATTGGAGGGCAGTGTTGACATGATTGTTATCTTCTTGATAAAAGAGCCGTAACTGCAGCGTTAAGAGTAGATAAAAAAGAGATCCAAACAAGTCTTTTATCTAATATTGCCGCACTGCTTGATTGAATACAATTAATCAAGTAGTACATTAATAGTAGATAAAAGAACTTACCTAGTTCGAGAATGATTCTGAGAAATCAATCTGTGCTAGACTCCATTCTCGGTACTGCTGCATCCATGATACTGTACTGCTGATCGATAATGCAATCTCTAAAATTTGTCTTTTCAGGAGATTTACTTTCCATAACTTTAGGAAAACTGAATGACCTAAACTGAAGCTTCTGCAATAGTCGAACAGAAGCCTCATCCAGCTCAACAAGAGCCGGAGAACATTCTTTTCCTGTTTTCTTTCACATATTCTCGTGCATTTAGATTAAGTCCATCATTTTGAGTTGGATTGGTCAGAACCTCTGTTGGAATCTAAAGCAAGGCTTTGACAAAACTGAGATTTGGCGAGCTTCACTGACCGAAGCTCAGTCCCTCTACCTGCCTTAGAGGTAATGGTCGAATGTCCGAATAAAACATTCATACTGTAGATATCTACGACAATATATTCATTCTTGCAACAGAGTCACAATCTGAAACTAAAAACGTTATACAAGACTCTCAAGAACATTCTTCCCTTCACCAAGGAAGAATTCGATACCTTGTCTTCTTTAAGATAACTCTTTAAAATTTAGTAATCTGCAGCGAGATGCATATGGAACTACTGGGGCAAAGGAAACTGACTGTCTATTATTTGGCAGTGATCTCGGGGTGGCATATTGTTCTTTGGTGATGAGGTTATTCTCAGATGGTATGTTACCAAGTGACCTAATATCAAGTCCCTTAATTCTCAATGCTTGCTGAGAGGGGTCGGCATTCCTCTGCAGCATGCATTGAATTTTCCAACTACAGCCATCCGCACACGCAATAACATGGAAGTCCATTATCGCTCCTCCCGCCCTTATTTTCTGAGAAAGAGATCTTAGCAGCAGAGGCGAATTACAAACGTTGCATATTTTGTCTTCTATCATTCTCATCTCAGTGGAAGATTTACAATATTTCTCATCGTGTGCCTCAAGATTGGTAGACCCTTACTGGGAACAATGAAGACAATTTCTCAAATCGATGAGATTATCTCCCAAATGAGATATTACCAAGTTCTTCTGATTCAGTGCTCAAAAGAGCAAAAGATGAGGAGTTTCCTTTGACAAAACCCTCCAAACTAAAAAAAAAGTTCTTCCTCATGTATATACCAGTTAAAATATTAGATTTCAAAACTATTCTCTACCAATCTACAACCTTCTAGAGGAGTCTTAGAACAATGTCACATGCTGTACATGCGTTTACGTATAGGTTATATAGATTTTAAGCTATTATACTGCTGTGAATATTTTTCATCCATATGGATGAGTATTTACTGCCAATAAAGTTCAAATACAAGATAATGACATACATGATGACGATGATGGTCAACCTAAGCAGAGCCATGTACACAGGTAAGACTTTCGTGCAGCAAAGACCACCCGAATGCACCTTCATAACACTGTAATTCCAGTACCATCCATCTTTCGGCATGGCTCATATAAAACCTTGGATTTGTGGAAGAAGTCTGATTCGCGATGCAAAGACTGTCAACTGCGAAGGGATAAGTGATTTATAGTTTGGATTCCTCTCTGTGATTCTCTTGCGTAGATTGAAGAAGGTAACTTGTTCGCCTTTCAGTAGTAGGAAATAAATTTTCATTGAAGTTCCTTTTTCTTACCGTGCAGACATTGTAGGTTTAAATTATTTTAAAAAATCATTTCCAAGTACAATCAACATTATCAATATGCCTTTTTTTTTACAGGATCGAGGTTTTTTAGTGAATCAGTAAATGTAAAAATTAAGATTCAAAATTAAAAAATCAGCTGTTGTCAGTATCTAGTTCTAAATTAATCAACGATCTTAATTTTGTTATGATACTGTTGACTACCTACTGTGGTTTTCCCAAGTAATTGTCTTTTCCCTTTCGGAATCGATTTTGAAGATGGGTAACTTAATTTTTAAGCATGTATACGAAGGTTAAGCATGAAGGTTAAGCATGTACATTCTACCATGAAACAAAGCTAATTATTTTTCAAAATTTATGTTTATCAAGTATTAAAATATAAGAACGTACAGAAAACTACTGAAAATTCCATTTCCTCCTCCGAAAACAGATAGAGCCATCTTTCCATAGCTCTTAGCTTATTGATATGTGATTTAATATATTTATATAACCTACCAATTTTAAAATTCCGGACCAGATGATGTCCTTAGTGTTAATGAACGTTTGACTTACTTTTTAATTTTATTTAAAATCTAAAAAGAACTAACTACAGTACACGATATATATTTTTTTTAACACTGAAATAGATTAAACCGTCAATAACGTCATGCATTTATTTAGTTTTTTTTTCTTGATTTCAGTTCCAACCATCAGTTGCTTGGGGCAATGTTCGAAATGCGGACAAATGGCCGAAAAGGTGAGACATTCCGTCGTCTTCCAGCCCGACGTTTTCTGAAGCACCACTCCCATCATCGTCCGTTTCTCATCGTTTTCTCTAATGACAGCGATGTGACGAGCGCATTAGACGACTTGGCCGTCGGCGCTGGGCAGTCGGACAATGAAGACGACGACTCTACCGCAACAGAGCTCAACATTACCGCAGGAAACTGGAGACGACTCTCCTCGTTTTCGTCTTCGCCACTTTCTGAAATCCTGTACGCCTCCAGACGCCGAGACAGAAGGGATGCGGCCAGGTGGGAGCGATCCATCGAGGACAACCGTGTGAGCGAAGAGGATTTCAGCACCGAACGCTCGCACCGTTCCGTACTCGACAATGAGCTGCCGGACGACTTAACTTCCAGCCATCGCCTGGCCTCTTTCTCCAATGCTGTGCCCAACACTCACCCCAATGTGCTGCAGGGACGCCTGAGGCAGCAGCAGCAGCAGCAACAGCAACAGCAACAGCAACAACAACAACAACAACAACAACAACAGCAAAAACAACGTGTTAAAAATGATACCGATGACAGTAGCACTCTTCTCATTCCCCGCCGGCCGACCGCAGCTCCTGTTCGGCCGTTCGGACCCAAAAGCGCATCCAGGACGCCCGGAGGTCCAAAGCGCCGAGGAAGACAGAGACATCTTCCTAGGTCCTGGCAGCACAGACGGCGTCAACAGGACGTTAGCTACACGCAGCGGCGCCACGAGAATGACGCTACCCTTCATCCGCCGGAAGAGCAGCGAGGTGCCCTGTGCCAGCGTAGGAAGTTAGTCGTGGACTTCGCAGAGATTGGATGGAGTGAGTGGATCATTTCACCCAAAATGTTCCAGGCTCATTACTGTTACGGAACCTGCCCGTTTCCATTGACAAAAGTGAGTGATAGAATTATTCTCATAATCAAAGATTAAAAACCAAAAAGCAAATTAATAAAAACAGTAAAAATATTAAGAAAAACATAAACACTTTGGGTCAGTACATATATATATGTTTAGTTGCCATATTAAAAGCAATTTTAACTATTGAATTAATTTGTTTCATATATACAATCAAATTTAAAAGTAGTTGTTTAACTTTTCAGTTTTTATTTATTTATTTATTTATTTATTTATTTATTTATTTATTTATTTATTTATTTATTTATATATTGTAAATTTGTAAATGTAGTTCTTAATTACATTGCAACTGACTTTCAAGATGGACGGAAAGAGTTGTAGATTGATGTAATGTCCTCATTCCATTCATGATGGATGTAATAGTAAAATTGGCAATAAGTCAACTTCCGATCATTGCTAGCTTTCTATCAGTAAGCAGATGAGTAATATTCTATTTTAGGCATTACATCTAAACAAAATAATGAATAAATTCATTATATTTGATGCATTGCCTTCACATATTGTATTGTTAAAGAACTAATAATACTTTGAAGTTTGCTGACTATAGTAGTACATTTATTTAAATGTACTATTAAACGATTAATATATTTCAACTTTTAATATTTTTCTGACATTGGTTTTAAAATTTTCATAAAAAACAAAAAACAATAATAAATTTATGTCAAAATGCAAGTGCTCAATATAAGTATGGAAAATAAAAAAGATATATACATATAGTCCTAGTTTCAAATACTTTTATAAGTTCTTTAATAAATGAAAATTCAAAATTTGGCTGTGTACTTTTTGATATGTCTCTTTAATAACTTTTGAATCAGTTAATGAATCTTCTTGAAACTTGACATAAACATTTAAGTATAAGAGACAATCAGTCTTTTGTATTTGATTCCTCCAGTTAGATTTTTACGTTAAGGAGAAATGTTTCCGTTAAGATGTCAAAAAGTCTCATAATTAGAAAAATTCAAGAAAGATATCAATCGCAAGGCACAAAGCTAAAGTTAGGATTCGCACTTTCTGGGTTGTCATCGGAGGAGTTTGGCTGGCTGAGGAGTCCTAATGAGGACGAAACGGTCCGTCCCAGTCTCTTCCCGATGACAACTCGAAGTGCGAATCCTAACTTTAGCTTTGTGCCTTGCGATTGATATCTTTCTTGAATTATTCGGGCACGTTAAACTTCTTTTATTAATTAGAAAAATTTAAAGCATAAAAAGCAAAACAATTAACTCATTTATAGAAAAAAAAAAAATTCAAATGATTTTATCGAATTTAAACAATTACACGAAGATCAGAAGTTTTGTTTCCACTTTGTAATTATAAACGACTTAACGTAAAGTTTGCAAATTTGAATACTTTTAAGCAAGGAAAAATTTGAGGATAGATCGCCTGCATTCGCTAATATTATAATTTACAATAAGATGTCTTTTGCTTTGTATTACAGTCGAACCTCTATTTAACGAACCTCTATTTTGCGAATTTCTCTATTTTACGAACTTTTCTTTGGAACTAAGAACATTTTGCTAATTTCTGCTTAAAGTAACCTTCAAATACGAAGTGCATTTTCTATTTAACGAACTTTTTCATGGTATCTATTTTTTTTTCTCCTTGAAATTTTTTTATTATTAATATTCCATTAGAGGAAATGAAAGAAATGTGGATACAGCTGAGGGAAAAAGAAGAAATTAACGATGATGGGCTGATTGATGATTATCTCTCACTTCATTTTGAAGTTGAGACCTCGGAAACACTAACTGAATCGGATATTTTGGACAGTATGAAAATAAAAACAATACAGCTATGAATTGCGAGGAAGATGAAGATGATCATGATGCAGAAATCAAAAAACCTTCGAATGATGAAATGCAAAAATCATTTGAAACAATCCGACGCGGATTACAATTTTAAGAAAATACTGAAGGGTTTTTGGAGCATTGCAAAGATGCGAGACGTACTATGAGCGAAAACACTTTTTCAGAAAAAAAAAAAAAAACTCAGACAAAATTAACAGACTTTATTAGTAAAATTTAAGTACGCATATGATAATGTATGGTTTATGTCATTAAAATTATTACTTTTTTTAATAATATTTATTGTTTATGTATTTCAAATCTATTTTATGTAGTTTAAAGTAATTTTAAAAGGTGAATCTCTATTTAAC
This sequence comes from Thereuonema tuberculata, assembly GCA_023159025.1. NCBI lineage: Eukaryota > Metazoa > Arthropoda > Chilopoda > Scutigeromorpha > Scutigeridae > Thereuonema > Thereuonema tuberculata. The sequence goes on from JAFIDM010009631.1 coordinate 181,651,630, forward strand.
GAATTTTCCATATAACGAACTTTTTTTCGGGATTTAGCGACTTCGCTAAATAGAGGTCCGACTGTATTTTCACGACTTTAAACAACGAAGAAAAAATTAAAAGCCAGCATTTTCAGGAAAAAGGGTTTAAAAGTCTTTTAAATTCTTCGTTTTCTTTTAATTTATTAATTTCTGGATAAAGAGTTATTTGCTGAACTTTCGTGGGAAAAGAAAGGTTAATTACCTCTCCTTCGAGATTTGGACTTCAAATGTGAACTTACTTTATTCTTTAATGGTGTAGTGATTAAATTTGCTTTTTCTACCAACCAGTAGAAAAAAAACAAAACAAAAACAAAGACTAAAGTTTAAGAAATAACGAAAACAATTATTTGTTTGTTGGTTTTTTGACAGATGAAAATTTCAAAGCAAACATTTTCGAAAATAGACCTCTTACAGTTCAATTCAAGAAGTTGACTAACAGTAAGATTAGAAAATTTTAGCTGCTATCCAAGATGTTCTTTTAACAATCATATGATAAACACTGCCATACAAAGAATGTTGAAACTGTAATTCTTTTAATCTGTAGCGTTGAGAAAAAAAGGTAAATCGAAATAAAGATAAAATAAAAACTATTTATCCTAGATACACGAAACTTTAGTGCTATGTTTCGCTATTCGTAGGAAGATTCCTATCACTTTTTACAAAGCGGACTTTCACATAAGAAACTCTGAGCAAAAAATGAAGACCCCCCCCCTTTATTTTTACAATAACTTAAGAAATGCTTATCTACTAACGATTAATTACCGAAACTAATAGATGACCTTTCAGCAACTAATACTTTTGGGATCCTTTTTAAGTCAGATAGTGAATAATTCTATCAATATCGGGAATTTTAAGGTAATGAAATTTCAACTTTTCAATTGTGTTTGAATGCTTATTTTAAAATGAGAATTTATTGATTTTGTGGAGAAATGATGGAAGTCAGTATGCTATTATCGAAATGATTTACAGCTATTTATATATTGTGATAAAACCATATTTAGCGATTTAAAAATTGTAAATTAGTTTTGTAAGGCCAAATATGGCATTGAAATGTAAAGAAAACATTCACATTGTAAATTGTTAGATATTTAAGTATTTTTGATTTTAGGTAAAAATGCGAAAAGTTTTGCGTTTTAAAAGAAAAGAAATTTATCTCTAGAAATTAATTTTTAAAACACCTGCACTTATCGAAAGGTAAAGAGCCCAGCTGGTCAATGAGTCATTTTCGTACCTGCAGTTTCCTGCTTTCCAGGAATCCGCGAAAGGTCAATTTGCCTTATTAGGAAATCTTTAGTATTCTCGATTTCGATTGATAGCTTAGCTTATGGTCACATGTCACTTTTTGCAAACGAAAGATGGCTATTTAATATGGTGTCATGACAACGGGGAGACATTTACACTACATCATCGGAGACTTCTGCCAGAGTTTTGGAGATACCTCGAAATTCACAACGCAGCCTGCATAACGGGAGATAGTTTTGTGTTAATTCCAGTTAGCATTAGTTTAAAAAAAGGCACTTGGAGGATAGCCTTCCACCACTCTCGTTATGTGCACCAGAATGTCAGCAACGGGTAGATAAGTATGATTATCGTTACATTTTAGACAGCCAAAACAGTAGCATATTAGGCACAGTTTTAGCTTACCAACTTTTACAGACAGATTCAGCGGATTTTAGTTGTGATAGGAACGCCGAAAAGCAAGACGCCACTACGAGATGTCGTACTAGTGTAATTAGAGCCAGCAAAATGAATTTTGTGCAGCGTAATTTCGGCCACTCGCTCAGTCAAAGCAGCGAAGTGAATTTAGTGCGACGTTACTGACAGT
>JAFIDM010009631.1:181658623-181681415 GCA_023159025.1 Thereuonema tuberculata
AGTATTGTCCACCTTGTGGCATTCCCTTATTTTCATTTATTCATTAAGTGTTTACTCATTGCACATTAAACTACATAAACTATTTATTAATATTTTAAATGTGTTTAAAGTATTAATGAAAATAGTTTTTTAATCATTACATTGACTAAATTTTGTTTCATTAAAAATCAGATTATGAAATAGAGTATGAAATAAATAATTGGATTTAATATTTCGTAGGTTCAAAAGTTATTTATAATGGAACGATTCCATTGCGAATCCATTTACTGCGAAGCAGGACATAGATGGTATTCTGATTAAGAGCTTTTTTTATTACAATCGCCAGTTCCATAGTATAGACTACACTACATAACTAAATAACATTAAAAGTTTTGCCTGTATTTTTGGTATTTTTTTAGTGAGGATCTCACGTCAAATACAAGATAAGGGTATAAACTCCATAAGAATGAGGAGGAAATAAATGCATTTAAATTTCATACTTTTTTTGTTATTTAAAGTGCCTTCTTATTAATTACCATGAATTGTAATATAATATTAATATTAATATTATTATTAGAATGTTTTTCTATTGTAACAAGATGTCTTAGAAAAAACCCAATTACAATTATTCTTCGAAAATTAAATATTTCAAGAAAAAATAACAAATCTATTTCCTTCATTTTCTTACATATAAAAAAATAACTATCTTTTTATTAAACTACATATTTAATAAACCTAATATAAAATATATAATTATTCGTGTGCTCAATTTAACAAAGAAAAAAATACAGATAAACTAAATATATTTATTTAAATTCCAATTATTATAAATCCAGAACAATCCATTTATCTTCCTATAGAATATACAGCAAATTGGGAATAAATTTTAAAAGATTTCATTCCAAACTAACTAGTGTTAGAAATTCGAATTAGTGCCATCCCCACGTTATTTGTAATTATATTCTAACCATATTGTTTAGTTTTTGGTTCACGTATTTTTCGAGAGTACAGAGGAAAAAAAATTCCTCTTCCTATTTTTTCTCCATCTTGATTATTTCGTGAGAGGAAGTTATCTGTTGCATATTTTATTATCAGTTTAATTTTCATTGGATTCTGAGAATGTTGGATGCAAAACTTTAATGAGAATGCTTGGAGCTGTCGTGTTTGTTATCTTGCGAAATATTTTATTAAGGAAATGTCTTGCATGTGTTCAGGAATCTCGCAAGGAATTTAGAAAAATCCTCTCATGCTGAGTAGAAATCCTTCCTTATTTCATTAACTTGTCCATCACTTTTGCACTCTATAATTACTGAGTTTGAAGAACGCCAGAAGCGCTTTCCGATCCATATGTCCACAGTGGCTTTTAGTTCATCGTCGTATTGGTTAATGTGGTTTATTTTTGGGCTCTCGCTGTAAGTTATTGCTTTTAGTACAAATCTGTTAAAAAAAATGTTGAGGATTTACGGGTTGTTAGTCTGCAGCAATATCATAGGTCAAGACACAGCTTATATAACAGATATGTAATTTATGAAATCGTATGAAATTTATAGAAATTTCATACTATTTTTATACTTTAAATAAATGTATAAGAAACAGATTTTTATATAAATTCCAAAGTATTTATTTTGACTTTAATAATGTTGGATTTTTATGTTATAATATAATGTTAAATATTATATATTACATCGCTGTTCGTTATTTTATATTTATTTATTACTTTGAACTGTTTGATGATATTAATTGAGTTGTACATATTTTTTGTATGCCTTACTGCAAGCAAACAAAATACAATTGTTTGATATTAATTTTTATAAATACCAGAGATTAGATCAGAATGGCAATACATAAAAAAATAAGCAATAAAAGTACTTATGAAAAGGAAGAAAAGGATGCCTTTAAGTTAAGTGAAAAATAAATATATTTTTTCGGATATAATCTTGTCTAACGTTCATCTTGAGTAGAATTGGACACTTATCTATTAAAGATTTATATATCTTAGTAAATAGAGTAGATATATTTCTAGACAGGATATATCTAGAGTAGCTATGCAAAAGTTGGTTCAGATCAGTGAAAGGTGTAAAATTGTAGAAAGAGCATACATACAAGCATACAAACATAAAAACTTTGACTTTTATATATAAGTTTAGATATTACACTATTTCTCTTACTAGGAAATTGAGAGAACTTTTGTTGACTGTATTCTGCGAAAATTGCTGAGATGGTTTTATAAAAAAAAGGAAAATAACACAAAAATTAAAACGGAATGGACTAAATCTTGATTGTAGGGATCGGTCTGTAAGATCCACGCAACAACGGCTTTTAATCAGTTTTTAGATTACAATCCATTCATATAAAGTTTTCTGCAATATAAACCGAAAAGTTTGAAGCAAACTAATCATACAGCTCATTTTAAAATTAAAAACACTGCTATTTGTTACATAATGTGGAATTTCTGTTTGAGTAATTTCCAATTTTCTACTAGATATTTATAAAAGACCGTTAGAATTAAACTAATATGGGTCGTTTTGATCCTAAATAGAATGTACATGTAAATTCTGAAATGAATAGTCTACCACTTGAAAAATGATTACTTCATTCTGGGAAGCTGCATTGTATTAATAAAGTGAATAGCATGATAGCAAAACCAAACTGATATCGACATACCTGTTATTGTAAGAATGCAGCCCCTTTTCAAGTATTTTATGTTGTACAATTCTGCATATCTAGTCAAAAAAAATCTCTTTTTTACTGTTTAGAAATAAACAACAATGAATTAGATAAAGTTGAACTCCGAATGAAACATTCCATTGCTAGTGAAAAATCTAATGCTGACGTATCACAATTTTGTAAAGATTATGAATGAAATTGAAGCTAATCATTCTAATAGCTTTGATCCTTTTAGTTTCTTGGTTTTCTTTGCGATGATAATTCTCTAATATATCAGAATATCTTAAAGCCATGAAGTAAATATTCTTATGCCAACAGTACTCAGAAGATGGTTTGATCAAAAACCACATCATGATTTCCCTTGTAAGGGAAAAACAGAATGACGAAAATCAGTCCTCCAAGAACCTGAAAGTTTAACGTGAGTAGCGAAACCGTGGAAAAAAGAATAAAAAACTTCATCAGTTGATAATGAGATTCTGGGATAGCTGTTTCATGCTTTTTTTAAATTATTTTTTGACTCATAAGATATGAACAGCTCGGGTTTCGTTCTCGCCTAGGTGCTACCCAGTTACTTACGAACAAGAGACTTGCCATATTGTTACCTATTCATATTTAAATGCCTTTTTTGTGTCAAGCAAATAGCTGTAAGAATACAACGAATTTTCTTGATGTTGCTGTTTGCGGTGCCATTGGCTGGTACAGAGTAAGATCTAGAACCTATCTTAGCTGTTGATCTACTAGCATCTGTGGCTGAGTTAATGAACTTAAAAAAAGTGCGAAACATCTCTCCCAAGTTTTCTTTCATAAAAACGTATTGTCCTTTTAAGCAAATATACATTTTATCCTCCAATAGACTGTTTTCAATACTTTTATGCAGTAAGACAGTTTGCCAAGAAAACAAACTGACCAAATTGTGTCAACAGGTTAAAGAAGGATTTTCACAAACACTGCAATTCTTTCATATTTTAAGTTTTTTTTTGGAATTTAAAAATTAAGTCCAGACAACTTAGGTTTTCAGTGTTAGACATAAAAAGCTTCCTGAAACAAAACGGTAGCAACTCACTTAGGACATTTGTCTGTCTCTAGAGGCGTCGCAATACAGGGTGCGATATGTGCACCCCACACGGGCGTCGACCTTGTAGGGACGCTGGCTGTGACCCGCAAGCTCTTTTTTTCATAATAAATGTTCCATAAACTCTCTGATTATAATTTATAAAATAAGATTATTAATGTAAATGTTTTTTAAAAAATATAAATATATATTACCTATGCACGATTTTTTCTTTTTAAATCCTTGGGACGCCACATATGTTTCTCACACGATACAGCATGCGTCGGCTCTGCTTGTCACCCTTAAATTTTGATACATACTGGATTATCAAAAACTTATAATCAATTTGACTGAAACAAAATTTAACATCGTGACATCATAAGGATATAACCATTTATTATAAAGCCTATTTTATAACAAAATGACTCTCTAATAGCCCAAATCCAATTATATTCAGTGGTTTTTATTTTGTTTTGTTGTTGTAAAAGCCTAGGGGCCTCACCAGTCAGCCTAGGGGCCCCATCAACCCAAGTATTTCCTTTTTTTTTTTGGTTGTTGAATTGGAGATTCCGTTTTTTTTTTTGGTTGTGGAATAATGGAACTCCCGCCCCGGGCCCCCAAAGTCGTTGCTACGCCATTGATTATATTCACTACAATTTAGTTTAATCAATAAGTGTATTTTTTATTAAAGGAAGATTTTGATCTAAAAAGTACCAAAAATAAGTTTCACAAAACATCTTATTCTATTTCAAATCAAGCATATATTGTATTTGTATGAAGCCTCTATGTGCATTTGTATATTTATATATGTATTCTTTTATTCTTATTCTTATTTTTATTCTTTTACCTTTTCTCAAAATTATGTAAGACTGTCATCGCAGGAGCCTAATCTCCTGCGCTGCTTATCCTTGAAAGAGGATAAGGACATGATGTTTTACACTTTTTCTTCGTTTTTTGTTTTTTGTTTTTTTGCTGTAGTCATTGTTCATTATTACTATTTTACTATTTTTATCCATAATGGATTCGTAGTTGTAGGCCTACTGTTGCGCTAAACTAAATAAGCCTATACAGCAATCGACATGAATTTTAATCCGTGCGAGTTGATTGTTTTATTACTGAAATATTAACCACCTGATGTTAAAATACTATATTATCAAAATTGGTATATATTTTAATGTTCCTTGCTTTACAATACAATAATTATGAAATATCTTTTTTTTTGGTACACATTCATTACCAATTAAATAAATGTATCACGTTTGCAGATATATAATCCTCAGTAAGCGATTCCAGCTGTGCTTTTTGTTTTACAGACCAACAAGTTTGAGTACGTTTGCTAACGTTTCTGTTAAACTTGAAAAAATAAATAAATAAATAAATAAATTCAAGGTAGAAATATAAAGCAGTACCGAATAAATCGATACTGAAGGCTTTATTGCCACCAATAGAATCGTTTCTTTATAAAACCCACTTTTGTACATCAAGTCGATCTAATAGCTAATTAATATTGATATGCATGAAGCACTTGTAAATATGAAACAATCGTAAATTGTTTTTGACGACTTTTGTTTGTAACTGAACTTGATGATATTCTGAAATCTTAAACAGGGCACAGAAAGCATGAAGATCTACAAACCTGATTTCAAAGCTAATCTCCCTTAATTTCACTTTGGCACTGGCCTTCCAACCAGAAATTCCTGCATTGACATTTAGGATTGATTTATTAAATTTCCTCAATTAAATGCAAGTTGAAACACAAAGACACAATCAAGCAAATATGAACGGGTATTCATGTAGCGTTCGCCCGGCGTTTCTCTCTTTTTTTTTTTTTTTTTTTCAATTGAATGATAGTGAATGCAAAGTGTTACAAAGGACTTGAATAGACTGAGTAGGAGGAGGGAGGGAAGTAGGTTAAAAGAGACCACATCCCCCTATAATAGAAAAACCACCGAAGAATAATGGAGGAACTCCACTAGGAGTGCAACAAGGGTTTGGGGTGTTAGGGCCTTTGTGCGCTGAGTCACTCGATATAAGCACGAGAGGAGAGGGTTGAGGAACCCTCATTGTATCTAAAGGGGGGAAAGGAGGATGGAATCAGGTAGCAGTGGACGATTACCGTTTCACATTTTCTACCCCTCCCCCGCTTACATAATAAAGGGCCCTCCCAGACCACCTTGCTCCCAGACACCCTCTCTCACTTCCTGGGTTGACCCGAATCTCCTCCCCCCCCCCCCGGAACAAAAGATGTTGACCCCCCCCTTTACACAAAGGCCTCGAGAACCCTTTTCACCCCGGCTGAATGGGACCATCGGCGACCGCTCATGATCACGTGTCGCCAGTCTGACACCTACCGTCCGATTAACAGAATTGATGGCCCTTGGCTGCCAAGAACCAGAACAATAGAACAACAGACTTAATGTTTAAAGCTGATTTAATTCTCCGCTTCTAGCTGTGTTAGAACTGCGATAATTCTTTAACAGAGGGTATTAAAAGTAAATATTACTTCTTGCGGATTTGTTTGTTGATGTTTATTCTGAAGTTGTCCACCAAATTCTATAATAAACATTTCACGATGTAACTTATTATAGTATTTTCGCACAGGCATCATTGCTAAAACACAGCCCACATGTGCCGATAAATTACATCATTCAAATTATCAATCAATTCCAATTTTATCAGAAGTAATTTTTAAAACTGAATGAATGACCAAAATCCCTAACAGATGGGTTAGACGACCTATTTGTGGAAATCGAATTACAAATTGAGTAACAGATGGTTTAGCCTCAACTCGCATGTAAAAAAAAAAAACAAACAAAAAACATTTGAGCCTCTTCCCACTCTCTTTCTCCTCCTGTGATTGTGAATTAACTAATCACATTTTTCATATTCACTGCAATCAACAGATCATCAGATTAAATTATGTACTGGTCATACAAAAATCCAAAATTTCAATTAACTGAAACGTTTTCATTTTTCATGAAAATACAGTAATTCTTTCAATTTTGCCGGTGAAACGAGTGTTTTTTTCCCATGTGTTTCCTGTATTCTTTTTTAGATAGATTTTTGGTTTATCTAAATGCTTATTTTACATAATTATAGTAAAAGTAATAATGTAGGTAGTTTATGTAAAAATAGTATTATGTAGATGCTTAATTCACAAAAATGTATGCAAATCTTTGTTTTTCTCTTTATCGTTAAAAAAAATTATGGTTAAAATTTACATAAGAAAGTTTTATTTCGACTAAAGAATGAAAGCAGAAGGATACCAAATCCAATTAAGTTTTGGATTTCATTGTTGCCTGGAGGCAAAGAACAAGGGATCCCATGTTTTCGATTATCGTTTGCAAAAGGAAATCTTACAAAATCAGGTTGTAATTAGCGAACTTAACCTCAACTGATTATTATCGGATGGACTATTAGTATTATTATTTTAACTATTTTATTAGGAATACCAGTGTAAACTTGTAAGATTTGATAAGAATTTTGTTCTGCAATTCTAAAGATTAGAAATTAGTCGTCTTTTTTTTCCAAAACCTACAAAATAATTAAAATTTGATAACTGCAAATAAATAGATAGTAGAATACTTAGTGTTTAAATTGAGTGGGGAGTATCTGCATAAGACACGGGTGTCCTAAATACATAATTTCATTCATAATTTATCCATAAGCTTAAGATTGATCAGCGATTTTGCTGTTGAATTTAACATAGACGATTTAGCAATAAACTTAAAATTATCCCAATTTTGAAAGCGCTATAGTTATTCCTAATGTTTTTTCCAATTCGCTTTATTTTCCCCTGAAGTTCTATACAGTTAACAAATAATACTACTACTTAAAATTTAATATTAATTAAAGAAAGGAAACTGAATTTCATAACTTTTATACCAATAAGTATTTAAATAAATGAATGCTATTTAATAGAAAGTAGGAAAAGAATAAAAAAACAACGGAGAATCCGTTAGTACAATATAAAAACATTTTATTGTTAACGTAATGTACTAGATAAACTCTCTTTTTTTTAGTAATTGTTACTCTCAGTAACAATTTTTATTGAACTCATTTCATTTTCTTTACAAATAAGTAAAAAAAAAAATCTTTTAATAAGAGATTTTTTTTAATTATTTCTAAAGAACATGAATGATTCTTAGCAACTAAATAAAAATATCATGCAACTGTTTGCTTATCATCAAAAGGGTGAGAAATGGCACCTTATGTTTATGATGAGTTTCTTTTTAAGTTTTTCTGACCCCATATCGGGAAAAATAGTTTTGCGATCAAATCAATAAAATTCTATAATTATGTTGGAGGTAATCCAGTTTTAAAACAATTCTTTCAAGAATTGAAATGTTTTCAACATACTGATATTTTTTTTCTGCACTTTCTGGGTTGCACGTTGACATCAGAGTCTCTTGAGGAGAAACCCTTCTGGTTATCCATATGTTTAAATATAAGCAGTCTGAAATAATCGACGATAACGTGTAAACATCACATTTACGTATTTTCTAATATTTTAAAAATCAAAGAAATTTGTTGAAATATCTGATGAACCAAAATTTTAACGAAATCTGAAACTATAAACTTAATAATACAATTTTTCTTTATGAAGAAATGATATCGACTGTATGAAAGAATAATTTATTTATTTAACTAGTCATGTTGTATCTCAAAAAAAAATAAAAAAATTGAAGGTAATATTGAAGGTAATTGAAGGTAAAGTTTGAAAGTATAATATAGCTTTTATACAAAACAAATTTCTTAAACGCTTATTGAATGAAAACTTAAATAAAAATAATTTTGTATGCCTTTAGAAATTTATAACTGATTTTTACATATAATTTTACTTACCACTTAATATCTTTATCGGAAATTTTAAAAGATTAATGAAGAACCTAGAATTTTGTTAGAAAGAAAAAAAAATCCATGTCTACAAGGTATTTGATAAAGTCAGAGCTTTAATTGATAGAAAACAGCGAAAAATAATAAAACGAAATTAACCTCATTCTTGAAATTCCTTTACTTCAATATGGAAGCGGAAGGAATTTGGAGAATTTGTGAACTAAACTTTCCTTTCTTAACCAGGACTTCAATCTTTCGATGTTTCAATCAAAGAACAACCCCTGCAGATTACTGCAGTAAATCACTTACTTGAAACGTATATTTACTACAAAAAAAAAAATCAGATTATTAGACAGCTGTGCGGCATAAAAATATAATATAAAAGATTCCTTTTTTTCATATATCTATCTATCAACCTATCTATCTATCTATCTATCTATCTATCTATCTATATAGATTGCAAATGATTGATTAAAATCTTTGCTTTACGAAATTTGAAGACCACCAGCTTCAAGTTTTGTGTTTTGGATTTATATATGCCTAATTTTGAAGAATTATGTACTATATCTTCTCATTAAGGTATTCAAATATTTTGTATTTTATGTTCATACTTTAACTCAATATTGCAGGATTTTTGTTCTTTACGTTTTCTATTATTTTCTTTATAATAGTTTAATTTAAAAATATTTTTAGATTCAGTTTTAGATAATTTAGTTGATAGTTAATTCGTGATTTTACAATTAATTTAGTTTTTTTTTTTTTTTTTTAAATATTTAGCTATTAAATTGGGTAGTTTTATTTTAAATTTAGATTTAGATATAGATAATTTGATAAGTAATGGAGACTTGATGCACTCTTTATTACTTCATTTTATACTTAGTCAATTAAGTCATTTTTATATTAGTTAATTTGTAATTTATATTTTAGATATTTAAATTAGATAATTTAGCTGTTATTTTGGGTAGTTTCATTTCTTATTTTTTATTTTAATTTTAAATTCAGCTTTAAATAATTTAGTTATTAGTTTCTTTTTGAAAATTGTATAATTTAGCTATTATATAGGGTAGTTTAATTTTTAAATTTAGATTTAATATTGATAATTAGATAAATTTTATATTTTAAATTTAATTTTAAATTTTGAAAGAACAGGGTCTTGATTGTGTTGCGTTTTAGTTTCTAAATTAGTTCCAAATTTCGCCGCTGATGAAGTGGAGACTAATTATATCTCCATGGAAACAGTGATTTGTTTTTTGATCGGCATTTCGAAAGCAGTGATTTGTTTTTTTTTTTTTGTTTTTTTTTTTTTGATATTGGAATTTTCAAATCACAAATCCCTATCCGGCTCTTATATATAGATCTCAGACAGATATAGATATAGATAGATCGGTCTCAGGCCGTTTTTTTAAGATGATTCTATGCATTGAGAAAGGTGATAGTAAACTATGGCAGCAGTCCTACATACTTTGGAAGAACTGTTGTTGCGTTAGATGGTTAATTCATGGCGAGCAGACCGCTAACTGTTTCTTAAAGAATGATATCTGCAGGTTGAGGTGCAAGGGTTTCCAGTAGAACAATGGTAAATTCCAAAACCTTTGTACTCTAACTCAGAAAGCTGTGGTTTGTGTTCTGCTTATTCCAAATCATCGACAAGCTCCTCTAAAATCATCTCGCCGTTTGTCATCATGGAATTTATTATATTTATTGAATTTATTACAGCCAGATTACAGTATTGATTGGAACTACAAAGACTGGAATGCGATGCCAACCGCCAAAATTACACTTATTGTACAGATGATGTACTGAGTTTGAATGGCTTACCCATCTTCAACTTCATTTCCTTATGCTCGATGGAAGTTTATAATGGTTTAAAGATAGTAACTCTTGAAAATTGTCTGATACTTATAAGGTTCTATGTGGAAGGAATTGTTTGTGTTAATAAGTGATAAAGAAACAGAGATAATATCCTAATCTGTTCATCGAATAGTCATCAAGGTCCTTGATCAGAATTCCATCTCAAAATGTACTCTAGTTCTAAATCTTCGCCAACCATCAGCCATCTCGTCAGTCAGCAGTCCTTAGTTATAACTTGAAAACGAATGAGTTTGTTGCCTCAAAAGAATGATATTTTCTTGTTTTTAATAATATTCCAATGGGCTGTGACTTTTCACTGTCCAATGTTTTAGCTATAGGAGAAGATTATTTAGAGTATTACGCCGAGGTATTGATGTCTTGTGTGTCTCTTCTTAGATATCCAAAGCCTACGTTTGCGTTGCACTTTATATTCTTGTCAGTTAAATTCAGGTCTAGAGTGTCCTCTTTTTTTATTGACTGATTTCGAAGCACTGGTTCATTCCATTATATCTATCGGATGATATAACACTTGATGTCAAATAGATAAAGTTAACCATATTTGGTTTTCAATGTATAATGGAATTGACATTCATAAGAACTTCAAATCTAATAAAAATATTTTTTATTTAAAAGATTTTAGTTATAATTTGGGGAAAAAAAGACAACTATTTGATTGTAGTACAAAACTACTACAATCTGTTATAATAGTAATTTTACCAATTTATTGCAATTTAGTAATTTTATATTCACTTGCTTAGAAAAAAGAAGTAAGCAATTGAATATTATTTTCATTAGTCTTATTCAATTATATTTATTGATATTATATTACATTAATTAAATATAATAAACCTAATTATATTAAAAAAAATCAACTAGAACTCACACATAAATAATTTTTTAAAAAAGATTTAAATAAAACATGCTAAAATATACAATGTGGGCCCGGTAGCCGAGTGGGTAAGGGCGCTTGGCTGCGGGTTGGAGGTGCAGGGTTCGATTCCCGGCCTCGGCGGAGGACGGGAATTTTTCCACTCTTCTTTCTCCTCCAAACGGGCCCTAGGGTCTACCCAGCCCTCTATAGAATGGGTAGCGGGTTTCTTTCCCGGGAGTTAAAGGCGGGCGAGCGACGGGCCGACCCTCCCGTCCTCAACTTTGTCCCGTAGGTTTCTGAACACTGGAGCCTACCCTCTAGCTGCATTGCGCGGTCCTCTGGGCCTGATCGCAACTTTAACTTTAATTAAAATATACAATACGTTAAAATGTTCCTCGAAACTGTCCTAAGAACATTTTAACATATTGTATATTTTAGCATGTTTTATTTAAACCTTTTTTAAAAATTTATTTATGTGTGAGTTCTAATTGATTTTTTTTAAATGTAAAATACAAAACACACGTTAAAAACTTTTTAAACCTAATTATATATAAACCATTTTGTATGGTGTTTTAATCAATGTAGTTCATATAAATTATTCAGTTCAACAATCAAAATATAATTTTATTTTACTGTAACTTAGCAGGTTTCCGCCTTGTTAGTTATAATTAACCCAAAAGAAGAGCTTTTTTTTCATTCTTTCTTAAAAAGGAATTCTAGGAAGATAGTAAGATACATATTTACGCACAATATTGTATTTACTTAGTCTGATTTAAGTTTGTTTCTATTTTCAGTGCTACCACTAACCTCATGATCATCACAAGTAATTATATGTTACGGACAGAGACTTGCAAACATTTTATTTAAGTCAGGATAACCTAAATTTTCATAAAAATAATAATTAGTAGGACTGCCATCTTGCTTAGTGATGCGAAATCGCGATTACTGTTTTGAAGACTCAATGTTTATGGGGGACGATATTACTTTTAGGTGCACTTAAAAAACAGAGAATTATTTATTATCGAGATTTGTTTGTCTATTGTTCGTCTACGCTCAAAAAAAACTCGACTTCCAATAGACTGATATGAAAGAAACTTGATATAAACTATAATACATATCAATGGAATTTATCTGATAATCCTAACTTTCATCGAGATTGGAGGAACCATAACTATAATTCTTTTTATAAACATTTCACAGTTAATTCTACGATCATGCAACTCCATCTAGTAACTTTTCTTCGCTGAACAGCTCATATATTGTGACAGCTTACAAGTCTCCGTTAAAAGGCATAACAGTAAACAAAACAGAACGCTTTTCTAGAACAAAGTGCAGGCTTTTATTTAATTTTCTTAAAAGATTCACTTGAGTTAAACAAATTTATTACCAAAAAAAAATAAAAAAATCACTAAACAACCACTTAAAAATCACATATTTCAGTCAAGTGGTTCCAGAGTTAACTTGGCCATTCGAGTTTTGTTGTTTTTTTCTTCTTTAAAACATTTGCGACTTATCAGCAAAAGTGTTTTTTTAGACATTCATCAAGGACACAACCTATTCTATAACGGATTTTGTTTGAAACATCCCATTGATGGGTCCTAATTATACTTCTTTACTTAACTCCCAAAACATATTGAAGCCTAATTTTTCTTTCCTTTTCCTTTTTTTATTAATTTTAATTTGTTTAGTTTGTGGTCAAGTTGACGGACTCCCATGAGGGGCAGATGTTTTGAAACTTGGGTTCGAATCCCAGAGCCGGCAGGGATGTTTGTGTTTGTCTGCTTCTTCATCTTTCCTTTCATAATGATTTCCTAAGGAAGGCAGCGGGAAACCACCTTAGTATCTATCCTCCTGGATATTGTATGGATCATTTTAGGGGTTCGCTATGATGGGAACTCAAAGAGATAAATAGGACTCGTACTGCCAGGATAGGAGATTGCACTTACAGAAGAGTGGAATCTGAGTTGTACCATTCAATAATAAGAATCAATGTAATAAATATTAAGTCAAAATAGAATGACTCAATATCAGAAGGAATTCCTGAGAGATTTTAAAATTTACTTTCCTTAAAAATCTCGTTTTTTTTTTTCGTTTTTTCCTTCTTTTTTCTTTTGGAAATCGTGAAAATAATACAAATGAAATGTCCCCGATTTCTTTTTAATTACAATATCTGACGAATAGAAATGTTGAATAGAGATGTTCTAAAAAAATAATTAAATCCTTAAATAGTTACTTAATTTTCTAAATTCAGCAAATAATTAATCACATTAAAAATGGACCTAGTGTTTATCAGTGCAAAGCGACATCTCCGATCAGCTGTTTCTCGGTAATTTGCCGATCATCAGCGGAGAGTAGCCGCATAAAACCCCTAGGTCCAGTTACGGAGGTGGGTATTAATTAAAGTGGGAAAAAGAATGGAACCTCCAAGAATAAATTAAAAAGCAAGAAAATACATTAAAACACACTTTTAATGTGTTTTCTTGCTTTTTAATTTATTCTCGGAGGTTCCATTCTTTTTCCCACCTTAGCAAATAATTAATGTAATCAATTATTTCTCCTATATTACTCGCATGTGCGTTAAGGGAATTAATAAGCTGATTAATGCATCGTTTATACATTGATAGAAATCAATTACTTCGGCTCTAATGCGTTCGTATAGCCCACTGAAAAATGTTAAATATAAAAGTTAGTTTGTTTCTAGTCCTTAATATTCATACCAAACTTAAAGAAGATTCCTGCAGCAGTCAAAGTTATTTGGGGACACACAGACTAATTTGATGAACCTCAATTTCCTAGAAAAGCAGGCTAATAAATTAATATTTCCGTCCAGCCTGTGTTGATAACTCAGAAACTCGTTATTCTAGAGAACTTTAATTATAAGCTAAATTATCCAATGAGAGCTATTAACTGATTTTGATACTAATTTATCTCATACGTAGAATACTAGATTAAAAAACAACATGAGAAGTAAACGCATTCCCTATATCTATTCAAACACTGTTTGTAATGTTGTTTCTGTTTTAACTTACTCGAAGGAGTAAATACTGAAAGTATAATTCTTAACATGAGTTCCACGACTGTACATTCATCATTATTTGAACGCTATCTTGTTGATTGAGAAGTAAATCACAGTGGACATATTTTCGTTAGCCCCAACACATCTCGAACGAATCTTAATTCTCCTTCAAGATAAGCCGTGGTAGGAAACGAAGCAACCTGTCTTTGTACGAATATTAACCGAGAAAGGAGGGGGGTGGGGGAGACTGAGGGAGTTGCTTCGATGCGGGATTCCTGGCATAGCGAACCCGCAGGTGCGTTAAGCTCGGCCGAGCTCATTAAGGACCACTAATCAGGGCCCCCGAAACCGAGCTGCAAACGTGACCCATCTTATGAGCTCGTATTTCAGTTTTGGAAGAGTTTCTACACTTCCCTGAAGGAAGACATAAAGAAAAGATGGGCAAAAGCAACAAGGAAGGGTTTGTTCAGACCTCACGGATCCGTAATAGCGTGAAATTAAGAAAAAAAAAAACTGTCTCAGGCGTTAATCACATTTTTCCCTTCGCAAAATCTATTTTTCTTAGATTTCAGGAAAAAAAATGATGATAATAATAATAATAATAATAATAATAATAAAAAAAGGAATAACGATTCATACTGAGTTTTGTAGACAAGTTATTTAATAACTTCTCATATTCTGTTCTCGCATAAAACAGTTCAATTCCTGTGAGTTGATTTTGATGAAATTTTCTTACTAAGTTGTCTACGGGAAATCACGCAAAAAACAAATCACATTAAATAAAAACTAGCCCAATCATTTTGATGATCTTTTCTTACACTTCAATTTAAATCGGAAAAAGATTATGATTTTCGTACGATATTAGTTTAAATACAAGAACTTTTCTTGATCTTATTTATTTATTTTACATATAGATTCGTTCCAATCTAGATTCATTCAAAACATATTCCTATTAACATAAACTTATGTTTGCTTGAATGAAGCAGTTCTATTACGAACCTATTGTTAATTACGCCATCTTCTCAAATTCTTCTCAAATCTATAAGGAATCAAATGGTATTAGCGGTTACTTTTGTCTGACTGTTGTTCTATCCTGGTAACCAAATCAACATATCTGTTTGCTATCTGACCATTTAAAACGATAATTATATCATTGATGTACATGATTAATTAGAGATTAACTAAAGCAAAAAAAAAAAATATTTTTCATTGAAAAAAAAATACAATGTTCTTGTAAGCCGTGCTGGCGTGGCCGAGCGGTCTAGACGGCGGTCTGCCGTGTGGCGTATATGCCTGACACCTGGGCTCAAATCCCGACGAGGGCATGGCTGTTTCTTTCTTTCTTCTTCTGTGTTTCGTCCGTTTCTCCCCTGGAACTTACTATTCCAGGTTTATTCTGGTCGAGATGAGCATCTCGTCCTCCCCTTGTTTGTTGTAGCCTTTTCCTGACGTCGTCGGGACAGGTTAGCCCCGTGGTGCGTAGTTGGCCGAAACGAATCCAACAACAACTATGTTCTTGCAAGACAAAGTGACCAACCATTCAAATCTTAATAAATGAGATATTCCATACGTAGAATCTATGTTGTTGTTTTTTAAAGTAGCAGAGCTCTATTTCTATTTCTTAAACACAAAATAATTAATTTCTGTAAGATTCTGTTTGAACAGTATTATTTTTCTTTGATTGTTCTCCTATATGAAGTTATTTTTTTGGCCACTTTATCATTTAAACAGAACGACAATAGATGTTGAGGTCGTAATTGAATTTTTTCCCTCCTTAAATTGTGTTTTATGTTTTTAAGAATTTTGTAAAGCAATCTTTATATTAATATTTTTGGCTATAAATATTCGTATTTTTTGGGGTGGGGTGGGAGGAAGGAATAAACTGTTTAGGATAAACAGGATAGAAGCAAATGCAGACAAAAGTTATAAATCAATCGTTAGTGTTTTATTTCTTCCAAATATTTTCCTGGCACAAAAAAAAAAAAAAAAAAAAAAATGATTGGTTCTTAGTTTGGGAGAACTGACAAACACAGATACAGTATAATAAGTCAAAAATGTTTTTAAGGATAACTCTTAAAATGGGCACTTTTTATCAATTTTTTTTTTTTTTTTAACTGCATAGAAACACCGTAAGTCAGATCCAAAGAGTAAGAGACAAACTAAAAATTTAAACAGGAACGTATACTTCTCTCTATCATTTGAAGATTGTAATTGCAAATATATTTTTTTTTCCGAAGAGGAAAACGGAGAATACACATAGGAAGACGGACATTTGAGTTTTATATTTATAACTTAGAGGCGGTTATTACAGCAGGGATTAACTGTATTTAGTGGGTCAAAAACAGAGTCACATTCATTGCTGGGTTACAGTTTAAATGCAGGTCAAGTTAGTCCCTCCAATGTCTTAACTCTCGAATATGACTTTCTTTGTCGATTAAACACTTGACGAAACTGCTTTATGCCAAATGGACGTGACTAAATCTCTTATTAAAGATGGGATAATAAAAGAATTTGAGATTATTTAATATATTTTCAATCAAGTTGCAATAAAAGAACTTCTTGAAAAGTAATGATTTATCCTTTCAAAGTGCAAGACCTTTCAATTTCTTATTTTACATCCCTTTTTTTCTTTTCTTTTTTAAAATCTTCTTCAACGAATGAGTTCCTTTGTGTCTCTTCAATCCTTAGGAATCTTCTCTGATCAATGCAGATATTTAACAATCAAAGAAGAAGAGCAGCTCCACATTTGAAAGCTGTCATTTTTTTTTCTTTAATCATTGCTTGAATTATATGTTATTTATTCAATGCAAATCGTATTCCTGAGATTATTTTTAGTTATTTAAGATTATAATTTATGGATTCTTAATAGAATAATATGGATTCTTAATAAAACAAGTGAACCCTCAGAAACTATAGTTAAGAAAATAAAAGCAACAACAAAACGTCGAATTCGAATCCTTGGGAAGCCTTTAAGCTCACCAACAAAAAAATGAAGCTGAGACCCTGGGACAGCTGTTTCGAGCTTATTAGGCACTTGTCTTATTAAGACTATATTATTATTCCCCTCGTATACAGTTTGAATTTTTACTTGCTGGATAGCCCTGGCTGAAGAGAACCTAATAAGCTCGTCCCAGGGTCTCAGCTTGACTCAAAAGGCTTCCTTTTATCTAATATTTTGTGGAATTCAAGCACACGTAAAAAATTGGTTTGCGAAATCAGATTGACTGACGCACTTTCATTTTTAATAATTCAAAATACTCAAATATATGTAGGTTTGGAAACATAAAGCAATGCTTCTTCTCGAAAAATACTCTTTGCTACAAAAACTAATTATTCGCAATGATGTTAGTTCATTTGCATATTAGAAGAAATTGTATTTTAGTAATTTTTTTTCTACATGAATAATGAAGTTCAGATGCTAAATAGAATAAACACAACTTCAATGAACTTCAATAACTACCTGGTCAATGAAGTTGTTGTTTCATTAGAGAGACTTTCCAAAAACAAAGATGATTTTCATTTAGATTTTAGAAAGAATCTCAAATGATTAAATTAATTAAAGTGATTTTGAATTCGATAGAGATTTCAAAGTTTTCATTAGCATTTCATTAGGATTTACTTGTTTAAAACGAGAATAATGAAATCTTGATCATAGAAAATCACTTAGTCTGCAAATTTCAGTGATCTTGATTGAAATATTTTAATTTTGTTCTTTACTTTCTTTAATATTAATTTTCAGCAGAACAAAAAAACAAAAACTCATATAAGTTACTGAGAGATCACGTTGGATTTTTATATTGCATGCATGCACCACAGAATGAATGCACGGATTTAAATGAAACCTGTTATTATTATGTTTATCAAAATTTATTATTCCAAATTAGCCGAATGAAATTTCTATTTTTCTTTTTCTTTTCTTACTGAGTAACCATCTAGTTTCTGAACTTGCAGAAACGGCTTTATAACAAGGAGTTTCTCAGTTTTTGCTGAGTTGTTTTTTTTTTTTTTTTTTTTTTTATGGAAATTATATACCTATACAAAATACATTTAAATTATAAATACCGGTATATAAATTATAATTATAAATGATAAATTTACATACTTAACTATACTTTATTTATTTATTTATTTATTTATTTATTTATTTATTTATTAATATAATACCTGTATGTCCCTTATGATCAAGAAAATAATGTTGTGATATAAAAATCATAAGCAATTTATAAGTTAATAAATAACTTTTAGGTTTTATTTATTTATTTATTTATACTTAAGCCAACTGGGACAGTGTAGTGATTGCTGTTGATATTTTAAATTGTTAGTTTAATATTCTACATTTAATTTTTGTTTCCAGGGTCTGAGGCCTACAAATCACGCAACGATTCAGAGTTTGGTAAATGCGATCGGACTTCACCCAGAGGTTCCTTCTCCCTGCTGTGTTCCCGACGTCATGTCCTCTATCACTCTGCTGTTCTTCGATGAAGACCGAAATGTGGTTCTCAAGAACTATCCAAGCATGACAGTAGAAAATTGTGCTTGTCGTTGATTTCCAGCCACCAAAGCCCAACTGTCATCGCCCCCACGATGATAATCAGTTATTGTAAAGAAATATCATTAAAATACATTTAATCAACAAATCGAAGATTAAAATCAACAAAAAAGGACAATAGCGCTGGCACCTTGTGGCTAAAAATTCAAAATATTTTATTTTACTGTAGAAGTAAAAATAGTTCCAGTATATCTAGATAAAATATTATGTAATATGTATTTTTTTCAATTCAAACAAACAATCAAATGATGTTTAATAAACAAATTTACCAATGTTTTTTATTTAGAAAATTACTCAATTATTCTAAAAATATAAAAATGAAAATTAATAAAATCAATGTTAATTGATTTTTCTTTCAATGTTAATAAATTTCTTAATGTAGATTTATTTAAAAGAATCTTTAAATTAAAGGCATTATAAGTTTAAATTTTGGAAAAATAAACTTAAATTTTAAGTTAACACATGAAAATTAAATAACATTTTTTATTTGGTTTATATTTTTTATCATCATTTATATTATTAAAAAACGCTTTATTGTCATTCCTTAATCATAATCTACAGCGATAATTAATTTATAACTATTTTAAAAATATTTTGAAATAAGTATCCGGAGAAATTTGTAAGTTCAAAAATTGAAATCATCTTACTTTTTATTATGAAAAGCTAATATATAGAAATCATCTTGGATGTCTTTTAGTAAGCTGTACGACTTTCAATGTTAATATTATTCTTAATTTATTTATCTCAATTAAATTACATCGAATATTTTTAGTGGTTTTAGTCAATTAAATTTAAAGAAAAATTAGAGTTTAGCTGCTTTTCTTTCTTTATTTTTCTGTTTTTTTTTTTTTTTCATTTTACTATGCTTTCGAAATATTTACTTCTGTATTAGAAGAGATGATGGTGAATTTTATTGGTAATAAATTTGCTGAAAGAATGGTTCTTTTCGATCTTATTTTGCCTATTGCAGAGAAGAAAAGATATCTTTGAGCTGAATGAGAACAGAGCTGCCATCTATTGTAGAAAAAGTGAACCTGCCTTTTCAGTAGGTCGACTTTCATTACTGAACATTATTGAAAAGTTTAGTTAAATCATCATATATATTCTACATAGAATAAGAAATAAAAAGTATTGAAAAGTACAACATCTATTTTTTTTTATTTCACTTTTGTAAATAACTATTTCGTTGAATCAAGATTATTATTTATGATGTTAAAAACAAAAAAAAAAAAGCATCATTATTGTTGGTTTAATTATTTCTTTAATATAAATTATTTTGTATGTTTTTAAATAATTATTTATTTATTTTTAAACAAATCTGTTTTATAAAGTGAGGAATTGAACTTAATTTAGATGTTATTGCTTAGTACACTGCAGGATCAAAACTTAAATGTACCGGTGATGTTAGTGACATTAAACGTGCATATCTCAATTAAAATTTATTAAATTTCACTTCTCATAGTTTATTTTGACATAATTTCTAAATGACTTTATATCCTCCTATAAGTGGTAAATATGTGGTTTTGTTATAGCTGAATAATATAGATATAAGTAGAATTACGTGATTCAAGAATATATAGGATTCTTACTTTAGGCTTAATAGAATAGTTCAAAAACAAATAAGTAACATATCCCTGTAGAAAATTAATATATGTAACTTGCAATTAAAAAAAAAAAAAAGCAATATGTTTAGAACACTTACTCCCTAAGCTTTTATGAAATCATCAGTGACAAACATTGAATTAAAGAATTCACGAGTTGTTTGTTGTTTAATTTGTTAAATGATTTAGATTTTTAAAGACATAATAAAAAGCAATTGAAATTGTTGAGAAATATTCATTCTGAATCTACTTTCAAAATGTTGATTACAAATAAAACATAAGAAAAGCACAGTTTATTCATTATTGATCGCTAAAAGAAAAATCAAACATACTTGAAAAGATTTAAAATGATTTGTAATAATTGTACATTTCTAGAAAAATACTAATTTGCAATTGACGAATAAATAAATAATTATACTTGTTTAAATATTAGAAATATATCAAATTTTCACAGAAAAGCTTCCAAGCATATATTGTTGTTTGCTGTATCAAATGTGTATTCTTAAATTATTACCATTTTGTGATAGAATATACCTATTTTTTTGTATAGATTCATGTAACTGTCGAGTAGAGATACATTCTATTTTGTACTATGTAATTTGATGTATATAATGTTCTTGTGTACATTGGCATTGGGTTTTTTTTTCTTTTTTTTTTTTTCTTTCTTTGCTTCTTATCTATCTGTAATATTATTATAGAGTAATAAAAATAATTAGTTAAATAAACAAACTTCAAAGCCTTTCAAATTTCAAATAACACTTTAATAATAAACTAAAAACTCTTTACATCCCCAGGTGATATTTCGTGATCCTAAACGGAACTCACTTCTTCATCATAGTGGTTCCCTTTCTCTATGGAGATTAGGCATGAAGAAGCGAGTTCCGTTTAGGATCACGAAATATCGCCTGGGATGTAAAGAGTTTTTAGTTTATTATTAAAGTGTTATTTGTAATTAGTTAAATATTTCTGGAATTGTTGAAACGAACAGAATTTATAGACTTTTACAGTAAAGTCTTCATTTTTTGTATTTACATAAATGCTGAGGGAGTAGGATTTTTTTGGGTCTTTATTACAGCTCACCATGCTTTATCTTCGTTAGTTGATGAATAATGAAATTTAAATTATTTTTATCCCCCACTCTTTTTCATAGTGTCGCTGATTTTTTTTCATGTATCTTAAAAAACTACTTATTTGAATTCAAGGACTTATTTACAGCTATTTTTGGCAAAATTTTCAAGATTACATTTTTTCATCAATCATAAACAACTTCTACAATCACCGATTCTTGTTCGCATTTCCAGTAAAAAAAGATCTAATTTTTTTCTGCATTATTCGATGATCTCCTTAATGCATTATTATTAATAGGAGCACTTCACCATGCACATTCTTATTAATAAAGATGATTATATGTTATATAATCGTATATCAAAGTATTACGTTGGAATCGAAGGAGATTAACGAGTAAAGTAATCTTTTTTCTTTGTTTTAATGAATTACTTATGAAATTAAAAAAAAAAATCTATTTTTAAACTTCGAATTCTTAAAACCTTACCTGAAAAAAAAATACAAGAACAAAGAAATATCTCTGTTATAACCATACTTGGTTTAAATGCATTTCTAATTTATAATGCAGACGATTGGTATGCGTAAATAAAAATTACAAAAAATTATAAAACTATTATTTGTAATTGTAATAATTGAATAAAAATACAAGCTACTTTACAAGATAAATTGGAATAATTAAACTGTTTTGAAATTTTTATGTTTACAAACTTTAAAAAAAACTTTAAAAAAAATTCATTCTTTGTTTAGGTCTCGGCAAATTTGGGAAATCTCCACAACTATATTTTACCACTCCGCCGAAAATTTAATCTGAAGGGGCTATAATTAACTTTAGTAATTCGAGTTTTCATAAAGGAGATTTAGTTAAAAAATTCAATTTATGTGTTTTAAGTAGGAATTTGGCAGGATCTTCAGCGCTAGAATTTTTTCGGGAGAAGGCTAACTATAAAATAAAAAAATAAAAATAAAAAATAAATAAAAAACTGAAGGCTATTATATCTTATTGTTTAAAGCTACAGTATAATGATAATTCAAATAAAAGTTACCATTTCTGCATTTGTTGGCTTTCTCACAATGTTGGAAATATTCACATGATAAGAGCGCATAAAAAGTTGTTGTTTAAAAGAAAGAAAATTGTGCTTTTTAAAAAAAAAAAAAGTTAGTTATTAAGTTTTACTGAATTAGTTATTCTTGTAGCTCACAAGAAGGCCCATATTTTCAGCTTTTAATACGAGTTTCAATCTTCCATTTTTTATAAGGACATAATAATAATAATAATAATAATAATAATAATAATAATAATAATAAT
>JAFIDM010009631.1:181681425-181699589 GCA_023159025.1 Thereuonema tuberculata
TAATAATAATAATAATAATAATAATAATAATAATAATAATAATAATATACTGTGGGATTTTAGAATTCAAACAGATAAGATCTTAGCACACAATACGCCAGATTTGACAGTGATAGAAAAGAAACAGATATGGCTAATTGATATAGCCATACCTGGTGATAGTAGAGTGGAAGAAAAAGAACTGAAAAAATCACACGGTATCAAGACCTAAAAATCGAGGTTCAACGATTATGGCACAAGCCGGCAGTGGTGGTTCCAGTGGTTATCGGCACACTGGGTGCTATACCAAAAAACCTTGGTAAGCACTTACAAGATCTAAATATTGACAAAATCTCCATCGGTCAACTCCAAAAAGCCGCACTGCTTGGATCAGCACATATTTTGCGCCGATACATTACGACATCCTAGATTCTTGGGAAGAATTCGATGCGTTTGAAGGCCAACACCAGCTAAAGAACTGGCAGCTGTGATACACATTGTTTTGTAGTGTCCTGTATAATAATATTAGAACAGCCCTAGTAATAGATATCTCACATTTTCTAATATTAATAATCTCGAGGAAAACTTTCCTGAAAAACAAAGAAACGAGATCTAGAATTGGAACGCCAAAAACCATGGGTATCAGGAAGATTAGACTAATACAGTTTCAATTGTCCTATTAGTAACAGGTAGGCCTATATATCTAAATCTCATCACACATGCACCAAAATATTCGATATAGTTCCAAATATATAAATTGAACTGCAAAAGGCAGCACTATTTAAGATTTGTATCATTATTAGAAAATGTATTCATGCCACTGCACCATTCGTCAACCCTTGCTTTCGTGATAACCAACGAGTCATGTGTCTTTCTCTCTGTCTATCAAAATACAGCTTATAGTCTGAACTCACTTGTTACTTAGATACTCCTGGAACAGCTGAATATTCCATATTTAATCTGAGGCAAAAAAACAATAAAATGCAGAAATCTTATTTTGAGTTGACATTCACAAATAATCCTTAAGATATTTTCTCAGAATAAAAAAGATTCCTTCTAAAAATTCTTTTGAAGTTTTCGAAAGAGAACTGGCACAAAACTCAACATCTTTCAATGGAGTTTCACTCATCTCCTTCTCTATCAAGAGCACGTGTTCCTACACTTTCACTTATCTGTTCTAAATTTAATTCAATCTTACAAAATAGCCAATTTGCATTTCTTTCATTCGAAGCACTTATTTCGAAAGCATTTGATCTCATCTGCTGTTTCTTGCAACACATTCATTCTGGTTGAAATCATATTTAGGCTTTATTTACTCTCAGTAGAAGGTCATGTCATCAGCATAACGAAGACAACATCCTACCCTCTTATCACCTCTCTTTTAGTCTCATTTCAAGTACAGAAGTCTTCCTCACATAAGAATCCATTATATTAAATAGCAAAGGAGACATTCCTGCCTTATACAAAATTGCAAGAGTAAATTTCGTTTATCTCCAATTACTTGATCAACTGTAATCGGGGACTTTTCACTGCAGCTTAAAGTAAGTGGCCTTAATTCCCAGAGAAATAGTAATAGTAAAATGGCTTACTATTCTGATACATAATAAAAAAATAGAATATATCTAAATGTATAGATATATTTAATCTTTGTTTAATTAATATTTTGAATTCAACTTTATCTATAAGATGTTAAATAAGAAAATTAACAAATAAATAAATAAATTAATAAATAAATAAATGTACACAGTACTTATTTATCAGTGAAAGCCATATTGTCAATTTTGCTATATTATCTAATTTTAATTTTTATTTTTTTTTATGTTTTTATTTTCTTTAGTTACAGACATATTCAGAGTCACAGTAATATCAATATCCGCTATCTGTAAGATAGAGCGTAAAGGAAAAAAATAATAATGTTTTCAGTAAAATTAAGAGTACGTTTGGTTTTACCGACAGCTGTAGAGAGCCACATCATAAGGAAGACCATATCAGATAAACGTGAAATCACCATCTTGGATAATAGATTTAGAAAAAATGACTGTCTTAATAGTATTGTAATTAGATTGTGAACAGGTACTTTCACATCAAACTAAGAATTTTCAATATTAAAAAAAAATAAAAAAAAAAAAGGGGGGGGGGGGGCACAGAAAAAAAAATGTTTAATATTAGACTATCTATTAAAATTTAATCGAATAAAATGGTTTAATTTGTTGGGGCTATTTCATTTTATTAAAATTAATTATAAAAATAATGGAATTATCTGGACAAAGGAATGGAATTATCTGTATTAATTACTACTAAGACAAAGACGACAGATCATCCAGATAATTCCATTGTATTTATAATTAATTTTAATAAGTGAAAAGAGTAAGGATTCTAAAACAAAGGCGATGTAGTTCCTTTCTTTTTGTGTCTACATTTATGAAGTGACTGAAAATTCGAACTTCTTTCGATTTCTAAGTGGAGTTTTCTTTTTGCTAATAATTTTGAAAAGCAAGAAAGTTTTTTGCCGTAATATTCGAATAATTAAATAAAAAAAAAAAGGTTGGTTCTTCATTCGAGGTTATACTTGAAAATATATATATATATATTTCAGTACCTGCTGTCGAAAACCACCACCAGATGTCAGCAATGACTACAGAGAAAAGAGATTTTCTTGAAGTTTCAATAATCGATTTTTTTTTTTTTTTTTTAATATTTGTAAAGTTTCTCATTGATTTGCTCTAATAAAGGTAAATGTACTCTTGTATTCAGCTCTTGGCTTTTCTTTTTGACTGTGATAGGCTGGAAGAAGCGAAATTAAATTATTAAAAAAAGCATTACACAAAACCTGACATTTCTCTTCTTATTGCCTTTGAATACTTCTACTATAGAACGATATGAAATAATCATCTTTCAGGTGCTTTCCGGGAAGATGACGAAAAATAAGTCTTTTCACAGAATAATATCAGAAATAGCTGATTTGAGAAAATTTCATTCTTGTTAAATTTCTGTAAAATGTGTGACAGATCTCCAAACAATTATTTTATAATTCTAAAATATAAAATATTACACTTCTAAAATATAAAATATTATATTATATTTATAAAATATAAAATAGATTTAATGCAGGATATACAGTAGAACCTCATTATAACGGACCCTATTATAACGGACGTCGCTTATAACGGACAGTTATAAAAAAAAAATTGTAGTAATAATAAAGGATGCTTATTTTTATGTGACGAGTTTTACGTTTCCAAGCAAGCGATTAAACATCAATCGTTGTGTTGTTATGCGTAAACATGGATGCGCTGCATGACTCTGAAGAACCAGAATCTTCGGAGGACGGGGAAGAAGCGGTAGGAGACATTACTCAGCCTACAATTAAGGTGAGCGAAGTGAAAGACCATTTAAATTTTGTTATTCAATATGTTGAATAATCGGCAAATGAAAATGTGTTTGCATATTATGAACACTTACCTCCGTCAGATATTAACTGAAGAAATAAGCAGCAAACAAACCCAGTAGAAAATAAATTATTTTTTTTCAAACCAATGAATGTAAGAAATTAACATGAACCAGGACCTTCTTGTTCAAAAAATTAATGCAGTGTATATGTACATCTTTTTCAATTCAACCTACTATGTTGAAGGCTGTTTTTTATTTGATAAATAATAAACACTTTTTATAGCTAACTATTGTACTTTCATTGATGTACACCCTGCTGCATTACACCCCTATAAGAATTATTTGTTATAAACCGAACTTTCATTAAAACGGACAACCTTCAGCCCCTATTAGTCCGTTATAATGAGGTTCTACTGTATATTGTTTTAATTACGAGCAAGATAAATTGTCACCTATCATTTGTCGTTAATTTATTTTGATATTTCAATTTAATTTATTTTGATTTTTCAATTTAATTTATTTTGGTTTTTCAATTTAATTTTTCGTAACAACGATAAAAATAAATAAATAAAAATTGAAACCATTTGTCATCATCATAGCGTAGGTCATCGGATGTTCAGCTAGAAATAGGAAATTCAGAAAAATGGATTTCTGAAGTTTTTAAGGAACTAATAATA
The DNA here is from genome assembly GCA_023159025.1 of Thereuonema tuberculata. Taxonomy (NCBI): domain Eukaryota; kingdom Metazoa; phylum Arthropoda; class Chilopoda; order Scutigeromorpha; family Scutigeridae; genus Thereuonema; species Thereuonema tuberculata. The sequence continues at coordinate 181,685,472 of JAFIDM010009631.1, forward strand.
TAATTATATTTAATGCTTTAATAATTCGTTTTAACATATATCTAGTTTGGCAACAATTATTTTGAGGAATTATAATCTATTAATGAAGAATATCTGAAACTAAAAGAATAAAACTCTTAAGCTTTTCGAATAAACTATTCTACCTATGAAAACAATGCTTTCCCAAAATATTTTTATTTCATTTTCTTCTTTCATTTTTAGATCTTAATTACTTACAGCATATTGTTGCATTCAAATTGCATTTTAAGTATTAGAAAAAGGATTATAAATAAATTTCATACAATATATTGTATCAATAATAATAATAATAATAATAATAATAAAAGAAAATTATTGAAATTAATTTCTCACATTTTAATTTTCCCCAATAACTTTTGTTTATAAAGGAATTCAATTCAATGAAATAAAATTATTCGGTTGAAGATAAAATTTTTGCTTCTCATTTTTATTCAAACGAAGTAAAATTTACTAAATTTTATCCAATTCAAAACTAAAATAGTTTAATCATGAAGTTTTACTTACTATATGAGTTACTTGGATTACGTTAAATTTCAGTAGCATTACTTTATTTTATTTTATTTTTTTTAAATTGATTTGTTTTTAATTCTTCTATTCTTTTTATCCGTTGTAAATTACAAACTTCTCCTTTTTGTAGTTCTCTTTCGTTGTCTTTTTTAATGTTTTGTTTTTTCTTTAATTTTAGTGTTTACATTTCCCACTGGATGGCGCTTCCTATTATTGAGAGAGAGAGAGAATCAGAGCAGTTTTAAATGTAGCTGGGTTTTAAAAAAATAGCTGAAAGACAGAATCTTTTATTTAATATATTACTCCATCATAATTTTTTTTTTGTCGTTAAATAACTGGGAGGATATAATTCTTTGTTTCGTTCCTTTTTTTTTCATTTTTTTAATTGAAAAAAAAAAAAAAAGTAATCAGTTTCAATTGTGTGTAGAACGTTAGAAAGCGCAATAACTTATTAAGTAGATCTGATTAATCGTCGGAAGCGCAGTGGTGCCTCAAACGAAAAAATAAATATTATTATTTTTTTATTGTTTATTTTTTTCTTTTGAGGCACCACTGCGCTTCCGATGATCATTCATATTAGCCTCAATACTGAGACCTCGTTATTTACTGGTGACTGCTCCTGGCTGATGAGTGTGAAACAGCTGTTCCAAACAGAAGTTCAAATAAAATAACACTAAAGGTCTGCTCTCATTACAAATCTATATCTATCCCGAAAACCCCGTAGAAGTATCTTTCAACAATGTTTGCCCATCCACTCACCGCCCTCCCGTGTACAACAATAGTTCCAAGTTATTGAATTTTATAATTCGAGATTCCTAGATATGTAATTAATATCGATATCGGAGAATATAAGACTTCCCCCCCTTTCACCCTCCCGTTTACATACCTAGTTACAGGTTATTCGAATTTTATAAAGTCATAACCCTATCACTTCAAACCTTACTCAGTTCGTAAATCTGACTAATTTATATCTATCCGAAAACCCCGTCACAACATTATTTTAGTTCCAATAGTTGCACAAAAATATTTGTATAGCTCCCATTGTCGCCACCAGGTGCATATGTGGCGCTATTTCATGGATTTTACCCCTTTTCAACCCCGGGGGGGGGGGCTGTCCAGGTTCCAAGGTAGCCCGTTTTTTCTACAGGGTCCTAAAGAGTAATTCTGCAAAGTTTGGTCCAGGTAGGTCAAAGGGCCTAGAAATGTATAGCGAACAAACAAACAAACAAACACACAAACCAACAAACATCCTCCTTTATATATATTATTATAGATTCAGTGCGAAGATTAAATTTTTGATGCTTTAAAAATATTCATCGTGGCCGATGGACTGCTGGTATATGAATTTTCTCACTAATTTTTCATTAGTCAGCTTTTTATTGTTTTGTTTTTTTTCTTTTGAGGCACCACTGCGCTTGCGACGATTATTCATAATAGCCTCAATACTGAGACCTCCTTGTTAATTGGTGACTGCTCCTGGCTGATGAGTGTGAAACAGCTGTTCCAGGACGTCGCTGGTAAGGAAAAATTTGGTCTCTTTGTTGTAGAGCTGATTATATTTCGATATTTGTAGGCACATTTTGGCCATTACAAAGGGGAAAATACATTGATATAATTACGAATGCACTTATCAATCCCACATGATATGTTTGGTCTTTGTTCAAACTACCCTACTTATTATTAGTAGTAATGTATCGGGTCCTAAAAATTCCATTAACCCCGCAATAAAAAAATGCCTTGCAACGGAAGCAATTTTCAATACTGTTATCTAACCACTGAAACATTTATATTCCGAAAATTACTTTGTAATTTCTTAAACGCGGAGAAAGTCTTCTAATGGTTACAATACTGTTTATTCGTTTTTGTTTTGTTAATTTCCTTGGTTTTGTTGTACAAGTGCTTCTCAACTTCTTTCGCTTCACGGCGTACTTATATACTATATTTATAAAATTCTGTGGCAAACCAAACTTTTTTACTGATTTTACCGTGTGTCATAAAATCCTTTGAAAAAAATCTCTGTCGGATTTACAGATGAATAATATTTAAAAAATACCAGGAACTATATTTTAAAGTAATTTGATTGCGAATTAATAATTTATTAACCTTAATTGTTAGAACGAAACTGAATGTTTCAATTTCTGTTAGCCCAGATTATAGATGTCTAGAATTTAGTCGAGAATAGAGCATTTGGATACATGAAGCTAAATGCTTATTGCAGATGAACTGTCAGAACTTCCTTGCAACACATCAAGGACAACCCACTGGTTAAGAAGCTCTGAGTTATATTATTAGCTACATGATCTGGGGGCACGGCAGTGCCCCCGCCAAGACGAGCCGAAGGCAGGAAGGGCACTACGTACCTTTTCTGGAAGTGTTTCGTCGTATTTTCGAACCCTCATAGCTTCGGCCTAGATAATACTAGAGAGCTCAAATTTTCAGGATATGATGCAGTTACCAGACTATTGAAATACGCTAAGTTTCATTTATTTAGCTTTTATACTTTGAATTTTATTAATATCTAAAATACGTCGATTCCGTCACTCACTGACTGACTGACTGACTAACTGACTCATGATCATCAAAACCTCTAGGGTACTTCCTGAAGTCCTAGAAAGCTGAAATTTGGTATGCAGGTTAGGATTAGCACACAAACAACAAAAAAATTAAGAAATCCGTAACTTTCACATTCCAACCCCTCATAAAGGGGGGGTCTGGTTATGTATTATCGAACCCTCATAGCTTCGGCCTGGATAATACTAGAGAGCTCAAATTTTCAGGATAAGATGCAGTTACCATACTAATGAAATACGCTAAGTTTCATTTATCTAGCTTTTATACTTTGGATTTTATTAAGATCTGAAATACGTCGTACCCTCAATGCTTCGGCCTAAATAATGCTGTGTAATAATATGATTTCTTACAAAAGTGCAAACAGCTTGTATATACAAGTTGACCAATAAAAAAACAGAAAAATAGGGTATTGAAAAAAAATCCATTTTCTAAATAATCTTAAAACTAAATTTAGTTGTAATAGATAATCCCACCCCAAACATTTCATGTGAAATAAGTTGCCAAGACTCACCTGCTCATAACGCTTTCACTGTTAAAAAGTTATCAGATCTCATCTTACAAAAAGAAATGAAATCCCACCCAAAACATTTCATGTAAAATAAGGGGTTGCCAAGACTCGCATGCTCATAACGCTTTCACTGTTAAAAAGTTATCAGATTTCATCCTACAAAAAGAAATGAAATCCCACCCAAAACATTTCATGTAAAATAAGGGGTTGCCAAGACTCACATGCTCATAATGCTTTCAATGTTAAAAAGATATGAGATCTCATGTAGAGCCAAGCCCCTAACTCTATGAGGCCTAACTCTACAAGCCCTAACTCTAAAAACCCTATATCTTGGTCAAAAAGCATGGCTTGGCCGTTTCATGGAACTATTTCATCTCATCCAAAACATTTCATGTAAAATATGTTGCCAAGATGCTCATAACGCTTTCACTGTTAAAAAGTTATCAAATTTCATATAGTGCCAAGCCCCTCACTATACATGCCTAACTCTAAAAACCCTACTATCTTGGTCAAAAAGTGTGCCTTGGCACACTCCATATCCTTTACATAACTCCATGGGATTGTCTGTGTGACAGCCACGAAACGGCCAAGGCATACTTTTTGACCAAGATATAGGGTTTTTAGAGTTAGGGCTTGTAGAGTTAGGGGCTTGGCTCTACATGAGATCTCATATCTTTTTAACAGTGAAAGCATTATGAGCATGTGAGTCTTGGCAACTTATTTTACATGAAGTGTTTTGGGTGGGATTACTTTAACAAAAGGAAATGAAAAATATCAGCTTCAAATTAAGATTATTATAAGCATAAATAGCCGGGTACCGTCGCTTCGCTCCGGAACCCTTGCTATAATGGTATATATATATATACCATTAAAAAAAAAATATATTTATTTAGCAAATTAATATTGTGATCGGAGAATATACGACTTCCCAATTTTCTCAATATAATGTTCTCTTCCAACTTTCATACTTTTCGTTTAAATTGAGAAAAAGCCAAAATTTGATCCTTTAAAAGGCGACATCTTGGAAACCAAAAAATTTTTTCGAAAGATTTTTGTAGCATTTTGTTTGTCTTAAAAAGATCTGCATTTTATCCATTTGCATGACCAATACATCTTTTATAGTTTGATCACAAAATTGGAAAAACTTAAAGTCTTACGACAGAATGACAGACAGAATAACATTTTTACAATATATAATTTAAATTCAATCATACTTCTATATATATTGTATACTACCCTACACTAATGGACCGGACAGTGTGCTTTATTGGAAACATGTGAAAGTGTAACTGATTTAAGAGTGGGATGGGCACCCACGTGCTGAAATTACATTAGCCACCCTGTGGGGCTTGCTTTCCACAAAGTTTCGATACAGAGCTAAGGGTTTTTATGTCCATTCCTGCTTCAAGAATATGGCCAGTGCAGCTATGGATGTCGGACGAGGTCCCCTGGCCCTCAATCGATCTCGTCCCATAAATGTTCGATAGGGTTTAGGTCGGGACTCTGACAAGGGAACCTCTCCAACCTTATAATCGCAGATTTTAATGAAACTTTGCAGAATGAATCAGTAGATTGTGTTTATAAAATGAAATAAATCTTAGATGCGGAATCGACCTCGAAGGACCACTTTTTTGGGGCCAAAAATGTTCGAATATAGGTCGTTTTACCTCTGAAACAGTAGATGGCGCTAATGACTTCTTGCTAACGTCTATATCTAGTAGTTTCCTATACATTCTAATAGCTAAGTTAAGTGGCGCCATCTGTTGTTGACTCGTGATTATTCAAAGTCTTTATTTTGTTTTAAATTTAAAGTTTTCAAATTCGGAAAGATTCTTAAACGTAAATTAGAAAGAATCAGATATAAGAGAAAACTATATATTTGATTTGGCATTAATTTTTTTTTAATAGCTTAAAAATGAGAGGTGCGTAGAAGGTGTCTGAAGTAGTCAAGTACATTGAGAGTTTATAATTTCGAGAGTCAAATCCATGGAAAGGATGTAATTTTTTTAATAAGTATTACTATTTCAAATTTAAGTGTTTTTATTGTCTTAATTTTTGCTTACATTTCTTTTTTCACTAAATGAATCACATAAGACTAGTTTTTTCCGTTTATCTTTATGTTAAGATAAAGAAAAGAAAAGAAATAAAAAAGAACTTACTATTAGGAAAAAGAAGAAAATATGAGAAAAATAATACTTATTAAAATAATAAAATCTTCCGACCGATTTGTGACTGGAAGTTATAAGCTCTCAATGATCTGCACTGGACTACAAATAGAACCTTCTACGCACCTCTCATTTTTAAGCTATTAAAAAAAATTAATGCCAAATCAAAGGAGGAGACTGTTTAATAAAAGACCCAATGCACAAAATATTTTATTGAAGTAAATCATCAGTACTTTTAATTCATAAAAATGCATTGAAATTCGTTAGATTCAACGCGTGCTGTGTTTTTGACGCCGATGAAATTGAGTTGTAAATGAAATTGATTTATCAATATATTATACATCATAACCAACTAATGTAGAAGGTTTTCTCTTATATCTGATTCTTTCTAATTTACGTTTAAGAATCTTTCCGAATTTGAAAACTTTAAATTTAAAACAAAATAAAGACTTTGAATAATCACGAGTCAACAACAGATGGCGCCACTTAACTTAGCTATTAGAATGTATAGGGAACTACTAGATATAGACATTAGCAAGAAGTCATTAGCACCATCTAGTCAGAGGTAAAACGACCTATATTCGAACATTTTTGGCCCCAAAAAAGTGGTCCTTCGAGGTCGATTCCACATCTAAGATTTATTTCATTTTATAAACACAATCTACTGATTCATTCTGCAAAGTTTCATTAAAATCTGCGATTATAAGGTTGGAGAGGTTCCCTTGTGAGCAGGCCATGGAAGCCGCTTTACAGCCATCTCTGTATACCACTGCTGGACAGAGGCTGAAACATGGCATGGAGCATTGTCATCCTGAAAGTAACTATCGTCATTTCCAAGCATTTGCCAGAGAGTAGGAACAACCCGATTATCCAAAATGTCTTTGTAGCCTTCCCGCAACAAAATGGCCATTCTATGAGAATCACCCCCACAGCATGACTCCCCCACCGCCGAACTTCACAGTTGGAACGATGAACTCGGGTAAAAGACGTTCGCCTGGCATTCGCCACTCTCAAACACGTCCATCCGACTGGAAGAGAGTGTAAGGTGATGAGGCACGTTACACTCCATAAAATTGTTTTCCACCGCTCTACAGTTCAGTTGCGACTTTGCAAATACCACTTGAGTCTGGCGGTTCTGTTGAATGGTGAGATGTGTGGTTTGTGGATTTTAAGGGCGTTCAATTCCTTCCGCAACGTATTGTGATTGTGATGTATTCCGAATGTAACCCCTGATGCCTGTTGAAACTCACTAATCACGTGCGCACATGCACTTTGACGATCTCGTCTGATTTTATGTAAATATGCAGGTGTCCGGTCCATTACTGTAGGGTAGTGTATGTATAAAAATTTAAATTTCCATATTAAATGGAATTCTGTTTAACTATATAAATGTATCCAGTATATTACATTTTAGAAATTTATTAAATACAAAACTTATGCGAAACATATTATTTAGTAATAAGTAAATAAAGATTGGAGTAAAATAAAATAGGTCGATGAAATGGACCAGTAAGAAGGTATTTTAAAAATATCCTGAAATCTTTTATTTTCGTTATTTTTTTTTTTTCAAAATAAAAGAGTAATTCAGGTAATTAAGTTTTCTAGTTTCTTAGGGTTACCTTCGATATTCTTTCTTGATTCATGGGATTCTCATCTTTTCGCTTGAAGAAGCTGCTTCGAAATTACAATTTTTTTTTAATTTAGCACAGTTTTCTTATTACAAGCTTTGTCTGTTCACCTTTTATACAAACTAGTATTCCGTTCATTTAACATTTCCAAAGCTACATCGCTTTTCGTAATTCACACTCGTACAATCGACTAAATCGAATTGTCGATTTCGGCGATTGTATAAAATCAATAATGCCAATAAAACATCAAGCATACGAAAAATACTGAGAGCAGCGTATCTCGCATGTCTACTACAGTGTTGCTTCATTTTCACCAACGCTAATATAGCTTAATTTAGTGCGAGATGGTAACGTTTTTATGTGATGCGAACCCATATTTAAAATTTTGGCTTCATTTTAAATAACTTAATTGAATTGTTTCTGTACTGGTGCTTTTTACCTTGTCTTAAAACAAAAGTTAAAAAAATATATATTTTACTACATTTTTATTTTATTTTCTCAAAAAACATAATATTTCATTTTTATTTTTCCAAACTTCCAAAAGACACCGGACAATTTAACTTCGAGCTTTCAAATTTTTGTACATTTTTCAGGAACGGACTATGTTCGAAGTTGAAACAGTCTGTATTTATAATGTTGAAATGCAAATTTTTTTCATATTAGATGTTTAAATTAAAATAAAATCTAGTTATTAACATTAACTACCAAATTTAATTGTGTGGATTTTTTTTTAAATAATAATAAAAAGAAAAACCTTTATTCTTTTTGATTATCACCACTAGATGTCAGCAGAGACTAAAGAGCTACTGCTCACGACCTTATTTTTCGGTTTCGATTGCAAGGAATTCAACAACCTTATTTCTAAGTGGTTCACTTTATTTCTTTCATCTGGCAAAAATCAGTCAACTTGCTATTTCATCGTTATATTGTTATTACGAATTGAGTTTCATTTCATTTAAGTACTCAATTTATATGGAAAAGTGTATTTTTAATTTTGACTGATGAAAATATCGTGTCATTGTTTCAATTCTTGAAAAGTAATTACTATAATCATCCAGTCCGTCTTCGATTTCGTCTGCGTACCATTGTTAGACAAAACGCGACACTAAGCGATTAACCATTGTTAACTTGAGAGACAATTTGACAGCAGCGAACCTAGTGGCAAGTCTTGGCAACATCAAGCTTCATTACATCATATGCATGTGGCTAAATAGTACAGAAAGAAGTTCATATTTATAAATATTGATCTAGACAGAACAAGAGGAATAGGAATTTAATAAATAAATAAAAATACGAAATATAAATATAATATCATGAATATGATGTTACGTGTACATTTCATATTAGAGTCAATATTGAAGCCAATGCTCTTGAATACTTCTTAAAAAAACTTTTAATACAAATTAAAAATATTAAAATTACAATGGACTAGTTTCTTCCTCGAGGGGATTTCTTCAGCAATAATACAAAAATCTACAATGTCTAGATATATATAGACAGCACCAACTCTTTCCGTCATCACTTCTTTGGAGGTCATGTGATATGTAAATGACACCCATGCGCTGCTACCATCTCCATCTGGCGATTCTTCTTGGAACCATCAATCATAACAAACGCACGTGTCTTGCCTCCCGGAAACAACGATCAAGGATTCATCTTTCTTCCGTATTGAGCCGTGAAATAAACTTAAAGGAACAACTGAAGGGCCTAACTGCAAAAGTCACATTCTCCACTTTAGCAAATTTTTCAGGAAACATGAAAAACCTCTCATTTCCATAAAACAAGGTTTTGAAACTTGCATTTTTTTGTGAAAATATAATGTAGTCAAACAATGTGGTTTCAAATCATACACACCACAACTTGGAAAAATGACTTTAAAATATGGAGAATGTGACTTTTGATACTTACAGATGGAAAATGTGAGTTCTGAATTTTAATAGTTTGCAGAATATTACTTTTGACACAATGCGTTCTAGAAATTATCAGAGAAGATAATGTAACTCACGATAATATTTAGTTTGTTTAGGGTAAAAAGTTAAAATACCGGCATACTTTTGTTTCTTCAATAAACAAAGTTTTGTGCCAAAATTTTACAAATTATTCTCACAATATAGAAATAGCACAAAAAAAAACTATAGATTGTCATCAAAACAGTTCAGTTTATTGAACAAAATCAGATGTGGAAAGTCTGCTGTTCATCCGCAACGTGGCATTCCTCCTCATATTCTCCTGGCACATGTACTTCAGGTCCATCCAAAACATTGACGAAAAATTTTAAAATCCTCATTAGATCACCACTGTTCTCCGTAGTGTTTTTCCAAGAGAGAATTAACATCCCTTTCCTTTTGGTCTTTGGCAATACAGTTGCTTTTGACGATAGTCTGTGGAACTAAATTTTGCAGCTGCTTCCCTCTCTTCGATATGCTTTTGGCACTTGCTGCAAGATCACTTTTCAAAGTGGAAGTATTTTCCAATTGAACCAAAATGGTAGCTATATTGCAAACAGTTTTTCTGGAAAAGTAAATTCGCTTTGCAGCCTGAATACCAAAATGCAGACTAGCTGGCTTTTTCATCACTTCTTTCGTTGCTGTTTTCCAATCTTGAATAATAACATCATCACCAAGCCTTTTAACAGTATTTCAGTGGTATATTCACACGCTTCCTTGGAACTTCTCCAATATTTCTCTCAATAGGTTTAACACTTTGATCCATTATAATACTAATTATTAATAAAAAATGAGAACATCACAACAACACTTACAATTCACTCTTACCCAAACATAACCTGTTGCTGACTGTGTGACATGACTACATCACCTGACTAAAATACAGCTCCCCATTGGCTGAGTGGATAATGTGAGTTTTGCACTAGAGTCCTCAGTGGAGAATGTTAGTTTTGCTCCAAAACGTGATTTTCAACATTAAATTTATATAAGAGAATGTGAGTTTTGATGGCTGAAACCTTCAGAACAAGTTACAGTTCAATGTGAACAATAATAATATATCAATAACTCATTTCCCGCCAAAAGTGGAGAATGTGACTTTTGCAGTTAGGCCCTTCAATTAATAAATCAATAGGCAAATCAATTCTTCTCCTGTTTTAACTAAAGGTATGAAATCAGAAATGCTTCATATCACTGTTGTTGATTTTATTTTATTGCACTTCTATTTGTTTATTATGCTGGGTTTTTTTCCCCCTTCTTCCTTTCTTCTCTTAGACCGTATTCCCGAACTTCAGGTACTGATAACTGCACATTATATACATCATTCAAAGTCAAAATATATCCGAACTCAATACACTTTCTTTCTTTATGATGCTTACATCTGGCTAGTATCATAGGATTGTCCACATCGATTGTATGCCTGGTCGATTCACTATGCACATACGTGAAATATTCCATGTTTCTTTTTTCAATTGCACATGTATGCTCCTGTACCCGATCATCAACCCTCCGTTGGATTTCCCCTACGTATCGGCATGGCCCACTTTTTCATTTAAGGGCATACACTACACCTCTCTGCTCCAGCTGTGTGTAATTATCCTTCCGCTTTAAGATAATACCTATTGTGTTCGTGGCTGGTGATATGATTACAATTCCATAATTCCTGCATATTTTATATCTGACATTGTCCCGGCTTTAAATAATAAAGAGAATTGGAGTTGATTCAGATTTCACAGTGAAAAAACAAATTCTTATTGAACAATAGCAGCAACATTGTGACATTATTAGTACTCTCTTGAGCTGTCTCTAGCTGCTGTGATACAGATATATGGCACGGCATGGACTCAAACAAGTTCTGATGTTATGTGACAGGGCACGCCAAGCTTGCTGCAACTGCTGCTCCAAATGCTGGATGCAGTTGGCAACCTAGCATGTTCCAGACATGCTCAATGGGAGACAAGTCTGTGGGTCTGGTTGGCCAAGGTGGGGTTTGAATTGCTTGGAGGCAATGCTGAGAAAAGTGTGCAGTGTGTGAAGATACGTTATCCTTTGGAAAACTGCTCATGGCAGCTGTGACATGAAGAGCAAATAACGGGTAGCACGATCTCCTACTTATATCGCTGTATATTTAAAGTTCCTCGAATCACTGTGAGAGATCTGCTATCATAAGAAAGAAACTTGGTATGGCCACTACACCGTTACACCAGATGTAATGACTGTATACCTCTAGACAATACTGCCAAGGCTTTAGTGCTGCCCAGTCCTCCTCCATGCGCAGATGCGAACATCATCTGCTGCAATACCGAAGTGGGACTCATTATTAAATATAATGTGAGACCATTTTTTAAGCAGACCATGTATCTCGCGCACACGGCTGGTATGTTCAAGACAAGCTTCATAAAGGCAATGAGAATAAAGCCCAGTGGTTGCAATTTGTCTAGCAACGGTGAGATATATACTGATTGCTATATAAAGGGTGGAAAATACAGCTGTCGGATGGGTTAGGGCTTTCCTCCCAACAAACTGATTATCTCTAGCAGGGTGCTGTTGGGTCGACTAGAGCCTTGATGACGTGAATGAGTGCCCCCATGCAACCATCAATTCCAGCACCTTCCTATAGAAACATCACTATGACCCAGTGATTCGTCTATAAGACCAGCTGGCTTTTTGCAGTCTCACGATGCAACCTCTCTTGAAGTTTGCAATTGCTTGTAGGATCTTTGAGAGTGTCGTCGAGGCATTACTGATGGTAATTGATCTGAACTTAACAGTTCCAAGAAGTAGAATGTGTCGAGTAAGGTTCTGGGGGTCCTTATATGGACCACAAAATGTGCACTTCCATTGAGCTATGGAATGGTGATAGGCCGCGTGGTTGGCGTTGTCCATAGACACTGACCTCTCATCTCTGAGTCCAGGGTTCGATTCTCATGTGGGTTTCGTGATGGTGGACGATCCGCGCTGTCCAGGTTTTCTCGGGGTTCTCCCATTTCCTCTGCGAACCTACCACCATACTTTCTCAGTCTTTCTCTCATCTGTCCTCATTTCCGTGGGTTTAGCACAATAGATCTACTGATCGTGGTGCTTGTCTTCCTGCCGCCCACATTCACCACATTCTAATCTAATCTAATGGGGTAGTGGTGATATTTCTTGAACGCTAAACTTTCATCATTTGCATATCTAATGGGAAGGTAGTTGTATATGGAGTTTCACTCAAATTTGATACTTCCTTCAAATTTAAAACTTTTTTGTAAAAGAGTGTAAGTTATATATAAAAACTTATCATATATTTTATTTTCTAAATTAAAAAAGAAACGCAGAAATGAAACAGCATGACTGTAACAAGAAAACAAAAAAAAAAACCAAAAAAAAAGCATTTTCCTATTTCCATTATTACAAAAACTTTTAGAAACGGGAATAGATTATAGCTCTACAGCCCTGTAGTGAATAAAGATATTTTTTGAGACCCCTCACGTAGATTAAAACGTTATAAAATATTACAAAATATTATAAAATATTATAAATTTCAAATATATTCTTTTAATATATTTGAAATATGTAAAAGAGTCATTTGGCATTGTGGTGATGGAACTTCAAACATAACTTTCACTCTATCATCCTTTAGAAGACTTCTTTCTTAAAATATCTTTCTGATATGTATTGCTTCTTAAATGTCGTAGGACCTAGGCTCCCCCCCTTCTGGAAATTATCAAACTGACTTTTTTTTTGGGTTGGTGGATGTTGGCTCCCTAACTTGGCCCACTCTGGAGTAAAATCTTTTTCTTTGCCCCTTATGAATATATGTATAAGAAGTTCAATCTTCATGTTAGAGAAAAATTCTGAAAATATTGCTAGACACATTCTGTTACATGAACTGTTGAGTTCAAATCAGTTTACCATCAAAAATGCCTCAAAGATCCTATGAGCAATTGCAAGACTGAAGAGAAGTTGCTTTGTGAAACTGCAAGAAGCAAGCAGGTCATGCAGAGAAATCACTTGCCAACTGGGTTGCTGTGATGTTTCTGTGGGAAGGTGTTGGAATCAATGGTTGCATGAGGGCAATTATTCATGTTATCAAAGCTCTAGTCGGCCCAACAGTACCACTGCTAGATAATCAGTTTGTTGTGAGTCAAGCCCTAACTACTCCGACAGCTTTACTCTCCACCATCCAAAGAGCTGTAACACCTAGTATATAGTAACCGGTATTTATTATGTCTTACAAAATTACAAATTGCTTAAGTAAACACATAAAAAAGGACTAAATGTTGATTATCTGTCTGTACTTTTGAATTCACTTCATAATGCTTCTGTGAAAATAAATATTTACATTTCGCACAAATTCAGTGTTTTTATGAATTCAGATTCCTGAAATTCATAATGAATTCCTGATCACCAATCATGTTTTTATCCATATTCTAGTGTGAAGTGCACTACCTAGTGTGATTTCATAAAGAAATATTTATCTGTGTAATCAAGACAAAGTGCATGAAGAGTTAATATGAGTTAAGAAGTGATATTTTCTTCAGGGTCAGGCTCTCTATTTAAGATTAACGAACACTTGAAGACATCATATTACAAAAATCTGCCATCAGGAGTCATCACAGTAACATTGGCAGAATATTTTTTTGACACTCCAAAGATGGTAATTTCAACAGAACAGAATCCAAATGCATGGTGATAATCAATAAATAGCAAGCCAAATTCTTCCACAATCTTCTTTCTTTCCATATCAAAAATATTAGATAGAAACACACTCTTCCATACATTGCATTAGTATTAAA
>JAFIDM010009631.1:181699689-181719718 GCA_023159025.1 Thereuonema tuberculata
TTTTTTTTCCCTGTAAAGGCTTAGATTTCAACATAGTTGATAAATTCAAATGGAAATCTTTGCAAATAAACAGAACTGAAACTTATTTGTTTTATTATTTGCCTGTGGTTGTCTAGAAACTTTAAAGAAGCAAATATAAAATTTTTGCTTATTGTTTGTAAAATAAAACAGAAGTTACTTGGTCATGCAAATAATGGTCCATTCAAGTTTTCAGTAGTTTGAAGTTTTCATTTGGGGAAGAGAGGGGAGTTTTGTCTAATGTTTGTTGGGATCATTTCTGGTTTTAGTGAACTTCAAAGAATCTATGTGTCACAAAAGTCAAGTTTTCCTTTTTAAAAATTTTAACTATATTTGTAACTTTTATTGCCCAATATAGAAAAATGACAAAAATTAAATAATTAATAGTTGAAATAAAAGGCATCACATACAGCAAAAAAATAATTAAAAACAACTTAAAAAAATTACCAGTAAACTAAACAATACACAAGAAGATAAGAAAAACAATGCATATTAACTAAAAACGAAGAATAGCTGTAAGAGACTAGAAATGAAACAGAATTAAATGAAAATTGCCTGAAAAGAAAATAAATAAAAAAAAATAAAGCAAAGTTTAACAACACAAAATGGAATAGCGCCAAAAACTCATTTTGAGTTATTAACTATTGTTTTTGGGTATTATTTATTTTTTTGTTCATCTGCATTGTATTTATTTTCATTTATATCTTGAGGTTTTCTAATTTTGATGTACATTCATTGGTTTTATTGATATTTGCTTTTCTCTTTTAATTGGATGTCGTATGCAATGACAGGTAGTTCAGTTATTAATTTTTTGGTTCATCTCACTTAAATCTTTAATCTACACTTGAGAGCAGAAAAATTGCACAGTTCCATTTTTTTAATTTTTTTTTAATCAATATAATGTCAATTTAAAGATCGTTTCATCACCTATCCAATGATACCACTTAAGTGTGTATTGACCCTTCAAAACCAAGACAATAGCAATAAAACAACACCGAAAATTGATAAAATTGATGAAAAGTCGAATGAGGGCCGTAATTAAGGCTAGAGAAGGGAATACCCGTTATTAATAAAGATTGAATGTTTGCTTTGAATTTTGTTTTAATCACCATTTCCCAGGCTGTTCGAAAACGAGGTTTTCTGGTAGGCTAGGAGATTCTTCCAAAAAGCACTCTGGTGACACGCAATAGACACTTAAGTCTATTGAATAGGTGATGAAACGATCTTTAAATTGAAATTGTTTTGATTCAAAAAACTTTCGAATCGTGAGGAAAATAAAAAAAAAAGTAAAAAAATGCAACTGAGTGATTTTTCTGCTCTTAAATGTATTAAAAATAAAAATATTCAGACATTAATGAAACCAAAAACTGCTTAATATCTAATTTATACAGACTTAAACTTAGTAACAAATTTAACTTTTAACCAGTTACAATGGGATGAAGCAATTTCTTTTATAAAGGAAAATAAAAAAAGAAATGCAGTAAAAAAAAAGTTTGGTCTTTTGCTTACCTGTTCATATCTAAACCTTTCATAAAAAAACATAATCTCTTTTGATGCAGGAGAGATAAATATAAAATGGCAGATTTAAAATCGTTGTTAGAATACAAGATAAATTTCCATTTCGTTCTTTTCACTCCATTCTAGGTTCCTTGCAGATAGTAAGAAATTTGCCTCCCCCCACCTAATACAAAAGCAAAAATAATTAGGTCCATGTTGAGCTATCGTAAGAGGTCTTTGAACTCATAACTGGTTGATTCTGAAATAATTAATCAAAATAATTTACTCTTAATCTATCTATTTCGTTCTTCATAATCTTCTTTATTTATATGACTATATTTGAACCGGACCATTCCCGGTCTTCAACGGGTCTTTACAAAATTCCGTGTTTTGAATATAAAACAATTTTAAAATTTAGACAATAACACAATTTGCTAAATGATGCGCATCCTACTAGAATAACACATCTCAACACCAATAGATTCTTAGTAATAATAGTTTTTTTAAATTAACAATATATCAATAATTGAAGCAATACATTCTTAATAACAATTTGTCAATTATTCAAACATTATATTAACGAAATTTTACCTTAATTATTTTAATTTTTCTTAAACAAACGGATCGAATATTCATCTGAATTCCCTTATTTTTATTTATGCATTTGAAACTATTTATTATCAACGCTTCCATAAAGTACCTCTCTTTCTCGTCTTTCTTTTTGTATATAATTTCTACCAATTCTACGGTATTTTTCCTTCTTCTTATGATGATTGAGAACTTTTATCATAATGTACATATATATATTTTTTCTGCAGATATGTTGATGATGCCCTACTTACAGTAATTGACCAGTATGTGGAGAATATTCTTGATGATGTCAATAGTGTTTGCCCAGAAAATTAATATACGATGGAAAAGGAAGAAGAAGGAAAAATACCGTACTTGGATATCCTTATTTGCAAACAAAATGATTGTTTTTAACATCAGTGCATCGCAAAAAAACTGATGCACTCATTACTACAAACTTCTTCAGCTCAGTGCCTGATACATATAAAAGGAATTCGGTATATATGGCGATTGATAGGGCGCGAAAGATATGCTCTACTAATGACGCTCTCGTTAAGGAACTCAATACAATTAGACAAATCTTTAGGGAAAACTGCTTTCCAGACAAATTTATTCAGCAATGTTTTCATAATTTCTACGAAACCAAGTTTAAAAGAAGGTGTATTATGCCTGCTGGAAACGACAATACTATTAAGAATAAGAACGTTTTGCGCTACTTTGTGACACTCAAATATGACGAAGATATTTTAAAAAGGATAAAACCTGTATTAGCAAATGCAGGCATTGCAGTAGCCTGCAAACCATTTAATACCATAGGTTCTTTTTTAAATAAGAAGAGTGACAAGTACACTAATGAGCACAAATTAAAATTGCAAGGAACTATTTATGGCATAACATATAAATCAAACACAGGTGAAACCAAAAATTGCATTTGCGTAGGAAATTCCAAACGCGAATTAGGTACGCGAGTGAAGGAGCACTTAAGTGCAGTTAAAAACGAAAATGAAAACTATAGCACTGCCATTCATTGAAAAAATACGGGGCACCAATTAAATTCAACTCATGTAGTTATTTTTGGAAAAAGGAAATCGAAATACTTTTGTGAATTCTATGAATCATGTGTAATTAGAACTGTGCATAGTTATAATCAGGACCTTTCAACTAGAAATGTGCTGGAATATTGTTTGTAGTCCTACATTGTAGCGCTTTTATATATCTAAAGCTTCCGTTGTTTTCTAATAAGACCACTATGATTGTATAGATCGTAAACACCGAAAAATGTAAGCCTAAACCCATTGGACAAGGCGTTTGTTTTTATTTATGTTTTTATTTTATTTTTTAATACACTTGATAAGATAATCTGATATAGTGAGATTCTGAAACGTACGTCCTGTATGTATTTTAAATGTATTAAATTATATTGTATGTGCTAATGTAGTTGGCATTGTGATAATTCTAAATAGCACGTTAAAATTCTTGTACTTTGATTTTGATGAGTCTTTAATAATTCGAGAGGATCGAGTTACCAAAGATGATAGGAGTTAACTTGTAGTGGCCCGGCTGGATATGCATCTTTTGTAAGAGAGACCAGCTCTTAAGCCATCCGATTTTGCACCAACTCAGTCAGCCAACTTCGAGTCGGCCAACTTTTTGTCAGCCCCGAACACCATCCAACTCGCAAATGAGTCGGCCGTGATAGCAGCAATCCCATAATGCAATGCGTTTTCCCCAGCACTTGTGGAAAATCCGAAAAAAAATCGAGGTTTTGAAACCTCTCTGATAAATTCTGACGCATACAATTACTGCATTTCAATATAAACTTTATTTATGCATGAAAGAAACTCAAAGTACTCTGATATTCATTGTGTACACGCTTGTCTTCGACTCGAATCGGTGAACATCGTTTTAGACGCCATTTCTTTCCATGGGCGTGATGTCACGACTGACGTGTTCCAATGCTGCCCTGTGATTGGGTAATTCCGACCGACTTCCAACCAACTTCCCGAGTTGGTCCTGCACAACCAACTCGAATCGGCCGACTAAAGTTGCTGCCAAGTCGCAGAAAAACGGGCTCAAAAGTCAAAACTGTCTCTATCAAGTCGTGACGTCAAAATCGGCCGACTAAGTTGGTACAAAGTTGGATGGTGTTCGCGGGGCTTTACAAAAGATGCATATCCAACAATCTTTCCGAAGCAGCCATCATACTTAACAGTGAAACTTCCACAAAAAAGAAAGGATCCTTCAGAACTGTAGATTTTCAAAATATATATTTAATACCGTAGCGTATTTCATTTTGAAAATGGCAAATTACAATTTGTGGAAAATATTATTCAGTCAAAAATTAAAGTGAAATATTCAAGACGTTAATAGCATTTGTAATTGCCAAGATTACAACAATATATATCACGGGGCAACCAAGGCGCGTGCAACAAAGACAGGATGATGCGTCGCCTTGGTGATGAAAAAAGAACATGAAGAAAAAGATGGCGAAAGGACATGCCAATATACATTCCTGATTGAATATGGATCAAAGATTGATAAAAGATCCATGATTACTACTTAAAAGTTAAATAAAAGTTAAGTTATCGAAAAGGTTATTCATCGAGTTATAGTGTAAATATTAATGAGCTATTTCATATTTTTCCAGAACGAGACCACCTTTAGGACTAAGAGTTATAGGAACTGTGTATTGGAGTCGATGTCGCCATTTTTCTTTGAATGATGACTGAAAGTACATAAAGCAAGCTGTACGTATAGAGGAACCAACCGAACTATCTATGTTTTATTCGTGTGCATTATCAAGTCATAAAGTAAGTGGATTCATTCTTTCCATTATTTTAACAACGACATAATTAAACACCAAGAACACTCAAGATACAGAACTGATTAAAGTAACAGTTTTAAATAGTTTGAGGAAACATTAGTTCGAGGAATTGATCAAGATTCTATAAGTGACATATATATAGATTACATGTACTTTAACTGCGTGATTAACGAACGACTTAAAAGACAGTGTTGATATCAAAGTGTTTTCAAACACGTTAGTGTTAATCCATTTAGAAAGACAAGAACTTTATTCAATTTGTTTGTTCACACAAGTGAAAGCCATACGTTGTCCGATCAACATTGATTTATTTATAGAAGCAGCTTTAAATGTTAACGCATATGCCATTTATGTTCAATCATTTTTTGTTATGCTTATATGTGTACTATTGTCTAATTTAACTTAAAACAAAAAAAATGTACTCTAAATAAATTAATTTTAAATATACTATCTCCTCTACAAGAACGAAGGCAGGAATTACTGGATCGTGTTGAAGCAGCACTTGAAAACTGTTGTGCCAGCATTAACATTGCTTGGTTTCAGATGTTTAAAGAACAACTGCCTTCTCACCCTACACGAGGATGGTAATTCATTTGGGAAGAAGAATTTGTCATGCTGTACAAAATTAAAACGAAGAGTGATAAGCCACAACTTTTTGCTTCACTCAAAATATTTATTGACTTGACTTTAAGCACTGTTCACAATGGCATTTCTATTGACAGCAAAACATTTCAGTACATTCTGGACAATGAACTGAAATGTAGTAAGTGGACTAAGTTTGATTCCATCATTAGTGTCTTAAATGCCTATTCACCTGAAATAGTGACATCAGAAAAACATCTAAGTTTTTGGATGAATCTTATTCTATACAAACAGATGATGAAGCACATATCACAAAGTGAAATTTCTTCATGAACAAATCAACTTAATATTAATGAAACAGGTGCGGTATAGTCCTGAAACATTATTGTGGGCTGCAAAACTTTATTTCTCTAATCCTTCTTGCTACAGAATATTGAGAAGCAGTAATGCCCTTACTCTATCACATCCAAATCATTTAACAAAACTTTGCAAAATTGTTGGTGGGAACACAACTGAAGTGATCAACACCCATATTTCATATCTTAAAAAGAAAAGTGAAATGCTCCAAGAGCACGAAAAGATTGTGAGCCTCTTACTTGACGAAATTTATATATGCCCGTACATGAGTTACAAAGGTGATTGCATTGTTGGTAGTGCAGAAATAAAAATCTACAAAGCAAGCACCATTCAGTGCTTCATGATAGTCTTTATTATCCAAAAATAAAGATGTTGTGGCATTATTCCCAAGAAAAAATATGACTGCAGCTGATTTACGTTGATAAATCTATTAAAGTTCTTCAACTTTTATCAAATTGTGGTTATATAGTCTTGACCCTTATACCTGACATTAATCGTCTCAATAGAAACATGTTTACTTTAATTTGTGGAGGACAATTAAAAAATAGTTTTGATCATCCATTCAGTGAAGGTAAAGTTTATTCTATATTTTTGATACAGTACATTTCTTGAAATCTATTAGGAACAATTGGTTAAACCAGTCTTCAACAAACCAAACTTTCTTCTATCCCAATATCAACAGTCAATAACAAGTTCTTTGGATGATCGAGTTACAATTCTAAAGGAGTTTAGTACCTGGTTAGATGTTTGGAATAAACTTTCCCTACTTCCTGCAGAAACAAAGGTGGCACTAAATCTTCCAAGAAAACGTGGAAAGATCTCAAAAGAAACAGCATTAGCATTAAAGCATACGACCGATGCTTTCATTGAAATTATAAATTACACTTTTAAAGTGATACAACCAAAGTATATATTACTTGGAAAATTTCAAACTCGTTTGGAAGCACGATTTGGTCAGCATCGTCAACTTTGTGGTGGCAATTGCCATATATCTTTGCAACAAGTGCTTGAATCTAAGCATAACCTTAAAGTTTTAAATTTATTAAGGCTACAACCAAAAAAAGCTGGTCAATTTCACGTTAAAGATTTGATGTGTAATTCAGAACCTGATGAAAAGGATGTTGAGGTTTCTGAAGTTTTAGATGAAATCATCTATTCTAATACACCAGAGGTTTCATCATCTACAATGTCTGTCTTAATATATATTGCAGGCTGTATTGGCAATTCAGTATAAAGAAAAGTGAAATTTAACTACTGTCTCTCATTAATTGCTGCAGTAGAACACTTGAATATGAATCGTCGTCAGAAAATGTTGTCCAGTACTTGCAACTAATAGATAAAGTGGTCTGACGTGACCTACTGAATTTACATGAAACATTATTATAGTTTATAGTATTATAATTTTTCAAGAAATTATAAGTGAAAAGTATGAAGATATATTGTTACCTGTGGAATGGTCCACCCCCCGAAACGGTGGATTCGCCTCACGCTAATCCACCTCAGTGAAGAGTAGTGCGGTCCGACCTTGTCTCCCTCTGGATAGTGGACTCTGTTGGAGCCAGAGGCGGGCATATAATGCAGCGCAGACGCGGAAAAGGCCGTTCGTTTTGGCGGCAGCCCGGCCGCAAGAAGAGGTCTCCACCCGGAGCCAGTTGGATTGTGGCGAGCAGCCACGAAGAGGTTCTCCACCAAGTTCGGGGATAGAGAAGAGAGAGAAAGGGTCTGTTGATAGGCAGTGACCCAGAGAGAGAGAGAGTTCCCCACTTGGAGAGAAGTTGGATTGAATAGTGGTTGATAGGCCACGGACACATCCTCAGCGCTAAGCCGGAGAAGACGAACCATTTGCGGGAGAGTTCAGAGAAGACCGCACCTAGACGTAAGGCTACGAAGCAAGTCACTTCTAAGACGAAGCAAACGATCCGTTTGCGGGAGAGTTCAGAGAAGCCGCACCTAGACGTAAGGCTACGAAGAAAGACACTTCTAAGCCGAAGCAAACGAACCGTTTGCGGGAGAGTTCAGAGAAGATCGCACCTAGACGTAAGGCTACGAAGCAAGTCACTTCTAAGCCGAAGCAGACGATCCAGTTGCCGGAGGAAGACAGAGAAGATCACACTTAGACGTAAGGCTTCGAAGCAGACCATTCTAAGCCGAAGCAGACGTCGCATGTGCCGGGGAGAAGTTGACGAGGGCTGCCCCAATACGGATAGCCTCATAGAAGACTGAACCCGAGCGAGTCATCAAATCGAAATTTGAGACCTGTAAATTTCGTAATTTATTTTACTGAATAAATTCTCTGCGATTTTAATTTAAAATCGCTCCTGTCGCATTTTGTTCCCCAGCACCACCGAACTAGCCCAAAAGTTCGGTAGCAATATTTCTTACAAATAACCACCAAAAACATATTTTAGTTCAGCTGGCACTCAGTAAAACTAAACTATTTGATATAATCTCAGAAGAAATCTAATCACAGACAATAGCTAAACTGGAGGCGGAGCTTCCAGTACTTTATGAATCACCCTATCTATCCATCTATCTATTTATCTATATCTATTTATATATATACAGACTGTGCCTATATGCCTACAAATTACAGAAAGTGCTGCAGTTCCAAGGAGGTTTGCATTTGCTACAGAAATATTAGTTCTGATAGAGAACGATTTGGACTATCTGCAAAACATTGTCTTTTCAAATAAAGGAACTTTCCAATTGTCAGGTTATGTCAATTGTCAAAATGTCAGAATTTGGTGTTCTGAAAACCTACATGCTGTTTATGAGCACATCAGAGACAGTCCCAAACTTAAAGTGTGGATGTGACTCATGGTGGATTATTTAATAGGACCTTTCTTTTTCGGGGAGCAAATGGTAACAGGCTGAACTTACTAGATCTGCTGCAACATTCTGGAACACATGTAGACTTGTGTCATGTTCCAGCAGGATTGTGCGCCTCTGCATTATAGTGAGAAGTTTTAGGAGTACCTTGACAAATGTTTTTCACGACAATTAGATTGGGCTTGGAGGTTCCATTGCATGGCCTTCACACACGTAGCTCTGCTGGACTTCTTCTTATAGGGCTATGTGAAGGATAGAGTGTTCCACATGAACCTTCCGAATGTGGACACCCGGTGTATATATGTACAAATATATTTGGAAAACTGAAGATGCAATCTGTAATTATCTTAATTTAATACAGCAATATTAATAGGATATTGCTGTAGCACCTTTAATAAAGGCTTTCATTGAATTTTCATTGTTGGTTTTACTACTTTGCTATATCTGAAAATCTACAGACAGAAAAACAAAGTACATCTTGAACTTTGAACTTAAATCTAGAAATTTCATATTGCAGAACAGTGTAGCAAAGTCTAATATTTATCCAACAGATGTCCATAGTATGTCTATTAAATTTCCAAAATATCTGTAATACTGTAAATATCTGTAATCAGTTGGATTTGTCAAACATGTAAAAATTTATTTCTTTGATGTGTCCAGTATAAACTCAAATATCTTACATTTGTAGATATCTGAAACTCTAATACTTCTAATATGGAGATATTTTTTTGGAAAATTGGATGTTAAGTTCATTATAACAGATAAAATTTAATCACACATACTACAGGCATCTGTTTGGATGTTTAATAGATATATTATTGACATATATTAGACGTACAGTAAACTTTCGATAATCCGACACGTTCGGGAATTGGATGGTGTCGGATTATCGGATAACAAACTAAAACACAGTAAAAGAGTATTTCTTTTGGAATCGATGAATTTAGTAACGTTTTGGATAATAGTTTCATCGGTTAAGACTTCCACAATGGGGTTGTCCTTATCTGCTTCAACCCCTCCATTATTTCTCCTTCAGTTAGTCAAGGGAGAGGATTGGTTGCCGTTCATTCACCTTGTCTATAGCATGCCAGACCATCAGGCATGCCGAAACATTGGATGCCTGACTAATGGATGTTCACTGTACATTAAAGATATAATAGATTATGTTGTTGTTGTTGTCCAATGGCTTGAACTGGCTAATACCATCTTCAATATTGCTTCCCAATAGAGTCCAGGATGATCCTTTCTTCTCTGCTTCTGCTCATCCAATTTATTGCAGACCAGGAGGTGGTCTTTGTTCATCTTAAAATAAGGAGAGTCACAAAAATAGTACATTTATCAGAATCCAATATTAATCTTCTTTAAATGTTCCGTTAAGCAGTCATGTCCTGTTGACAGATGTAAGATTGCTACTAATGTCTTTCTCTGGAGATCTCTAATTTCCGTATGATATATTTTCATATAGTTTATCTTTTAGGTTTTCTTTTAGGTTTATGAATTCAAATTGTGATATTTTTTTCGATGATTTAGTTTTTCCTTCCAAACAGATCATTCTGTTATTTTTTTGCTGTATTAGTGTTCTTTTTTTTTGCCAATATACAGCTACTTTATTGCCCCTTGTGTGAAGGTATACAATGCAAAAATAAATTTTCTGTATTATTTTTGACAACGTTTTATTTCTAATAGATTGGATAAGCGAGCTTTCGGAATATCATTATTTGCAATTGCTTCAAGTGCTGACCTAGAGTCAACCAATATCACAATATAGTATTATGCCAGGGTCTCATTATTAATTGGGTTTAGAGTTTCATTAATTGCAAACAACTCTGCTTCAAACACAATACAGTAGCTTCTGCATTTACAGCAAAGTAGTAAGTGTTTGCTAAAAATCTCCGCTCCCGTTTCTGCATTGAATCTAGAGCCATCCATATAAATTCTTACGTACTAGCCTACTCATTGGGATATAAGGTATTAATATTCTTGAGTTAGATTTAGGATACCAGCTCAACGATGTCTATAGCTTTGTTTACTGATTCTGTAAGATACAGATTTGCATTAAATCTAATGTAAGCTAAGGGATTTGTGAACTGTGTTGGTTGTTCAATCTCCAAATTTCCTTAGGCGCTTTTCTTTTATTTTGATGCGCTTAAGAATTTCTTTGAGGCTGGCAGATGCCAGCACAGGAATTTTCTTTTTCTTTATTTTTAATGTGTTTTTAGTTTATAGTGATGGAGGTTCCATTCCCTTTTCCTCCACCTCAAATCCACCTCCGTTATGAGACCTGCAATATTCCTTGTGACTACTCTCAACTGATGAGCGCCTAATAAAAGTGAAACAGGCTTGTCTTGAGATGTCAGTTTGAACATTGGTCTCAAATTTTAATAGAAATATTGATTGTATAAATGAAAAATTCCGATATTTTTATTCAAAATATAGCTTTTTTAAAAGCTGCTAGATTATTTTTTCACTTTCTATAGCGTTTTTTGAAAGTAGCTTCTGTAAAGAGTTTCTTTTTCAATTCTAAAATGAATAGTGTGTTTTTCTTTGCAGTATTTACTGTTTAAAAAAAACTGTTTATTACTGAAAAAGAAAAGCAAACTTAATTTTCTAAGGACGCTTTGCAAAGAAGCTAAGAAAAATAATATAGAAAGCAATGAGAACTTGAAAGATTATTTTATTCTAAAATTTTGAATTTAATTTTGAACACATTAAATACAGAGGTAATTGTAAATTATTTTCCTTCTTTCAGATTCAAAAACATCAATTGAAAATTCTGAAGTTACCTTTACAAGTATATTATCTTTATTTATTTCCTTACAAGTGATTACAATGCCAGTCCTGTTAGGAACAGTTCGTTCCTATCAACAGGTGCTGCGTTATTAAGAATGATAATAAATGAGATTATTGCTATTAGTTAATAACCATTGCATTGAAAATTTATCTTCTTGACATTAGTTGTAGGTATGTAAAATTTCAGGTGAAACAACAGCTACACTAGCAGAGTGGCATATAAGTAAATTGTTTTTTAAGAACTAGGCGATCCCCCTGTCTCCCCCTGGTAAGTAGGAGATAATCCAAGAAGAATAGATTCCAAGCGGTTATGGCAAAAAGTGATATTTTATTCCTTTTTGAATGAACTCATTATTAGATAGCGCGCGAACAAATAGAATAAAAGTAGGATTAGATATTCGGGAATCAGCAATACTCCAATGGTTAGCGTTCCTGGCTCCGAGTGCGAAGGTCCTCAGTTCGTATCCCATGCAAGACGAAAGAAAAAATAAAAAACCAAGAAAATTTTATAATCTGACTTTCTCAACAAGGGAAACTAATAATTAACAATTGCGCCGGACAGACAGAAAAATAAAAGATTTTAGTAATATAGATTGTAATTACATGTTACACCCTGGTTTTTTTTTTGTTTTTGGAAAAAGAAGATTACTGGTATTTTCCCATCCCACCTAGGAAAAAAAAAATCAGACAAAAAATTAGTATCTTACATCACAGCAGTTTATAAATTGGCATCTAAACACCAATGCTCATCTTCACGAGTGTTCTTTGTTCTTTGAATCAGTTGCTAGATGGCTCCCTTTGAGGAAAACAGGAATTGATGTGCAGATATGTGCCACTTAAATACCCATTTGCATATACATCCGAAGTCCCATAAAGTCAAAACATTCTGATCCTGAAGAAAGTTTTTCTAAAAAAACTTTAAAAAAAATAAAAATGCATACAATAATTTATTTTCATATCCATCAGTGTGCTTTCTAATAAAAGTTTAAAAGTAAAAAAAAATAATTATTAATTTTAGAAAAAAAATCATTTACTGTCCAGTACAATAATTTAGTTTAAATGCCTAATCAATAATGTGAATTAAGATAAAGATCTGCAATATTACTCTGACCTCATCCAAACTCACTTTATATTTACAGGAGTAGCCTCCCAATTCACTCAACATTAATAAACTTTGCACATTGATGTTTGAAAACTACAGCTTTATTTATGATAAGTACAGATTACATACAATATTTTAAATTCAAAGTGATTTAACAGTTTGGTTTTTAGAGTGATACTACAACCCCCCCCCCCCCCCGCCCAGTTTACTACACTTACCTTCTGATCCTCCTGTTCAAATAATATTGTATTGTTTTATTGTCTGTTCTATGTCTGTTGTTAGTATATTAAAGTACAGTACTGTTTTAGTTATTTGAAATAGGAGTACAATATTGTGGCTATTTAGACAATACAGTATAAGTACAGTATATAGATTTATTTCTAGAAATCCTTAATATAATAACACTCCATTAATTCCCACGATATTTCATCCTTCTTTGCAAAGGACTTCTTCAGGTGGTACCAGAGGACAAGAAACTATTCTTCTTCCTCTACATTTCATTAGGATTACAAATAAGAACTAAAAATAAAATATTTTCATGTACAAGTTAACAAATAAAAATCATTGTATCCAATAGCATTATTATTAAAATATTAAAGAAGTTTATATAAACAACGTCCAATTTACGTCCTATTGGAAAGAACATAACTCAGAGAATAAGTGGTGCATACCTGTATAGCAACTGTTGAAAAAGAAATAGTTTAAAAGTTTATTCGAGAACCTTGCTATTTATTCATTATCTATGGATTCTGTTCTGTTGAAATTACCATCTTTGGAGTGTCAAAAAATAAACTCCCAGTGTTACTGTGATGACTCCTGATGTCAGATTCTTGTAATGTGATGTCTTCAAGTGTTCATTAATCTTAAACAGAGAGCCTGACCCTGAAGAAAATATCACTTATTATAACATCAGGTTTATCAATTAGGTTGCAAGGATTTCACAATCCTTGTGAAGAGCGTTTATGGAATGAAAGTCAATATTCCCTATGACTGTTTGGTGAAGTGACTTCTTACGCTCCTTAAAACACTGATCAACTGTCCAATTAATTCTTCGTGCACTTTGTATTGATTACACAGATAAATATTTTCTGTTTTCTAATCTTTATGAAATCACACTAACTAGTGCACTACACACTAGAGTATGGATAAAAACATGACTGGTGATCATGAATTCATAAAAATACTGAGTTTAAGGGAAATGTAAATATTTATTTTCACAGAAGCTTTCTAAAATGAATTCAAAAGTACATTTAGTCCTTTTTATATGTGTTAACAACAAAAAATATTCTGCCAATGTTACTGTGATGACTCCTGATGGCAGATTTTTGTAATATGATGTCAGTGTTCGTTAATCTTAAATAGAGAGCCTGACCCTGAAGAAAATATCACTTCTTAACTCATATTAACTCTTCGTGCACTTTGTCTTGATTACACAGATAAATATTTCTTTATGAAATCACACTAGGTAGTGCACTTCACACTAGAGTATGGATAAAAACATGATTGGTGATCAGGAATTCATTATGAATTTCAGGAATCTGAATTCATAAAAACACTGAATTTGTGCGAAATGTAAATATTTATTTTCACAGAAGCATTATGAAGTGAATTCAAAAGTACAGACAGATAATCAACATTTAGTCCTTTTTTATGTGTTTACTTAAGCAATTTGTAATTTTATAAGACATAATAAATACCGGTTACTATATACTAGGTGTTACAGCTCTTTGGATGGTGGAGAGTAAAGCTGTCGGAGTAGTTAGGGCTTGACTCACAACAAACTGATTATCTAGCAGTGGTACTGTTGGGCCGACTAGAGCTTTGATAACATGAATAATTGCCCTCATGCAACCATTGATTCCAACACCTTCCCACAGAAACATCACAGCAACCCAGTTGGCAAGTGATTTCTCTGCATGACCTGCTACCGTCTTGCAGTTCCACAAAGCAACCTCTCTTCAGTCTTGCAATTGCTCATAGGATCTTTGAGGCATTTTTGATGGTAAACTGATTTGAACTCAACAATTCATGTAACAGAATGTGTCTAGCAATGTGTTCAGAATTTTTCTCTAACATGAAGATTGAACTTCTTATACATACATTCGTAAGGGGCAAAGAAAAGATTTTACTTCACAGTGGGCCAGGTTAGGGAGCCAACCTCCACCAACCAAAAAAAAAAGTCAGTTTGAAAATTTCCAGAGGTAGGAGGGGGGAGGGGAGACTTGGTCCTCTCACCAAACACAAAAAAAGAAAATAGATCTATTCTACACATTTCAGGTGGAAGTGGGAAGACCTTTTCCCGTATACATGGCTACGACATTTAAGAAGCAATACATATCAGAAAGATATTTTAAGAAAGAAATCTTCTAAAGGATGATAGTGTGACAGTTATTTTTGAAGTTCCATCACCACAATGCCAAATGAAATATTATAAAATATTTCAAATATATATTAAAAGAATATATTTGAAATTTATAATATTTTATAATATTTTAATGTATGTGAGAGATCTCAAAAAATGTCTTTATTCATTACAGGACTGTAGGGCTATAATCTATTCCTGCTTCTGAAAGTTTTTGTAATAATGGAAATAGAAAAGTGCTTTTTTTTTGTTTTTTTGTTACAGTCATGCTGTTTCATTTCTGCCTTTCATTTTTAATTTAGAAAATAAAATATATGATAAGATTTCATATAAATACTCTGTGACATAAAAATAGAAGATTTAAATTTGAAGGAAGTATCAAATTTGAGTGAAACTCCATATGCAACTACCTTGCCATTAAATATGCAAATGATGAAAGTTTAGTGTTCAAGAAATATCACCACCAACCCATTTGATTAGATTAGAATGGGGTGAATGTGGGCGGCAGGAAGGCAAGCACCGTGGTCAGTAGATCTATTGTGCTAAACCCATGGAAAGGACAGACGGAGAGAAAGACTGAGAAATTATGGTGGGGGGACTCGCAGGGGAAAGCGGGAGAATCCCGAGAAAACCTGCCCAGCGAAGATCGTCCACCATCACGAAACCGAACCCGGGACTCACAGGTGAGAGGCCAATGTCTTAGCGACAACGACAACCGCGCGGCCTACCTCCACCCCACACCCCACAGCTCAATGGAAGTGCACATTTTGTGGTCTTATGATGTCAATTACCATCAGTAATGCCTCGACGACACTCTCAAAGATCCTACAAGCAATTGCAAACTTCAAGAGAGGTTGCATCGTGAGACTGCAAAAAGCCAGCTGGTCTTATAGACGAATCACTTGCCACCTGGGTCTTGTTGAATGATGTTTCTGTAGAAGGTGCTGGAAATGATGGTAAAATGGGGGCACTCATCACGTCATGAAGCTAGAGATAATCAGTTTGTTGTGAGGCAAACCCTAACTCATCCGACAGCTGTATTTTCCACGATCCATACATCCTGCATATAGCAATCACTATGTATCTCACCATTGCTACACAAATTGCAACCACTGGGCTTCATTCTCGTTGCCCTTATGAAGCTTGTCTTGAACAACCCAGCCCTGGAGAATTCTGCTGTGCGCGAGATACATGGTCTGCTCTCAAAATGGTCTCACATTCTATTTAATAATGAGTCCCACTTCGGTATTGCAGCAGATGATGTTTGCATCATTGCATGGAGGAGGACTGGGCAGCACTAAAACCTTGGCATTATTGTCTAGAGGTATACAGTCATTACATACCAAGTTTCTTTCTTATGATAGCAGATCTCTTACAGTGATTCGAGGAACTTTAAATGTACAGCGATATAAGTAGGAGATCCTGCTACCCGTTATTTGCTCTTCATGTCACAGCTGCCATGAGCAGATTTCCGAAGGATAACGTATCTTCCCACACTGCACACTTTTCTCAGCATTGCCTCCAAGCAATTCAAACCCCACCTTGGCCAACCAGACCCACAGACTTGTCTGGAACATGCTAGGATGCCAACTGCATCCATCATTTGCAGCAGCAGTTGCAGCAAGCTTGGCGTGACCTGTCACATAACATCAGGACTTGTTTGAGTCCATGCCGTGCCATATATCAGTATCACAGCAGCCAGAGACAGCTCAAGAGAGTACTAATAATGTAACAATGTTGCTGCTATTATTCAATAAGAATTTGTTTTTTCACTGTGAAATCTGAATCAACTCCAATTTTCTTTATCCATATGGCACTTACAAAATTTCATTCAAATTGAATGCTTCCTTCATGGTGCTTCGAAGTTTTGTCAGTCTATAAAACCTTTGTCATCCTAATAAGTTTCTTCTGTGAGATTATGACTTAAGATATTTTTGAAATACGGCTAAACATATTTCATAGATGTAACCATGAACTGATTACACTAAATTCAAGACGTTTTTAGGGATAAAAAATTAGCTGGAGGTTTACAAGACTTCCTCGATAAATTCTGTATTTTTAAGCAGTTTAAGAAAATAAACAGTTAAACTATTAAAGCCAGAAAGTTTTAATCCTAAATGAAATACAGTAGCCCTTCAAATAACAAACAAATATCAAACTCTAATCACATACCCACAATTTAGCTATACTCTTAAATATGAAATCTCTTGTACATCACTGAATTATTGGTTAATCTATTAAAAAAATCACAGCTGTTTGCCATTAAGTGGCTTAAAAATAGATGTAGAAGCGTCAATATCTATCAGATCTGGACATGTAACACCAATATTAAATGTGAATTGTCTTCATTATCTCTGTCTCATGTAACTACATATTTGTCCACCATGTTCCTTGAGTACCTCAGTGTATACTAATTTGGTTCCTGTATTAGACAAACACCAAAATCTAAAAAAAACTCGAACCATTTTTAAAATTTTAAAAATTCTAAGAGTAATCTGTTAACATGAAGTTTGCTGCAGATCAGCACATTATTATTTGAATTACTTAATAAAGTATCTTAGCCCCTATTTAAAAGTGGCTCATAAATTCAGTTTATTACTAACCATGAGTGGGCTGGGTATCCAAGTGATAAAGTGCTTGACTGCGGGCTGGAGGAGCCAGGAGCAATCGGAGATTTTTCCATGCTGAATTCTCCACCAGAAATGTCTTAGGGTGGAACCAACCCTTTGTAGAATGGACACCAGGTTTCTTTCAACATATATACATTTATTACGTCAAAATATTTAGAACTACATCTGAAATAATAGAGTGGCATGTGACTGCTTCTGACAGGCCAGTGTTTTAAGTTAGATTTTTAATTACATTTTTAATTTAAATCATCATTTACTTTCCACAATTGAAAATATCAGTGAACAATCCCAACCGCTTTAAAAGTTCAGAGCTTCCTCCAAGCTGGTCTATTAAATATTGAATGTCAACAGCATGTAGCCAGTGGAAAAAAACAGGAGGCCAGATACTAATCTTGGCTGTGATACATGGTAAAACGTGCAAGATGTAAATAAGATACATATAATCTTTTGATACAATTAGATTTAAACAGAAAGATTAATATTACAAAACGTTTGAATGTATTATTATATTTAAAATGCAAAATTCCCTGAAAGTAATAAACTTCTGATATGAAAATATTTTCAGGCAATTCAATTCTATTAGTGTTCGTCATGCGATGTCTCATATATTCACAATGATGCATTTTATTTAACCAGAGCCTGATAAAATAGCACCACCACTTAGAATTTTCTTTAAGTTTAACCAAAGACTATATAGACAATATGCGACACTAAGCGATTAACAGCGGGACAAAAACCTACAGCGATCCTACCGGCAAGTCCTGAATGTACGAAACCTCGTATCTGCTTAACTCAGTCTGGAAGAGTGTGTTTTTTGGCTGCAATAATTACGAGATTCAGAAGAACTCCAGGACTTTTTGTCGATTTCCTCGTGATGATAACTATTGTGTGACAATTTCAACAAAATGGATACATGAAAGTTATATATGAAAGTTATACAGCTTGCAGTCTTTTATAGTGTGTATTCATTCATTTTATTCATTCATTCATTTTATTTCCGTTACATTTTATCATAGTCCTGTTAGGAAGCATTTGTAGAGCTTCCTATCAACAGGTGCTACCGTTGAGTACATTCATATTGATATATTTGAGTTATTAGTTACATATGCATTTTTTAGAAAAGTAAAGAGACTAAAATTGCCGATTATACAGTATATTAATTCATAACTTAGGATTAATTTTTTTTTTTTTTTTTATTGAATAAAGGAAGTTGACATAAACAGTTAACTAAGTATACAAGGTTGTTAAATTTTTGGAAGTTATACATTAATAAAAATCTATGATTAATGTTTAAAAAGTTTGACAAGTAATACATATATATATAGTAATCACAATCACAAGTACTATACTATATTACCATATACACAAGTACTATATACACAACTATTCACTGCAAGATCAATTGAAATCAAGATTATGGTTTTAAGAACTTCAAAGGAGATTGACTATATTTAGAATTTTTGAATTACCTATTTTCAATATTTATAATAAGCCATTTTTTTACTAATTTTTTTATTTCAGAAATTCTTTTGTCTTTTAAAAGTTTACAATCAGGTATACTATTATAAATTTCTTCTATTAGATAATAAGCATTTCTTTTCCCATAGCTATTAAAAATGTATGGATAGTCTAATTTGATTTTATTTTTATTTCTGAGATTATAATTTTTTCCTTCAACAGTTATTGCAGTTTTGATTTCTGGATAGTGTTTTATTAATAAATTATATAGACATTTTTGTTTTGGCGATAAGATTCCATATTTCAACATTAGTTCTTTTCTAGTTTCTTTATTCTTACTAATTCTTTTAGAAAGAACTAATTTTATTATTTTATTTTGTAGTGTATTTATATTTTGTAATTCCGTATCTGTTGTATTAGCCCAAATGTGAGGTGCATAATTAATTAATGACTCGAAGAATGCATGGTAAATCATCATTTTAATCTTTGTGGGTAAACTATCTTTGATGTGGAAGAATATATAGGAGAGAGAACATTAATTTTTTTGTGTAAGTTTTTGATATGATTTGACCATGTATAAGTTTTATTTATTGTTAATCCAAGGTATTGAAGTTCGTCCACTTGTTCTATTTCTTTGCATTTTATGCAGTATTCATGATCTTTTAGCAAACATTTTACTGAGTGATATAAAATTACTGGCTTTTCTTTAGGAAGTTTCTTTTTAGGATTAATGAGGAGGAGTTTAGTTTTATTTTCGTTAATAATAAGTTTGTTATTGTGAGTCCACTTTTGAATGTTAACGAAATTTTCTTGTATTGTTTTCTGTGCGGTTTTGATATTATTATTAGCCGTGTATATAAGAATATCATCAGCATATACGTGTATGTGGCAGTTTTTAATAATTCCAAATAAATCATTGATGTAAATGATAAAAAGGGTTGGTCCTAAATTGGATCCTTGTGGAACTCCTTTATTTGTTTTTTCTTTTTTGCTGTTAAAATTATTAATTT
>JAFIDM010009631.1:181745874-181791848 GCA_023159025.1 Thereuonema tuberculata
GTCGTTCTATCTCTTGCCTGCTCCCTCAGGTCTTGATATCCACTTTTAGTCATTAGTTCATCCAGGATCATCTTTCTCTTTCTTCCTCTTGGTCTCTTTCCAGTCTTCCCCTCCAATACTTTCTTCATGAGATTTTCACCTCTCGGTACATGACCAATTCAGTTCTATTTTCTTCTTCTAATATTCATTAATAAGCTTCTCTCTTCCCCTATTTTTTCCAGAACTTCATCATGAGTCATCTTGTCTGTCCATTTAATTTTCTCTATCCTCCTGCATAGCCACATTTCAAATGCTTCCAGCATCTCTCTTTCTCAGAGTCCAAGTTTCCGAACCATTGTAATGGATTATCACATGGTTTAATCAGGGATGATTAAATGTAAGTAGGGGATGGTATGAAACGGCTCTATAAAAATATGAATTAATAATGTATTTATATAATTTTTTTTTCATAATTAAATGTTCTGTCGTGATGGGTGAGCATATTGAACATTTCGCCTGAAATAGATTTTTCATGGCGGGAGGTGACAGCAAATGACCTTTATCTATTGTTCAGTGTTTGTGTATCAAGAGGAGTAATCTTCTTTGACTCGACTAGGTGGTCCGCGGGCAGAGTCCAAAAAGGGTTGACTGAGGATATATACAGAGACTTGATGCGGAGAAAGGAATTCAGGGGATTCTCTCTTTTTGCTGTTCGGATCGGAGGAAGACCCCGGCAGTTGACGGACGAAATGTAAAAGTCTCGTTTTTGATCCAAAAAAAAGCCGATCGGAGGGACGTCGGCAGTTGATTCTAAAGATGTAAGTGTTTGGCCGAGAGAAGACAAGTGAAGGCTGAAGATTCGTCGAATGGAGGTTTGCCTTGCCGTGGAAACTTGGTGATCGGACGTTAGCGCCAGCGATTTGTAAGCATGAATGCCGGATTGATTTTGGTTCCTCGTCAGGACGTTTCTGGATGAAAAGCCTAGGACTCTTGGTGTTCGGACGTTGATTCCAGAGTCTTGTGTGATAGTGTGACCCCCACCCCCCCAACGTAGAATCCACGGACAAATGAAAACAACGAGTGATAAGTACTTTTATAGTTTCTATTTTTGAGAGCTCTCATGAATTATTTAAAGCGCCAGGTCTATGTTGCTCACCCCACGATTTGAAATTTTGTATGGTTTTGGTGTTCTAATAATCTAATGTTGTGTGTTTAGTGTTCTAGCTTTAACTAATCTTTTTTTTTTGAGTGAAAGAAGGGAAAGGATTAATTAGGGATAAATTGAATATGGTTTATGCTGTGTGGGAGATATTAGATGATTTTTGTTTTGGAGAAACTGTTTTGTAATAATTAAGGGAATTTAGTTAAGACGACGTTTAGGGCTTTCGACAACAGCTAATTGTTGATTGTCCGGCTCTCTGGAGAGAAAGGGTTTTTTTTTTTACATTTTTTTTTTATTATTTTGGGGTTTATGAATAAATCTTGTAGCTTTATATTTGTTATGAAAATAAAGTTTGTTCATATTTTATTTGTTAACTGGCCTTGTTGGTTTGATTTTATTTATATGTAGTGGAGAGAAATAGGTTCTTGATTCCCGGCTCTATTATCGTAAGAGCATCCGCGTATTTTTAGATATTTACTAATTTCCCTCTAAATGAAAGACAAGCCAGTGATTCCGAGTTCATCGGAAAATGATTTTGTTTTCTCTCTAGAAGACCAGCGAAGTTCTTATTCAGCTATTTATTTTTCTTTTAATTTAGTTAATAGACAAAAAGGTGGAAATTTTATGTTTTCAGAATTTTTTTTATGCTGAAATACAAGAACTTCGCTACACCATACAAGGATATACTCCAAATGTAGCATTTTATAAGTCTTTTTCTTAAATAATTATCCATATTATTTGTGAATAGGTTCTTTCTATTATAAAAGGCAAATTTTCCCTTACGAATTCTATCTCTAATATCTATTTTGCATTTATCGTCATCCTGAATGATACTTTCCAAATATTTGTATCGTTTAACTTGTTCCACCTTTTTTCCATTCAATTTAATATATGCTTTTTCGGCATTTCTAGCAACACTTGTTGCTAGAAATGCACTTTTGTTTTCTTGGCGTTAATCTCCATTCCATATTTATGACAAGCTTCTCCAAATCTTTTCAGCAAGTGTTCCAAATCTTCCTCACCCTCGGCTAATATTGCGGAATCATCCGCGAATCTAACGCTTTTTATTCTTCTTCCTCCAATACTGATACCCGTATCTTCTTCGCAATCAAAAGCTTCCTTTATCATTTCTTCCGAAAAGATATTGAATAGCACCGGGGATAAGCAGCAACCCTGTCGCACTACTCTTCTATCATCTATCATTTTCTTCTATCATCTTCTTCTATCATAACGATAAGATAAAAGAATTGAAAGCATATGATAATATGAGATGTTTCATACCAAATTTGAATAGTAGTAGTTTGCGTTTGAAAGAAATATGTAAGAAATTTGGAATAAACATAGGTTTTGAGTATAATAATAAATTAAAGAATGTCTTGTGTAAAAAATTAAATAATAATGATAAAAGATATGAAATGGGTGTAGTATATAAATTGGAATGTCTGAATTGTACTTTGTTTTACCTTGGAGAAACGAAAAGAATAATTAGGGAACGTGTATCGAAACATGGGTACAATATAAGGAAAAAATTAGTAGCGAAGTCTGAAATTGCAGAACATTGTAATGAGAAGAAACATGTTATTAATAAGGAAGTAAGAATTCTTTGCAATGAAAAGAGTACCAAAACTAGAAAAGTAAACGAAAGCTTATGTAGCAGAACCACAAAAGGGAACAACTTAAATAAAAAGGAAGGGATTAATGTGGATGAAGGTATAGTGAAATTAGCTAGAGATTTGATTGATAAAGAGTATTTTAATTGCATTAATAAGGTAATAATTGAAGAATTGGATTGTAAAAAACAATTGAGTTTTGATGCATCATTCGAAGATTATTGTGAAGTAGAAGACGATATTCCATAATATTGTATTAATATTGTATTGTTTATATGGTATTCACGGATATTGTAAGTTCAAAACCTCGTGACTTAATATTATTATTTGTAAAAGGCTTGAAAAAGAGGATGCATGTTATATTCTCCCCGAAAATTTTGAAATAAATGTTGTGTCTTAACATTTATTTCTGGTATCGTGGAAGATGTTTAATAAGTACAGAAAGAAGTTCATATTTATAAATATTGACCTAGACAGAACAAGAGGAATAGGAATTTAATATATAAAAATACGAAATATAAATATAATATTTCGTCGTATAATATAAATATTTTTTGAAAATAAAAAAATAACCCAAAATTTTTCCTTTATGTCACAAAATTAACTCATCGTCTTATCGTCATTCGTCTTATCGTTCGCCAGGCGGATTAGAATTCCTCTCCTTTTTTTTTTATTATAGTCTCAACACATAATTGTTTTTAAAAACAAATAAAAAAAAATTATTAAAATAACAACATATTAGATTTAATCTCTAATTATGTGCAAATTTTTTACGTGCGCTGCTCATATAAAAGGATAAAAATGCCGTCGCACAAATTTAAAATAATTAAAACAGTTTAAAAGAATAAAAATTAAATTACTAGTTTCGGCTTCGTTATACTTGAAATTGTGCGACGGCATTTTTATCCTTTTTAATCTCTAATTACACCAAAATTATTTTATGATTCTTTTTCAAAAAACATGATCATTGTAAACAATTACATTTCCATGTAAATATTTATATTATTTCCACAACAAATATATAAGTGTAATATTTATAAATTCCACAATATAAAAGACTGCAAGCTGTAGAATAAGACATTAACTTTCATGTATCCATTTTGTTGAAATTGTCACACAACAGTTACTGTCACAAGGAAATCGACAAAAAGTCCTGGATTTTTTCTGAATCTCGTTTCTGAATTTCTTCTGTGATTATTGCAGACAAAAACAGCACACTCTCTTCCAGCCATACTGAGATAAGCAGATACGAGGTTTCGTTCATTCAGGACTTGCCGCTAGGATCGCTGTAAGTTTTTGTCCCTCTGTTAATCGCTTAGTGTCGCCTATTGTCTATATGGTATTTGCTAAAAATAATATTGATATATTTTTATTTGATCAATCTTACAATAGATGTTAATTATCATTATTCATTATGTAGCAAACTAATTAACACTTTAATGTCATTTAAAGACAATAGTACATAGCAATCTGAGACGAATCGTATTCTTACGATATTAAATAATAATGAAAACATGCACTTTTGCATTCATCAAATTCTATCAGCCAAGTTTAAATTGGAGAAATAATTAAAATGAGAATAGTATTAAATCTTAAATATAATACAAAAAAGAATATAATTACAATTAACAACTAGCTAGTGCAATTCTTATTGCATAATGACTATTTTTGGCCTGTTCAGCATGCTGAAAGTAAATTCTTTCTGAAAATTTTAGGTTTCGTTTTGAAGTAGTAATAAAAAAAGTTAGTAAACATATATTGTAAATTTTGCCTTCCAGTTTAACTAAACATCTCTGTAACCAATGAACTCCTTTTAAAATTTTACATGATATTCCAAATTATATTTTTCGAATCGTAGAACATTTTTATTCAACAAAGAAAAAAGAAGAAACCTATATACACTGAGTGGCCACTTTATTAGAGACGCCCCTCACTTGGACGGGTCTGGTAATGTGAGGTGACGCAGCAGCAACGAGTAGCATATATAGGCGTGTAAGAGGCATGTTCGGTATCAAGAGAATTGTGTATCAGTACAATTCTCCGAAACATGGGTAAGATTTAAACGACTTTGAACGAGGCATGATCGTGGGGACAAGAAGTCAGTTCCAGCATTTCGGAAACAGTGAAGATTCTCGGCTTTTCTCGTGCAACAGTATTGTGGGTGTTCAGAGAATGGCAGTTGGGTCAAAAAACTTCAAGCAATAAGCGCTTGTGGTCGAAAAATCTTGTGGACGAAAGAGGTAACAGTCTGCGGCAACAGAAGGACAACAACAGATTGCAGCTGAGAACAACGCAGATGCGCCAAAAAGGAAAACCGAACGCACAACACGATGGACCTTGGCCCTGATTGGCTTTAACAGCAGGAGACAAGCAAGGGTACCTTTGTTATCACAAAAAAACACGAAAGCGCGCCTGCTGTGGGCCCAGGAGCATCGCAACTGATACTTGATGAGTGTAAAAAGGTCGTCTTGTCCGACGAGTCTCGGTTCCTTCTCCATCATGCTGATGGCAGAATTAGAATACTTCGCAGGCAGCACGAATCCATGGACCCGTCTTGCCAAGTGACAACCCTACAAGCGGGTGGCGGTGGAATAATGGTCTGGGGAATTTTCTCTTCGGACACACTTGGTCCCTTAATACTTCTGGAAACATCTCTTAATGCCAAATGTTACCTTAACATTTTTGCCGACGCGTTTATGACTACAGTATTCCCAGACGCTGATGGTCACTTTCAACAGGTCAATGCACCCTGTCACCGTGCTCGATTGGTCTCCGATTGGTTCACTGAACATTACTCTGATTTCCCTTTTGCTTCATTGGCCGGCGCAGTCATCTGATCTCAACTCCATCAAGCATTTGTGGAACGAGGTGGAAAGATCCATTCGAAACCTAGAAACGCCACCATCCAATGTGAACCAACCGAGGACTGCTCTTCTGTCAGCATAGGTCAATATTCCCGCGGAACGATTCCAACACCTTGTAGAATCTATGTCTAAAAGAAATACGGCTTTGATCAAAGTTAAAGGAGAACCAACACATTATTAGTGGGGTATTCCTAATAAAGTGGTCACTCAGTGTACAAGGTGATGGTAATTAAACCTAACCTTTTCAGAGCACTATGTAGCTGTAACCAATAAGCAGACTGACACCGAAATTTGTGTACAGACAATTCAAAGGATGCGGAAAAAGATTATGCAAAAAAAATGTTAAAAAAGTTCCCCTTGGGAGCGCTTTACAGCAAATTACACGAAAAACAACAAATAAACAACAATATGAAAATAATCAACAAAAACACAATCAAAAAAACGTTTATTCGTTTCGTACGGACACAGCTGTACAGACTGTTAGCGGACTG
Source organism: Thereuonema tuberculata (assembly GCA_023159025.1). NCBI lineage: Eukaryota > Metazoa > Arthropoda > Chilopoda > Scutigeromorpha > Scutigeridae > Thereuonema > Thereuonema tuberculata. The sequence continues at coordinate 181,751,981 of JAFIDM010009631.1, forward strand.
TAAGGACTATTGCTGAAGGGTTCCAATCGTGAAGTTGTAAAATTTCCAAACGTTGAACGTGTGTTCTACGACTGACCGCAACTGATTACATGTAACGGAATACGGTCCTTTAAATCTGGACAATTTCTTGCAACATTTCCACGATAAACCATATTCTTTAAATGACCTCCAACCAGAAATCATATGGTTTCAGATCCGGAGAACATGATGGCCAGGCAGTGGGAAATGATCGACTAATCAACCGGCAATCAGTGAAATGTTGGCGCAAACAATGCTGTACGGTGAAAAGTAGTAGTATATTTTTCGTGTATTTTACTGTAAAGCGCCTCCTGGGTTAACTTTTTTAACTGTTTTTTCTTTTGCATAATCCTTTTCCTCATAATTTGAAAAGTCTGTACACAAATTTTCATTATTCGCTTATTCGTAACAATTACAGAGTGCTCTGAATTGTTCAAGTTTAATTACGATCACCTTCTACTTACCTTAGAAGGTGATTGAAGGTCTTATGCACTGTTGCGCAGATAATGGAATTGGTTTGACGAATAGCCAAAAGGCAATCTTTGCTTAAAGCAATCACTAATGGACCACTTGAGGTTTACGCCCCTATTGACGTCACGTATGCCGTGTATCCCACATGCGGCGAGAGCTTGTGGGATAAGCAAACATATAACTTTGTGTGAATTACTTAAAAAATCGTCGATTTTTGATATTTCAAGACAGATGGTTCTGTACTATGCAGATCCTTATTGTAATAATTCTGTAAAAACGCTTGGAATATCCTTCTTTAATATCTGGGGGCACGGCAGTGCCCCCGCCAAGACGAGCCGAAGGCAGGAAGGGCACTACGTACCTTTTCTGGAAGTGTTTCGTCGTATTTTCGAACCCTCATAGCTTCGGCCTGGATAATACTAGAGAGCTCAAATTCTCAGGATAAGATGCAGTTAGCAGACTAATGAAATACGCTAAGTTTCATTTATTTAGCTTTTATACTTTGGATTTTATTACTACCTAAAATACGTCGATTCTGTCACTCACTGACTGACTGACTCATGATCATCAAAACCTCTAGGGTACTTCCTGAAGTCATAGAAAACTGAAATTTGGTATGCAGGCTAGGATTAGCACACAAACAACAAAAAAATTAAGAAATCCGTAACTTTCACCCTCCAACCCCTCATAAAGGGGGGGGTCTGGTTATGTATTATCGAACCCTCATAGCTTCGGCCTGGATAATACTAGAGAGCTCAAACTTTCAGGATAAGATGCAGTTACCATACTAATCAAATACGCTAAGTTTCATTTATCTAGCTTTTATACTTTGGATTTTATTAAGATCTGAAATACGTCGTACCCTCAATGCTTCGGCCTCAATAATACTGTGTAATAATGTGATTTCTTAGAAAAGTGCAAACAGCTTGTCAGTACAAGTTGACCAATAGAAAAACAGAAAAGTAGGGTATTGAAAAAAAAATCCATTTTCTAAATAATCTTTAAACTAAATTTAGTTGTAATAGATAATCCCACCCAAAACATTTCATGTAAAATAAGTTGCCAAGACTCACATGCTCATAACGCTTTCACTGTTAAAAAGTTATCAGATCTCATCCTACAAAAAGAAATGAAATCCCACCCAAAACATTTCATGTAAAATAAGTTGCCAAGACTTACACGCTCATAATGCTTTCACTGGTAAAAAGATATGAGATCTCATGTAAAGCCAAGCCCCTAACTCTACAAGGCCTAACTCTACAAGCCATAACTCTAAAAACCCTATATCTTGGTCAAAAAGTATGGCTTGGCCGTTTCAGGGAACTATTTCATCCCACCCAAAACATTTCATGTAAAATACGTTGCCAAGATGCTCATAATGCTTTCACTGTTAAAAAGTTATGAGATCTCATTTAGAGCCAAGCCCCTCATTCTACATGCCTAACTCTAAAAACCCTAATATCTTGGTCAAAAAGTATGCCTTGGCATACTCCATATCCTTTACATAACTCCATGGGATTGTCTGTGCGACAGCCACGAAACGGCCAAGGCATACTTTTTGACCAAGATATAGGGTTTTTAGAGTTATGGCTTGTAGAGTTAGGCCTTGTAGAGTTAGGGGCTTGGCTTTACATGAGATCTCATATCTTTTTACCAGTGAAAGCATTATGAGCGTGTAAGTCTTGGCAACTTATTTTACATGAAATGTTTTGGGTGGGATAATATTTCCTCGGTATCGATACCGGTTAAAACAAAGCACATGGCTTTGTTTATCCCACAAATGAAGCAGTAGCGTGGTGGGATATGTTGTAACTACGAAGCCCCGCCTATCCTCAAGTAGTACATTAAATTATATCCTTCTTTGAAAATATATTGCTGTCGTCTTCTTCAATAGGCGATAATCAACTCTACATCCAATCTGAAACTTTTGAAAGGCTTACAATCGTTGCATCCAAACCAAATCTTTTAGTTCAGCCTCTATATCTTCTAGGGTTAAAACGAAAACAAGGCTCTGTTTATCCCACAAGCCAAAAAATGTGGGATATTTTGGAAATACGAAGTCCCGCCTATCCTCAAGTGGTCCATTCTTGGAAATTTATTTGAGCGCCTGCTTTTACCAAAACTTCTTCCATTTATACTCGTATTGATCTATGTTAACACAATAGGTAAAGGAACTTGCTAACAGGAACTTACTTCATCATACACTTTGATTGCAAAGCAATATTAAAGAAGAAATCCTAAAATGGCCATTTCTGAAAGTATCACGAAACTGCAAATTTTTGATAGTTGATTACTGTAAAACTAACTTCTTTTTTTTTCATCTACCTTCTTTATAAGGTCATCTTTGCACCAATTCTACAGAATAGTTGGATTTATTCTAGGAACTAAGATTTTTAGATTTTAACTTCCTAGGATAAGAAGATTTAAGTTCTCTTGGTTGCAAATGAACGGAATAAATGTATCTAACTTTAGAATAGTGTTCTAAACTTTTTGTTCTAAAATCTTTGTTTCTTTCCAATGAAAGTTAAGGAATGGGAAAATCTAAAGTCTAAAATTTTAGTTCTTTCAGTAATTAAAAAAAATGAAAGGTACCAACCAAAATCCTTGGAAAGTTTTGTATGTTTTCTAATTGTCCAAGCAAACTTATGACAAACAATTCATAAATCCTATGGTTTCTATAATTTGTTTGTTTCGATAACTTCAAGAACAGATACTTTTAACGTTAATAGATTGCTATTTATTAGAGAGTTCAATATTTTACATATAACTGTAATTTTTAGGAAAAAGACTCACTCTTTAATAGCCAATTATTTGTTAACGTTGTACTGTTTTGATGTTTTGTTTTTTTTATGGTACAGAAATTCGGATAGTTTAAATCATGAAACAGGAATGCCTTGCCCAAAGAAATTACAGGAAACTTAAAAGATACACCTTGAAATGAATGGTACAAATAATGTTACAGGATAGCAAAAGCTTTCGAGACAAAAAAAAATCTTCTAAATGATTTACATTGGCAGTAAGACAGTTTTTAGAAAAAGTACAAAAAAATTTTCTTAAACACTTTATTATATATTTATAAAATTGAATCTTTGGAGGCAAAATTATTTTCATTAAAGCATCTAATGTGTAATTTGAATATACAAGAAGAACTGTCTGAAAATTTCCAAAAAAAATTCTTGCTATGATCTTGAAGTTCAGTTGACTTTGAGAAGATAAGAGTAACGTGTAACTAAAGTTTAAATGATGATTCTACCTATTCATTTCAAGATGCCTCTGTTAAGTTTATTATATTTCTTTCAAGCTCGGCAATTCTGCTTAATGATTTACTCTACCTGAACCTCTATAATATGAAAAACATCATGACAGTACTGGATGCACACTAACTACTGTTGTAAGTAATTGGCATCAAATTCATAATTCGTTAATAGCAGCAGTTCCTATAAATGTTTAACAACACTTAAACATAGAAGTGAACTTCGGATATTGGCTTGGGACAATTCTGTATCATTAATTTTACTTAAGTTTCCTTTAGATTCAAGAATTGATGTCGAGTTAACTTTTGGTGCTGCTGTTCTGTGGGAGGAGGCTTCTTTGGCTTCGCCATACCAAGTTTTATCTAAAGTCTTACCAATTATCTTAATATGTCTGATGAACACAATTTTTGTCTGATAGATAGAAGATTGCAATGCATATGTGATTTTCATTGTGACTTAATAATTTATCAGAAGAATGTAATGAAAAAATCGTGTTTTGACATTTTAATATTTTTTATTTTCTGTAGCAAGTAGAAATAAAAACTTCATTTGATACAGAGAACTTAAACGATGAGAACAAATAAGTCTTTAAAATAGTCACTAAAACTTATCTTAATTTTTGTTGAATACTTTAATAGTAAAAATAAACACAGACACAATATTCTTAACAAAGAGAAAAAGTCTTCTAATTTATTAAAATCACTTCATATCTCTAAGCAATGTTATAATTAACAGACAGTGAAAATATCTAAAACGACAAATATTACAAGTAAAGGAATACATCTAAGAAATATGGATTCTCACTATAACTTTTAGTCTTTCTATTTTGTACTTTAAAATAATATAGCTGACAGAGAAAACAATAACAGAATTGTTATATTTAAGTTTTATAAAAAAATCAAAATATTTATCTATTAGGAATATATATTCAATGAAGTCTAAATATATAATTAAAAAAAATAATAACAACAATCTAACATCATTTTATTACCTACATTTTAACCCGTTAATGAACTATGCCGTAACAAAAAATCACTATTATAAAGTTAGAAATTATATTGTTACAATATATCGGAATTCAATACATGGGAATATAAATAAGAAGGAAATATAATTGCTGAATAAGTTTTTAAAACTTTTAAAAATTATAAACTTATTATTTAACTTGTGTTTTAATATGCTTTACTTCTATTTTTTTCTCATATATATTGTTAATGATTTTTTATAAAAATATTAAATCCTAAAAATTTTCTTTGAAAAAAAGATGATACCAGTTTTCTATTTCCTCTTTCACTGCATTTTTTAAATAAAAATTTGAGGTTTATATTTTATACTAGTAGGAAATAGAAAGAATTTTAATTTATTTTAATAACAAATTTTTTTTTCAAGCATTAATTAGAAAGAATAAACATCAGATAAATAAATGTCATTACATTTAATTTGTTTATCACTTAATCAGCGTTTACAATACATTTAATAATGAATGAGAATAAAATAGAAGCATGAATTACATGTGCAAGTTTTGTGAAAGTACATGCGCAAGGAAGCTGCCATTTGTGAAATTCCATTAACTTGACATTATTAAGTATTGAAATTGTTTAGCAAAATTTTGACTTGCTCAACTTGCTTGTTGAGAACTTTCAGTTCTCTAAACAGAATTAAAGATATTATGTACACTATTTGTTGCAGTACCAAACTTATTCTTGGATAAATGCATTGTTATCTACGCGTTGTTATGCATCAGAATGTCGTAAAATATTCTTGAATAATTAACATGTGATGATTCAGGAAAGATATAGTTTCTAAAGTATCTCTGTTGTGGACAAGAGACGTAATTAGGTATCTCTTAAAATATCAACACTCGATTTATTGCGCTGTTAACCAATTTAACTTAGGGTTGCTATAGATTCCTTTTCCCGGCACCAGAACAAAGAAAAAATAAACTTGAAAAGAATTATCGGTGACAGAGTTCAAGCAGAAATAAAAAGAATCACATTAACTTATTAATAAAGTAAATAAAAGAGCCTGCTTAAATTAAACAAAACTTATAATTTTCTTGCAAATTGCCAAATTTTAATTTTGTTTTAATGCTTTAAAAATGAATTGCATGAAATTTTAATATTTAATTTATCATCTTCTAAATACCACAGTCACAATATTTGATAGTTAACGATCTCTGAATTTCATCTTAAATTAGATAGTTATCTTTGGATGGAAAATGAACTAAAATAACTAAGAGTTCAACCTAAATCAAAAATTTCAGTAACTTACAAAATGCACATAATGCAGTGACTAGATATTAACTGGAAGTGATGCTTTAGCTGGATAGTTTCTTAAAAATGTACGTCAAGCAAATTTTCTTGAAAAACATGAACAGATTTGAAAAACGGTATTTTAAATTCTAAACACTATTTCATCAAGTGAAACTACTAGTACTTTTCCTTCGATACTTTAACAAAATAATGTCTAAGCATTCTAAGCTTCATAACTTATAATATTAATATCAACTTCGACAGATGTTTAACTGATTTAACTGATGTTAAATGCATTAACATGTTACAACAAGTTATTCGAAAATATTATTTACCTTAAGAATAAAAATAAAATCTTTCTAAGATGCATTTACTTTGTTTTGGATGTAACATTAATATCTAGTTTAAGTACAAAATACATCATTAATATTAATAGAAAAATTCCTGAATCTTTTACTTCGTCTGTTCCAAATATTCTTTTGCAGTAAAACATTTTGCAGCAAACCGTTTGATCAAGTTATTTGATATAAAACGATTTTTTACCATTAGTTACGCCAATGTTAATATATACATTCTATATCGTATATCATTAACAATGAAAATAAGCAAATGGTTAATTTATTTTATATTTACTTTTCTTGGAAATTTTATGCAATATGTAAATATCATAATCCAAATATTTAATAATACAAAAATAACTATTGTTTAAATACATTAATGTAATAAATAATAAAATAAACTAAGGAATTTTTTTAATTTTCTTTTAAAGTCATAATTGTTAGCAAATCAACGAACGATTACATTTTTAGATTTTTCTTTTGATAGGACTCCAGCTTGTTACATGTTAATCATATGAAGACAATTTAAATTTGTCATTTCTACTTAAATATTAAAAAAATGGAATAAACAAAATCTGTATAAACCAGGTAATTTTTTTTTTTTATTTGCTTATTTAATTTGATTGTTCTATTTATAATTTTCTTGATTTTCTCTGATGTTTACTTATTGCTTAATACTTATCTAATATCTTAATATTGCATCCAACATACATATATCTTAAATAATTGTTGGATATAATTTATTGAATTTTCACCTTAGCAATAGTCACATTTCTAATTTTAAGCTTTCCAAATTTTACATGTCTTATTTTGTCTTTTAGGTATTTTCTTATTCTCCTGGTCTTATGTATGAATATTTCTTCATATTCTTTATTATTATTTATTGCCATCATTGCAGTTATTTACGTTTTGTTTATTTTATCATCTCTTTCTTGCCTTTTCTCCTTGTCTCAATGTTTTTTGTCCTTTTATTGTAGTACTAAATGTAACATTTTAACCTTTTTTTTCTCTCCCTAATATATGTTCTGTTTATTAATCTTTTCATCTTTAAAGTTTGTTCTTAATTAAGCATTTTCTTTTTTCCTTTTTTTTCAAATATCTATACCTTCTTATTCCTTTTTCGAATATCTGGTGAAACTTTAAATGGTAGCGATTTTTGTAGCATTCCTACTGCATAACTGAAATCATGGGTAGCTTAGAAAATAGTAATCAAGACTGGAAAATGATTCAAAATTCCTTTATCCACAACAAGAGTCTGAATTTTAATAACAGGAAATGTTATAAAGAAACTATTAGTAAATTTACATTCAATTTAATTAACTGTTACTAATCTAAGCTAAGCAAGGTCTAAAGAGAAAAAAAGAAGAGAATTATTCTTATCACAACTAACAATTACTTACATTCACATTACTTACAATCAATCTCTTTCTTTAATGTGATATAAAGAAATGAGGAACTTAATTAAGTTAAATTAAATTAAGTTTAAGTAAAATTAAACAAAACATAAAATAAAATTTAAAGAAATTATAATTGAAAACAAAAGCTTTAGATATATTTGATACTTTCTATATACAACAACAAATAAATTATATCACGTTTTATAAAAGTCACTAAAAATATGTTAATTGAAAAGAGATTATGCTTAGTGGCATAAGGGCAAGTAAAAGCTATTACTTTTCCATTTCATTTACTTCTTTGAAGTCCTAAGAACAATAAGAAAATGTAATCTGAATAACCTTCCTAAAATAATTATAAGGTGAGTTTTATATTTTTCAACCATCTTTTTTTTTATTTTTAAATGAAAATTTTTATTTTTATTAGTATAATATTTAATTCTCTAGCTTTATTAATGATAGGTTAATTTCTAAACAGAATGGATAACAAAAAAACGATGAATATGATCAGAATTCATCAGTAAAAATTCCCTTTTTGGAATACAAGAAAATAAAGTTTCCTGAATCTTTTGTCAAGAAGATATAAAGAAGTATTCCGAAATAGCTTTTTTTTTTTTTAAATCAAGAAATTGGATTTTATTGTCATATATTCGTATATTACTGGGAGAGGGCTTAGCATTCATACATAGGCTACATAGTTCCTGGAAATTTACTTACTTATTCAAAGTGGCAGCAGCATTTGTCTCGCATATCGGAAATAGGGGAGTGATGATGACAGCATTTTTTTTTTAGTCGGATCTTATCATGCTAAGAAAGGCGTTAATTTAAATAATGCTTAGTCAAAATATTTTCATTTCTTTCTTCAACTAATTGGGGGAAGATTCCTTGGTTTTGATAGAAATAAGCTCTTCAAGACTGGGAATTAGAGTCTTGATTTTATAATATAGGACTGTTGGATTATAGGACTGTAAACGCCACTGATGTTCAGAATTAATAGTAAATTTTTTTTCAAGGAAATCCTTAAAAATCCTGATCGACTGAAATGAAAACACGATTAAAAACAAAAATCTGATGATAATTTCTGATGTTAAATATCTCAAGTCCTCAAGTTGTAATATGAAAATAGCTTCTGAAAAACTATTTCTCTTCAGTATACTAAAGAAAACTAAAAAAAATCATTCTATTTTAATTTCAAAATGTTTCTTTGGCTTGTTTTTCTGTGAAAGTAAAACAAATACCACAAGACAAGAAAAATAGAAATTTGCAAAAATACTTCCCCGATATAAAATCAACTATTTGTTTTTAATTATTGATTCTCTCCACTCCAACCTTAAGATTTTGTCAATGTAAATTGTATTTAACCCAAACTTGCAAATTATCCTTATTTTCCCTAAATTTCAATGGAAACAGATTTTATATTCAGAGGAGAATTTCATGAAATTCTCAAAATAATAAAACAACCTTAGCATCTCCAACACCTGATATTCGGAAAAGGATTTTCATGCATTTCAGAAAGGGAATAAGTTTTAAAGAAATTCTGATTTTTTTTTTCGTGATAGAATATCAGATGACTGACAGGTTCATCGACATCCACATTCTCCAACAACCATATCAGGATAATGTAGCTTATAGATGATTGCACCATTTTCCTTGTAGAGCAATGAAATTGGTTTCAATTTGGTAGGAACACAACATGTGCGTGAAGCTTTTCTGGAATCCACTGTGTTTAATAACGTTTGAATGACTGCATGCATTGTAGGAGTTAAATGATCACTCAGTGGGAAGTAACATTTACCTGAACATTCTCCTGCCTATTAAAAAGAAAAAAAAAGGTAAAAATGTTATATTTGATTTGTGAAAGATTTAAGTTTCATTGTCCTCATCTTATTAACCATCTTTTTCATTGAAAATTCAGGCAATTTACCATTAAAACTTAAAATTTATAACCTGAAGTTAAGAAATGATATAAATTACTCGTGGATTTATTTTTTTAACAATTGAGAACAATAAATTAAGAAAAGATAAAGAGTTCATTAAGTTGTTGAAAATTGTCTTGGTTTTCAAATAAAAGGGAAAAAAATACACCTGTTCAGTATAACTATATTTAGGAAAATAATAAGATAGCAAATCACAATAATGCAACAACGTAGATATTAAACTTTTCAAATAGTGCTTTCTTTGCTTGTAAAGATTAAAAGACTTCTTCTCATGTTCGTTAATTGGCTATTGTCTTTCATTCTTCCAGACGACCGTTCCTCTAGAGCTGCCGCAATTATTCTAGGCAGCTAGAATGTTTTAATATGCAGCATGAAAGCAATTTTTAGCTAATCCTATACATTTTTTATTCGGCTTCACGGAGAATAAAGATCAGCCAAGAGGAGAGTCCGTTTTGTAGATTCAATTGATCTCTAAGACTTCACTGCGACAAATATCTCAACAATGTTTATAGAATCATCTTATCTGGCAGTTAATCAGCATTAACCCAGAAAAAAGGAGACATGCCTCCCGCACATTATTCCAGCCCAAAATTAAAAGAACTTGAAACGATGTTCTATTGGAAGTACAATATTGCCTAGGTTCTTTCACATTTTCTTGATTACATCAGAATGTAGTTCACGCTGAGCAGGAAATTGAGCAACTGAATGAGAGTCTAATGTTGATCTTCAGTTGCATATCAGTAAAGCTTGTTGCTCGACGTTGGCGGGTACTTTTTATTCCAAAGGATCCTCCCAACTTCTTGAATCAATTTCTCTTGGTTTCTGAACTGCATTGAATAAGTTGGTTGTTTCGTCAAAAAGCTTCCACCTGGCAATTGAGAGAAATCAATCAGACTGTTATTGACAGTGTATATCCACAGTTTAACACAAGTCGAATTATCGGTCAGCTCAGTTCGACCGAAATTTGTGTACTGATTGACCATCAGTGGTATTGACAAAGTAATTTCTTGATATTAACTTATTAACCGTGTTTGATTTATCCATTAATCTTTTTTGTTATGATCGGGCTGATAGCTTACTCAGTTCTTTGTGGCAACTGGTGGATTCTGTGGCTTTTGTCACAAACTTTGGATGTTTGATTCTTATATTGAAGGTGAACTAATAGAATATAAACTAATATTCACACATTAAAATAAAACTGAGGACATCTTTACTTGTCTGAAAAAGCTATTTGTTCCAAACTTTAATGATTTGTGACTTATCAGTGGAAAAGTTTTCTCGCCAAAAATTTTAGTAAAGGATTTTTGAATGAAAAGGCAGTTGTTGTTTTGTTGGTTGGGGTTTAATGGCGCAAAAGCACCTATGGCTAAGCTGCGCCAAAAAGACAGTTAAAATGAATATTTAATATGTCTGATTTAGAATTGCAGAAGGTTTTTGGTTTCAATAGCTACTGGATGCTTATTGTACTATTCTCATTGTGATGAACAGTTAATCAGGCTCAGGTATTTTCCTCTTATTCTTTTGGGAGAGAACAAAACAACACAAGAAATTAACTTCAACCAGACCATATTCCAAACTATACCAATCATCTTGGAACAAAAAAAAGGTGGAAAAAATTAGAAAATCTTTGAGACATAAATAAAAAATCTTAACGTGCCCAGTGAAACATAAAAAGGATAAAAAAATGCATTTTTCTGTGAAACACTATGATGCACAACGATTCACAACGTTAATGCGATTCTGGAACAGCAGTTTTGTGCACATTGATACTCATCAGCCAGACTTATTCAGTTGATGCAGAGATATCATATTCGTTCCCGGAAGTGGTAGCTCAAAAACGAAACAACAATAATTAGGCAGTGTCCAAACCTTAGTCAGCTACGTACAGGATAAAAAAAAATTAAATAAAAATAAAATATAAGAATACAGGCATTAAAATGCAAAACCTTAAATTGCTTAGGTACAGAAAGAATATAAAGTTTTCATAAGTGCATTATGAGCGGTTAAGCAGGAGACACTGAGATAGCTTTTTCTGGGCTTATTATACATATTAAAACTCATCAGTCACTGTTACAATTAAGAACTCTGAGCGAGAATGAGAGGTTTACTGATCTCACACTCGCTCTTACCATTGACACTTTCGTAATGCAACTGGAAGAAAATGAACTATAATTAGTAAAGATTCCAAACCTGAGACAGCTACCTCTTGGCGAAATCTTAGAATTGTACTGTTTTTTTGTTTTTTTTAAATATCAAGAATTTTGGAATTCAAAAAAATGCTATATGCATTAATTAAAGAAAGAAAAAAATGTTTTTGAATACGTTAATGTAATGTTTGATACATTATGTTAATATAATGAATATAATCAAAGTGAATATGTTAATATAATGCTTTCATTTAATAGCAATCATCATTAAATTAAGCATGCAATTTTTGTCTCTTAACTAATACTTTTCTTTCACAGCATTTTAATTTGCTAATTTTTATTTCTTCATTAGTTTGTTTACTGATTATCAAGTTGTACAATATAATAATGTAGCAGTACACTTGGATATACTTACTGTTCGGTTTTGTTTACGAGAGCCTTCAACGCTTTTGCGCATGTGTCAGTCTCCTTCGATTTCATGAAAATAGGTTTGAGAAGAAATAAAGAGGGGGTGTTTACTTTTATCAGTGTTAGTTTACTAGTAGCTGCGTTCTATTTGCGCTTTTTGGGAAAGAATTATGGAAAGAATAAATACTATTGCAAAAATAACAGGTACTAAAAGAAAAACAGGTCTTAGGAAACGGCCCAACTCAGCGTATCATCCCTTTGCGGAGTAGAATCGTCTGTGAGTCGTAGTTCTCGCTTTTGCAAACGGACAGTAACCCATGGACATAATACATAAATAATAACAAAATAAAATAAAGTGTAGGAAATAACAAGACAATAATTTATAATAAAGGGATAAATGTATAAAAAAGGAGAAATAATGATCTATTTACAGAGCATTAGTGTTTACAACACGACACGGGAACACTTGCTTTATGCTTATTAAAACTTCTCAGACAGTTGATAAAAACACCCCCGGAATATAGTGATTGTAGATCTCAATCATCATCAGGGGTACCCCAAATAATAAAAAAAAAAGTAACTATATATAAAGTTACATCAACTAGTACTGATTTCAATCCTTGCCCAATCTTCTTGAGAAATTTAGAAGAATCCAAATTTAAAGCGTTATTAAATCAATCACCGAACAGGTTGGTTGGCCAAGTCAAATGACATAATGAGGGGTGGCCAGAAGAACGAACCGATGATAAAAAGAAGGACATTAATATTTTTCCATATACTTCTTCGCTTACATTAACTTTAAATTGTTTAAAATGATATTATAGTCAATCCATTTGAGGAAGGCAGTCCCCTCAGGCGTTGGGACTGAGAACTTGAAAAAATAGAGGTGAAAGGGTATCAGGGTATTGTTACGGAATTAAAAAAAGGCCTTCTGTGATCCTTTTTTTAGTATTTTGAGAATTCAGCTCTTCGGAAATATAGTTATTTAAAGCCGATAATAACGAGGTCAAGCTCTGCCAACACTGTTGTAATCTTTCCTCCCTACCCCCACTTACCTTATGCCCTTTCTCCCCTATTTTTTCAAGTTCTCAGTCCCAACGCCTGAAGGGACTGCCTTGCTGACTTAGACGGACTATACCTACATTATCAGAAACAGAAAGGCCGCGAATTTTCTGCATATAAACATTATTTTTTTAAAAAATGATAAAAATGACATAATACGCACAGTAATTAGCATTTAATTTATATTTAGTTATAAAAGAGTCAAGTATGAAGACGATAAAAAATGCATATTTTTATAGGCAGACCTTGAGCTGTGAGACGTTTTCTTTGCACTCAGAAGGTTGTGATTAGTTACTCATCATTTTTCGCTCCTAAAAATGTTTGCTCCTCCCAAAAAACTAAAATGACATCAAGAAAAATCACTGCAACCAGTACACATTCCAAAGATTGGCCAGCAATCTGCTTGACTGTAAATAAAGCGATTTACAATGCATAAGCATTTAGCATGAAAAACGATTAAAAAATGTATATATTCACAGGCACAGCATGAGCTAATAACAACGGAAGTCTGTACCATGTTTATTAAAGCTAATCAGCCAGAGTTACCGAGCTTATGATGAGCTCAGACGGTGGTAAATTGTAGACTACTCTCTCTTTTTCTACATGATATGTTTAGTAAATACACAAAAAGTGATGCAAATCGTGGACAGCTACCTCCTGTGACCAAAAGACAGGTAAATAAAGCATGAAAAATAATATGAAGTCATTTCATTATGAACAAATGTAACAGCATTTAACGTTCATAGGTTAAACATTTGGAAAGGATAAAGAACATTTTCATATATTATACCCAGAACTGTTTTTAAAATTGGACATTGGAAAAGCCGTTCATGTTTATCAGAAGGAACTAGTCGGATTTAATAGATGACTAAAAGCTCAAGTAATTTACAGCTCTAAGGTATATGTTGGTTATAGAGTAGTCTGAGTATCATTTAATAGTAGCCTACACCCAGAAAATAAAGAACGATAAGAAATTTCCGAACTTTATCTAATTATTGCTTAGCGCAACATGTAAATGAAGAAAGTTAAACAACAAGAAAGTTATTTATCCATACATAAATAAACAAGTTTAATACACGTTCTCATAGGCACACCACTATGAGATATGTGTTTCGTACGTATTAAAACATGAATAACCTTGTTAATGAACATTTCATCTCCTCTCTCATCATTAATATCTGAAATGATTGATGAAAATATTGTTACCGAATTGAATTGGCCGATAACAATCCCTTTACTAGAGTAGATTGGCCTGACCCTACTTCCCTACAGCAGAGTTAACTATCCCAGCCGTGTCAGGAGGCGGCGGGACAAGGAATAAAAAGAGCAGCAGAGCCAAGTGCTAACAATATTGCAGAAAGTTCTTAATATCTGTAATCTTTATCAACCAGTGGTGATTCTGTTACTCTTCATAGCATAAATTACGTTTAACTAAAGGAACCAAAAGCTGATATTGTCATATTTTAACAAAAGTACGTAGCTAAAACATGGGAAATCATAAAAATGCACATTGTCATTCGCACACCATGAACTGTTAACAACGTGGGATAGATTTTTCATATTGATAATGCAGTAAAATAGATTTCACCAGTTGATTAACAGCTTCGAGGTGTGGGCTTATTGATCTGTTACTGGTACTCATCAACGGTTTTCTCTAAGCAAAACACCATCAAGAAAATTCATTGTAATCAGTAAGGAATTCAGATATTGGCCAGTGATGTTATTGACATCTAATTTGGCATAAAGAACAGCAAGACATTAATTTAACCATAAAAACTCGTAGAAGGCTAGGTTAAACCTACTTATAAGCATAATAAGTTTACATTTCATGTCATTCTCTATTAACAACTCCATTCTAGGAAAATGCTTTGTACTCCTTAGAACTCATTATCAGAGTTATCAAATTGACGAACATCTGAGAGAGAGTGTAAAGAATTTTTTGATCACTCGTACTTACCATCAATACCCGGAAAACAAAAAAATAACACACACAAAAATTAATTACTACCAATTTAGATTCCACAGTTTGGTCACCACACTTTCCACATACACAAATAACACTTAAATAAAGCATTAAAACCAGCAAGGCAATTCTTTAACCATTAATAAATAAACGGCTTCAGTTCTTTTGTGAAAAGAATGTATATTTTCATACACTTTCCATTAGCTGTTAACAACCTGGAACTGCGATAACTGTTTCTTATTTATTAGAATTCATCAGCCAGAGCTTCTGGCTGATTAACAGCTCAAGGAATGTGAGGTATTTATGGATCTCACTCTTGGTATTATTAGTGGCAACCCAAAAAACAACAGCAACAGAATTTGTACCAGTGTAGATCCAAAGTTTAGTCGACTTTTAGTTTGTTATAAACTTAATTAGGGAAAGAAATAGATGGATTTAATAAATAAATGGTGTAATTCAAATAAGTAGAATGTGAAAAAAAAATATAAAAGTAGTACATTGAGTCTGAAAAGTTCGTGCATGTTAGAATGCATCATCTACTTTCGTATTGATGATGCATTCTTAAGAGATAAATCGTACTCTCATTGCCCCTAGTTTTACCCATGAACCGAAATGTGGGTACTACTGTAGGATGAGAGAATGCTACTAAGCAGATTGCTATTATTCAGATTTTATTAAATAATAGCAATCTCTTGAAGATAAGCCTAACAAAGACAAAACACCATCCTTGAGTCTCATTGCTAATAGCAGACCAAGAAACTTTGCATTTCTTCAGTATTTTTTTCCTGTTCATCTATGATGGTTGATTTATCCACATCAATAAAGACTTTCTACACAATACTGTTAGTCACGAGGTGACATAGTAATTCAGATATTCCCTGCAATATTTGTGTAGAAAGTGGGCAACATCTTACGGACAGTCTTCATTTATTCTAAACAAGATATTGCATTGAATTTGCAGCGATGATACATAGCCGCCAAAATTTAAAGAAAAATGGTGAAAGTCAATGATTACTTGATTTCTTACAATATGTTTCATTTCTGCGATACTTTGATACAAAAACAGATATATCCCAAAAGAATCTACGATGGCCCATGGTTCAACTCCCACTTGCCTGTAACCCCCACGAAAGAAATCTTGTCCCCATATAGAACTGAGTAAACCTTAGCATCATTCTGGTAGAGAAATAACCTGGGAAAAATCCCGGACCTCGTCTGATCGTTCTTCCAATCGGCAGTCAAGTGCCTTACACTTGACCACTTGAAAAAATTAAATGAAGAAATATCTTTATAAAGACAGAAGGTTTTACGTGCAGATGAAGATGTTTAAAGAAGAGGGAATTACCCATGATGCACATAATGAAAACAAACAAGCTCATGACATGAATTTGTTTTGTTTTCTTTAGTGCATGATCGGTAATTCCCTCTTCTTTAAGAAATATATTTATTCTAGGAAAGCATTCTTGGAATACTATTCCTGTAAAAATATTTAGAACTATTAAAGCTGAGCATTTTCTTAGAATTACCAATTACGAACTTATAACTTAATAATCTCTTAATAATATCTTATGTTCAATATATGTTCTCTGATTGAGCCTCTTTTTTGAATAATTCACTGTCTCAGCTAAAATCACATCAAACCCAGTATGGAATGAAGAGAGATTTAGTTTTCTAAATTCTCCTTAATATTTTCAACTATTTTAAGATTATATATGAAAACTTTTCTAATATTTCTTCCCTAGTTAATTTTTAAGTAGGGAATTGGCCCTATTATTTTGTAGGGCCTCTGTTATTGCACAAACCCTAAAATACCCAAATCGTCAGCCGAAAGGAGAGAAAGAGAAGAAGCAGACAAACACAGGAAGAGAAAGGAAACATCCATACCGGCTCCGAGAGTCTATCAGATTCAGATATGTCAGTCAAATCAGTAAGACTGCTCGGCTATGCCTGAACGACTACTTTTGCACTTTTAAGTAAAAGCCTTAACTTTCTTCAGGAAGGGGATTTTTAGATTTTTCTGTGTGTTTAACAAATCATTGTCTCTGAACAGCATAATCCCAAACTGAGCTACTCCAGGAAATCAGTTTAAGGTTAATAAACTATTAAATGTCATGTGAGATCCAAATTGTTATTCTGATGGTCATATGTTTAAAAATATGTATACAGATAGGAAACATTTGTCTATACCAAGTATGGAGGATTATTTCAGTGTAAAACAAACATCTATGACGCACGCTAGGTATCCCAAGTTGAATGGAATATGGCGTAAGTCATTTAATATAAGTCTATATATGTTACGAAAGTCTACGTTAACAATAGAATATAGTTACCGCAAGATCCGATACGACTTCGTCCAACAATGCAGAGAAAACTTGAGCAAAAGTTTCATGGTGGCAATTGGATAATGCTCACGTGGGCGCCTCCATATTATTAGAGTCGACAGCCAAAGTAAATTCAAAGTACTTCGAGGAGAATTTGATGACACTATTTACGATGTCAACTTATCTCAGCGTTACGCGATAATGCGAAAAACGAAGATACATTTGGATAAGATGCGAGTCACACTTCAAGATCATCGATGCAGCTCTATGAAGTGAGATTAAAGGCAGGAATATCTGTTATCTCTCTTAGCGATTTCTTGTGAAGTCGCCCGATGCGTCTCCCAGGAATTCTGTGCGATTAGTTTACTTTCATTTACCATTTCTCGACACAAATGAAGATCGTATCTGGAAAGAATGTCAGGGAGGAATGGGACAGGATTCTGCCTGCTTATCTTGATAATTACAAGGAAAACTGCAGTGTGGCGATGTAGTTCGGAACAAGTAGAGTAACTTTGATCACAATGATCAATGAAGAACATAGGTGTGGTCAAAGTCGTTCAGTTTCGCTGATATGACCTTCCTTATTTGCAATTCATGGACTTATTCAAAATATCATGATAGTCTTAGGGCAATTATTGAATACTGTATAATGAGAAGATAATCTGACCTAAAGCAACGCGTAGACACAGACATGTTGAGGACAGTATAAATTGGTTTTATGTTAACTACATACTCTTAATATATCTTTGACTGAAGAGAGAATTCCAATTCACAGGTAATGTCCTATTGCAAACATACAGTGGGGATATTAATAAGGCCCATGAGAAAACGATTCATAAGGCCATCGGCGTAAGCAAGTGACAGAGCAGTGGAGGAGGAAGATGGGTCGATACTTGAAGTTAGACGGTATTTCAAAAGCCTATTTTACTTACCTCATAACGAGGGGGCGCAATAATCCAAGTATCATAGTTAATATCTTTAAAATTCACTTCCATGTTTTTGCGTTTACAAGGATTTCTATGTTTTCTTCTTCTGGTGGTAGGCACGTGTTTGACTGGCAAATGCGCCTCCACAATGCTGTTGCTCTCTTCCTCTTGGTCTTCGTGGTCAGCGCTTCGTCTGTACAGGACATGCGAACTGTTCTCAAGACTCGTATGGATATTGGTCGAGTATATGAGTAACAGTGGCTCTGTGTCCACGTAAGGTTCGACAGGAATATCCAGATCACCTTCATCAACGGTATTGAAAATACTGTCAATTCGTATCTGAAAATAACAAATTTAATTATTTTAAGTATTCTTACAGGTTATGATTAAGTTTTCAAAGCATTATTATTTATGAGATGAAAAAAACAAAAGAAAGAAAAGTAATTTCAATTATTTTGTAATGTATTTTAGTGATGTTCATTTAAGTACTGACAGTCGATGACTCATAGCATTATCTAATTTCTAAAGTTATATTGCTGACTTTAAACGATAAATGCAGTTTGTCCTTTTGAATCGGAGATGGACAAAGTCAGTATATTTTATGACAAGGATCTCAACGACAAGACGACTATATTAAAAAGCAATGAATTATTGACCGATTATTGTGCATTCCATAAGATTTCTGTAATAAAATCTTTGATTTCTGAATATCTAAAACATTATCTGTACAACTTTTGAAGTAACAAACTGGCATCCCTGATTTTTTTAAAAATACGAATCTAAAGATAAATTTGTCTTACGATTATAATCTGGCGATTTAGACCTATTTCAAAGATTGCTCCATTAAGCTTCTAGTATTACTGTGTGCTGCGAAAATTTTATGAAACTAAAAGTTGCACGTTTTTTTAATCTTATACATATTTCTCTTCAGATCCCGCTAATTCGTTTTTTATAGCAGATATAATAAAGAATCAAAATTTTCATTTTCTATTAAAAAAAATACTATCATAATTTATTTAGATTTTCTAAATGTCTTACCTCAAGTCTCTGCTCCATCTCTGACTTCTTCAGCCATTGTTCCACAGCTTCAGTCACATTAAACTTCTCCCAGTTATTAACACTTTCGAAAACATGTCGTGATTCTACCAGATCACAAGAGTAACCATCTCCCCTCGAATGACATAATGAAATAGTAACTTGTCTTTCTACACCTATTAAAATAAAGAAAATAGTAGAAATGAAACCCAATGAAATTTCGGATCTATAGTAATAAGTTATAATAGAGTACTGCGAAAGTTTGTTTGTTTTTTTTTTTGGTTGTGTGTTTGTCTTGAAACAACATCACCTTTTCTCAACGGATCTTTACCAAATTTGGCAAGAAGTTCCATACATTCCAGATTAATGTATAAACAATGAAGGGATGTAAACGGGGGGAGGGGAAAGAGAAACTTTCTTGAAGGGTAAGCATATCTCTGAAAACGCTTTAGTTAGAAACATGGGATTTGACATGAGTCTTCTTTGTCAAAACAGAAAAGATACGTATTCGACGAATTTTATAATATTCCAGCCCTAAGGGGAATTAACAGGGGGGGGGGGGGTATACTTTCTTGAAGGGTATGCGAATCGCTTGAGTTGGATATACGAGATGAGTGTTCACATGAGTGTTCTTTATCAAAATCGAAAAGATACGTGTTCGACGAATTTTCGATATTCGGGTCCTAAAGGATGTAAGCGGGAAGGGGGTCAAACATTCTTGATGGGTACATATTTCTCTGAAGCCGCACGAAATTTGACATGGGTGATCTTTGTCAAAATCAAAAAGATACGTATCCGAGGAATTTTCCGTATTCGCGTCATAAGGGATGAGAATTGGGAAAGGGTAGGGACACCTTTCTTACAATCACGTTTTAAGGCCCTAGGACGTACCGATTCCTTTGCACCGCGCCAGAAACCCAAGATTGACTCAACTGCGCAAATTTCCGACTGTTATAAATGGATTTCAATATTGTACAGCATGTATTTTTTAGTATTTAAACTTTAATTTAATTTTAGTTCTAAGCTTCAGTTTTTCGTTTACTTGCTGTAATTTGGGTTTTTGAATAAATAAAACGTTTTTTAAGGTTCATATCCAAGATTTCCGGAACGAAGCGACTGTAGCCGGTTAACATACTGTATATAATTTATATTAGTAACTTATAATAATATACACAGTACTATTATAGTACTAATACTGTTATAGTACTAATTTTTGTTTCTGGTCTCATCTTGTAACAAGCAGTTTTCCACATTTCTTAGTGTAGTCTGTAATCCTTTAATTTGTTGTATTGCATAAACTATTACACATTTATATAACTGTGATGTTACTAGGATCAACTATTGACTGAACAAGCCGTATCATTAATCATTAGCTTTTAAAAACCACTCCTCTTAAGTTATCACAAGACTTTTAAATCATTTTTTTTAACATAATATTATCCTAATTGCAATTATCATTCAAAATGTAGCATTTTTCATTCGAATCGAGAGACATGCTATAATTTAGATTATATTTTCCTAAACTAAAACAACATAATTATATTGTTCAGAAATTTATTGTTGTATTCTACAAAGAAAATTGTTTTTTTGTTTTGTTTTTGTTTTTTTGTTTTTTAAGAATAAGACACAGATTGATATTTTAAAAAACACTTCTTTAAAAATGTACATATGTTTAATTTTCGAATCCAAACAATCCATTATCAACGGTAAAACCGTGTGACTCATAAAGTACTGGAAAGTTTTAGTGGTTTTCCCCACACCATATCTTTTAAACTACTGCTCATAAAAATCTGAATCTTTTTATATGAAATCTTCAAACATAGGAGGGGGCTAGAATCAAAGGCAGCTAAATCCATGTTTTGAAATTCTACAAAAAATTTTTTTTTTTTTAAGGTGGTAACGTTGTATGAAGAAATCTTCAAAATACTTAGAGTAGGAATTAGAACTCAATGGATAGCACACTGAACGTTTATAATGACAGGTTATTCTTTTATTGAATAATTAAAATGGATTTAGTTGCCTTTGATTCTAGCCCCCTCATGTAAGAGTTATATTTTCATGTTATTATTTATTCATTATTATTGAAATTCATTTTATTTGCGTTCAAATACCCCCAATATATCAAAATTATTATCAAAAAAAATATTCGACTGTCTCCCAAAAACGTCATTTGTCAGAATGCATTTTCAAAAAAATAGTTTTTTTTTTTTAAAAATTAAACAATGGAATTAATGACAAACGTGTTTAGATTAAATTTTCCTAATTAGGTTTCTGTATCATTTGAATATTGGATCTAGACTTTTAGAGTTTAAACAACATCACAACTGTTATTTAAATATGCGATATGTTGGGTGCGTTTGAGCGCAAATAAAATTAATTTCAATAATAATGAATAAATAATAACATGAAAATATAACTCTTATATGCTTGACGATTTTATATAAAAAGTTTCAGATTTTTATGAGCAGTAGTTTAGAAGATATGGAGCGGTGAAAACCACCAGTACTTTCCAGTTCTTTATGAATCACCCGGTATAACTAGATTTCCTCCGTTAGACTGGTTCCAAAATTTGCATCACCTCTATAATAAAGTCAGTTTATTAATAAAAAAATTTACTTTTAAAACAACATAATATTTCCGTTTTAAAATTGTTTGCATTATTTGTCAAAAATCAATAACATTTTATTGTTTGCATTTACAGAAATGGCGAACTAAAGACCTCTTACTTTCTAAATAACTTATTAATTAATGAAAGTAAAAATAGATGGGAATTATTTGATAAAACTAAGTTTGCAAAATCCCGCTAAAATTTCATTAAAATTTTTATTAATTTACATTCTTTTAAAAAAGGTAAACATTTGTTTGAATTGTCTACAAAGAGATAATGAAAAAAACAAAACTACGCAACTTACTTATATAGTAAAACCTCGTTAAGTCGTCACTCAAGGGACCAAACATTTTTGACGACTTAAGCGGAGTGGGAATTTTTGAAAAAAACAACAACACTGAAATAGAGTATTTTCATAAATTGCTGTAGAATTCGGTGAGAAAAACAAGATTTTCAGAAACCAATTCATACAAATGAATGAGTAGAAAATAAAAACAAAAAAAAAACAAACAAACAATTTTTATAGTTACCACATTGTAATCGTTTTAAAAGAAAGGCAATGTCTTTTAAAAATCTTTAAAATGTTCCAGCCAACCATTGCTGCCGCCAAAATCTTCAATGTTCAACTCCTTAGCAATTTCCATGGCTTTTTCTTTGAGAATCTCGGCAGAAATCGACACATTTTGCGATCCGGTATGTTTTAGCCATCGAACTAAAACCTCCTCGATCTCGTCAAACTTCGATTTTCTCATTCTCTTTCTTTTGTCTTTGCAGTCAATTCTTCAATTACTTGTTTCGATGAAGAATATCGTTTTTAATGTAGTCCTGGGAATATGGTGTTCTTTGGCAAAAGCTGTTTTCGAAACATTTGATTTTTCAAAAAGTGCAATTAAGTCTTTTTTTTTCTTTAAAAGATAACGAGATAAGTTTTCGTTTCCTTGGCATGTTAAAAACGTAATCGAACCACGAAACTGCAAGAGAGAAAAATAGCCCTTAAAGCGGGGCTTACTCGCTATGAAATAAAGTCACACTCAGGAGCGGTCAAGAAAAACGTCTACACTCTACAGAGTCGCAGCGAGAGAAGTATGCAATTTCCCAAGTGAATTTCCCACGTGAAAATTCCCCGTAAAGGCTAGGCTTTCTTAAAGTGAAGGGGCGGGGCTGAAAAGATAACACGATGGCATGCAAAATGGAGAAGAAAGATGCTTTTGGCCATTTTTGAGGGTGACGAGTTATCCGGAGTAGAATTAAATTTGGTGACGGATAAAAGAGGGTTATTTTACGTTATTGTGTATGAGACCATGTCGGGACCATAGGAAAACGACGACTTACACGGGGTGACGACTTATCCGGGTGACGACTTAACGAGGTTTTACTGTAATTTATTTTTAGTTTCATTGACATTATTATTAATTTCTTCAAAATTGAATAATATTTCTTTAGAAACATAATATTATAATTCTACTTCTTCTTCAGCCCTTTTTATAGTCATTGCTAGCTATAGGCCTCCCGTCCTTTGGTTATTAGTCTAATCTCCCGCACTGATCAGGTGGGTTGGAATAATTTACACCAAATGCCAGGTGTTTTGGAAAAGATTTAGAGGGGGCTTTCCAGCTTTCCTCAGGAAACCATTATGGAATGGCATCAAACTGGAAGAGAAAGTGAAGAGGAGGCAGACAAACACAGGAAAGGAAAGGAAAGAAACATCCATGCGCCGGGATTCGAACCCAGATTCCGATGCATCAGCCTCGTGGGAGGCCGACGCCTAGACCACAAGGTTATGTCGGAACGGCATAATTGTGCTTAACCTGTAAATAAAATTCATGTTTATGTAGTAATGAAAAGCAAATATGTATTAATATTCGCTGTATATTTTAATATTTACAGCCTTAAAAAGTATAAAAATATAATAAAATTACAACTCAACTACAAAATCAAACAGCCATTGGTGTTTTTCAATGCTAAATTTCTATTCAACAAAAGAAAATAGGGAACTCTTCTTTGAAAGAAAATTGGGTGAATAAATACCTTGAAATAGAAATACATTGTAATTTTTAAAATGCATTTAGATTAACTTTTTATTAATTAAAAGAACAGTTGTATTACAAATTTTATTATTGTAAAGTTGTATTCCTAACTCATAGATAATCCTTTTGATATATAGTTCGAAATGGTAGGATAGCGAAATAAAAGCTTTTCGTCAAATATCGAAAAATTCTTTGTTATATTACCTCAAGGAGGAATATTTTTTGTTGATACGAAAAAACAAAATACAACCTGCAAACTTATTTTAAATGAAATTGTTCTGTTTTTATCTTCTAATATGGAGAACTCGCATATTACATAAGAAACTTTGTGTCCTCTTATGAGATCTATTGGTTTTGTTATTTTCTTTATTTCAAAGTTCAGAACATCTTTTGTAATGAGAAAAGTTTAAAAAAGCATCATATAATTTTCCCTTCATATCGAAACAAAATAAAAGTGTTTAAAGAAAATTCATTTCTAAGCTCATTGACATAATACGTAAATGTAATTAGCTATGTAGTTTATCTACATAACTGAATTTTCGTTCTCTACATTTGTATATTTTTGCATATCTTGCCATGTTTTTGGTTTCGCTTAGTTTCCAATTACCACTTCCTGATGTAATTCAAGTATTATTGGCGAGCTATATTTAACAATATTAGGATGACAAGCTCTGAATGTTATTCAGTAGATAATAGTATCAGAAATTCTTTCACAAGGTCGTTGGTTCAGTTGATTTCCATTACATTGATATCTTATTATTTCCAAAGTGTTATTTCAGTAAAAAGTACTTCACCAACCCTTTATCAGTGGTTCCGGTTAAGAAATAAACAAATCAGTCAACACCAAGAGAAATTAAAAATAGAAGCATTCCATGAATAGATCGGTTCTCTAAAAATATCGAAAATTCAGTTGCATTTTTTTTCTTCTTCCTTGTTGATGTTCATACTGCCATTGGCTAGTCCTATTTTGAATTTCAGGGCCCAACTTAAAATTACGATAAATTAAATTAATTTATATGCAACTTTTTCTGAAATCCAAAAAATAATAGCACAAGCTAAGGTTAAAGTTAAAGAATGAATTTTGGAAAGCAAAAGAAAGAAGATAAAACATATGACATGGCAGTATTTAATTCTCAAGGATATTTATAATATCTTTCTTTTAGAGAACCATTATCATATTCATCTTTCTTGGAATTAGTTGATTTAAGAAAAACTTTCATTTGAACAAAATGCATTGCTAAAATGCAAATGTGATTCAGGATTTTTTCAGTCACTTTCACCTTACAGTAGTTCTGCTTCGAACTCAGTTCTCCAGGCCTAGGGCTAGTTTCATTTTGAAGTTATTTAAGATATACATTTTTTATTGGTGTTTCTAATGGTATTGTATTCTTAATTCTTTCTTCCTTCAAATATAGAAAAATAATTATGACACTGTACAAATTAAGTGAGATCTTTGCTTTTAATTGCAATATATACTGCAGATTTAAGTCTTAACGTGAAATATCTTACAAAAATCACAAGATTACCACATGAACAATTTAATTAAAACTATTCTTATAATTATAGTTACTGCTTATGTGGAATAGAAGATACTTCAATTTCTTCGTATTTATGGAGAAAAAAATCGTGGAAAACTAATTCTGCTGATAGTATCAAACAAAACTTGTTTCACTGTGTATCAAACAAAACTTTTATCCCACTGTGGAATCCAAATTTGGCTTTCGATTTAAGTGTTATTGTTATTGTTTAAAATATATTTCTCAGATTCAGCATCAAATGTAAATAGCTATTTCGAATATAGTAAGTAAAAGCAAGCAGAGTGAGTTGACTTGATTCTGGCTCAATACATTTGAATGGTCAGTGGCCTAAGAAACCAGAATTGTATCTACAAGAGAAAGTTCCAATAAGTACATTATTTTGCGTATGCTAGAAATGTTATGTTCTAGAAGATTTTAAACATGTACACTGAACAGCTTCATATTCTTGAGAAAAACAACACTATCACTTGCGGTTCGATAAGAAACATGTAATTTTGCAAAGATAAACGCTTTAATTTTCTCTTAGCTGAACAGATTTCAAGGAAGATATACACTGTCAAGAAAATATATATGATTTTCTAAAACTATTTTTAAACCTAGTAGTAATTTTAATTCTCAGATATTCTATATGGATAAGAACCATTTCGTTCCTTTCTTGTAGAATGGAGTCCTGATTTAAGACCATTGTTGATTCTTGATCAATAAAAGTGATATTTTGTAGTTCTAGATAGTTTAAGCATCTGCACATTCCACATTGATCAAATGGCCATACCTAGAGCAGAAACATTTTTAGGAACTTAAATTTGAGATAAGTATTATTCTTATTACAGAATAGGTTTGTAGAATATCGACTTACTAAGAAACAATTAAATAAGAGGAGTGGAACATATACATGAAAGAAATAATTAGATTATGAAGTTGATTTTTTTTTCTTAATATATTCAACATACAATTGTTGATTTGTTTGTTTGTTGTTGATTTCTGAAAGAATTAATAAGTAAATAAATTAAGTATTGTTTGAGTTGAGATGAAATGCTTCACTTAAAATGTCATCACTTTGTATCATTAAACTAAAATAATAAAACAACTAATATAGAAAGCTTACGTTTAATATATACTCTAAAAGTAGACACAAAATCTTCTTTTCCGAAATGCTGCTGCAAGCTTACATTTCAACAACTTTTTTCTAAATCTTAACCTATCACGCTTTTTTTTAATGCTTTATCTTTAAGAAAAAAAATGGAAGTTTGACATTATTGCAGCTGTTAATTCTATTTAAGCATTGGGAAACTTAGTAATTGCTCCATCTACATTCATTTTTCTTCGTCATCTTTCGTTCTGACATTAATAAACTAATGGCCAAGTGCACCAAACTTCAATTAACTTTGATGACTGCATTGTGGACGAAGCTAAAATTAGTGGGAGGTTCTGCTCCAAAAAAATTTTAGCCTTTGGTTTAAAATTGTGTCAAAGGAAACAAACATGTATAAAAACAAATTTATCAAGTTTCTGAATAAATTTTCTTTTTATACATGTTTGTTTCCTTTCACACAATTTTAAAACAAAGGCTAAAATTTTTCTGGAGCAGTATCCCCACTAATTTTAGGTACGTCCACAATGCAGCCGTCAAAGTTAATTGAAGTTTGGTGCACTTGGCCATGAGTCTGTTATATTATCAGTTGGTTGAGTGATCAACCAACTCTCAGTGATTGCAGCGCTCTCTATAAATCGTTTCGCTTACAATAGTTTGCTGCTACAAACTGAAAGGCGCTATTAATGACTAATGGAAGATTAAATGAATAAAGGAGAATCCTCCTACTTATTAGCCAACCACATTTGAAGATGTATTGAAAAATAACCATTTAAATTAATACAAAAACTTTAGCTGATATTTCTGCAGGATTGGTTAAAAATTAAGAATATTGTCAAAGAGAACTTCAACTTTTCGTAATGTTTGTCGTAGGGGCAATGAAGGAACATTTTAAATTGATTTTAATTTATGATCGATCGGCTACAATTCCTAACCAAAAATATAGACTTTGCTTCATTATAACATCATAATAAATTCAAATTTAGAATGCAGCAGAATTACATGCATATCTGCTTTCCTGTTCTACGGTTGCTAAGAAACAAATTCAAAATTTTGAATTATTTAATTATAACAGAAAAAAATGATACATTACTGTTTATTTTCTTGATAAAAAATACGAATAAAATATGTGCAAGTTGTAATGCCATCTGTTACAGATTCACACCAGGAACTTATTTCTTTGCAGAATTATATAAGGAAGCAATTTTCATAAAAAGGTTATCGGCTATAAAATATACTTACAATATTATTAAACAACACTTCTATAGATTTTTCTTTATAGTTATAAAAAAGATAAAATAATAAAAGAAAAAAATAAATAAATACGCTTCTTAAAAATATGCTACTTTCAACCAATATTTTAATTAAGTGTTAACTTCACCAAAAACAAGCCTAAATGAAATTGATGTTACATATTTGTTATTACTACAAATAATTAATTCATCACTGGAAAATTCAAATAAAAATTATAAAATTAATATAATTAACAACCTAACTTTGGTTGTATTTCTTTATATCAAGTGAATATAGTAAGTGAACATTTTAAACGTGTTGTATATGTAAGAAGTATAATATAAACTATGACTGAAAGATGTGTACAAAAAAGATATACAGAAATTCTGAATGCTAATAATGAACATATAGTCAAACAATTGCAGTACTTTAAATTTGAGTTAAATACTGTAATTTATTTGAAATGAAACTGAAATAAGTTCAAAGCAAAATAAATACCTAAGAACGTGTTTTGATCTCTTTTGATAAGGGCAAACAGGCGTAGCTCTGCAGATTGTAAACGTTCAGTTTCCGGAAGTGATGCAACATTGAATGCCAGGGTATGGATCCGGGTTTTACCTCCTCTCTGCTGTTCCCGTATATTGATGATGTCATCGTATTTTTTGTATAAGCCTGAAAAAGAAAGACGAAACCCAAGTTGAGAAAAGGCGATTCACAAGTTCTCATAGTCCTGCTCCTCTTGCTCTTCATTCATACGAAGCGCAGAGAGGCTTTCGAGTCTAAATATAACCCTATCTACTCTCTAAATCGTTACAGCCAGTGTACTCGAGTTTCAATTGCTGTTACTGAACAGCAACGTTATTCATGAATTTTTTCATTCTAGTCTTCACACAAAGTTTAATAACTGACGGCTCTTGGTAGTTTCTGTGAAATTGACAGTTCACATTTCTGATATTCTTTTCTCAGAGAATAATGGAATGCCAAGAAACGGACACTTCAAGTCTATTTTTAGTAGAATGCATTTGTGCTTCAAGAACTAGGAAAAAATATGTTTAATACAGCCAACAAAGAGAACTTACTATTGCAAGTGCAGTTAAAAAGAAACTCCCTAGATTATTCCAATGAGTATTAGATAGAATTTGACATGTAATTGATTTCTATGCATTTATTTATATATATATATATAAATGCATATATATATATATATAAATTTATATCTGTTTTAATAAGAAAGTAAATTTTAAAACTTAAAGTTTCCCCATAGATATTTCCATTAGAATTTAATTCCTCTCCAAACACATCATAACTTCTTAAGCAAAATTAAAATTTCAGGGTTGATTATTATTAATTTATCCTTCTTCGTGATATTGGAATACAAGAGAAGAAAAAAAAATACAAAAACAAAAATATGCTTAACGTTCACATTCGCAATAGAGCTCAAATTGACTGTAAAGGAATTTTTGACGATGTGTTATGGCGAATCTCGATGTTTTTAAAGAAAATTAAACGTAACAAGTAGTTGTTGGTTCTTTTTTGTGAAAATTTACGAAATTTCATGAATTTTGTAGAGAAAAATTTTTATTAGTTTAATTACAGACAGGGCCCCCACAAGGGAGAACAGGTCAGTTGGTACCTCAGCACCGGGGCCGGATCTTCTAAAGGGGCCCTGGTTGAGGTCTTAACCGGAAAAAAACATTATATGAATTAGTCAAGCACTTCTAGACTTTCTTTTATAATTCAATCTACATTTTATATAAACTATGTTTCTGCTTTAGAGCTATTCTGCATTACAATATTTCATCATCAATCGACACGTTCTACTACACGTCTTCAACAATGGATATCAGGTTCACGGTTATGTGCAAGAACGCCTTATTCACGACTTCCATATTGCACTTGAGTTTCCATTGTACAACTGAGCCTAAGAGCTTATTTTCGTGGTATTTTTGGCTAAGAATTTATGATTTTCACTATAACATGGAAGGGGCCCGTTACTGTATTTAGTACCTGGCCCATGAATGTGATGTTGCGGTCCTGATTAGAGAAATAGTTTGTTAGAATTAATTGGTACAATTGACTTATTTTAGCTAAACTATGATCTTGTAATGTATTTCTGGAAAGAGATAAAACATAAAATTTTGATACAACTTTGGAATACACACTTGAGAGCAGAAAAATCGCACAGTTGCATTTTTTATATTTTCATTGCGATTCGAAATTTTGTTTGAATCAAAATACTGTCAATTAAAGATCGTTGCATCACCTACCCAATGATACCACTTAAGTGTGTATTGTCCCTTCAAAACCAAGACAATAGCAACAATAGAACCCCCCCCCCAAAATTGATAAATCGATGAAAAATCGAATGAGGGCCGGGTTAGAGAATACCCGTTATTAATAGAGATTGTTTTATAATTGTTTGTATTAAATTTTGTTTTAATCAACTTTTCCCAGGCTGTAGGAAAACGAGGTTTTCTGGTAGGCTAGGAGATTCCTCTAAAAAGCACTCTGCTGACACGCTGTAACGGCTCTATAAAATATGAATTAATAATGTATTTATATAATTTTTTTTTGGATATTGAAAGTTCTGTCGTGATGGGTGAGCATATTGAACTTTTCGCCTGAAATAGATTTTTCATGGCTGGAGGTGACAGCAAATGACCTTTATCTATTGTTCAGTGCTTGTGTAACAAGAGGAGTAATCTTCCTTGACTCGACTAGGTGGTCCACGGGCAGAGTCCAAAACGGGTTGACTTATGATATTATACAGGGACATGATGCGGAGAAAGGGGAATTGTTTTTGCTATTCGCCGATCGGAGAAAGACCCCGGCAGTTGACGGACGAAATGTAAGGGACTCTCTCTTCTTTGATCCTGATGGCCGATCGGAGAAAGCTCAGCTGCTGGTAGACGAAATGTAAGTGCGGTCTTTTCGTCGTTTGTCGGTCGGAGGTGGGTGAATGAGACTCTGCGGAGTGGAGATCAACTCAGCAGTTTTGACCGAAGATGGCGGACATTTGATGCCTCAGTTTCTTCGGCTGTGAGTGAAAATGCCGGACTTGAAAGTTGAACTTTACCGTCGCATCGGGACGTTTGCGAGGACGGACGAATTTGCGAAAGGAGCTTCAGTGATGGATAGTGTGACCCCCAACCCACGTAGAATCCACGGACAAATGAAAACAACGAGCCATAAGTGCATTTTTAATTTCTATTTTTGAGAGCTCTCATAACTTTCATGGTGCAGGTCTAATGTTGCTCACACCACGATTTTGAAATTTTGTGTTGTTTTGGTGTTTAATGAGTTATCTAATGTTGTGTTTAGTATTCTAGCTTTAACTAATCTTTTTTTTTTTGACTGAAAGAAGGGAAAGGATTCCTTAGGGATATATTGAATATGATTTAATGCTGTGTGGGAGATATTTGGTTATTTGGTTTTGGGGAAACTGTTCTGTAATAATTAAGGGAAATTCGTTATGACGACGTTGCGGGCTTTCGACAACAGCTAATTGTTGATGGTCCGGATCTCTGGAGAGAAAAGGTTTTTTTTTTTCCTTTCTTTTTTTATTATTATTATTTTGGGTTTATGAGTAAATCTTGTAACTTTATATTTGCTATGAAAATAAGTTTGTTCATATTTTATTGGTTAACTGGCCTTGTTGGTTTGATTTTATTTACATGTTAAAGTGTCCCTCTACAGGCCTGGGCTGGCCTTTGGGGCGCGGGAGAACAGGCTCCCAGCGTTTCGTGACCAACGGGACGAAGTTGAGGTCGGGTGGTCAGCCCGACGCCCGCCCGCCTTTAACTACCAGGAAAGAAACCCGGTACCCATTCCACAGAGGGCTGGGTAGACCCTAGGACCCGTTTGGAGGTGAAAGAAGCGTGGAAAAATCCCCGCCCTCAGCCGAGGCCGGGAGTCGAACCCGCTACCTCCAACCCGCAGCCAAGTGCCCTGACCACTCGGCTACCGGCCCACTTTATTTATATGTAGTGGAGAGAAATAGGTTCATGATTCCCGGCTCTATTATCGTAAGAGCATCCGCGTATTTTTAGATATTTACTAATTTCCCTCTAAATGAAAGACAAGCCAGTGATGCGGAGTTCATCGGAAAATGATTTTGTTTTCTCTCTAGAAGACCAGCGAAGTTCTTATTCAGCTACTTATTTTTTTCTGTTAATTTAGTTAATAGACGAAAGTGGAAATTTTATGTTTGTTTTTTTTTTTTATTTTTTTTTTTTGTTTTTTGCTGAAATATAAGAACTTCGCTACAACGCAATACTTAAGTGGTATAATTGGATAGGTGATGAAACGATCTTTAAATTGACATTATTTTGATTAAAAAAAATTGCGAATCGCGAGGAAAATGAAACAAGTAAGAAAATGCAGCTGTGCGATTTTTCTGCTCTCAAGTGTGTTGAGAAGGAGCTTTCATAGGTTTGTTGGTTTTTGTGACGTCATGTGTGATCACATTAAATGTCCGACCACGATTCTGTTACATTAAATCTAAAACCATGGAATCGTGAGGGAATTTTTAATCAAATTTTCCCGTGGAAATAGTTATTAAGCAATTCGGAATTGGCTGATTACAATTGAAGCCAGTTTTATAATATTTCCGGAATGTGCTTCAATTTCATTAAATTTCATTAATGGAAAATTAAAAGAAAATCATATTTAATGGCGAAATTTAACGTGCGTGCTACAAATATAACAATAAAAATAAGCATAAAACGCACACATTTAAAGGATTCACTGAACTAATTTTGGAATTTACGTAATGGGAACCCAAGACAGATGTTTCGATGTTCTACATCTCGTCAGTTGGATTCGCCCAGTACTGATAGCTCAGTGTACTGAGATAAACAAAGAAAGATTAAAAAAAAAAGACAAGATTAAACAAGACAATGGCCCTGGAATTAAAAATGGTTTGATGTTTGATCGGAATTAAATAAAGATTACAATACGAAATCAAAACCCTTGAAGTTTGAGTATGTCTAATAGACGAGTTATTTTTTGATGAAGAAACAGTTGCTATATCCTAATGATTCAAAATTAATTGCAATGAAATGATTTAAATGCTTACCAAGAATTTAATTCGATTTCAATTGCATGATTCTTCCCTCACTGAATAATAATAATAATAACTTATATTATTTTCAGTATAATATATTCTTCAATATATTACATTACAGTTTATTCTTTATAAATTAAAGAGGACAGACATATATTTACATACCAATCAATAGAATTATCTAAAGATGAAAGAATTTTTGGTTTATTGCTTATAAAATGCGTCGTTGAAAACAATAGGTCAGGTAGATTTTTGGTACAAAAAAAAAATCGTTCAGGTTTTGTTGAAGATCTTATTTGAAGTAAAATTGATTTACATTTGATAAAGAAGTGTCCCAGATTCCGAGTTTCCTTCGTTACCTCTCAAAGCAAAGCTTTGCAATTTTTTCAGTTTTCATCGAAAAAAATTGGTGACTATCCAATGAATTTCTTACGTCAATTTTCTATCGATAGAAAACAACATAGAAATAAATTTCTGTGAAACATCATTAAATTACACCAAATTGTTTGTTGATGATCGTAAGAACTTAAGAGTATTAATGAAATATCATTATTAAGGTGATCTCGCTTTATTTGTATCGAGAAAGAAATTATAACGACTTTAACAAATTAGATGGTGCCAATTCTATTTGTATTATAAGAATTTTATTTCAATTTAAAATTTTTGCAGTAGATTATTTAAATTTGAAGAAATCCCAAATTCCATTTTCTGTTGGAAAATATTACTTTATAAATCAAATACAGTAAAACCCCGATTATCCGAGTTTCCGCTTTAACCGAGCTATCAAATATTTCTAGGATTTTTTTTTTTTTTTTGGTTCTACATTTTCCATTTTTAAAACTACCGAAAAAAATTCTGAACTTAATCTCACAAACACAACAAGAAGAAGCGACACCAGCAATCCTGTTATCCTTAAAAAAATGGTGAAACATTGCTGCAGAAAAACGCCAAAGTAACGTAAAAACAAAAAACAATTAAGGACTTATTTAAGTAAAAGAACTCTTTAATTATCGTAACAATATGAATTGCATGTGGTGTATCTGTATAACTTTTGTATTTGTTAATATATACATTTAAACCTATACGATTTATTTTATTTACAATTTTCGCTTTAACCGAATTTTTCGGTTATCCGAGTTAGTCATGGTCCACATTAAATCGGATAATCGGGACTCTACTGTATTACTAAAAACTTATCAAGGAACATCTAGCACTCTAATGGTGACATATTTTGTATTATAATGAGATACATGCTTAGATTTCCATCGCTGAAATGGGACTGAGTATACAGCGCTGGATGGCCTATTTTGAGAACTGGAAAGGGGGGGGGGTACCAAAATGAAAGTGCTCATATTTTAAATTGGATCATAAATAATCATGTAAATATGAAAGATATTAGTCCAGCCATTTCATCGAGGATTTCAAAGGTCATTACTGATTACCAAATACCAAAATACTTATGTCTACGTTCTAAGTTGGATTATAATAAGCTATATACTAAGTTTTATAGAAATCCTTCCAGGTTTTTAGCGTGATGCTCGTACATACAGACAAGAAAAAATGTCCAAATGGAATAAGACTTAGCTTCCCCAGTCAAATATTGGGAAAGATAGATTCACAGTCTGTTCTGCTGTCTTGGAGTCTAAGAGTCAAAGAACAGATATAGGAATGTAATTATGGTATGAAAAAGCTATATCCTTGATCTATGAACGAGTTTTTCTAAGGTTTATCTGATATATAATGAATAATCTAACTATATGTCTTACTAGTCGGCCCTTTTACATCAAACTTCTGCAGTGTAAACTGCGACTATTATTGAGGAAGATATTGCGTTTCCTTTGCATTTGACGATATTTAACAAAAATCGTTGGAAAACTGAATGGGATTTAGGGAAGGCAGAAGATATATCAAAGTGAATCTTTATATCTTTGGATAGCCAAGGAATACGAAGGAAATAGCTACGTTTTATTTGGGTTTTTATTTCTTAAGTTACAATTATCCTGTAGGTACGGTCCCATGAGCTGAGTAATCACTTGCCTATACTGATATCAGAATTTCTTAAAATGAACGACAATTGGAATCTAACCATTCAGTAGCTTCTATAATTTTTAATTCGAGGATCTCATTCAAAAAAAAAAAATCTGAGCCGAAAAAACGGTAAGCAAATCAAAACATTTTTGAAAACCTGAGATTCCTGTAAGACTGCATTGTAACTATAGGGGAAAGTTTCGTAATTTGTATCTGCGCCTAAATTGCACAACCTTAGTAAAAATACAATCTCGACAAATGGTGCTATCTAGCTTGCACATCGTGAAGTGCGCGTATTCATAAGTCATTTTATAAGCGGTGAGTTTTAAAATAGTCCGTGTGGCGAATTGATGGAGAAAAGTTTTTTTTTTATTGTTTCAATATAATTTCACTTTGTAGCGAAGAGAAGAACATTCTAAAATTAACAACAACAAAAAGCATGCTATGTATGACTTAAAATTGCATTAATTTGTCCTAATTCTCAAGAAGTTACTGACTTGACTTTGCATTGATTTGACTACAAGTATCTGACAAAGAAAAGATGGCAAAATTGCCTAGATTATCCCTGCTTTTGTTTCGTAAAATGTATCGATATATATTATAATTAGGCCATAGAAAACTGAGTTCATATTGTGGTCAAACTATGTCTCTTTCGGGTGTCTCAGCTGCTAGGAGAAGCTTACGGCAGGAAACTGACAACAGTTTCCACATCGATTAGATAAACTGGCGTTTGGCCTGTCAACAGACCTGTTATTTAGGGATGGTCAGTTTCTAGCAGCTGACATTCCAAACGAAGGTCCATCCGAAGCAATCTAGGAGAACTCAAGATCCATCTGATGGAAATATCAAGCAACCTGGGAAACAGTTCTTCAAATGTTCACTTCAACTTTAGAACATCAAGTTTAATAATGATTAGGCTATTTCAGAACGTTGACTATCACTACTGAAGACATTAGGCCTATGCCCTTCCAAAGCACTAGACCCGAGCCCAGAGTTCTCTTAGATAATGTGAGCAGACAAATAGACCCAATAAGAGCGCTCTCATGACGCCAAGAGTAAAACCAAGTCTGCAGTTTCAACAACAAAAAGGAAGATGCTTCCTGCTACTGAAGATACAAAATGATCGAAGATTCAACTCGATGGTAAAATTAGTAATGAATGTAAGGCAGATGAGATTATCATTTGTCTGAAATTTAAACATTGGTTCATTCAAAATGTGCTGGAGTGAGAAAATAACTGAAAAAGTTCTACTGTGCCTCCTGTAAATGAAAGTACTGTGTAGTCTGAGAAACAATATACATGGCACAATTTAAGAACCCACAAGTACAACTTAGGAAACTAGTTTCCTAATTTTTACCGATTACGGACTTAAAGAAAACTGGTCTTGTTGACCTTATGGTAACTTATTCCAACCTTTTTTTATAGGATACTTCTCCCAACTTAATAAGAGATTAAGATTTTACTTTTGAAATAACTTTGAAACTCATTATTAAAATTTTAAAAAATCAAATATGAAAAATGGTACAATTTACCCAAGCTTGATGTATTTGTGTGCTTTCACACTGTAACTCCAAAACCAAGAGATCTAGAAAGCTCAAACTTGTCATCCAATAACCGCTGGACATGCAACTAGGACTTCTAGTTTTTTCATGTATGTCATCCCTTATAAAACGTATGGGAAAATAATGTAATTCGTGCAAACAATTCTACAACACTGTTCTGGAAGCACTATTGAAGTCTTTAATATGGATAAAATTTATAAATGATGTCAATGTATGCTTTCATTCTGATTAACTGCTTTAAATCAGTTACGTTGGTTCTGTAATATAATTCGCTAAGGATAGATGCTTATGTACGGATGAATCTATCTCTTGTAAGAACAAAATGGGAAAATGAGTTAAAGCGGTGCTGGGCTAAAATTGCATTTTTATTCTTTCCTAGGAAAGTAAGGCTCAAATTCTATCTGTGTGTTTTGTGTTTGTGTCTGTGTGAAGGTGACCTTCCCTAAGGCCGCGTCCACAAAGGAGAATTTTCCCCGAACGAACAGAAAGCACAAAATAAATAGAAGGAAGAAGCCAAATGCAAGGAACAGAAGGAGCAGAACGCTCAATTTGTTCGTCGTGTTCCCGTAAATTCTCCTTATTGATTTGACAGTACCTTCTTTGATTTATACGGAAAAAAGAAAAAAAGAGAGAATAAAAATAAATCCCAAATAAATATAATTTATAAAAGATTAATGAATCCAATGATAAAAAAACTAAAAATTAAAAGGTAAATTATAAAAAAAAAACAACAACAAAATATATAATGTAAATAAACGAAGCCTCAATCATCCAACAGACAAAAAAAGCAGCAACCTGAAAAGAAAAAATAAAATAATAAAAATAATAAAAAAAAATTGGAAGATTAATGAAAAAAAAAATAAAAAGGTGAACGATAAAGCTTTACAACTTAAGAAAAATAAATGGATTTAATCACCCAACAGAAAAAAAAAAAACCAGCAACTTAAAAATAAAAAAAAGAAAAGAAAAAGCAGACTTAAAATCAGAAGGAGAATTCTCCGACGAGGAAACAAGAAAATTTTAAACCGTCTATCTATACTTTTTGCATTTTTATTTTTTCTTACTGTTTTTATTAAATTTTTATCGTTTATGAACATTGTAAAATTCATTCAATTTAAAATAATGAAAAGATATTTTTATAGAATTAATTTACAGGAACAATTTGATCGTGATCTATCAATTTTTAAATAATAATTCATTATATCATATTGAACGAATGTACAATATTTAAAATAATAATAATAATAATAATAATTTTATTACTTATTTAAATTTAAATAGTGAGAATATTCAGAACTTGAAGGGCTTAAAAGGACTCTACTACGGATTACAAATAAACTAAAAAAAATCGATTAATTGAGAAAAGGAGATTTTTTTTTTTACTTTTGTCATTAATTTGATGAAAATATTCTAAATATTATATTATCATAATATATAAGACTTATTTACTTTTTATTATAATATTTTTTATTATTGTAATTAATTAATAAATAAATAAATTAATTAATTAATATTTAATTAGTCATTCAAGCATAGCCTAGTGGTCACGTCCTGCCATGAGGCAGATGCATCGGAACCTAAGTTCGACTCCCGGCTTTGGTATGAATGTTTGAAAAAGTTTCTTTTCTGTGTTGCCTGCTGCCATGGCCTCTACGCTCCCTGACTTACACTTACACTTATGACTTTTTTTTATGGGGTATGTGAAAGATACAGAGTTTGTGCCATCATTATCGGCTGATCTGCCAAAACTGCGGACTCGCATCTGCAATGCTTTTGCTGGAATTGACAGGGACATGATACATAGAGTGTGGGACGAATTTGTTTACAGAGTTGATGTAGGCAGAGTCACTAGTGGTGCAGATATAGAGCATCTTTAAAATGGAACAAAAACTTGTAGAGTTTCTCTTTGTCTCTGTATCTTTTTTTTTTTTTTTGATATGTTAAATAATAATACACCCACAGTACAATCATGAAACCACTAAATTAATTGTAGACACTCTTTATATAATTTTTATACATATCCAAAGAATATATATATATATATATATATCCGAGTCCACAGTTCATCGGTATTGGTTGTTGGATGACAATGGCAAGCTAATTGCCGAGTGACCATATCCCAGGCATCATCCTAGGAGTGTGCTGAAGGAATGGTACGACTTCAGCGTCCACAACTTCCCTTATGTAGCAGTTGCTGTTGATAGTGCCCACAATCCGAAGCAGCCGAGATCGCCTAAGATACCCAATTGCTCCCCAAACCATCATGCTCGCTTCATCTCGTTTTTGCAGTATGACGCTGGACAATGCAGTCTGGAAGATGACGCTCACCATGATATCGTCTAATGCGTATGCGACCCTCATTGTAATCCAAGTTGAAGTAGGACTCGTCCGAAAACACGACATGGTGCAAATTTGCATGCCAGTAGGTATGTTCGTGAGCCCATTGTAGCTTGATACGTTGATGGTTCAGGTCCAAGGGAATCCTTAGCAAAGGAATGCATGCACGCAGTCCTCTGCCCAGCAGACGCCGTCGAACCGTGGAACCAGACAATTTTAGACCTGCTGCAGTGTTCCAATGTTGTGCTAACAATCGAGAAGAAGCTGAACGGTCCGTTACTGCCATGCGGATGAGGTGTCTATCATTCCGTTGTGTCGTCACATCTTGTGGTCCACTTCCGGATTTTCAACTCGTCCTGTTCTCGTCAGTCCAAGGGTTCTCGTCAGTCAGCATTATGCACCGTACGAGCAGCAATTTCGCGGAATGAAAATCCTCCTTCACGCAAGCGATCATTCGGCCCCGTAGATTGCTTATAACTCCGTAGCTTGCTTATAAGGCGCCCTTTGACGTCGGCGAGGTATGCTGACTCCAGTAGGCACATGTACAGCTCACTGACAAAGAAAAACTACTTGTCTGGATTTACAACAGTCCTCTTATATGCTCTTACACGACAGTTCAGAGGGTGCTGCTGAGTCTAGGCAAGCGCAATCATTCCCAAATTTTAATCATTTGCATACCATACTCTGCTTTACATTTCCTGTAAATTTCCTTCATGGTGTTGCCTTTTTTCACAAATATGATTGTTATACATATACCTCGTATATATATAGAGAGATAGAGAGAGATAGAGAGAGAGAGAGAGAGATAGAGAGAGAGATAGAGAGAGAGAGATAGAGAGAGAGAGAGAGAGAGA
>JAFIDM010009631.1:181813938-181831236 GCA_023159025.1 Thereuonema tuberculata
ATGACAATTATTGCGAAGAATAGAAATAGCTCTGGTATTGTAAATTGTTGAAATCGACTTAAACTGGATTCAAGTTTATTAAATTAATAAAGCAAACACAAAGAAAATCGACAAATATTCATCTAATATGAAATACACTAAAGATATGTAGGTAGGTAGGCATTTCCCTTAAGAGTTGACTCATGGGACCCAGAAGATATAGTCTTCGAAGTTTAGGCACTAAAGATAGTGTTGCATAAATATTCAACCTATTTTGTTTGTTTGTTTGTTTTTTTAGCAAAATGTTTTCAGTTATTATTTAAATATTCTACAATACCGATATAACTGATATGAGAATTATAATAATTAACATAAATAATAAAAAAAAAACTTAATAATTATAAAGCGAAATAACTGAAAATTGATTGAATATTTTGAATTGGTGATAGAGTTTATTCACTCTAAATGCATTGCTTTGCTTTACCTTGTTTCATGTATTATTTAGGTCGCAATTGGTTCAGTGTCGTTGGCTCCCAGATGCAGCTTCTATCCGATATCTTAATAGCTTAAGATTTGATGAATGGCTTTCTCGATAATGATATCTCAAAAACACGACTGTTCAACTCTTTCAGGCCTTTAGTGTAATTATTCAGACGCATTTGATTTTAACTCCATTTTTACTTGAAAGGTTAAAAATTACAGGTTCCACATGTAATTAAAAATTAAATAATCAATTTACGTTGAAAAGTTTCAACACAAGTTGATAGCATTTGGTTAAAAATAGATAATGCGAAAACGCGAAGTACAGGCTAAGCTATATTACTACCTGTCAGATGACTTTATAGGTGTAGGTATATCCCACGGGGCTTCAAGGGGACCCTGGAGATACGCTTCAAACGATCCGGGACTGAAATGAGGTTGGGTGTCAGACCAACGCTCCCTACCTGTAGTGCGGGAAGGAAACCAGATACCCATTCTGTAGAGGGCTGAGTGGACTTAAGGACCCGTCTGAGAGAAAATTCAGCGTGGAAAAATCCGCGACCTCCGTCGGGTTCGGGGGTTTAACCTAAATCTTCCAAGCCTCAGTCAAGAAACTTTCCACTTGGTTACCGGGCTCACATATTAATTATTACTTAATCATTTTCAAGCATTTTCTATTTATTGTAGTTTAAAAGTCTGTACAAGTCTTTTCTTTAATTCTAAAGCTTTCCAGTTCGATCAACACTGCTTTCAATTTCTTTCACGCCTTGACCATTTGAATATTTTGTTTTCTTATTCTTAGCAGTTTAGTTTAATATATTGTTATCCATCTATCATTCTTGATGTACGATCTGCTAGTACATTGCAGAATGATGGCAGCCAACTCTAGGGATTATACTTTCCTTGGTTCTTTGTTCCTAATAGTTAGTAAACTTATCGTTCCATGCTTCTTTGCAATGTACGGAATCTCTGGATTGCTTTCTTGGTCCCTTCCTTACGTAAAGAAATAAGCCATTAAATATCAAATGTTACTGATTTTCAGTGATAGACTAATTAGCCAAGTCCAAGGCTCAAATGTTTCGTTCCATCAATATTTAAAGGGCTTTCATTATTATCATTAATATTATGGAATTTAAAATTATGAGACAAAATGACAATTGCGTTAATGGAAACAAAACAAAAAGAAAAATGCAATCCAGTAAGTAACATTTTCATAAGATGTATTAATATATTAATATATTACATTAATATGAGGCTTCATTTTACAGAAGTTCAATAAGTAAAAGCATTCTTTAATAAGCTTTTGCCCACAAATACATGAAAAGATTCATATTTGACAGTGATAGTCAATTATGTTGTATCTACAATTAAACGGTACGACGTTAAAATAATGCAGAAAAGAATTCAAAAATTCATTTTTTATTAAAATTGTTTTTTTAATAGTCTATCTGTGAAACAGATTTTGAAATTTTTTAACAATCTATGCTTGTATACGAAAATATTGCTTTCAAGTATGTACACAATATCTTTGAGTTTTTATCTTCATCACTTATTTGACTGGAACTTCAATATGGAGAAAGACTCAAGATAGAATTGTCTCTGGACATAGAGGCTATGAAATGCATCATTCTAGCAAAAGATTAGAGTATTTTTAAATTAATGATAGGGAAAGTTCTCAGAGATCATTAGAAACGTTTCATTAATTGCAAGTATTAAGATGTTATATAATGTTTCAAAATATGGACCTTAGGACTTGTGTGGAGAGAATTCTGCGTGAACAGGGTCGGGGATTCAACCCAGCCCCTCCAGACTGCAGTCACGGGTTTACCACTTGGTTCCCGGGTCCACGGTGGCTAACTATAATAAATATAACTCTGTTGGTTGACAAAATGGAAGTTGAGGAAAT
This sequence comes from Thereuonema tuberculata, assembly GCA_023159025.1. Classification (NCBI taxonomy): domain Eukaryota; kingdom Metazoa; phylum Arthropoda; class Chilopoda; order Scutigeromorpha; family Scutigeridae; genus Thereuonema; species Thereuonema tuberculata. Next base: position 181,816,304 of record JAFIDM010009631.1, read on the forward strand.
GCAATTTTGTACCAACAATTAACTACTATTCAATCCTTTTTTTTTTACTGTTTGTTTACAAAATACGACTTAATGTAAACATGATCGATGATAATAAAATTTATGCTATCATTTCAAAACTACTGATTTCATATCGTTGGATTAAAAAACTCTTATTCTGATAATCTTTGACAGTCAAGCATATCAACAAAAAAAAATAAATAGTCGCAATTGTGATTAAATCAAAAAGGGAAGACGAAACAGTATTTAACACAACCACCAACTGTAATAATGTTCACATTGTAATCTCTTAAGAATATAGTAATACGTACAAGAATAGAATAAAATTCGGAGTTATATGTAATTTTTAAAACAGGCATTAATTTGTAGTCCGATTGATACTTTTTGGGAAATCTTAATTAAAAAAAAGTTTAATAGAAGTTTGGATGACCGAAGTACTAAGAGCTAAATTGATGTCTACAGAGCAGTGACAAAGAGGAAATGAATTAAAGTTTTGAAATTTATAATAGCATAAAAGTATATCCAACTGAGTAAAAAAATGGGACAATACAGTGTGGCCAGGAAGTTCCCTTACCACCTATTAATAGTTCCCTATTACCCCCCTATTAGTAATCAATGTAAATGTTTAGTATTGACTGTTATTTCAATTGTTGACACTGGAATGCAGGTGGCAACAGAATGCAGGTGTTCGTGTTGGAATGCAGGGGGTATTATTGGTTCGTATTATCGCGTTGGTATTATTTATTGAGTTCGAGAAAGGATATGAGTCATTCAGATTGCAGTGTTCAACCATGGCAGACGTAAGCGGTAATAGTTATAAACATGGTTAATCCCACAGCTTGAAGACGCGGGTATCATGGAACGCATATGGCTACAGCAGGACTGGGACCTGCTCACTTCGCTCTTATTGTAAGCGGGTTTCTTCATGAACATTTTCCATGACGCTGGATTGGTTGCGGTACATCAGCATCGCCAGCTCCATTGAAATGGCCACCACGAAGTCCTGACCTCACGACGTCTGACAACTCATTATGGGGAATCAAGGCCTACGTGTTTGAATGTCGTTATGCTACAAATGAAGAATTGAGGACGCATTTAGAACCATTACACCGGATATGCTCCACAAAATGACAAGAAGGCGTATGAACTTGTGTGTACAGTATAATGGCCAACGCACAGACGCATTGGGCACTTAATGTATAAATATTTTCTTACAATATGACTAGCAGTTAAGGGGTAGGGAACTTCCCGGCCACACTGTACAAGAGAGAGATGTTTAAACTGCGGAAAGTGTGAAACTTGAGGTTTGTAATATTCATACGCTGAAATTACCTACTATTATTTGAAATGAGATTCTCCATTTTTTTTTAAACTGGAAAGGGATCAGCAGGCTAAAATTTTAAGATCATACAAATTTTGAGCATACAATTTTTCCTTCAACGTAACAGTCTTTTATTCGTTTGCTCGCCCTTAGTAATAGTTAATGGTATTTAATAGTTTCAATTTTTTCTCTGTCTTTTAAGCTTCAAATCCAATTAAATTGCTACTCAAAACAACCTAATTATGATAAAAACTGAAAATGTTAGCTTTGTACAAAACGAGTGCTACACAGTGATGTCCAGTTTAGGACATGCCAATTCTTTCAAGTAGTTTACCTCACAATTTGCTTTTCAACGGTTGTAACTTTGCTGTTTAATCTTCAATTGAAACTGTATTTTCGATTACGATTTAATGATAGAATGTATGAATGATTGTGAGGGAAGGCTAACTTTTCATTCCTTCTATTTCCACCGGAGATAATCTTTGAACGACTATAATTTCATCATTTGCATTTCAATTTAGACCAAATTTTTGATTATCTTACAATGAGATGTAATGGGTAGTGCAGGTATAGGGAAAGAACTTTTTGTTGTTTAATTGTTCCATTCAATTACTTTACTTCCCTTTTTTTTACAACTGTAGTATCTGATTTAACTCTCAAATCTCATCAAAGTTAAAATTATAAGTAGCAACAAAAGCTAAAAATCACAATTTTAAACAGTGGGGCTGAGAAATTCTAGTTGGAATTGATGATTATCAATTTTTTAACTTTTCAAGTATTCAGGATATGAGAGGTTTTGTGGCCTCGTTATTATTCAACTTCTGTAATCGAAGGAATTGTAATTTCCTAAGATTTTTTTATTGCATACCTAATTATACGGTTCATATTCAAGAAATAGAGTAAGATTTATTTAATCATCTTACTCACAAATCATAGTCAAAAAGTGTTCTTATGAAAATTTAAGCTTCAGTCAGAAGCATGTTGTGAGTAAAAGAGTTGAAATTTGTGTATGATTTAAACTTCAAACTGAAATTTTTAATTAATTTATGAGAATCACTTCATAAATTATTATATCTTAATAACTACTGTTTACTAGTTTTCGTTTGATCGTTAGGGCATTGTTCTTGGCTGGTGACCAATTTCGCTGCCAAAGCAACCACTGTTCAATACGATTTGGCTACCATCCAATATTGTTAGGCTAAATACCTTTCTGACAAAATTTCTGAATACATGCAGCTCTTAATTACTTTTTCTCATACAATGAGATCTGTGACAACAGTAGTTTGTTCTACATTTTTTAGACAAATTTTAAGGAATGACCTTATTTTATAGAATCACAGTTCTCTATATTCTTCAATAGCTCCATTACTTTACGAGAATGGAGTTTTCTTTTTTCCTAACATTTTCATTATTCAGCCATACATGGACTCTCTAGGACTGTTAAACGTTTCAGAAAATCTGCAGCACCAAGTCATGAGCATTACTTGCAGTTGATCTGAGTTTGTCCATATAAAGGCCTGCATTACGTTTATATGCAAGATACTAACTGTTTGAAGTAATTAAATAAAACATATGAAGACTTTATTCAAAGTAAAAAATATGGTTTTTACCTCGATAATTTCAATACCCCCTTGTTTCGATTGGCTACTAAATAATGAAAAAGGTAATGAAACAGAATATAAATATACTCTGTCCATTTCAAATATATCTGAATTTTTATTAACTTGTAACGGTATGAAAGATGTAGACTTTACATTTATTATTCATCAAACTTATCACTTAATTTATAGCTGATGATTATTCTGGTAATGAATAAGTAAAGCTTGCACCTACTATATTCTAAGAGGTAACTATAGTTCGGAGATCTAAGGAACTGTAGAATAATTCCAGTCCCTGCAAAACTGTATTTACATTTTCACATTAATTTGTGGATTTTTAATTACCATTAAAAAGTTAAGTATTAATTTTAAAAAGTATTTAGAAAACTCATTGTCCTTGTATTTATATTCATGGGCTGAAGTGTCTTAGGAAATGTGAAGATCTTATTAAAAATCTTTACGAAAGTTTATTCATCCAAATTACACGGATGGATGGACACTGGCGATTTTATTACCTAAGATTAACATTCATTAAATTTTGCCAATTCTATAATACTGGCTAATCTAGAACTCATTAAAGCGTCGCGTCGGCTAAAAATATTGCAAATTTTTTGTGTTGTTTAAGTTTAAGACAAATACTAATTAGAAGGTTTTTCTTTCATGATTTTAGATAAAAAATAAAGTAAGTATCTATAATAAACAATTAATTCTTACAATCTAAATTCAGTTAGAATTTCTTTTGCAATGTTAGTTTGAAACCTATTCATCTTCCCGCAGAAAACGAAACCTCACTACCATCTTTTAGAAATGGCCAACGGTAAGAAAATACAAATTTCATTCTAAATTCTAACAAGTCTATTGTATTTGTTTTAAACAGTAGAGTTGTAATGCATATCCCACCTAACCTCATCAGAAAGCTGTACGTGATTTAAGTGTGAGATTTAAGAACATTTAGGATATGTGGTTTTTGCTCAACTTGATACAGCAGAAAAATAGAGAATTAGAGAGAAGAGAAAAGCTTGCATCCATTTAAAACGTATAAAATATCCATAAAGCCTTAAAAACTATATAATACTAGCGGAAATATAAAATTCGAAAGGATTAAAAAAAAGAGTGATTACTTTTCACCCTTTCGATGCTCTAACACTAAAATGTAAAGATTTGCGTAGTAGCTACATTCACCATATTACTTAGTTTACTAACCCCTGACTACCCTACGAAAAATTGGCTACAGAGAAACAATCTTTGCATTACATCGATGTAAACACTAGGAGAGTTGATATCAGAAGAACGTCAATCAATGATTAACTGTGATTTCTAGAGAGAATTTTAACATGGTTTGCACACAGTTCCTATTATATCTGAAAAATTAACAATCAATAATAGAGGCTGTTTTTTTCATGACATCATCCCAATTTATTGATAAACATAATCTATCACATCTGGAAAAGTATATAAACATACACTACACTTTCATTGCAAAGAACCTCAACTAACTTATTTTTTGAAAGAGATATGCGCTTTATTAAGCGCATATCTGAAATCATTTGGAGATAAACCTCTATTTCACACCCTTTACATCTACAGAAAGGCTTTTACTTAACGTAGATTTTATTTGTGTAAACCTTACACAAATTTTTAATCTTCTAGGTTAAAGGAAAATAGGAGATTAGCCAAATCTATTTCTTCAGCTAAATATATATTTAATTAAAAATTAAGAGCAGTGCTACATCCTTTTAATCAGATGTCTTGTAAGAGTTCTGATACCAGTATGTAGTTTAGATTTGTAATACTCTACGTATGTGTAAGTGCATTTTAATAATATTTTGCTATACACTTTAAATTTAATCTAGTAGTACATTTCAAACATTTGCTACCTGTAATAGCATGACATTAGCAAAACAATAAATGTTCTGTCGCATCACTATAGAATATCTTATTTTAATGAAATAAAAATCTATATGTATCATACTGTTAAAGAACTTACCAGAGTTCGAAGATAAACTATGTCGTCACTTGTTTTAAGGCGGGAAAACAAGTGACGACAAATCAATTTACTTAAACTTCAATAATGATTTTTTTAAATCTTAAAAGTCGTAGCTGTTTCTGTAAATTTCATTCTTTATCTTAAAAAGCATGCTTAACAGTGTAGCGAATATTTTTTTACTGTGTAACTTTTTCTCAACTTTTCTATTAAATTCGAATAGATGTACAGTGCATCGTTCATTTATATATGCAACAAACTCTCGTGATAATACAGAAATATTTGCAAAATGCATATAAGAAAGACCAAGTATTATAGATATTACAAAAAGGGAAGTGATACTCAAAATATATTATCAGTCTTTTAAAATTTACAAGTTAGTTCAAAAGGTTTAAGGATTTTAAAAAAAAAAAAATAATTTCGTTTACCTAAAAACAATAAAAACTTCGTAGATACAACATGCTTCTACATTCACATTATCGAATTGCAATAAAGCTCCTAGAAACGATCATTATTCTATTTCTTTACACACTGAAGTAGTACATTTTCAAAGTTACTGTGATGAATGCAATCTATTCTTTATTATCAATATACCTTATAATAAGTCTTTATGGTTTGATGATTTGTATTCGGTAACAGATTTTTTTTTACTATGAATCCATGGGTTGCTTTCAGATTGTTGAATCCATAGACACAACAAATGAAGAAATTTATACTAAACCCGGCGTTTATGGGTTAATTTGCTTCCCTTAAATCAGGTCATGGTTTTTCGCGTGGACAAATGTTAAAAATAGTGAAACCTGATCATGGGAATTAATCCTCTTTTAAAAGATACGCATATTACCTGAGTTAATTTCTACAAAATGAATACTTATTTTTCAGATACTGTTTCTTCAAATGGAAAAAGCTAATAACAATAATCACTAGGAAATATTCAGGATGAAACAAACTATTTAGATTTATTTGATTTAATAAGAGTAATAAAGAAGTTAAAAACTTTTTAATTATTTTTTCACAGCAGTATATTTTTTACTAACTGTAGATTTTCAAAGATGTAAAGATGCCATTACCAAGCATTTTTCAACAATTTTAGCAGTTTTAACAATTTTCCAAAAATATGACAGCTTTAGGAAAAAAATGAACGAATTAAGAGGAGGAAGTTAGGAAAGAAATAGTTTGCAAAAACAAATTAAATCAATTCCCAATTACAGTTTTTTTTTCCTCCTTTAATAACCTAGAGAAACATTGTTTCTGTCGGTGATTAAAAGGTATTTGATCAATCAAAGAAATAGAAATGAGAGGAAAAAATCAAGATTAAAAGCCCCATTTATATTGAGTGGATTATGAATGATTATAGATGATTATAAATAGCTTAACAAATTTTGTTTCGGTTGAATTTTTGCACATTTACAACTTCTTGAAATAAGAAAATAGAAGAATCACATGTGCGTTATTTATTTTTCTTATATTTATCAAAGCAAGTGCAAATTCCAGTTTTTATTGTATTACTTTGATATTATTGAATTTACATACTAAATATAGTTTTAGTTCATTACGCTAATTAGATAAGGAACGGACTTATTTCATGAAAGTTAAACGCTAAGTAATTTCTATCAGATAAAGATTCAAATGTAAGTCACTTGAAAAACACTAAATAAAAGTTAAAAGTTAATAGAGAAGAAAAAGTTTCTCAGAATGATATTAGTTTTCATATTAATCCGGGAAAAAATTATTTTTAGTTCATGAATTTTTCGACAAAGCAGTAAAAAAAAATAAATAGGTTAATTTGCATTGATTTCCAAAAATTTCAGATTGCAATGTATCAGTTACTGAATTTTAATAAAGTAATTCTATCTGATGTAAGAATAACTTACCTCCATTAACATTCCCATAACTTCTTACTATTTCAGGCACATCTCCTCTTCTACCATTCCCTTTTGACAATGTCTTATACAAGTCTAGCATATACTTCGGGACGTGAGTGTCAGGATTCTCCAATGGCGGTTTAGGGGTCGTAGAAGCCGCCATCCTCTCGGCCATCTCTCGTAAACCTGGTGGCATGTTAAATCTTCCTTTTCCCATGGCTTTGGGTGATAGCAGTTCTACGGAAGTCAGATACAGCACCAATAGAAGAGCACCGGCATAGGAGAAGCCCAGCGCCATGCCGTCCAGTCTTACAGATAATAACAACAACAAAAAAAAAAAAGGAGAAGAAAAATCCCGTAGTCCCACAGAGTAGTTCTTTGACGGGCGGTGGAGACTCACTGGCGGCGGACACAACGGATCCGTCGGCTGGATGGTTTCGCCGAACAACTTTCCCCTCTGCCGAAGCTACTGTTTCTATCGGCGTTCCGGAAATACACAGATGATAAGCGGGTAGCAAACGGTCTTGCAGGGTGGGTGGGTGAGGCTGGAACTATAGCGGGGGAGGCCCCACCGACCACCAGGTACGATAACACGCTTTTAGGGCGGGTGCCAAGCTGATAGGGCGGGAATCCTTCGGACGTCAGAGCTTCGGCAACAAGTCCAGTTTTTTCCTACTTACATCAGCAATTTATATTTTGGAAACAGCGGTCAGCAGGTCTTGGACGGTCTTGCACCATCTTAAACAGATCCCATCTTGTTATAAACTTATTATCAGCAGGCTGAACAATTTCGCAGGAATGTTTTGCTCAAATGATAATAAACTGTCTTAGGAATTGTGGATAATTCCGAGCAAAAACAGAAATCTCTTTATTGGTGAATCTACTTCTTATATAAATAATGTCGTCATTCCAAAAAAAAGGTTGGAAAACCGTAAGTGTATTGCCAAGTTACCCTAATCCAAGAGAACAAGAAAAGAAGGCAGTAGGATTGTTAAGAAACAATAACTTCCTCACACTGATGATGCTATGAAATGATGAAATACATCAACTTATTATTATTAAAAATAAAGGAAAAGAACGTGAAGCCATCAACCAGCATAAACAATAGCAAATTATACACTAAGTGCATGCTTTGTTTATTCATATACGTTCCTATTTTTCAAATTAATTTCTTAAAAAGTCAACTCAGTTAAATCGAAAATTATTATTGTATAGACAACTTAACTTTTATTTTAATTTATTACTAAATAAATTTGCAGAAGCTTATTAAATCTGCATTGAATTATTTTTTTTTATTTTATTAATATTAGTTTTTTGTTTTGTTTTTTCACTGTCGACCAACACAGGAAAGTTATTTAGTTCGGATCTTAGATGCCATAAGTCACCTCCAATCAATATTGGATAAATAAAGCCAATGTTAGTTGTGTTTATTATCTGAACCTATCCGATATCGAACGAGTTTCGATAAGACTATCTGCAAACCATTTCTCATTTTCAAGAGTATGAAAGCCCATTTTCCCATAGTACGAACAGAGTAACAGTGTTGCTTGAGAATAATGATGACATCGAAATCTCAGAGACTGTGAAGTTCCATTTGGAAAGCATTCAAATCAGTTTGGAACACATTTCCAATTGAAGAGTCACCATTAAAGATTCAAGAAAAGTTTTTATTTTGTAGGAGAATTCCTAAATTACTTACAGGAAGATTTGTCAAGTTAATCTTTTACAAAATAACGATAAAAATTAAAAAAGCAATTATTTTGAAACGAAACAATTGAAATTGGAAATGATAAATATAAATTGATATTTCAGGATCCAGGATCCACTTACGGATCAATAAGAAGTGAGACTGAAATATAGGCTCTGGCGTTTCATCGAATTCGAACTGATAAGATCGAATGGCCAGTTCTCATGCTCGACCGCCTCCAACCTCCGGGTTAGAATATTAGTTCCCACTGTATAAATAGTTAGGTGGACCTTAATTCTCTCAAAAATAAAAACAACTCAAAAAAATCCCTCAATCCCCGAACTCTGATTGAATTCCGATTGAACTCCGAACTCCACTAGCCTCTAGAGAATTATCTTTGTCTCTACTTGCTGTAGTTGATAATTTATTAATAAAGAACTGTTATTACTTTGTAGTTGTTAACTTTTTAAATTTTTTTGTCCTCGATCTGATAGCTAAAATTAACATTTCCAAATATTTTCAGTAGAGAAAAATAAATTACATAATATTTTTTTTTAATAATTAGACTGAACTTTGTTGAAGAAAAAAATATTCTGAAATAAAAAAAAATCATATTATTATTTTTTATTTCGGAATATTTTTTTCTTCAAAAAAGTTCAGTCTGGAAATTATTATGAAAGAATTACCTAATGAAATTTGATAAAATTTGATTGCAACATCTTACAGAATTTACATTTGCAACAGTTTTTACTGCAATGTAATGTTAGTACTATATTATGAGTTTTCTTTTCCCTTGATTTTAGATGTTCTGAAAGGTTTATTTCTAAATCTACCTTTTTATTTATATCATGATATTGAAATGTAACAATAAAATTTAATAATCATTTTGAAATATATTAATTTACTAATGCTATCTTTCAATTTTATTCAACTGAAGGAAAACATCCTTTCTTGTTTGTTATTTTTTTTTGTCATCTTATTATTTTTTAATTCTGTCAGGAGTTGCAATCTTGAAGTTCTACTAAAAGAAATTAACTTAATAATCTAATTAACTTAATAACTAAGAATCTTCAAAGCAAGAAAAAAACACCGGCATCTACACTGGTCTCCGGATTCCGTCACTTCCGGACGTCACTTCACCAGATTACGTCAGTTACACTCGTCTCAAGCCTGACTCCATTGGTTCCTGGGCTTCAGTAGTCATCATCCATCGACATTCTACGTTACTGTTTCCAATTGGTCCAGTCCTTCGTTACATTTGCATATTCAAATTAATGTCCGCTTCATGTTATATATTGTATGGTTTTTCTATTTTGTAATCACTCGTGAAAGGTTTGTCAAGGAACCGAAACCGGTTAAAACTTTGTAATCCACATTTGTGCATCGATGTCTTCGTCTTCATATTATTTTGCGCAAGTTATCAAGAAAAAGTCGTCTTGTGCATATTTTCTAGCAATAGCCCTTGTATTCTGAAACGTGACTCCATAACCTTGATATCACTGTTCTTGCATCATTATCAGCATTATCAGCATCATTATCAGCATCATTCAACCCCATTTCATCCAACGAATACCATGACATCGTAAAGAATTAGCTAAACAACAACTAATGAGCATTTTCTAAGAATTGACTTGATCCAAAATTACTGATTTACATCTTTACCTCGGATTTGCATATTGAAGGTAGCCTATGATCACTTCAACCTTATTAACATTTTCTGCAACCAAAATTGTTTATAATTATATAATTAGGAAATTAATCCATCCTAGTTTGGAAAACAGTTTTATAGAGTTATGTATCTTAAAAAAATGTTTAAATACTTATGTTAACAGACAATAAGAAAAGTAAAAGCAAAAATATAAAAAAAAATATAAGAATTTGGTTAAATTCTCCGTATTTGGAATTTGGTAAAATTAAAACCTCTCTTAGGAGAAGAAAAACTTCTCAACAACTCTCAACAGATGAGTTCAAGATTTAGGAAGAAAAATCCCTCTACAAAAGTAATTGCAACTTCTCTAAAGATAGTGCTATCAATAAGCACAGCTATAATAGCAAGCTTAAATCTCAGTCATTATAGTCTTACTTGTCATTGGATAAGAAATTCAAAGATCCCATATATGACATTCTACTTCACATTCAGAAACTCCTAATTCGAATGGGATGTCAGCATATCTCGATCATTCCCTCTAAAAACAGCTGTACTTTGAAGTAGAGCAAAGAACTTTACAATTGAAGTAAAATACTAATCTTACAAACAACAAAGATGGCCCATACCCAAAATACATTAATTCACTGCACTAAAGAATACTACAGCTTTCAAATTCATCTTAATTGAAATAATATTTGAGTCCTGTAAAGGAAAGAACTTCAAAAACATTTTCTACAAAATCTCTTTCTGAGATTTAAAAAAAAATGTAAACATTGTATGGCGTTTCACCGCAATTTGCGAAGCCCTAATTATATTTACTACGCCATTCATATTTAATGGATCAGATAGGATCCATTACAACTAGTAGACGTCGTTATTTAAATTAACTGAAACAAGAAAAGTAAAAGCTTATTATTTGAACAATGTAGCATCGTTCCAGAGCGAAAGTTTGAATGGTCCTTTTCCCAATCTTTCTAATTAAAACAAGAAAGGATAGTGATTAGTAAACCAATCACAGTGCTTCGCAACGGCTTCTGAGTCACCTTAAGAATAGACTGCGCCGGGGTGGTCTAGAAAATGCGCGCGCGAGTCTCTTTGCGACCCCATGCTATCTTGCCCACCCCTATTTATATGGAATAATCGTCATTCTTAACTCAAACTTTGTTAATACACTGAATTCCTAATAATGATTTAAAGAAAAAAAAACTTAAGTTGAGAAACTGAAAAGATTTAAAATGGGGAGAAAAAAAATGAAGAATTGCCCATGAGGGGATCGAACCCACGACCTTCGCGTTATTAGCACGACGCTCTAACCAACTGAGCTAACAGGCCACCTACAACATACAAGAAATCCTACAACAGTCGCTTCCTAAGTATCTACTTTAAACAACGTGATACTAATTTTAGAGAAAATAAAGTAGTTATCAAAATCTCAATTCTAAAGGATTACATAACCAATATCTCATACAGTCATAAGTTGAGAAACTGTGAAAAGATTTAAAATGAGGAGAAAAAAATTGAAGAATAAGAATGGCCCATGAGGGAATCGAACCCACGACCTTCGCGATATTAGCACGACGCTCTAACCAACGGAGCTAATAGAAGCCGTTGCGAAGCATTGTGGGATATGTGTCCACAGACAGACAGACAAACCGGGGATTTAAGGGTCTTTCAGAAGCCTAATAAAGGAGCAGTTCAATCCTAAGACCATCATCCTTGCCTTATCAACTTTAAGTATTCTTGGGATTTTGTATACTTGCCTTTTGTACTCACAATGGATGAAAAGATATAAGAAACGTTGTTTACGCTGATATTATTTACAAAGCTTACTGTGTAGTAAACATTTTAAACAACTATTACAATAAATATCTAGAATTCCGAATCTAGAATTGCATTTATCAGATTTGTTAGCATTTAAAAAAAGGATTTTGAATATCTTTTGGAGACTATCGTTGAAATATTCCTGTCAATATGAAACAATACAAACGCTATCATTCAAAAAACTTTACAAATTTCCAGGATTCTAATGTTCTGAAACTCTGATTCCTTAAAATATTTCATTTTTGATTAACATTTTTCTATTCGTTCAGATCCAATTTAGACTTTAGAGATAACATTACAGGCATTAACATCAAATGCTATTAGGATTTAGAAGCCCGACGAATTGAAAATTCCAGAATTTATTGATGAAGAAAAAAATTGCTATCGATAATAGAAAGTAATTTTCTTTACATCTTCATTGTTGCTTCGTTGCGATATTTCCGAATGAGATTTTTAATTGCTCAAAAGCGACAGAGATAAACTCCTCAGGAGCAAAGTATCAAACCAAAACCAAATCATGGGAAGATACAGAAACTTCCACAGAAGAGAGAAAGAAACATCCATATCAACTGTGGGATTCGAACCCAAGTTCGGGCGAACAAAAGCCTTGGTCATTCTATTATGATGAATGGCATTTCTAAATCATGATGATATCTCAATAAAACACGAACTTGAGGCTCTAACTTTTCATCAATTGAAAACGTTTAAAATAAATCACTGATTTTCCAAGCTGACTCATTGTCGCCTGTATTTTTAGTTCCCTCAATTAAATTTGTTTCAAGAATCCTGTCTTCCTGCAGTGAACCAAAATACGAAATGAAATATTAAATCATCAATGAATATCTATACATAGCATTGACTTCTAAGCAAGTTTAGATTGTAGACAATTTTTAATAATAATATGTATAAATTAATCCTAACAATTTCTAACATATTGCTCTTTTAAAATACAAAAGAAATATGTTACAAATATTTAAATGTTATAAATATTTATACTGAACTTACTGAACAGAATTTGTAAATTTATTTGAAAATGTCCGTTTTTTTAAATCAATAAAAGAATCTAAATTATCTAGTAAAAACTTGTTTAACGAGTACTCAACACCTGTGCTACAATCAGAAATATCTGTATTTATAATTAAGAGAAGATTTAACGGAAATTTTTACGTGTAAGTTAAGATTCACTTAAAAAAGGAATTAAAGTAAAAAAGTGACTTTTGAATTAAAAAAATGCCACTTAAACTTAATTGGTTTCCTTATATAAGGTCGTTGTGTTCGCTTAAGTTTCCCTCCTATAGACATAATTTGTATCAAAAATAGACAGTTCACTTTGAATAATATGCATTGGGTATTAAAATTTCAGTTTCATAAGAAAAGTGATTTTTCGGTCATCATTACTTTGGCCCTCGAATGGATACGTGATTTGATAAACCAAATTCTTAAGTGTAAACCAAACTCAATTGATATCTGGTTTTTAATGATCTAAACCTATAACAAAACTTAGAAATTGCTTGGATAAACAATTTAAGATATCTTCCTCACAGATGGACAGATTGGTATATATAAGATATATACAGGGTTCGGCAGAGCAACTTCCTTATTTGAAACGCGCGCGCTGAAGCGACCGTTATTCTGAGAAGGGGTGGCGCTCATTCGAAAGAGCGGGACCTAACGTTTTCTGTCATGTAGGTTTAGTAACGATCATGCAGTGGACGAGTGGACGAGGGAGATGGAAATGGGCTTCGTCTGTCCACAAAATGTTCCATGGCCATTCATTGTCCACTTCCACGCGAGCAAGAAATTCTAGAGCAAACCGTTCTCTTACTGGCAGGTCAGCAGGAAGCAATTCCTGAACATGGGTAATTTTGTATGGAAAGTATTGCAGAATATTTCGTATAATTTATGCACCCTACTCACAGGCATGTCCAAAGTTCGGACAATTTCCCGTGCGCTGCATGTTTGTACACCACCTCTCGTCTATTCCTGGACGGCTGTGGCCACATCTTCATCTGACGTCGAAGCAATTGGTTTCCTCCCTCTGCCAGATTTCACTTCAAAAGAACCTGTCTCTTCGAATTTCTTCATCATTTTCTCCAGACCCTTGGCAGACCACAGCCTTTTTTCATACGCTTTACTGTCCGGAACTTCTTCGGAGCTACTGGCGCACAGTCACCGTTCTTGTAAAAGCTTCACAAGCAGAGCATGATCCTTCACTGAGCGAGTCATAGCGAGCTTCTCAGAAGCAATATGAGGAAAACGCCATATACCCGCGTTTTTATAACAAATGCGATGTGTCGTGCGCATGACACGTCTTGTATTTTGCATATTACGACGCTTAAAGCGCCATCTATTGCTAATATTTGGAACTATTTTTTTTCTTAAGCCATACCATTTCCTCTTTCTTCGAGTATATTCAGTTCAAATTTCAGGTCATTCTGAGCAGTGGTTCTTTTTTTATAACATGTTGAAAGTTGACTAATTATAATCATCCTGTAGATAAAAATGAAAATATGAGGATCCTCAATACTATACCTAACATTTACCACCTTATTTGTATATCTGTGTCTTCTGTGATTTCGAAGTAGATGGGTCAGAAAAAAAAATCAACTTTTCTTTTATGTATATACTTAATACGTATTAACACAAAAGGCGAACACCAACAACTCGTAAAAAGCTACGAGGAAAAAAAGAAACTAAAATAAATAAATAAATAAATAAATCAATAAAGCGTATGCAACTAATAAACCGTACACAACATAATAAAAATAGAAATAAAGAAAATAAATAATCAATAACAAATATATAAACGTAAACAACACGTAAATAGCTGGAATCAAAAGAAATGCCAGCGAAGTAGATCATCAGCAATTAATAGAACATACACAGCATAACAATAACAAGCGTAAAGAAGAAAATTAAAAATGAGAGTTTCTATTTTCTTCTTAATTTTTTTTACAGCAACAATGGGGAACAATTATGAAAAATAAAAATTATATTTGACCTTATATT
>JAFIDM010009631.1:181841236-181855139 GCA_023159025.1 Thereuonema tuberculata
ATAAAATTAAAAATTAAAATACCGCAACGTTTCGAATCTTCAACATATCCTAAGATTCATTTTCAAGCGGCCCCCTGCTTAAAAACATCCTCCTGGCCAGATTCATTAATGGAAATGACAGTGGAAGGAAAGAGACGGAAGTGAGAAACTCCCTCTGTGAGAAACTCCCTCTGGTGTTTAATATGCTAATTTAGAAGCCGGAAAGGATCGTCTGCTAATAAAATGAGCGTCGTTAATTTCTATTTATGTTTTAACATTATATGTACTCACATGATCCGGAAATTTAATAACAAGATGTAAATAAAAAATGATAAGAAGATATATATAAGTTATGATGAAGATGTAAATAATTGTATTTAGTTATAACTAATTAAATACTTGTATTTAGTTATCTGATATGCGCAAAAATTAAAAAAGGGGGGGGGGGGCAACTATTAATAAATACCATATTCCATGTTATTGGTTGTAGAGAGATCCTGATTATAACTTTGAAGCAAAATAATCATATTAGATTCATTAAACATTCTCAGGTAATGATTCTCTTTAACACCTAATATAATAGGATTATCAGTGTCCAGTTCATGGTTGTGGCTCTGACAATGGCATACGCTGTGATATGTTTGTTGTCTTTTTTTTATAGCATAAATGTGCTCCTTTAGGCGTGTATCAAGGTATCGTTTAGTCTGCCCAATGTATAGGCAACTGTTATTCTTGATAGTATAGCTATTATCCGTTTTACATTTTATTCCATAAATAGCGCCCTTTTTTAGTAGCTTCTTATTTGTAGATTTATTTGTTTATATGGAACCGATAGTATTTCTAGATCGGCACATTTTTCTAATTATAAATAACTCTTATATGGATGAAATTGTGAACGATTTCAACAGTGTAAATAAAATGATACAATATACTATAGAAAGGGAAAAAAATGGCAGTATTCCCTTTTTGGACATACTAATTAAACGAGGCAACAATGGGTACGAAATTACAGTTTATCGTAAACCAACCGATGCGCGTATCACCGTCAACTATCATAGCTCGGTCCCAAACAGCTATAAAAAGAATTCATTGCGTATGGCCCTTGATAGGGCTATCAAAGTCTGTTCCAATCCTTCACTCTTACATCAAGAAATACAAACTATTAGGAATAATTTCAAAATAATGGATTTCCTAGTTTGATGATAGACAAATATATTGCTATAAGAAAGGAGCGTGCTGCAAAAATGATTCATACAACCCATACTTACCAGTCCTAGTATAAATAACATTAATAAACCTAGTGTACGGAATTACACATCCATTACTTATCACGATGCGTTATTTAAGAAATTAAAGCGGATTTTAAGCAAATCAGGCATAGGATTAGTGTACGCTCATTTTATTAGCAGACGATCCTTTCCGGTTTCTAAATTAGCATATTAAACACCAGAGGGAGTTTCTCACTTCCGTCTCTTTCCTTAAACTGTCATTTCCATTAATGAATTTTGACCAGAGGATGTTTTTAAACAGGGGTCCGCTTGAAAATGAATCTTAGGATATGTTGAAGATTCGAAACGTTGCGGTATTTTAATTTTTAATTTTTTAAATTTTTATTACATAAGTGCTTTTATTAGTGGACTATTTGTAAATCTTTTAACAGCACGTTAATATTTCTCCTTTTATTTAGTACAATTTATTCAATTTCTTTTGGGCAAGAGAAAGGAATTAACAAAATTATTTTCAGAGGACAAAGAAAGAAAGAAAGAAAGAAAGAAAGAAAGAAAGAAAGAAAGAAAGAAAGAAAGAAAGCCGTGCCGGATAGGCCGAGCGGTCTAGACGGAGGTCTGCCATGTGTGGCCAGTGTACCGGCACTTGGGTTCGAATCCCGGTCGTGGCATGGCTGTTTCTTTCTTCTTCTGTGTTTCCCCCGGGGACTTACTCTCTCAAGTGTATCCTCGACGGGAAGTGAATTCTCATCTCTGCTTTCCTAGCCTTGTGCTGATGTTGTGAGGGGGGCTAGCGCTGGGTCCGTTGGCGTCCATTCGCGAATAGTAGTAGTAGTAAATAAATAAATAAAATACTATTTTTTTTTAATTATTATTTTTAATAATGCAATTTACAATATATAATTTTTTTACAGTGCCAGTATATTTTGTTCTTCCCTGGAAACATTTCTGCTATCAGCAATGCTAAATAAGTGTCTTTTTTTCTCTGAACACTTGTATTCTGAAGTTCCTAGCCACTTTATAGTGCAGTAAATTTTCCTTTCTATTTATTATTATTATTATGTTTCTATGTTTTAAACCTTGGGTTTCCCCAGTAAAAACAATATGGCGGGTCAAGGACCAAAGCACATACTGCCAAGTGTAAAGACGTGTGTGAGAATGATTAGGGATGTGTGGTTGTGTCCATAAATTTCCTAACTATGCGTGTAGTGTTGAGTACCACAGCCTTCTGCAGTTGTGCATAAGTATTTTTGGGAAGTCCTAGTGTGCTGATACTGTGGTGCAATGTGTGAGGTACCAGACCAGTGGCAGACAGAACGATGGGTACAACACGTACTCGGTCCTGCCTCCACTGCTTCTGGAGCTCGTGTGCTATTGCTATTGATTCCCACTCATCTAGGCAGTACATGACTGGTTGTCGGCTTTCGAAAAACTTCTCTATTAGAACTCCTTCACAGTCAATACATAAAATTTCTTTAATTTCTATGTATTGGTATTATTTAGTAACAGTAAACGTTAAAGATGGATTTTTCTTAATATTTTCTTAATACTTTACTAATTGTACATAATTTTTCAAGTTTAATTTTTAAGTCTTTGGTTTGGCAGACATTTTCATACACACAAGAAAATATTAAGAAAATTTCAGTATAAAAAGCTTCTTCTAGCATTTTCTATTACGCAACCATTGTATTAATCAATTTTGATAAAAATGTGGCCCTATGTCATTTTTCACTGCTTTTTATTACTGGCGGCTTCGTTTTTTTAATTTCCTGCGTCACTAAAATTTAAGTGCTTACAAAGCATAAGCACTTAAATTTAAGTGATGTTGGATTTAAGTGGTTTACTTTATATACTGTATTGTTGGAGAATACTGCTTTAGATTTTCTTCCAATTCAATTTATGATCCTGATAAATGGATAATATAAATAAGAAACAATCAGAATAAGTCGTTGCAGTTGCTTGCCAATAAATAATATTCCATCTTTTTTTTCTTCTTTTCCATCTTTCTGGGTTTTTTTCTCTTTTTTTTTTATTTGGGGAGGATTCGGGATCTTTTATTATTATTTTTTTTTCTGTATAAAAAGATTTAGTGACGTTATTCTGATCGTAATCTCAATATCTTAGGCACCGCTCTTTGGAAGATCTTCTTATCTAAGCCAGAAGGAGATCAAGGATTTTTCAAGTTGATTTGTCTCTTAAGTCTTCTCGATATACACAGAATGTGTCTTAACACGTGAGTCTCTCTTTTCAGGACCTAAAAATAAGAAGATAATTACATTAAAGAAATGTTGGATTTCTTCATCTTCAGGTATCTTCCATATATTCAGATCATTTGGAGAAACGATGCTATTTTAGCTGATTATCACTCAATTGCTTATAAACAATGACGGATCTCACCTGTGTACAATGCTGATTTTTTTCGATAAATGAAAGTGCAACATTTTATAAATCACTGCTGTTATCCCTTTAAAAGAGTATTACTGTACGATATTTAGTGAGCAATAACTACTCTTAATGTATGCATTTGCATAATATGCCTAATCATCATCTGCCAAAGATCTTTCAGAAAGTATAGAATATCATTGGGAAAATTATTGATTTTCAAATAAGGTTGCAGATGATGGTAGATCCATTAGTCCAAAACCTTTGATTTGGAAAACTAATTCTCATTACTAAAAATAATGGTGTCAGCATCTAAAGGAAAGCACAACGGAAAGTGCAGTAACAAAACAATTATAAATACTTGTTTTAAAAAATAAAAGATTAATCCACAAAATGATAAAAGGCAATATTATAACAGTTTATATGTAAACTAGCAGCAAAGCCTGTCGGCTGACAGGCATAAAAAATTCTGAAAAATCATTTTACTATCAACTATCAAATATAAAGTAAATGTAATCTAAATACTGTGCTAAATTGTGAACGAAGCCTCTACGGTAAAAATGGTTTTGAGTTTTGAAATCAGCGTAAACAACTGAGTAAGTATGCCAAAATAACATGGATGCAGTGGTAACAAAATTATTTGGTTTTGAACGTATGTTTTGTTAGAATTTCAGTTGTCGAGGTCAGTTCCCAAGAATAAATTTTCATGGAAACAACATGGAATGACACAATGAACTAATATTTTCATCCAATTTGAATACTTTTGATTCAATGGTACCATTGAGAACCGTTGGATCTATCTTAATAGTTAATTATATCGAGTTACAGACAGACAGACAGATAGGCCAAATATATATATAAGGTAAAGGCACCAGTTGTGGATCGGCCTAAGCATAAACTTGGTTTTCACCACGAGAAATAGCTAAATAATTTTCATTTTTGCATTTATTCCTTTATTAAGCTCTTATAATTAACATTGTATTACCTCAGTTCGATAAAAAAATATTTACTGCATTTTCACAGTCTTCATTTGTGTTGTGACGTTTGATCCACAATTGGACCCCACGAACCGCTGAATTTCCGCCAGAACAAATGGCTGCAGAATTTCCCGCAAACATGGCCAGAGGCAGAAAACACTACGTTTTATTTTTCCCCGGTTATATTAAACCTTGTACTATCATACATCCATTAATTCTAACGTATATCCATTCTAGAATAACTACAAATAACTTTCAGGCTAACTCACCTTAATTTTCTTTTGAAATTCTGACAAATTATTTAACAAATTCACAGGATGGCTCCACTTGAAACTCCAAACAAACTGTAATACCAAAACGAAGCTCATGAAGGGATCGGGATTCTATATATCTGAGCCATCTGTTGATAAGTGTGATAATTAAGACGGTAAACGACTTGATCCGCAATTGGTTCCTGATCCACAACTGGTTCCCTTACCTTATATATATTTGATTCGATTGACGATTTGATTTGAATTTTTTTTTTTTAATGTTTATCAGACCTATTTAGGTATACTTCTTACCTGTACGCCTGTAATATAGGTTCTGAGAGTTTAATCTAAAGCAGTGAAGCCCAACCTACGGCCCGCGGGCCATATCCGGCCCGTGAAGGTGTTACATGTGGCCCGCTCTTTTTTCTTTTTGAAGCTCTGTCCTCCGTTGAGAAATGTCCTCCTTTTGTAAATTCTGTCCTCCTTTTTAATATGTCAAGTTTAAAACCTTTTGGTTGAACAGATAGGATTGCATCATTTTTTTTTTTTTTTTGGTTGAACAGATTTAACGTTTAAATTTAATATGTTGTGGCCCGCGAAATTCACAGCAAGTTTGGCCCCCATATTATGAAAGGTTGGGCACCACTGATCTAAAGGATCATTTTCCACCCAACAAGAAAAACGAAATACCAACCATATCTAAAGTTTAATTTATCCAAAGAATAATAATTATTAAACACATTAAAATTTGAGATGAAAATTCATCTGACACCTCAAGACAAGCCTGTTTCACGCTTATTAGGCGATCATCAGTTGAGGGTAGTCAGAATGAACATTGCAGGTCTCATAACGGAGGTGACTTGGAAGTTGAATGAGAAGAGTAGTGGAACCTCCAAAACTAAAAACTAAAAACATAAAAACCATTAAAAATAAAGAAAAAGAAAATTCATGTGCTGGGCTCTGCCTGCCTCAAATGAATTTCTTATAGCATCAAACTAAAGAAAAAGTGCCTAAAAAATATGTAAACACATTAAAATTTGAGACCAATATTCATCTGACCCTCAATTGATGATCGCCTAATAAGCGTTAAACAGGCTTGTCTTGAGGTCAGATGAATATTGGTCTCAAATTTTAATGTGTTTACCTATTTTTTAGGCACTTTTTCTTTAGTTGATGCTATAAGAAATTCATTTGAGGCTGGCAGAGCCCATCACATGGATTTTCTTTTTCTTTATTTTTAATGTGTTTTTATGTTTTTAGTTTTTAGTTTTGGAGGTTCCACTACTCTTCTCATTCAACTTCCAAGTCACCTCCGTTATGAGACTTGCAATGTTCATTCTGACTACCCTCAACTGATGATCGCCTAATAATCGTGAAACAGGCTTGTCTTGAGGTGTCAGATGAATATGTAGTACCAGAAAATAAACAGTTTATTTCTTCATCTGACATTTTCTTTTCCTTTCGTAGGCAAGATTTTAATCTTATAACCATAGTATTAGTGAACTTTCATTGAATGAAAATTACTGAATAAAAACTCCGTTGAATTGATTGACTTCAGATTAAAATTTAGAAATAAAATTAGAAAATAATTCAGGAACTACTTGTATCATTTGAGTAAGCAGCTACGAGTCCTTATTGCTATTGATTCAACTTATATTCATAAATAAGGACCTTGTTTCCTTAAACAAACAAGCACACCTCGAATTGAACGTCGCGTCTTTCTATAGAAATTGGCCGAAAAATAGCCATGATTGGTCAACAGAAAAGAGTTTTCTCTTCTGCATAACAATGCTGCCGCACAAGTAGAGTACCAAAAAATTCCTCAAGATTGAATTTACCAAAAATTTCTTTTTAAACCTACTCTCTGATGACTACATAGCCTTGGAAGTCTATTTGATCAAACATCTCGATCTTTCTTTGCAGAAGGAAAACATCTTCAAACGAGCTACCATTAAAAATGTCATCTAAGAGTTCATCAATGTTGATGTTTGCTTATTTTTTTTTTTTTTAATGAGATCAAAAACCTGAAAATAGAAATGTGTGTTGAAACCAACGATACATTAAATTGAAAAAAGGATACTGAAAGCAAGTGTACCGACTGCGAAAGCATATTTTGTAACTTATTAATTTTATTTTAATCTTTAATTGACAATAAACCTTTTGCACCAATCTGCTAATTTACCGAGTCGCCAAGAGGTATTTTGGTCAGGAATTTACTAATGTATTCTACAAGAAAAATGTTTATTGTTTCCTTCGGTAGAAAGAATGATGCAAAATTCATAGACCAAACACTAATCGATGATGAATTTAACATTTTTAAGCTTAATAATTAATAACAGTAAAGGTAATCCGGGATCTTATATACACTAGAAATTAAATGTTAAAAATGCTTTTTCTTTTCAATCACATTAAATCTTTTAACAAAAGATAATTGATTTTTATTTTTAAAACAAGATTTGCTAATCTGTTAATTTCAGCGATAAGTTTTATTAACTAGAAAAACTAGAAAGTAAACTAGAAATTCTCTCTTATTTGGCCTTATTAATATAATAATTATATTAATGAATGTAATTATTATCTGAATGCAATGTAATTCCTCTTTAAATCATGAATGTTGTTACAAAACATCTCTTATATATTTACTTGAAAATGATTAAATGTAATTGAAAAATTACGCTAATTTTTTCAGGAATGGAAATCCATCTGTTAAATTTGACTTCCAAAACATTTAATTGGATTCTTATTCATTTCTTATTAAGTAGCCACGTTATTTGGTTTTCAGCCGAATATACATATACCAATATGGATAAAATAAAAATGAAATATTTTGTTATGTAATCAAATAAACACAGTGCGTAATACGTTGAAGTTTTTCACTACTTCTTGAATTATTAATTGTGCTTGGGTTGCAACAACGACTTTTCTCAAAACTGATCAATAAACTCTTAAATTTTCATTCTTTATAGATAAAAAAATAAAAAAAAAAATAAGAAAACGGGAACTGAATGTTGATAATTTAAAGCTTTTCTCTACATGTTACATGTAACTAAGTAAAAAAACAGGTCAACATAAGCAGGAACAGCACCGTCAATCGATCTGAACAACGTCAGTATATATTTCTCCAATAAAAAGCCATCTCAAAGCGGATACAGAATAAATTCATACACAGAGTAGGAAGACATTTACTCCTAACAGCGTTTTACTTAATAATGAATAATTAAATTAAAAACATTGAAAAGTTGAAGATTGGAAAGTATTGTTCAAATTGGCCTAATAAATAAAAAAATGTTTTTAACTGAAAAAAATATGCAATAAGATCTCAATTGAAATAAGCCTTTCAATTTGATAGAGAAATATTTGATCTATTTGTTCGTCAAGAATTATGCTTAGGATAGGAATGTAAAAAATTCAAACATTAGTGTTTGGAATTTCGTAGGCTATAAATCGAACTAGGCTTTACACTCAAATTTGAAAGTGAAATAATCCCAAAATCGCTTTATTATTTAAAATAAATATATATATAAAGATTATTTTACATGTAAAACCTCTTTGCGAAGACAAAAAATTTAGTAAATGCAGTCTATCTTATAAGATAATGAGAGACTTCGCCCATTTACGAGCTGAGCCATACGAAAGAAATATTACTACTATTCCTTTAAGGAATTGATATTTTATACTGAGAACAAATAATTCCTAAAAGATCTAATTAACAGTATTATTATTGTCCAAACGTTTCCGCTTAGCAGTCCTGTATAGATGCTTGACGACGGTTTTTCCGGTTTTTATTAAATACAGCTTCCTTTTCTATGCTTGCATATTAAAATGATAGCATTGTAAATTAAGTTCAAAGTTTCGTTTTAGTAAAGTATATAAGGGAGTCATTATATTGTACAGATAAAATGGGGATTATTTTTAAATAACATAAGCACCCTTATGCACCATTTATTAATAATTTCACCAATTACACACATAAATAATAAATTATTAACAAAATAAGTAGTTACATTTCTTTCATTTTTTTTTTTTATTTCAATATCATACCAGGAAATTTAATTTCTGTATAAGAATCCCATTTTTTCCCATTATTTAACTACTTTCTTTAGATAGTGTTTATTAATTTTTAAAGTGATCTAATTAAAAAAATGTAAAGATATAGCAAATTATTGATATTATTTTTTCTTCTTTACAATTTTCTTACCCTTAGATAGTTAAATTTCAGAACAATTTAATTTTTTTAAAAGCTTACGTAGAAATATTTTTTTTTTAGATCTAGCATTGTCGCAAATTGATAATCCATAAGTACAGTATTTAAATAGGAAGCAATAAGCGTGAACAGGCTCGTTGTAAATAGTTTATAATAATACTAAAATGTTTTGGTTTATCGCCTCAGGAAAAGGGCGGGAAGCAGAGACAGACATTATTTTACTATTTTGTTGAAATAACTTATGAAGCATAAAATCCATTCAATATTTAAACCATAATTTACACCGATTTCAAACTAATTTCCGTAACTGCTGATAATCATTTGTTCATTTATTCAAAAGAATTTATGGGTAATTCTAAAAAAATAATTGGGAAACATACTATTGATTTAGGAAGAAATAAAATAAAAAATAATAATAAAACTATGATACAATCTACAATTTATCAATCTACTTTTATAAACAATCTACTTTTACAACTGAATATTTACGTTTAATTTCAATGTTGAAATTTTAGTAGAGATGCCATTTCCGAGAGAGCACAAAACATAGGAAAAATATAACATTATTCATGTGTAAAGAGTCATTAGCCTCTCGAATCGCAGGCAGATACAAGAATTTTCATTATTAGAATAAAAAATAATTTACGATTCAAATTTAATAAGGTTCGAAAAATTATCAATATAACTGTTACTTCAAAAATTATTCTCAATACAATGAATCAATTTCAAACAAAGAAAAATAAAACTAGACTGTCACTGTTCTTCGCAGACACGAATAGTGACGTCATTTAATGTGTTATTGAATTTCTGGTGTTTGTTTCGTTGCACAGTGTATATTCACCCGGAAAAATATATTTTTCTAAATTCTATTATTTAAAATAAGAGATTATAACTTGTAATAATAATGCTAAAAAAATTGCGTATATGTCACTTAATCCAAAAATTTTTAATGATTATACAGAATTGCGTAGAAATGTAGAAATTATTCATTTAGTTGTTTGTATATTTACTTCTTTATATTTGTTTTATTTATTTACATAAGCCCTAGTTACATTGTTTTATAATATAATTATGTACAATATATAAAATGAAGTTTAATATAATATACTTATTCGATATTCGGACAATTTTCTTTATCAATCCATTTATAAATCCAACATAAAAAGAAAATATTTTTAAAATGTCGCTGTTAAGAATAATTGAACGAACGCCAATTAGTATCATAGTTTACTTGTTATTGCTGAAATTCGAAACAGGTTTTTCATATATTTTTATTCTTTATTTTTTTTTTATTTTTATTTTTTTTTAGAAACATGATAAACCATTAGACAGACCCTCAAGATCGGTGTAATTGAAGGAAAAATTCGGAAAAATCTGCAAATGGTTTGACAAAAGTATGATGGTGTCGTCATCATTCTGATGTTTGTTTTATGTGATTTGCTGCCCCGGTCAATGACATTTAAGTGGAATTTATTCTTAAAAATAAATCATAATTCAGTAAAACCCCGATTATCCGAGCCCCGATTATCCGAGTTTCCGCTTTAACCGAGCTATCAAATAGGATTTTTTTTTTGTTTTGGTTCTACATTTTTCATTTTTAAAACTACCAGAAAAAATTCGGAACTTGATCTTACCAATCAACGAAGAGGATATACGTGACTGGATAAACGCTGATGAATAACAAGACATTACAGATGAAATGATCATCAATAAGGAAAATGAATCTAGCGATGATAATGAAGACAGCGACGATGAAAATCGACAAATGACAATCTCCCATACAGATGGACTAAAAGCTATCGAAAGTGCTATTGAATATATATAGAACAACAAGAAGCGACACCAGCAATCCAAAAAAATGGCGAAACATTGCTGCAGAAAAACGCCAAAGTAACGTAAAACAAAAAACAATCAAGGACTTTTTAAGTAAAAGAGCTCTTTAATTATCATAACAATATGAATTGCATGTGGTGTATCTCTATAACTTTTATATTTGTTAAAATATACATTTAAACCTATTTTTTTATTTATAATTTTCGCTTTAACCGAGTTTTTCGGTTATCGGAGTTAGTCTTGGTCCACATTAACTCGGATAATCGGGACTCTACTGTATAATGAAACTTAGTCTAAAAAAATAGCTACATATAATCAACTTATGAATAAAATAACTACATATTTGATCTTTGCTTCATTTTCGAAAGTCAGAGAAAAATGATGCCTTGCACATGGTAGATATTATGAGTCAGGACTTACTTGACTCCATCTTAACACAAAATCAACTGGAAAGAAATGTCACTGAAAGATATTTTTAAGCACCTAATAGAATAGATATAAAATAGTGTCAGGAAAAAATAAATAAATTATCCCACAATAAATTGAAACTATAAGATAAGCCTTATGTAAATGCCAATGTCCATCCAAAACATTTTGCATATCTTTTATCATATCTGCAATTTTAATTTATTTTATGTAAAGAATTTTTAGTATCAGTAAATTTAGTGAAAAATGATAGTAAATTTACTAATTTTTACGTAAAATACAAAGGAATGTCCTGATTGAATCACTAAAACACTACCGTCGATGATTTTTTTTTAATGGAATGGAATATAATCTAATGATTTCTGGCTGTAAATTTTTTTGCACAAATAAATATTTTTAAACGTTATCACTGTATATTATTTCGTCTTTTTTTTAATAAAATCCTCTTTAGAAACTGCTCCATTCAATTTGCAGTAAATGCTTTGTTTATATAGTATTTCAAAGCCAAATTCCATTGCTTCATTCATCGAACACCAATAGCTGTTATGAAATTACAGTAGTTTTCCTTTTGTTTTACGATATTTCTTTAAATAGAGAATCAAGTACATTTTTATGATCATTTACTGATTGCTTACATTGTATAAAAATAAAAATTGTAACTTCTAAATAGTAATATAGATAGTTGTTCTGAGACAGCCTGTAAGATCTAAAATATTAAATTTAATCACCATTAACATTTTTCAGTGGATTATTAGTAGGGTCGAGAGTTAAATAATATGAACACTTTAAGATGAAAATCGAGCTAGCTTTATTTTCTTTACTATTTTTTTTTTAAATAACATGCAATTTTACAAAGTTCGGTATAATCACTGAAATTGAAATTCTTAAATTAAAAAGTCGATTTCTATTTCAATTAAAATCTGGCTCGTACTTTTTTTAAAGCTTTTAATTTAAAGTATTTTGAAATACAAATAAATGGGCTTAAATGGGAGGAGACCCTTCCCTCGAAAGTTTGAATTAAAGTTTTAAATGGGATTTTTTCAGGTTTGGACATTTAAAATACTATGAAAATAGAAGCTTTTTGGATCCTGCTAATCAGATAAGACTTTGATGCTCCCTGAATATACGACCATAGCTTACTCTTCTGTAAGTGTGTGCGTGAAGAAATATTTACAATATTTATTGGCTTTAATTAAAGTACATAAGCTTTACATGTTATTAAGAAGCATTATTATTAGTTATCGCAGATCTCGGGTTCTTCGATAGCAGCATGAAAAGAAAACACTGATTCTATTCTCAATTCTTTAATATAATTGCTTGGCATTGGTGTACCAAGGGGGGATTAGAACTTCCCCATTGTATCCGAAAACGGAAGAAACCTAGGATTTTGGGCCTGTTTTATTGGAAAGTTCATAGTTACAGCAGTAACCCCAACCCCCATCCGAGAAAGGAAATTTAAGGTTGTTTTTTTTGGTTGAATGACTACAATGATTATCGTAACCCATCCCATTCCAAATTCCTGGGTACGCCTACGCTGCTTGACCAAAAAGTAATTTTTAGTAACGGAAGAATTAAATATATATTAACGAATATATATATATTACTAAAACCGAATAGAAAACCGTGTAGAAAAATTAACATTTTATGTCTCACATAACAGAGTCGGCAATCAAAGATATTTTTATATATAAAGCATGCTCTTTTATCTTGAAATACAGTAAACTCCCGATTATCCGTGGAATTGGGTGGCATGGCAACCACGGATAAGCGAATTCCGTGGATCATTCGAAAAAGGAAGAAAATCAACCCAAAAAATGCTCTTAACATGTTTTATTTACACTAAAAATGGCATACATATAGTTACAATACATACATTATAAACAATTATTTTATTTTAAATTATTTTTTTATTTTTAAATTTTATTATTAGGGAATGCTCTCCCATAATTTATGTAACCTGCCGGCCTAAGCTACGCCCACAAGGTCGTTCTTTAAATTGTTAGTTTATAATTGTCTTCACTTACTTTGTTAGCGTCTTTTATTGTTTATCTTATTCTAGATTTAAATTGTTTTTTAATTCCGTAATTTATTGTACTGTAAAAAAAATGGAAATAGGAGAGGTTTGCGGATAATCGGGAGTTCACTGTATATTAAAAACTTTAAATGAACTTTAATTCCAGATTAAACAATAAAATATTAATAGAATATTTCGTATGATTCAAAAAACTATGTATCTATGTTTTATCCTATGCATATTCAATCACGAAATGAATACTTCATATTACTGGAACAAAAAGCTATAATTTACCGGAACCATATGTGTACTTAGAGTTGTATTATTGATTAATCTGGCTCTAATTGTAAATCTATATCAAGAAGAAGAAAATTGCAGACATAATCATTACAATTACAGAGACAATAACTATATTTAATGCAAATGATAATACTAAAACACAATAATGTCACTAGTTTCAAATTTTTTAGACATCTGCTAATCATGTCATAAACAATGAATAATCTTAATCCATAAAAACTATATTATTACAAAATGGTAACGGCTTCTTTGAAGAAATTTGAAAGTGGTTTAACTTAAAGATTAAATTAAACCTCTGATATAATTTTTCT
>JAFIDM010009631.1:181860312-181876873 GCA_023159025.1 Thereuonema tuberculata
CATTTCCATTATATCAAAACTAAAATAATATAATATTGTTTGTAATAATAATAGTCAATCAAAACACCAAAATAAAATTGTTAGAATAATCAACAATATTGCAGGTGATGATTTAAATTTTTAATAATGAAAGATCGTAACAGTTTTTAACGAAATTACAAGCACTAATTCTTGACTTTTTGCCCTCACCCCTATTGTGAAATGTCTTCTCCGTTTGAAGAGGCGTGGCTAAGTCTCAAGTCTTAGTGGACACACTTTATCTTCGACAACTTCTCTCTCTATTATTATTTTTCTTTGTTACCATCCTCGTAGTAAACATTGTTTTTTGTTCTTTATAATTGTTGGACTTTCTTCTTTTGTATTATTATCTATAATTCAGTTAATAATACAATATCATGATACTATTTCATTCTTACTGTAATAACATATAAAATATACTTTTGACTTAGAATAAATCTTAATTATTTATTTAATGTTCATTATTATTATTTCTCTTCCCTTATTTGATAACAGTTACTGATGGGCTGTTAGGGACCTCCATTAATTACGTGAGGTGTTTTTTAAAAAATTTGGACCCCCCCCCTCCCCCTTGGTGAGATTTCAAAAAATTTAAAAACCAAAAAAAAAAAAACGGAATTTTGCTATAATATATATTTTCTGTGAATGAAAAAGTTTACGTGAGATTTTTGTTGACCCCCCCCTCCCCCTTTTGACTTCACGTAAATAATGAACGACCCCCTATGGAAGTAGCTAGATGTGTGAAATTTATTATCAGCAGATTTTTTTATAGATTGTTTCAATGTATAAGATGTATCTTACTTTATTATTAAATTTGTTATCATTCTTCTAGTTTTGAATTGAAAGTAAATCATTCTATATTCTTTTTGTCGGATTGTTTATCATGGTATCATCTGCATAAATAAGATTTTGCTAAATTTTTAAACTCCAAATTGCCCTTTTCAAGTTAATTTATTTTAGTTTCATTTATTTATTTATTTTTTGTGACAAATATTTTATATTTTCAAACTAATCACAGATTATATCTTAAGTTAATTCCTCTTATTCTAATTTCATTTGTTTTTAGGAATATTAGATGCTTCATTTAAATTTATTCTTTTGTTATCAAATGATTTATTTTTATCAAGATTGTCATAGTTATTACTGATTATTTATTTGATTTCATTCTATTTTTAAATAATTGAATTTCAAGTTGCAATATTTTTTGATACTCGTATTGATCACTATTTATTACTTCGTGAATTTTAACAGGAAATCATTAAGTTTTTGTCATTCGTAATTGTTTTGAATATTGTAACTCTTTTTCTCATCTAATTTCGTCCGAATATCTTTTAAATTCTACTGGTCATAGTAATTTACTTTTGTCCGGGAAAATTCAATGTTTTGTTCGTTGTATTTTCCCTCATCCCTGCAGTTATCAGAAAATATTGCACTTTTTGCTGTTTCGAAGCAAAAAAAAAAAAAAAAAATTACCGTTGAACATTTTATTAATGAGATTGATATATTTCTCAATCGCTTCGGTCCTGATATTATTGACTTGCGAAATTTAAAAAGAAAACGTGAATTTTTTCCACTTGTTTTTCAAATTAGGGAAGTGGACTGCTTCCAACGCAGTCTGGAACTTCTGTTATTCATACTGGTGGTAGCACAAAAGTTTTGAAATCTGAAGTTTTGAAAAAGGGCTGGAGGGTGGGGAATCTTTTTCACATTCTCTCGGTTTCGATCTAACGGAATACTGTGCAAAGTTTGAGGCAGGCAGAGTTTTAAAACTCCAAAAATATTCAATACGTTTTTGAATAGGTTCCTCTCTCCCCCTCCCGTTCGACTTTGTCTTGACCTTCTCCTGGACCCAAGCCTAAATGCGGCCTACGTTGTTCGGATAATCACTATGTAGATTTGATCCCGATAGGTCAAAGGTTGTGAGAATGTGTAGGGAAGAGACAGATAAATAACTGAACATTTATATAAAAAAGTTATTGAAGTAATTAACGTAACAATAACTTCACAGAAAATTCCTTATTGCTTTCATAATATTTGAGATTATTATAAACCATATACTTTTCTTTTTCTTTTTGATACGTATAAGTTTTGGACACTTAATATTTTTTTTTTCCTTGCTAATTAAAGCCATTTCTCAAGTTGTATAATCTTCTATATTACAATGAATATTTATTAGCTAATGTTTAAGTTACTTCTCATTCATTTCTTCAGTTTCATTCTTACATAAATGTAATTCTTTGGACGAATTAGTATTATTATATTGTTGATTTTTACCCTTTTTTTTTAAGTATATTTTTGTAATATTTATTTTGTTTATAATATTTAACCTATTCTTAACAATATAAAGTTGCTTTATATATAAACTTTATAATTATAAAAAAATACATTTGCTTTATTATTTTGATTCTTTTGACATTCTGACTTCTTTATTCTCTTTAGTCCTTTATTCCCTTTGTAATTCAGGTTTTTTGAACTCTGCCATATTCTTTATCATTCAATTTTTATTCTTTAAAAATATCTTGATTTGCATATTTACTGACCTTGAACTGCATTGAGACCTTCAGTATTTTAATTTTTAATGCAATATAAGTAGGTATTTTTTTTTTTTTTGACGTATTAAGCATTACTAATCTATGATCGCTATGAGGATGATATTGTGAAAAAAAAAAAAAAATTGAAAAGAATCCTGAAATATCTGAAGAAACATGAATCGAATTTTGCAGAACTGCTATTATCAATTAAGTCTTCATTGTAATTACAGACTAATTACTTATAATTTAATGAAATTTAAATTTTAACATTATTCACTAATATTTAACTAACTATAACTGACTGGTGGAAATTGCAAATATTAATTATATGAAATCAAACTTTGTATAGAAACTTTGCTGTATTTAAGATAGTTTTTTTTTTTTTTACTCGAAATTTATAGTTACCAAAATTTCTGTTTTTTAATGACCAGTCGTATACATTGCTCAACTAAATACAACTGTATTTAATTCTAATACATATTAAACAAATGAATGTAAAGGTAAGATTACGTTGGGATATATAAAGTAGAAACAAGAAAAATTACCTTTCGGTCTCTGTATTCCACGGAGTATCATCCTCAGAGATTGGCTTTTAATGAATATATTTATTATCTTCGTATGAAATTCATTTATCTGAAGGGGAAAAACCCCCAAAAATCTGCACTGTCAAAGCAGTTTGAAGTATATTGTGATTTTGTTTTATGATTTTTTCAATGATATTAAAATTTGAAAGTCTTACCATGATTTAGAGCTAATAGTCTTCATTCATAAAAGGATTAAAATCAGGACTTGGGTTTAGGATACCGAAGACTGTATGATTGATTGTAGAAATTTGTAATTATTAAATTTTATTTTAATAATGACTTACTTGCATTTTAATTTTCATAATTATCTTCATTATCATTAAAAGGATAACATTATTTGCTAAAGCACAGACGAGTTTTTCCGTGAAATTCAAAGAATTCAACTCAGATCATATCAGATATGTAAATGGCAATCTTTAATGCTATAAAGTTTTGCTTTCCAAAGTTTTTCGTTCATCCTATATTCACCTTATCGAAGATTGAAAGAATGTTCGTGGCCAGTACAAAAAGTCAAGCAAGGAAAAAATGTAAAATGTTTCGAGAATTATCTTTTGATGACGACAGTTGCATGTTATTTGTTTATTTATTTATTTTTAATTTTATTTTATTATTATTTTTTTTTTGAACAGAATACCATTTCTGAGAAATTTATGCATAGCAGATAGATAAGGAAAAATTTACTTCTTGTAAATGTCCTCTAATCCTTACATTATAATTGGAATTGAGTAGTTAGGATAAAACACAACATGCTATTTAATTATTTGATCTATAAAAAGATGAAGTAAAATCATATCGTCGTAACCATACGTGTCTCAATTTTACATGAAATGTAATATGCGTATATTCATCCATAATAAAGTCAAGGCCAAGTTATATTCACTTGACTCACTTTGTTGTGTTTAAAAGTCCCAGGATACCCTTGTATTTGAGAAATGGAAGGAAAAGTGAAATATCTGAGTACCCCATCAAAGAATGGATGAGAGGGATCTTCATTTTAGGATATGTCTGGGACATGGCCACCATCTTGAAGTCCCCATCTTAAATGCAAGTCAAAATTTTCAAATGGGAACAGGGTCATGTGACGTATCATTTCAAACAAGAAAAATCCCAGAAATCCAATGGTGCAATCAGTTTTTATATAACATTATTCATTTTACTTTATGAGTGTTCAAAGTTAGAAATTCTTGACAATTACCACAGCAGAATCTCATGGGAATGCACATATGGGCCTACAAAATGTGTTCAATGTGTTTCCCCTTCTTGCTGCACACACATGAGGTGTCGCTGCCAGTGAGAATAGATCTGCGACAACATATCTGGAGAAATCCCCTGACAGGCGTGAGCTTCGCTGAGGGCTCTTCAGGAATGATGCTAACACTGCGGTTGAGGTCTCCATATCAGTGAATAATCTTTGTCGACCAACTGTGCCTGTCTGAAGAAATTTGGCTATTAATTTCCTCACTCCGCTGTGAGTTACAGGTGAACGAAGTACTAACTTTGAACACTCATAAAATTAAAATGAATAATGTTACACAAAAAATGATTGCACCATTGAATTTTCGAGATTTTTCTGGTTTGAAATGATATCACATGACCCTGTTTCCAATTTGAAAATTTTGACTTTCATTCAAGATGGCAGCCATGTCTGGAAACATCCTAAAATGTAGGCCCCCTCACCCATTCTTTGCTAGGGTACTCGGATATTTCATATTCCCTTCCGTTTCCGAAATTCAAGGGTATCCTGGGACTTTTGACTCACCCTGTATTTTCCGTAACCATAATATTACGCGTTTAAAATTATTTTTACATGAGATAAAAAAGAGTATTTTAAATGATAATTTTCCAAAGTACTATGTAATTCCTATATCGACATTTGTACTACTAAACTTACAGTAATTTGTTTTGACAAATTTTGATAAAAATAATAATCATTGATCATAGTTTTTAACATTTATTAGTAATAAAATGAATCAAACATCTGAAATTATTAGGAAAAATAGTCAAGCTTAGAACTAGATATTTAAAAAAGGAATATTTAAAGCATAAGAAATAGTTGAATTAAAGCTATTTTAGAAAAAGAAACAATAAAGAAATGGCCTCAATAAGGAAAAATTTCATGTTATCTAAGGTACTCGCTAAAGCGTGATCAACATTTTCAGATTCGTGCCTTTAGTAATAACCATTTCATAAATAAAATAATAATAAAAAAAAATCAACTAAATTATTTAATTTACATTAGGTTACATTTTCTGTTATTAAACAGTATTATGTGTGCACGTAGTATATTAGGCCTACATTAGATTATAATTTCTACTGTTTGCAGAGAACGTCTTTTTTGTGAAATCCCAATCTTAATTATACAGTAAATACATTTACGTGATTTTCTCTTTGATTATCGCATTGATTTCCATTTCAATGTAGTAATACCTGCTTTTCCTCTATAAAATGAAGGACAAGTATGCAATGAAGTACGTAGTTGTTTGCCTGGGCCCAGAGAATTCAGTTGAAAAGTCGATTTCTTTTGTTTTGTTGTATGCGAGATAATTTATTGATTGAGCATACGAAGTCTTACTAATCCACTTGAACATTTTTCTCCTTTGTTTATCTATTTATATACGTATTTATCTGTTTGTAGGCGCCTCACGCCCAAACTGCTGGATGGATTCTATTAAATTTGGAACATTGCTTATTTAAAGTTCAACTTATAAAATTAATATGCCTTAATTTTCTCTCCGTCTCCCATCTATCAAAGTATGATTCCAAACTTTCCCAATAAAATGGCTGGACTAATTTCTGTAAAATTGGCACAATGTTTACGCCCCAAAATTAAAATGCGATAATTTTGGTCTCCATCCATCTCCCGAAGTCCTAAAAATTATTTACCCAACACTGCATGGATATTACAAATAAATGTATATCTAGGTGTACTCTTAGCTGTCCATCGTAAAGTATAGTGACTAAAAATTCACCAATTGGGATTGGAGTCATTTTTGAGGATGTGGGGGTAAAGACCCAAATAATTGTGTTCAGATTTTAAGTTGATCTGAAAATTCATGGACATCGGAACAGCCGTTTTAAGGTGATGTGCATGCAACCAGTCCGAGAAAAAAAAATGTTCAAGTTGAATAGAAAGACTTCCCAGTGGAAATGTATTTATACTTTTCGAAGTCTTGATGTCTCGTATTTTAATATAGAAGGGAGTCAGATTATCAGCGACAGAAAGACTAGATCTCGGCTTCGATTTCGTTAGGTTAGGTTTACGTCTGTGAAACTGGAACCAGAATGTCAATTCTTTCTCGAAATAGCTATCGAATTAGAAATTAGAGAATGAGTTCGTTGACGACAGCTTATCAATGTTTTCTGAATTTGTTCCCAAGAAAATCCTATTCAGCTTTTAATAACAACCATTAACTTTTGATAATTTTATATTGAGATTATTCTAAATAAAGGTAAGTTAAACCTACTTTTAAAATTTCAGATTTGCATAATAAATAACTTGAATTATTTTACAGAGGCAACTTTAAGAACGATTCTTGACTCTTGGTTCATATTTACTGGATGCAATTTATATAAAATCGACAAAAAGCTGATTCTACGATGGCCCAAACCTATTGTTAAAATTTTGCTTCCTAAGATAATTAGTCGTAGAGTTAAGACCATCAGAGGTAGATGGATGGACGAAAATTTACTTATTTCATAAAGAATTGCATTGTAACGTTTCTTTTTACTCTAATGGTTCTGATTTGTTTATCAGGATTTTATATCTTTATAGATATGATTATACACTATACATAGTCTGTATGAGCTCAAATGAATAGTTATTGTAATCAGTTAAAACTGCTGATTGATTTCGATTACGGTTGGCATTTTTCAATCCCCTTGTCTTTCGATTCTATCATTTTTTTTTTTAGTACATATTTGAATGAAAGGATGCTAATCTACAAAGGGGTCGTCCATTAATTACGTGAGGTCAAAAGGGGGAGGGGGGGGGTCCAAATTTTTGAAAAAAACCTCACGTAATTAATGGACGGCCCCAAACCTATGTATTAATGTGAATACTCAAAGGTTTGGAATCGGCGGTGCAGAATCTCGATTTAAATCCTATCGAACACTTACGGATTCAGACCAATGTATCGTACATCGATAGCTGAACTGAACACTGTTCTGAAGGATGGGACGATTAAACCGGATGCAGTTTATCGTTCGACTGTGTACTGTTCGAAGTCTACTAAGAAGCAACTAGAAAGGACAAAGGGAGAAAGACATTCTGCAGCCATTGGCAATGACGTCAACTCAGAAATAAAATAAGTCTGGAGATTTTTTTAATATTACTTTTGAAATGAAATGTATGATGTAGGATTTTTAAAAAAGTAGAAAAATAACGCTGTAAATATAGTAAATATAGGTATAATCATAATAGATAAAAGATTTTAATTTTAACAAAGAAGGTTAGCTTATGTGTGATTTGGAGGTGAGTGGGGTGGGGGCTCAATACATCAATGTCAGTTTAAATTAAGATGAAAAATGAATATGAAATCTGAATAGGGGATAGTTTTCGTTATATAGCTTTGAAATTAGTATTGTTTCAAACTATCTATATTGTAAATAATTAAGAATCAGGTCATTATAGTACATACGCTATTATTTTATTTTTATCTTTCTATATTACAATGTAAAGAGAGAGAGAGAGAAATATTACTTACAGAAAACTGACAGCTATTATTGAGAGCACGGAAATGACCAATCAGATACTCAATGGATTATAATCTACTTATGTTAAATAATTTCGCAATCCATCATTTTATACAACATTAAATTTACATTCGAAAAACGGTTTCCAATTCCCTATTATTACATCTAGATATTATCCGTATAATTATATTAAACCTACTACAACTCATATACTATTGTTAGAAGATAGGTGATCACAATGGATTAAGATATCTTCATATTTTTGGTGTATCTTCAAATCAAGCAAAGTTTGATTACCTTACTATTATTAGGAGTGACAATGCTTAATCAATAACCTTTAGTGATTTTTTTTCATAATGCCACGTTCACTTTAGCGGGAATTACGCAATATTTTCATCGAATATTACTTTCCAATAAATATCGGAGAAATATAACTACGATAAGCCTTTGAATTGTTCAATTGAATGGAACTTATGAAAAGTTTTATAGCTGCAAAGCATCTATAACGTAAAAGTCAGTAACTACAGTCTTTTCGGTATATGTTGCATCTCACCAATTTGTCAATAATTGATCTGCTTTTATTCATTATCCTAAGCCATTATTGGTAGAAAGGATTTACGATACAGTGTTTCCTAAAGGAGAGAAATTATAGCGAAAGGACACTGACCACTTTTTTCGATGTCATATTTTATTTGTGCCGTAGGTTAAGAAAACTTTCGGGGAACCGTTGATTGTGAAACAACATAAATATATTTTACTACTGTTTAAATAGGAACCTTGGAAGAGTAAACCTTTGTTTTAAGTACAGTTTGAATCCAGTTGAGCCTTCGCAGTTTGTCTCTTACATATGTAGTGATACTACTGGGGTGATATCGAAAACTGCTGTTTCTGATATGAGATATATGCTAATTGATTTTTTTAACTTTGTATGATAAAAATAAATATTTATAGTATAAAAGAATGTATAAATAGCTGAGTGGTTGTAGTCGTGCTTGCTTCCGCTGTCCAATCTCAGTTTTTAGTTTGGCGATTGAATGTGTGTTTTTTTTTTTTAAATAGTAAACCTTCAACTGGCAATGTAATAATGAATATTTATATTCGAATTTTTGCCTTACTTAATATACAGCAATCTTACGAATGAAGATAAACTTTTGATTTTAGGGTTACAAAAATATTAATAATGATTTACATTATTAAAATAACAGTATTTAAGCGCAACTTCCAAAATACCCAATTTACAAAGATAAACGGACCCCTCTTCATTCCCTAAGCAAAAGTTAAACATTGTCCACCTTATCGAAAGTACTGTCATATAGTAGTTGCAATATTGCTTCCCCAATTCAGATGGCATTTTTCTTGAAACCTAAAACGAAATATTCACTAGTTTAACATTTCAAAAAAAGTTTCTTTTTAGATTTCCATTACCATCTAACATTTTTGGCCACAAAAAATTTAAACTTTCAGAAATTAAAAAAAAAAAAAAAAAAATCTTATTAGCCATGATTTTGGGTAATTAAAAGTTTTGTTCTTTTAATCATAAATGACAAAACAATATTCTAAATATCTAATAAATATAAAATTTGTGAACTTAATCAAAAATTAAGTTTTCAACATTGTTTAAATAAAATTATCAGCTTAATATAGTGCTTTTAAATTTGTAATATTTAAAACACACACTAAAGACTAAGTTATATCTTTCAAACGCAATATGTTCACAGGAATTGTTGTATTGTTAACAAATGTATTGTAAAATAAATGAACTATGCCAATATATTTAAAGAATAGAATCTTTGGAAACTCTTAATTACCAATTAAGATAACATAAGAGAGGATTCCTTTGAGA
Source organism: Thereuonema tuberculata (assembly GCA_023159025.1). Classification (NCBI taxonomy): domain Eukaryota; kingdom Metazoa; phylum Arthropoda; class Chilopoda; order Scutigeromorpha; family Scutigeridae; genus Thereuonema; species Thereuonema tuberculata. Next base: position 181,869,981 of record JAFIDM010009631.1, read on the forward strand.
AATAGTGAGATAATTCTATTATGAATTAAGATATGTGAGTTATATGAAACGATTATCGACAAATTCCAAGAAAATTTGAGGATTATTATATTGTAATGGATTTTCACTTGGTTTAATCAGGGACGATTAAATGTAAGTCGGGGATGGTTTGTAACGGCTCTATAAAAATATGAATTAATAATGTATTTATATAATTTTTTTTTCATAATTAAATGTTCTGTCGTGATGGGTGAGCATATTGAACATTTCGCCTGAAATAGATTTTTCATGGCGGGAGGTGACAGCAAATGACCTTTATCTATTGTTCAGTGCTTGTGTATCAAGAGGAGTAATCTTCCTTGACTCGACTAGGTGGTCCGCGGGCAGAGTCCAAAAAGGGTTGACTGAGGATATATACAGAGACTTGATGCGGAGAAAGGGGAATTCAAGGGATTCTCTTTTTTGGCTGTTCGGATCGGAGGAAGACCCCGGCAGTTGACGGACGAAATGTAAAACTCTCGTTTTTGATCCAAAAAAAAGCCGATCGGAGGGACGTCGGCAGTTGATTGTAGAGATGTAAGTGTTTGGCCGAGAGAAGACAAGTGAAGGCCAGCGATTTGTAAGCATGAATGCCGGATTGATTTTGGTTCCTCGTCAGGACGTTTGTGGATGAAAAGCCTAGGACTCTTGGTGTTCGGACGTTGATTCCAGAGTCTTGTGTGATAGTGTGACCCCCCCTCCCCCTTTGAATCCACGGACAAATGAAAACAACGAGTGATAAGTACTTTTATAGTTTCTATTTTTTGAGAGCTCTCATGAATTATTTAAAGCGCCAGGTCTTTGTTGCTCACCCACGAAATTTTGTGTTGTTTTGGTGTTTAATGAATTATCTAATGTTGTGTTTAGTATTCTAGCTTTAACTAATCTTTTTTTTTTTTTTTTTTTTTTTTGAGTGAAAGAAGGGAATGGATTCCTTAGGGATATGTTAAATATGGTTTATGCTGTGTGGGAGATATTAGATTATTTGGTTTTGGGGAAACTGTTTTGTAATAATTAAGGGAAATTAGTTATGACGACGTTTAGGGCTTTCGACAACAGCTAATTGTTGATTGTCCGGCTCTCTGGAGAGAAAGGGTTTTTTTTTTTTACATTTTTTTTTTATTATTTTGGGGTTTATGAATAAATCTTGTAGCTTTATATTTGTTATGAAAATAAAGTTTGTTCATATTTTATTGGTTAACTGGCCTTGTTGGTTTGATTTTATTTACATGTAGTGGAGAGAAATAGGATTACGATTCCCGGCTCTATTATCTTAGGAGCCGTATATTTAGATATTAAAAATTTTCCTTTAAATGAAAGACAAGCCAGTGATGCGGAATTCATCGGAAAATGATTTTGTTTTCTCTCTAGGAGACCAGTGAAGTTCGTATTCAGCTACTGTTTTTTTTTTAAATTAAGGTAATTGACGGAAGTGGAAATTTTATGTTTTTTTGTTTTTGTTTTTTTTTTGCTGAAATACAAGAACTTCGCTACAATATATAAGAAATTATTCTGTATTGTAAAGAACTATGTTGATATAAATTAATGCACTGCATAGGAACATAATGATTTACTACACTTTAAAAGTATATTTTTTATAATTTTAAAAAGCGAAAGTAATTAAGAAAATTCAATATATTTACGTTTCCAGCGGATGTTTTAATTTTGTTAATTAATTGATCCCTTGCTGTTGATATGAGCTCTTACATAAATCTTTTGAACTTTCGACTAATCACTGAAAGAAGCTAAAATTATTCTTAACTTCAACGAAACTTTTTTTTCTTTTTTATTTTGATGAAATGTTAATTATAACTGTACCGTATGTATTAATATAAGTAGATATGTTTAAAGCTAGGTTTTGAAATAATGTTATTCGATGTATTATTGAGTGATAAATGATTAATAATTTTTAATCACTTGATAATTTTTAATTTTTTTTCTATTCGAGAAGTCGCTGTCAAAGGAACTCGAAGAACCTGATGCCTCAAATCGAGACAGAACTTCCACAGAAACTGGAGTTGTTGAAAACATTCGTGCTTATTGTAGTAGGTTTCTCAACCAGTTATAAAGCCAAAACGTGATAATTTAAACGATTTTTAACCTGGTATCTGGACAATCGTAATTGCTTGGTAATGCTACACTGTAGAGCCAAAAGTATCCGGACACCCAGTGTTATATCCGGCTACTGAGGCACGTATTGTTATGATGTCGGTCCTCCTTTTGCATCGATGACAGCCTGTACACGTCTGGGAAGACTTTCCACCAGGTTTTGATAGGTGGTCGCAGGAACTGACTTCCAGGCGGCCATGACAGCTGAAATAAATCCGGTCCCGGAAGATGGGCGATGTGGATGTGCATGTAATCTGCGATTTATTTCATCCCACAGATGTTCATTGGGCTGAGATCGGGGCTCTGAGTCGGCCAGTCAAGTTGTGGAACACCCATGTCGTCAAACCACGGCCGTACAAGCTTCGATGTGTGTACGGGACAGTTGCCTGCTGAAAGAGAAATTGGGTCTTCTCAAACTGTTGCCACAGAGTCGGGAGGGAAGCGTTATCCAGAATGACCCGATACATTGCAAAGTTGGCACAATGCTTAACAGTTGGCACAATGCAATCTGATAAAAAGCGTTCGCCGGCCATCCGCCAAACCCACATGCGTCCATCGGACTGCCAGATTGTGAAGCGAAATTCATCACCCACAGTTTTTCCACTCCTCCTCAGTCCAATGGCGGTGAGCTTTGCACCATTGCAACCGACACTTCGGTGGCGATGTTGGGCTTGTGAGTGACCACACGGCCGTGGAAACCCAAGTAGTTTAGCTCTCGGCGAGTCCTAAATCCAAGTAGTCCTGCTGATCCAACGCCCGACGCATGTTGGAACTCCGTCGTCATCACTACCAACTGAGACTTGCGTTTTTGCTTCCCTACTCTCTTCAGGGTTCGACGGCTACGGTCAGTCAGTTTTCTCGGTCTACCACTTCGTGCAGCTGTCGTTTCACTACCTTGACGGCTCCATTTTACAATTACATCACTCACAGTTGATTTCGGCACGTGCAGCAAGTCCTCAATTTCATGAACCGATTTCCTACAACTGTGGCATTCGATTATCACGCCACGTTCGAAGTCGCTGAGCTCGCCTGACTTACTCATTTTATCCGGAACGCAGAATTTATCCGGACCGTCCGAGCCCCCACCAACGCTTTTACAGCGTCCGATGACGCGTCAAACCTCATGACCTGCCCGATCCACTTCGTCGGAAGGGTGTCCGGATACTTTTGGCCATATAGTGTATCTGCCTGTTTACAAGACAGTCGATTCTGACGTATTTGAGAAATAGAATGTTTATGAAGGTTTCTATGAGATAAACAGTAACATTTCTTGTAAAACAGTACTGTACAGTTACAAGCGCGCAATTTTATGGCTAATAAGAAGAACAATCCATCTACCAAATATAACTCCTAAATAGAAAGCAAGTTCTCCGATTCGGAGCCCACTAATTTACCCAGATGATTTCTGAAGATTCGTACAATTTTATGACAATGATTCGGAAAATGATACTGTAGATAAGGAAACTGAAATGAAAAATGATAGTATGGAAGAAAAAAATTCATAAAACTGATATTTACATGTGTAATTCTGAGTGACAAATCTGAACTGTAGGATCTAACGTGAGTGTGAAGAGCCCAGGAGCATTCCACGTGTTATTAACACATATTTTAACATTATAGTAAAATATCTTTCATACCGAACTTGTAACCATACTTAGCACACAGACAATAAATAAATAAATAAATAAATAAATAAACAAATAAAAACTAAAGTTTAACTTTTTTATTAATGTATCAAAATTGACGATTTCTGAAGTAAATTTTATTAGCTCAATTAGAGATTTAGGAGTACAGATAGGTTCTGATTTACAACCATCCTGAAATACGACGAAGATCCAATAGAGCCTTCACTAGCACTTTTCGAATAAGCATGGGCGTAGCCAGAGTGGTGCGGGTTGGAGGCGCCTAACCCGCTCACCTCTATCGCCGCTAGTCAGAGAACACACTAGAATTCACTAAGCTCCAGTAATTATCATTTAATGAAATCATGAATAAGTTTCCTGATAATCCTCGACGACCAGTGGCGTCACTAGGGGGGTGCAGGGGGTGCGGACCGCACCGGGTGACACCATCACAAGGGGTGACACCAAAATGCTTTTACAAGGCTTTCCTTTTTTTTTTGTTTTTGTTTTTGTTGAACAGACAGTTTTAGAAGGTTTTTTTTTTTTTTTTTTCTTTTTTGGGAGGGGGTGACACCATGAGCTACCGCACTGGGTGACACCTCTGTCGACGACTGATATTAGTTTAAGTCTAAGTTTCTATAATGTCTAATATTTTTTTTTTGGAGTGCCTGAAGTTAAATTTTTGCCCCTCCTTGAATAACATCCTGGGTACGCTCATAATCGTAAGCATAGCCAGGCAGCGGTTAGAAGGCTCGCTTAGTAGCACAGCAAACCAACTTAACAGCCACCAGTAGAAATCTGAACATCAAATTTGTAATACTTTACAGCCATTATTAACTTTGAACATGTAAGTGACTTATTAATGAGTACTGAATATATAGGTATGATTAATTTTCTGACATATCATATACTACACTAAACATGATTTTCGACTTACGACGCGTTTGATAGAATGCAACCGCGGTGTAAGTCGAGGACTATCTGTACTAATCTTATAAATGATTGGACATCTTAGATTAATAATTAATGAAGTCTTTCCATTCTGGTTCGTTGTGTTGTCATGACATTTATATCCATAAAAGATAATATTCAGGAGTTTCTTTTCTGAATGTAAATATAATCGAGTTATCAATGGTATATTACTGATACTTATTATTGGCGTAACGAGTGGGAGGGGGGTTCTTAGGGGTTCTAACTTTTCCTTCAGAAAAAAGAAAAAAATCTGGAATTTTGGACCTGCTATTACAGGTAAAGTTATAAAATAATGTTATAAAAGCTATTACAGGTAAGTTTTTTTTTTTAATGTTTCTACTGCTACTTCCCAAATATAGCAAAATAATGTTCAAACTATTCATGTGAAATAGTGAAGAGTCAAGTGCAATGAGCAGGAACAGAAATGTATCAACATTTACGGAAGATGTCTAGTATGCTGTCAAATGCAAGGAGAAAGAAAAATGAGATTGTGGAATAAAATCATAGGTTCTAATAGAAGCTAGAGAGGTGCAAAGAATTTTTATCTTTTTTACTAAATGTCAACAGAAGTCATTGACAGTACTAATGTATTCGGGATGCAGGTTTATTTGGTTACTTTTAATTCGGCTTTTTATTCAGTTAACTAAGTCTGTTGTTGAAAAATCACAATTTTGAGCTCCAATGTGTACAGTTTATGAGAATAGCAGTAATTCGTTCGCAGAAAACTATAGAAAAAAAATATAGATAGGAAACGGCTTTAGAAAAGCAAAAACCCTCTCTGATAGAAGACTAAAGGAAGTATTCATGAAAGTAATGGGGGGGGGGGGGGGCATCAATATTAACGATAATTTTCACCATTTTCGCTTTGAAGATGATAAAGTTGCTCCTATGGAATTGCAATCTCTAAGGTAAACAAGGCAAACAGAAACAGTGGGATTAAACTTAAAAGAAACCAAAGATTGTGCTCAATGAAAATATTAAAATTGTAAACTAAGTAAAGACATAATCTGCATTTCAGGAATTAGAATTGGTTTATGACCAAACTAAGGTAATTGACATTATACTTATATGACACTGGCAATTTCATTTTATGGTATCAGCAAGAAATAACCGAAATTCTAAACTGGAATCCTAGGAATGACATGAAAGCAATTAATGTCTTTACCCACTCTTATTATCGTCTTACGAATCAAAGAACCTCAAAAACTATCCGCATAGTTGATAGATGAATGAGATTAAAAGTTGACAAGAAAAGGATATCTTTTTACAGAGAGCTAGAAAAAAAAAAAAAAAAACTTGGAAAATATTTTTTAGAAAGAAGTTTATTAAAATTTCTAATAATAAATAAATAAATATTAAGAAATAAATTACAAAATATTAGCTATTTATAACATATGACACTTAAAAGTAGATTTTTTTAATTTTTTGTTAAATATAATAAGTTAATCTTGTATTGAGAAACAGAGAAAGTCTGGTCTCATTTCGTCAAGCTTTGATAAATTTATCTGTATTTTTTTTATTCCTTAAGATGAATATTAATAAGTTATTTTCGTTTCACTTGTATTCGTTCATGAGTTATGACCGTCCCAGTCAGGTATAGAACCCTCCCTTCGGCAAGGTCATAGCTACTCCCTACCCCTTTTTTTTTCTAACATGGACTGATCCACTCACTTTCCCTACAGGTTGTTTTTACAACGTTGACGATAATAAGAGTGGGTAAAGACATTAGTTGCTTTCATGAACTTTCATTTCTGCTTAGCGTTTTATAAAAATGATAAAAATAAATCCGTGAATGTTGAGATTTAATTTAAAAGTTAACTTTTATTAAAATTGGAAAGGACGTATGAGTTTTCAGTAAATAATATTTATGAAATAAGATATTTGTTTGCGTTGTTTGTTTGGTTAGATGCACGCGCAAACATGGCAGTCATTGTCTTTCCAGATCTGCCTTGCATTTAAATCGTAGGGAGTGTGTCGGGTCATCGTACTCATCGACGAATTGTTTAGGGAGTGAACGACAACTGCCACACAAAAGTTTCGCCATCATCGTTATGGGCAAGTTGAGTCAGAGGATTACACTTGTTTGGAACGTGGAAATGGTGAGCTACCAATCAAAATGCCTCCTGCGCTCCTCCAACCGAAGACCCTGACAGTGAAAAACAAATTCCAAGC
>JAFIDM010009631.1:181877273-181911018 GCA_023159025.1 Thereuonema tuberculata
TGTGATCTGAAAAACGGAATGATGGGTGGGAGGTCAGATCACATGGCCTTTGATCCTTCTTCTTTCGTGAGATAAGGAAGGGACATGACTGACGTCCAATACAGCATTTCTTCATCGAGATGACAGTGGAGGGAAAGTACACGAAAGAGCTCTTTTCAAAATAACATTTTAGAAAAAAAAAATATATTGTAACATTTATCAGGGATACAAACTAGAAGAGATACATCAGAATCTCTGGACACTTCTGTGCTACAATTACAATACTTTTACTTTTTTTTTTTTTACTTAGTTTTGTATAATAGTTTTAAAATGAACTACAGTATCAGAAGTTGTCCTTCTATAGCAGCTATTTTGTGTCTAGTGAGTGTATCTTTACATGCTTTCGTGTTGTCTATAGTGTCCACTTTGGAATATGATCTTGGACAGACTTACGTGTACGATTATACGACGACCATTCGCCTATCGGAGCCAAGGGAAGGAGCTACCGAAGTTGTCTATCAAATTGCGGCCGATGTCGAAGTGAGCACCGTTTGGCAGGACCCCAATGATTTGCATCACAAACTTCTGTTATTGAAGGTAAGCATAATTGCTTCTATCTTGAAATGCCTTTAGGTGCTATTTTTTGCTTTTTAAATTCATAAGTAGCAATATTGTTTCTGATTGTAGAAACAATATTTTTGTAATTCATTTGGACTACTTTTATTGCAAATTATTTTACCTGATTATTTAACTGAATTGGCTTAAAAAAAAAAAAAAAATCCTTTTTACACGAAAAGTTTTTTTTATATTTTGTTTAATAAAAAATATTTTCTGTATAGAAATATTTTTCTATATTAATATTTTTCTATATTTCATTATAAATTAAATTAGCTATTTATATGTTAGAGGTTACAGTTTTAATACTTCAGATTGTGAGTAAATTGAATTAAGTAATATTTGAAAGTAATTATTTGAATAAAAAAATAATATTAAAATATTTGATTTTTCAAATGTAATATTTTAATGAAATATTCCGATGTATTTTTTGCCTAATTACGAAAATACTTACGAGAATTAATGTTTCAATTCTTGCGAAATGTTGCACAATCACAGATACTTCAAGATAAGCAATAAATGAGTCTTCTAAGGAAAACGGAAAGAAAAATCTCGAACAATCTTTGTTTATGTTAAAAAAATATTTTTCTTGAGGTAAAATCCACAGTCCCAACAGTAAATTTCAAAAATTTTCTTTCTCCAAATTTGGTATTTAATAAAAAAAAAAATATTATAAATACCATTATAATTTTTTTAAATAATCAAGAATGTGCTTTTCTAAAGAAAATATTTTTTGAAATATTATATTACTTTGAATGGAAGTTTAACAAACAATTAAAATGACTGTTTTGAAAGTTGAAATATTGTCACAGGTCAAAGTTCACAATATGAACTCTTGACTTGGAAGATGGAGAACAGTTTTATCTCGAATGCATTCGGTTGAAATTACAGCAACTGAATTGACCCCTGATACAAAGAAAGAAAAACAAATGTACTGCGAAATAAACTAAAGAATATGATGTTGATTACAATAAGGTAGTGAGGTTTTTTTTTCCCTTTTCTTTTTCTTTAAATAGATAGCAACTTTCACGGTAAAAGGAATGAGGAAAACTTGTTTAGCAAATCAGTCAACGGATTAAAACTAACTTCCTTTTTTCCAAAGACTCCTGTAATCTTCTCCCTGGGAATTGCAGAATAATGTGAAGAAACCAAAGCAATTAAAAACATAAGTTGCACGAGATTTGCAGCTGAATATTGTCTTGCAAACCACTGAAACTGACAAATAAATCTTATCCAAGGTGCTTAGTCAATTATGAATAGTTAATGACATTCATGGAACCTTTAACGAATGAATACTTAATAAAAATCGGGGAACATTTATCATAATTCTGTTAGAAATTGATTAGCTTATCAAAACCGAAGTACAATGTCACAGATATTTATCATCTTATTGATTATTTGCTAACTGTAATGCTTCAAAAGCTATCGATCATTCAATGTTGTTGTTCATGGTAATATTTTGAACCATTTAACGAATAAGTCGATTACAGACTACTTTTACTAAGCTTTGAGCTGAGATATACAGATAACCTATTTTAACCGAGTTCTTTAGAACTTTAAGTAAATATATGCCCGAAGTGATAATTCCAAAAGTATTGAAGATTTATGTTCTTCAATTATGTGTTACAATTTTTTCTTTGTAAGTTTTAATACCAGTTCAAAGAATCGTTGATTGCAGTTTTCTCTTAATTAAACAGAATTGTCTTATTTTTATTTAAATATTTTTTTAATTATATAAATAAATAAATATATATATATAATAATACTTTTTTAATTAAGACAATTCTGTTGGGAACTTTTACGTTTCCTATCAGCATGTGCAGCGAATACAGATTACATAACTATTCTTATTCCATTTGATTTTATCTAGTTTATTTATTAAGGAAAGTTACATAATAAGATTTAAATTTCTTTCCATTGTTATTTTATGTTTTATACATTCCATTCTAGGTTCAGTTTTAAGTGTAGATCAAATATATTTTTTATAAGACCTATGGGTTCAATTGTTTCTTTACGTCTAACATTATCTGCAGTATTTGGAAGTTTTCCAAACTAATTTTTTAAGCAAAATCCTTGTGCAAGGCGTGCCTAAGTCATTCGGACAGTGGCGAATCTAATTAGGCTTTTTTTCGCTTGGCAGAAATATATTACAAATGCCGGAAGGAAGAAGAAAACTTAGAGATTGCTTGCTACTTTTCTTTCTTAAAGGAAGGGAAAAAAAATCAGTCAAGAATTAATTTCTATCGCAGCAGATGGATAAAAGTGCTGCATTCTCTTTCAACTATTCAAATGAAAAAATATTGTACTCTGCAAATCAAAGTCCATCAATTTTTATGTTTAGTTTTGTTACTCTTAGAGTAGCCGTTTCAAGCTTTTAAGCTCATCATGGTGGACAATAAGTTTTCCGTGCCTTCTTTGAAGATATGTGCATTGAAAAGAGCAGGATTACTCAAGTTAGAACATATCAGCAAACAAACCAATATAGGAAGTCATTAAGCTCAAATTACAGACCCAACATTCCATCCAAAGGAATTTTAATTAGTGAAAGAATCATTTGAAATTCTTGTTTCAATTGAAGTCTTCTATTAATTGACGTTTGGCAGTCAATTTGTTATCTCACGTCCTCGGAGAGAAGAGATTTACAGAGTTAAGCCATTGATCTAGAATTCCAAAAAACCACAGTAGTTTTCCAGCTAAAGTTAAGTAACTGAGTTTTCCATTGTTGTATTTGTATATTACTAATGGAATTCTCTGGAATTTAGTCTACAAGACCTTGTGAATTTCAGAGCCTGAAAAAAACATATAGAATTTAAAGAAAAAAAATATATTTAAGATGCCACTTTATAATAATAATGAATGCTTGAAGGAATATCAACTGAAGAAAAACTAATCCAGCTTCTAATATATTTAAATATATGTAAACAAATACTTTAATGATTATGTATTTATTTATATAAACAACAAAAATATATTATGCTACAACTGTGTAACAGAATTCTTCCTTTTTAATTTTCACCAATTTTGTCTTTCAATTACTCGGCCAAATGTAATACTTATTTTAGGGAAATTCATTTTTAGTTTTTAACTTTGTTAAATTTATAATTCATAATTATTTTTTACATTCCAAAATATATTGTAATAAATTTATATTTCATTATTATTGACAAGAACAGTATAAAGCTAATTTTAGCCTTCTACAATTCACTTGATTTTGTTGTAAATTAATGAATTCGATTTCATAAAGAGAATACATTTTTTTGAAATTTATTATGTCATTGTATATACTCGAAGTTTGGTATTAAGTGAGTGAAAGAGAGTTTTGTTCAGAGGCTCAGTGTTATTGATTAGATACATGCAAATTGATAATTAGATCATAAAAACTTATTTCTCTATCATAACAATATGATTTTTAAGAAAAATTTAAATTTCCTAATTTGTAAATTTTAGACTTTATAAATCTTTTTAATGCAATTTTCAGTTTTTTATTGATGTCAGTTCAAGTTCAGACATTTTCTCTTAGGTTTAGTCTTAGGAATTAATAATCGCGGCTGTGCAATTGAAGTCGCTTTTACTTAACTGAGTTGGAGTTGATTATTTTTTTTTCCCCAGACTACCCAGCATTACAAAGACTGTTAATTCGGAGTGGTGAATTTGGCAGCTTTTTGGTTTAGATGGAGTTCGATTCAGAATCGCATTTTACTCTATTAGTGGAGGTAGAGTTGGAGTCGAAAAGAATTTTCCGACTCCACAGCGCTATTAGTAACTATTCCATCAGTATTTAATCCATTTAAGCAAACATTTGTTGGCATGCATTGTTTCCTAGTTGGAATGGAAAAAGTCCAATTTGCTTACAAATACATTTGTAATGTAGACAAATTAGTGACGTAAGAATTTAATAAAGCACATTTCGTTTCCCAAATAACTTGCAGGAATTGTTAATTTCTTCTTGTTTTTAATTGTATAATGAAACTGAGAAATCAAAGGACAGGAACTTTTAGAACAATTAAAACTTTAAGAGGCGAAAGGATATGTGATGTGGTTTAAATAAACTATCTGTAAAAATAAAGCAAACTAGGTAAAGGGACGCCCTATCATGTAACGACTGACAATGAGGCGTTATTAATATTAACGTTCGAAAATAGCCTTCCTTAAGTTGTCATAAAGCTTTTAAATCAAATCATATTCGATTACGCAGAGGCAGCCAGTATTATATTATTAACACTAAATACTAGAAAATTGATCCAGCCCGCTAGGGGAACACACAAAGAAATTTAAAAGTTGAAAACTAAGATTTCCCCTGTCCAGTCAATTACATCTTAATCATTTCATACAGTAATTGTTAATATTATGAAAGAAATTTCCAGGAAATAAAATTATTATATTAATAAAAAGTATATTTTTAAAAAATAATATTAAAATGAATAAAATTTTTGATAATTCAGTTACAAATTTCTGATCGTAGGAAAAAAAAAAAATCTTGTGGAGAGAATAAAATGTTTGCATGAAATTAGGATTTATGGTTTCTTGGAAACAATTAGCCTTTTTATCACCTTTAATGGGAGATTACTACAATCCTCCAGATACACCATTAATCCTAACTACGTATATCCGCACTTAAAGAAACCAAATTTTTAAAGTTCTAAGTAAACTTTAGTGATCATATTAAAAAAAAACAAAAAAACAAAACAAGGTAGGATAGCGATTAGTAACCAATCACAGTGCTTCGCAATGGCTTCTGAGTCGCCTTTACTTTAGAATAGGCTGCGCCGGGGTAGTCTAGAAAAAGTGCGCGCGAGTCTCTTTGCGACCCCATGCTGTCTTGCCCAACCCTATTTATATGGAATAATCGTCATTCTTAACTCAAACCTTGTTAATACACTGTGTTTTTAATAATGATTTAAAAAAAAAAAAACTTAAGTTGAGAAACTGTGAAAAGATTTAAAATAGAGAAAAATAAAAATGAAGAATAATTGCTCATGAGGAGATCGAACCTACGACCTTCGCGTTATTAGCCCGAAGTTCTAACCAAATGATTTAACAGGCCACCTACAACATTCAAGAAATCCTAAAACAGTCGCTTCTTAAGTATCTACTTTAAACAACATGATACTAATTTTAGAGAAAATAAAGTAGTTATCAAAAAAGATTTAAAATGGGGAGAAAAAATTGAAGAATAAGAATGGCCCATGAGGGGATCGAGCCCACGACCTTCGCGTTATTAGCACGACGCTCTAACCAACCAACTGAGCTAATAGAAGCCGTTGCGAAGCATTGTGGGATAAGTGTCCACACACACAGACAAACCGGGAATATAAGGCGTCTTTCAGAAGCCTAAAAATGGTTTGATGGGGAGCAGCGCCACAGTGGCGAAACATAGAACTAAAAGCTTCTATGACTGGATCAAAGTTCTCCCAATTTTTTAATGAAAATTTGCGGAGTTTGGCAAATTTAATTTCAATCAAGAATGACTTAAAGACAATTTACTGATCCTTCGAACTACACTTGACTACCGTCTACAATTAGAAACATGGCTATTGGCAACTTTCCTGCCACTTCCGACGAAGAACTATTTCACATTCTTACCCACAGTAATAAGATAATCCTTCGAATAAAAACATTGTTTTATCAATTTATTATCTATTCAATGCATTAGAATATTTCAAAAATTATTTTTAGTTGTTTAAAATAGGATTTTTCGGATTGCCGCAAAGAATTCTAGGTAAATGTCTGAAATTTAATTGAAGCATTAAACCCTTTTTTCATGAAATTCTCTATCTAATGGGTTTCTTCACAGTATTACGTTATAAAAAAACATCTATCAAAAATTAAAAAAAAAAAAAAAGCCTATGACATTCTGATAATTAGAATAAATAATATTTGGTTTCTTTATCAAAGATATCTTAAGAAATCGAGAAACGTTTTTGAAACAGAAATCGTATCTATGCCATACTCGATATACCGTTTTAAGATCCCGCCGACAACGAGAGCTTCACGTGAGTTTTTGATGGTATAGAACACTTCATTTGAAGTTGACGGGAAATCGGTGAAAAAGTGATGGCCATCAAATTCCAATCCGTCTAAAACCGGCCTTGGTGTCATCAAGAATATTTCTAGAATTAAACACTTCAGGAAAAAAAAATATCCATGCACAGTTCCTTACTTTTTAAAATTTTCTTATTCACAATGTCTTGATTTACTTTTGAGCGTTAAGTCCCAATAATTACTTATCTGTATATTTCATGTGTATATTGAAGTAATTGGGGAAAGGTGACTGGGCAATAAAAGAGGTACTTCCGCGCCTTTCTTTTTGATTGGGACATTGGTGTATGGATAAATACTTGCGTGTTTCCTTCGGAGTTTAGGGGTTTTAAGCAAGAAAGGGTTCTTGTCATACAGCAAGAAAGCAATGTTTCTGTAGCTTTTCACAATCAAATTATAGAGCACAGCTGAGAAGTCTTATTCTTTTTATGTATCAGGATAGCGTAGTTTCGAGATATTTCATCAAATTGAGAAATCATCAAATTGTGACTGATGAGATTTGACTTTATATCTTATTTGTGAATTATATTTGTCAGTAACTTTCCAAAAATACAAAACATTAAAAAGTTACAAAAACAAACTTCAACAGATAATATAAGAAAGGGAAAAAAAAATTAAAAAAAGGAAATTCGTGAATGGATTAGAAGGTAAAAGAAATAATATCAAATTGCAAAATACTGTATAAAGGAATTGTGGTATTGCTGAAGATTGTGATTTCGATTTAATTTTTTTTTTAATGTATTTTGAAAAGGTCTGAGTTTTCCGATTGTGAATTAGGTTTATTAAGTTGAATCTCGTCTGTCGATTAGTGGATTATTCCAACTGAGAGATAACTATCTTAAAACAGTATTCTGTAAATAAAGAATAGATTCAGATTATACATACTCTGTCCATTCAACAACGATACAGATATATTTGTTTGTTTTTATTTTTTAATTTACACGGTTAGTCAGGGCCGTAGCTACCACCGGGGCAGCCGGGACAGTGCCCCGGGGCTCCCGAGCAAAGGGAATTTTTTTTTACGAAACCATAATCACTTATTGACCCGGGGCCCCAATCCTCTAGCTACGGTACCTCGGTTAGTTTAAGTTACAAAATAAAATATAGCTTAATTTGAATCTCGAGAATGTTCTTCTATCTAGAACATGCGTTGTGTGATAGCTTCACTTACTCAAAGAGCATTTACTCTAGAACAATGGTGTTAGCGCTTCCTGTTTGAAAATCGAAAATGAAACAAAGAGCGATGGTGTAAAATTTTATTTTAAACTGAGAAAACCCTGCCTCAGAATCATTTAATCTTCAAAAGGTGTATATCATGTGCGCACGGGATTTTTTAAGTGGTTTTCCAAGAAGTCAAGATTGTAGGAAATCACTAGAAGACGATCCAAGAGAACTGTCTCGGTTCGGATAAAAACTTGGAAAAGATCCATGGGAAGGTCGAATAACCACTTGGATGATTGAGAAAAATTAAATTTCGAAAAGCGAAATTTTGCTAGAAAGTTAAGAGAACATGTTTTATGTTGTGAAAATTTCATTGGAATGGTTGATCAAGAATAACCATTGTTAGTTGGTTATTTACATTATAAACGTTTTTGGGAAGAATCATGACTATTGTTGAATCCATGGTGTTTTCAGTCCGGCCAAGAAACAGAACTGCAAAGCATGGAATGGCGCTCGAAGACGGTAAAAGATTTTGATGCAGAAGTCTCACACCAAAACAATGCGGATTATTTTCTTAAATTTGCTTCTGTAATAAAAATCCAAACCCTTTTTATCATTATCTCTGTTAATCCTTCCGTTTGAAGAGAATATTTGAATTCATTCAAAATATTTTCTCGGGAAATGTCTAATTTAATGTGGTCGTATTGATTCTTGACATATCTTAAGAATGCTATTTTAATTTTCGTAAAAGAACATATTGTTCTTATCTAGCCAACATTCCTATAATCAGAATCACAATCGAAACCATGTTTGACTGGAAAATTTCTCTAATTCAGGTTTTAGCCAATATCCTAGTAATTATCCAAATAGTGACTTTTAAAAAATGGACTTTTCCAAAAATACAATTTTAATTTTCTACAGATAGTAAAGTTGCTAATTCTTAATTTAAAACAGTCTAATTAGTCTGAAGGTACCCTCTCCCCAAAAAAAATTTTTTTTTTTTTTCCCACACATTTAACCTTAACAAATTGATAAATCTTTGAGATTTTGTAATTTTTCCAAATCATCATATCATTCGGTGTGATGGCTTTAGTGACCATAATAGTGATGGTCTGATTTATTGTTCTCCAAACATATCGATGAGTTTCTAGTATCATAATATATTCCATTTTCACATATTCATTACAACTATTTCAATTTTACTTTCTACCGATTTTGGATAATTTCATTTTTTTTTGCAGTGAGGCAATTTAAGGTTTTTGCAATTAACGATGACTGCAACAGAATTCAGTAATTTTCGATACCAAATATTAACAATGACAGATATTTAGTTCGTTACTCGGCAAATCTAGCCCTTATTTGCTGTATTGCAAAAAAAAAAAAAAAAAAAAAAAAAAATATGCAATACAAAAAAAATAAAAAAATAAAAAAAAATGATGTAATTTGTTCTTGGATGATTTGATGTTTGTATCTGTGTTCTATTATTTTACGGATATTTTTGATTTCTTACTAATTTTTTTTTTTTCTAAGTTTTCAATTTAATATTTGCATTCTTTTCTGTATAAAAATCTCTGCATCGAATATTTTCTTTATTCCTAATATGTAGGCCTATTCATTTAAAACTTGAGTGTTTTTTTTTCAAACTAAGTATTAGTAACTAAGAGTTTGATAATGAAGATTTGCATTTGCTGTAAACCGGTGCCTTCCAGTTAAAATTTTAAGTGTCGATGCCAAGTTGAACGAACTTTATTTCCTGGAGCTGATTTTTTAATGCCTTTTTAGTTTGTTGATATAACTTCAAGCAGTTTGAGTAGCTTGTTGTAATTACTATTTTATTATTACTATTACTATTCCTATGGAATTAGTTATTTCCTACTGTTGGCACTCATCGTCGACTTGTATTGATGGAATAGTTGTCTTAATATTTCATCAAAAAAAAAGAGATGCTGGTGAAGTTTACTACTTGTTTTCTAATTCTTACCATTAATCATTTCTTACCTCATTATTTTCTTAGGCAGTGCCAAGACTGAGGGTAACGCCAAGAGGAGCTACAGAACTCAAAGATCATGCCTCCCCCTTGGACAAAGATCATCACAGGCCTATTCTATTAACTATCAGGTCAGGAAAAATCGAAAAACTATTTATGGCTGAGAAAGAAGAAGAAGATGTTTTGAATCTTAAGAGAGGAATAGCCAGTCTTCTCCAATTTCAGAATAAAAATGAAGAGACACAAGAGGTAAAATAAAGATTTTTTTTTTTTTTTTTTTTTTTTTATATTTCTTGTTTTGAATGATAGTTTTCTTAAAGTACACAGCGACTATATAACTACCATTTTTTTTATCTATCTTTATTAAAGGCCATTCATTCTGTTAAGAATAATCGGAAGAGGGGCAACTAGAAGAGTTTAACTTTCAATTTACTTAAATATCGTATTCTGAAACTTCCTATGCAGAAATTCTGACATTTCGACTTTCCTATTCTTGCAACCAGTGTACACCACCCACTCAAATGAATCTTAACTATCTGATTAGATGGAAACATGTCGTGCATCAGGAAAAAATAATATGATTTAGGATCGAGGAATTTATTAAAAGTTTACAGTTGATGAGAATATGAAATTTTTTCAGATTTATACCAAAGCCACTGAACCTAAAAACAAAATGACACCAGAGGAGGGAAAGAAAAATTTAATTTCCAGTGTCTAGCACAGAGCTTCTCAACCGCTGTGCTGTGAGGTTGCCTTTGGTGTACCATGAGAAAATTCTGAGAATGCATCTGTCGTCAAATGTAACTTCACGCAAGTCAAATGCTCGTCTCTAGAATAAAATCTAGACATTAAATAATGTGGACTAAATTCTGTTTCATTCTAATATTAAAGATAATAAAGCATTAATTTGCATTCAAATCTGCTTAAAAAATATATTTCAAGGTATCTTTAAGTGCTTAAAATGGATTCTTATGTAAGTTACAGGCCTTTTCAAAGGATTCTATTTAGCAATAAAAGCAATGAAAAAGTTTAGCGTGCTGCGGAATTTTAGGAACAAGATGCCACGGGATTTCTGCAAATACAAAAGTAGCTGTAAAGTAAAAATGGTTGAGAAGCACTGGTCTAGCGTACAATGCTGAGTACTATTTTTTTTTTTTCCCAAATAGTTAACAATCAGTGTTGCTAGGAGAGCCTAAAAGTTGCGATAAACTCGTTTTGTTAATTTAAGTGTACATAGTTTCCATAATATTGCCCAAACGTTTTTAACAAAATTGAGGATTAAACAAATATAAAATTGTTGATAGTGGACGACAACTTCATCTAATGTTTGGAAGGCTTCTGAGTGGTTGAATTTATTCATCCAAACCAAAACTTTTTTTTATTCAATGAAATTAATATAAATAAAGGCAGTGCCGAAGCATTATTTTAGATTACAATGACTATTTTTGAATTAAGCAAACCCAAAATCCAATATTATAACCATGGTTTCCTAGTTTATTTAACGTGCTTTCTTCAGCGGAGATCATAAAAATTTACAGCCAGAACAATAAACTTAAGAAATACATTGTGAAATATATTACGAATAAATCAACCTTCACTTCCACAGGGATGATTTTTCATTAATATTGTCAGGTTGTCAAGAGGAACGTTAATGATTTTTCGTAACTTGAAGAAATATTAAACTCAATGAAGTAATTTGTCTATGAATAAGAAATGTTATTTAAATTTTAAATCACAATGAAACTTGATTATTTTTGATGGCAGAAAGATCAATTGAATTTATATAACCTTGGCCAAAAGTATTAGCACTCTTATTATAACCCACTTAATTTGATATATTTCTGTTTTGGAGAAAAATCAAACTCTTCGTCTTTTAAAATAAGCTGTTTGTATTATTTTCCTCAATATTTTGTGGGCTCATCTGTATCTTAATTACTGCAACTATTCTTTTTGTCATACCAACAACTAGCTTCTGACATTCTTCATCTCGTATGTCGTTCCATTCTTGCTGCTGAGTGTATTTAAATGTCTCTTTAGACGTAATGCTGTGCTGCCTTATCTTCAAAATATCTCAAGTGTTCAATAGGATCAGGTGATTGTGCAGGTCCAGTATAACAACTCTCATTGCGTAGTTCACCAAACTATCTCATAGCAACCACCGATTTGTGAGGTGGTGCATTGGCCTGTTGGAATTTTTCATTGTCCATGTTTGTATCTTCAATGATCTTGGTAAATGATGACTGTAAAGCAGTTTCTAGAAAAGAAATGTACTTCTCGCTGTTCATGCGACCTTCCCAAATACATATTTCGCCCAGGTCACCTGTCGACATGCAGCCCCAAATCATAATACTGCCTCCCCCTTGTTTCACTGTTGATACCGGGTACTTCGGAAGGTATTCTTCACCCACTCTTCACATAAGACACCAGGGTGCCAAACACCAGAAAATTAATGAAAATGTTATTTCATTATCATTATGAACATTTCATCAACACTTTAGTAGAGATGATTTAAACATTATTTAGGAACAAAAAAGAGACTAAACAAAATATATCTGTTAGATTCGTTCGTCAGTATGTGGAACTCTAAGAATATGAAACAAATTGAAATTGTTGAATGTTACATTGTCAATTATTGCATAATTATCTCGATGGAATAAGAGAAATACTGACAATATAAAAATATATTAAAAATGTTACAGAAGCTGGACGTTTCGTGATCTAGACACAGATGTTCGTCAACTTACATTACAAAAAGTTATTTCTTAAAGATCTTTCAAAGTCCAGCTTACATCGCTTATAATAAATCTTTACATTGTCAGTGTGTATTTTACATTCCATATATCATTCTTCACTATACACGTTAATTTAAGCAAGTATATTGTATCAACTTTTATGAAGTAGATAATTTAGTGTTCACTATGCACTGATTAATCAGTTAGTTTGGTGTAATGTAATATACAAAGAGAGTACATCTACATCTATATCTTCGACAAACATCGGTTTTCTTATTAGATTGCATCATTGTCCTATAAAGCTTCTCTTAAAAGCCATAATGGAATTTAACAAGTAACGGCTATGAACATAATGCACTTGTTCTATGAACATAATCAAAAGAACAAAGATCTTTTGATTTTGAATCTCAAGTCTGAAATAAAGTTGTAGTTTGAATCCCATTTTGAAATTGCTGTATTAGTGATAAACACCTTATATTATCGCTAAATAATAGCCTTTGGAAAATATTTCATTCTTTTTTTTTTTTTCTATTTTTATTCCGTGAGCAGACGATTTCTTTTCAAGCCTTAACAGTGATCAGTTGATTAATAAATAAAATAAAAATATTTATTTTATTATAAAAACTTCAGCATCACCAGAAGCGTTTATAAATAAAAGCTTAACTTACACCAGTAAGATTGTTTCAAGATTGTATTTTTTGTCCTATCGTTATCTTTTTGGAAGTAGGGCGGCAGGATGTGAGGCACAAGAATATTTTAAATTGTCTTTGCAAGGAATGATTTTATTATTAATGGAAGGTGTGGCCTATTTCTTGTTGTTGGATAGCATGATCTTTGAATCGGGCCTCGCAGTTGCTAATTTCAGCATTTATGATCACTCTACCTAATGCTAACAAAATCTATCCATTGACCCTTACCAAAAATTTCCTCTTGAATTGTTATTCGTGATTGTCTTGAAGTGATTGTGTTCATACTGAAAAATAACCATAATCACTCTTGACCTTTCTCTTGGCCATTCTTAATCATTTTTTTAATGTTTTTCGTAAGGTTTTCAGCTACAATTTAAAGCAATCGTTTTAGTATAAGTAGTTTTAAGAAAATTCAGTTTTACATATATTTTAAATGTTTTAAGGGATAGTTAAAGCCCTTAACTGAATGCTGAATCCAGTTTCGTAGTAAGAGATAATGAATTAAAAAGTTATATAATAACGAAAGCATATGACGAGGATCTCTTTTTAAGAGCGATTACTGCATATTATATTATTTTTATTTATTTTACTTTTAGGTTGATGCGTCGGGAACTTGTTCTGTTACTTATAAAAGTTCAGGCAGAAACATCATGAAAACTAAACGTAACTGTGTATTTCCAACAAGTAAAAGCTCTTTGGTTCATCCTAGTTCGGTAGGTTTATTAATTTTATTTACATTACTAGAATTAGGTACCAGGTCCCATGTAAATGTTAATAATGTGAATATCAATATAACTTTCGAAGGTTAAAGGTACTAATGTGTGGGCCCCATGTGTATTAAGCCAATGGCTGCAAGTGAGGTCTAAGCCTAATTTCAATTCTCAGCCAATGGGACACAGTTCGCTCGTCTTATCCTACGAAACAAACTGATGCCCATTTGAAATATGGTTGGATAACTGCATCGCCCAGTAAGAAACAGAAGCAGATTCGAATATTGAATCAGGCTCCTGCCATCTTTGGAAATACATCTAATGCACTTAGGGTAGCACATTTATCCCAAAAATACTAACTACGGGGGGGGGGGGGGGGAAGAGAGTCTGAAATATGTCTCCAATGACAGTTGTATTTTTTTCCTTGAAATTTATATGCAAGCAATTCAGAAGTGATTTTGAATGCTAACCAATTTCGAGAAAAACTTGTAAGTCTCCTGTTATCTGGAAAAAGTTGGCATCTGAAATTCGTAGGTTGGTCAGCCTTATCTATATATATAAAAATGAATGTATCTTTCTTTCTTTGTTTGTTTCTATTTTTCTTTGTCCT
The DNA here is from genome assembly GCA_023159025.1 of Thereuonema tuberculata. Lineage (NCBI taxonomy): Eukaryota > Metazoa > Arthropoda > Chilopoda > Scutigeromorpha > Scutigeridae > Thereuonema > Thereuonema tuberculata. Next base: position 181,891,796 of record JAFIDM010009631.1, read on the forward strand.
TTATATACTCCGAGGCCGTTTGACCAATCTGGACCAAACTTTGCAGAATTACTCTTTAGGACACTGCGGAAAAGATAGGCTACCTTAGAACCAGGACCCCCCCCCCCCCCCAAGGGGTTGAAAAGGGGTAAAACCCCTGAAAAACCCAATATCCACCTGGTGGTGAAAATGAGAACTACACAAATATTGTGTAAAGTGAAAAATGCACTCTCCTATGAGGGGCAGGGCCACCACACTTGGGTGGGAGGAAGGCAACACAAAGGCTGAAGTGTCCCACCCTGACCGACACCGGGACCATATATTTAGGGCCCCTTCTCAGGCCCCCCAAGTCAATTGCAAATAAGGAAAAATTCGCTCTCCTATGGGGGACAGGGACACCCCACTTGGGTGGGGGGATGGAGATACAAGGGCCTAAGTGTCCCACCCCCGATCGACACCGGGACCTTATATTTAGGGCCCCTTCTCGGGCCCCCCCAGTAAATTGCAAAAAAGGGAAAAATTCGCTCTCCTATGGGGGTCAGGGACACCCTACTTGGGTGGGGGGATGGCGACACAAGGGCCTAAGTGTCCCACCCCCGATCGACAACGGGACCTTACATTTACGGCCCCTTCTCACCGAGCCCTTTCGCATGCCGGGTACAGCTAGTGTAAATTATAAGCTAATCTGCTATATACTGTATAAACTTTCTTTCATTTAAGGCATGTGATCATTCCAAATTATTGAATCTAGCTTAAAATCACTTGAATTGTGAAAAACTATTATAATAAGCTTTAACACTATTGAACACTATAATTTTTGAGGCTCTTTCCTAACAACTTGACAAAATGTGATACCTATCATTTAAAAAATATCGTAAATTCAGATGAATGTTAACTAAAGATGAAGGTCAGCTTAACTGATTGAGTTAAACTTAATTCAATTTTCTATTTCAGCATTTCTTGTTCTAAAGTATCAAAAAAAAAAAAAAAATTTTTTTTTTCTTTAAGTTATTGGGAGCTGATGTGGTATCTCATTCTGAAACAAATTATGAGATAGCTCGGGACCAAAATATTATCCAATCCGCAGAAAGCGAGGAAGAACATGTGCTGATTGTTCGGATGAAACGCCAAGCAGCTTCTACAGTTAAATCCCAGTAAGATTATTAATATGTATATTCAAATAAATATTTTTAAATAAAAAAATTTGCTTTTCATATTTCAGTTTTAGCCTAAACATTAAATACAAGTTATACTTAAATGATAATTAAAATTTTCTTTCAGACAAAAGATGATCCTCAAAAACCAACAAGAATATAAATACAGAATCAAAGCAACTAAACTAAAAGATGCCGTTAAATCAGCCAGTAAAAGTAAGCCTAGTAATTTTTTGGATATTTAAAGAGATGTTAATGTTTGTTTGTTATAAAGGTTTTTAGGTTCTTATATTTTTATTTTTTTTAAATATTACCTTCGAAAAGTTTCCTAAAAAAAAAAATTGGTAGGCTTTCCATTGACAGGTTAGTTTGGTGTATCCCACTATCGCCCTTGGGGTCGCTGGAGGTAATGCTTCCAACGTTTCATTGATCTCGGGACAGAGATAAGGTCAGGTGGTCACCCAACGCTCACCCACCTGTACCCCGGAGAAAGAAATCCGGTTTCCATTTTACAGAGAGCTGGGTGGACCCTGGGACCCTTTTGGAAGAGAATTTAGTGTGAAAAAAATCTCCGATATCTGATTGAACCAGCCTCCCTCCAACCCGCCGTCAAGCACTACCTGGCCCCGCAGATTGACAGATTGCAGTCGATATATTTCTATTCCTACTACAGTTTCAGTTACTGAGAACTGAATATGTTGTTCTAGTCCTCAACCAAAATTGTAGTTAGTTTTGATGACACAATAAGGGATTAAGTCGACCATTCCAACTATTGTAAGTATTTATCCACGATCCATTTAGAACCAGTGATACCAATAGAAATAACCCACTTGAAATCATTTGGTCCATTTGCAGGTACCGTGATATGAACTATTAAATTGTGATAATCGGATTTATTACTTTAAGATTTCTCGGTGTTTGCCTGAAGCTTCATTAGAAAAATTTTATTTAATTGCGATTTGCGAAAGGAATCACATGATTAAGAAATGGAAATATTCTACTGAAATACGACTCCTATACTTTATAATAGATAGGAGTCGTTGTCATAATTTTTACATGGGCCTATACTTGACTGCTTCTAGAAGAACTACTGGAATAAAGAATTTAGAATAAGCAATAACAAGGAGAGTGAAGTGATTTTACAATAACAACCATTGATTGAATTTTTTGCTGTTGTTTAAATTTAATTTAATAATTGATTAAAAAATTTCCTAATTAGTAGTAATTTATGACAGTTTATTTATTTAAACTTTGATTCAGGGAAAGCTTGCTTTTTTTCTTTTTTTAATTGTTGAAAAGTTAATCTTCGTCTTTAAAAGACAAGAAAAATCATCTTGATGATGGATATAAAACTTAGTCATTCTTAGATATTTCTTTTGACTTTTGTTGCATTTTACTTCATTAATTTTACTCTGAACAGTAATATATGAATAATTCAAAATTTCCTTAGTTTTAATTAAAAACGTCTTAGTAAAATGCAGCATTACTTAATTACTTAGAATTCAATTGGAAGAATTTAATTGGCATTTATTTTATTTTTTCAGATAATTCTAAAGTTTATAAGAATGTTTTTGTAATCTTTTTAATTAGTAAAACATCGAGTTTAAAAAGAAGTTAAATTAAAAGATATCGCGATAAAATAACAACTATTCGTGAAACTTATATTAAATTATTAAACTAAATATAAATTGAATGGGCGAGTTGAAAAAGGTACATATTCCCCAATTGTAAACTTTTGGAAAACTAAAAAAAACTGTTAAGAAAACTAATTTTTTTACAAAAAAATTTTCTATTATCGATTTATACCTTTAAGTGAAGCGAACTCATTGTGCTTTGTAAATATATAGATATGTAACTTTTTATAGCATAAAACTATGTAAATATGTTGAGGAATATGTTCCTTTTTCAACTCAATGTTTTAAAAAAAAAAGAAAAAAACCTCATAAAATTTTATTTTTGTGTAATTTATATTATGTAATGTAACATTATATCACGCCATGTATTGTGCTTTGTAAATATATAGATATATAAATTTTTATAGCATGAAACAATGTAAATGTGTTGAGGAATATGTTCCTTTTTCAACTCAACGCTAGTGCGGCTTTGAGTTGACAAAAGAACATATTCCTGGAATATGTCCCTTCTTCAACTCAATCATTTTTACATGGCTCTGGAAAGCAGACTTAAAATTGAGAAATATGTTTCTTTTTCTGTTTAATGGATGTATATACGTGCAAAGAAGAAAATGGCTATCTCAGTTTAGTTTGTCAAATTTGTGGAATATGTACCTTTTTCAACTCACCCATTCAATTGTCATCGAGAAAAGTTCTTGCATTCATTATTGTAATTTAATATTTACTGTTTAATGCACGAGTTTAATTTTTATGAAAAATTAGTGTATTTTATTAATATATTTTTTGTTAAGACTGGTATTTTTGAATTTGACGCTCATCTAATGTCTTAATGTTTTAAGTTAACGTTTTAAAGTGAGTTTTTTTTTTTTGTATTACAATTAGATTTAAAAACGACTTTTGTGGATTCCAAGATCACCTTAAGTGAAACTCCAAAAACTTGTTCGGAGAACTGCAAACCAGTAAGTGTTATCTGGACTTATCTCATTTTCATTTTATTTACTCAATGGAAATGTTCAAATTATGCATTAATTTATTTCAAAATAAAATTCATTAAACTATATTAAAATAAGGATTATTAAAATTAACAAAAATAAAAAAAAATAGTATAAGACTTATTTTATGAAATAACCCTTTAATCAGTCATCTTATTATTAATGTGGGAAATAGTTTCTGATGAGAAATTTTTGCTTTGATTTTTTTTAAATTCGCAGCATTAGAATGTTTGGAATTATGAGTTAAAAGTATACTAGCTTTGATGTAGATCATTAAAATCCATGTTTCAGTCGAGCAAAAAAAAAAAAAAAAAATTAGCAACAGTTAGAAATTATTAAAAGAATTAAGTAAAACTTTGTCATTAATTTCAAATGTTTGTGCATTTGAATATCTCATAGAAGATTGCAAACAAGTTTAATGATTCTAAATGGAGTAGGTTTTTGTCTGTATTTCGATATTTTCAATGGATTACTGCTGAAGAATTTACTTTTAGACTTAGAAAATGTCATTAAAACTCGATGTTTAAAATAAGTCCTAATTAAAGAATGTAAATATGAAGTAACTAAAACATCAAGGAAGATTTATAAAACAAATTGATTTCAAAGTTTACTTATTTATTTTTGTAGTTGTTTGATCTTGTTAAAGAATTCGATGAGCCATTACAAAATGATAACCTAGGAAAATTAAGAGCTGCCAGAGCATTTCTTCGTGTTGTGAATCGATTCCGTTTGACCAATCAACAAGAACTGTACACCATTCTTCGTAAATTCACCTACAGGAAGTGTATGTAAGTAAAGTAATAGGTTTTCAGTTATTTCACAATTCGACTGTCCAAAATTCCATTATGAATTATTTTTTTTTTTTTTGGAAATGTAAATCCAAACATTTCTTTTATCTTAAAATTCTGATTCGATTAAATTCAATTTTTGTAGACACTCGGTGTTAGATGCTATTGCTGCAACAAGAACCCCTGAAGCCAACAAAGCAATATTCCAGTATTTGAAAGAAAAAGAATATCCAGAGTCAAACACAGAAAGATACTTGACTTCTCTGTCCCTTATTCCAGATGTTGATGATGAAATTTTACAAGAATTATTTGTAAGTAACATTAGCTGATGTGTCTTCCGTTCAATATAATGCGCATTTTTTAATACTTCTAATGGAGATAAAAGAATAGTCAGAATTGATGATCATTTTTAATTCTTATTTTCTGGTTTAATCTGAATCTTATTTTTTCTTTCTAATTCCCGAATAGGAAATTGCAAAACAAGATCTGAAAAGCAAAAAACTCAAAGAAACAGTGAATATTGCTCTAGGAAATGCCATTAGAAAAGTCTGTAGAAAAGTCAATACTTGTACGGATGATAAGGTAAAACATTTGAATTTGACAAAAAGCATTTAAAAGTAGGCCTAATTTCTCTTAAAAACTTATCGAAATATTTAAGAGAAAAAATAAAACAAAACAAAAAAGTTCTTTCATATAGTTAGAATTAATGGCAAGAAGTACAAAATTATTAAAAAATACTTACAAAACAGGGATTTAATTTCAGATAAATAAGCTTTACATAATTTCATAGCTAAGAGTTACATTCTCAAAAGCATATAGGATTTCCAATCACAACAATAAATATTACAAATGATGTTTTATTGTTTATATTATTATCTTCATAGTATGTCCATTTTTACATAATTACATTTTAATTTAACTTTTGAGAATATAACTCTTAGTTACGAAACATGTAAAGCTTATTTATTTGAAATTAAATCCATGTTTTGTAAGTATTTTTTTAATATATTTCAATGGGATTTTTCCAGTATTTACGCAGTAAGTAAAAAAAAAAAATTATTAACATAAGAATCTTTAAGAAAAATTAAAGAATTTGAAATTTTAGATTGACATAAAAAATTTGTAAAACAAGATATTAAGACTATTTTGTAGCATCATTAATTTAAGATTAAAGTTCAGATACAAAAGTAACTTTTTGTATTGATTAAAGATATTTCTCGGATATCTTTAATCTAATAGAAAATCTACCGTATTTTTTAACCTGTAAACTTATTCAATACATTCGATTTTTAAGTAAATTATTCTAGCAACCTTCATCTATTGAAGTCGGCTAACTTTAAGAGGTAGAATACCATGATACAGGAAGAAAATGATATCACTTATAAAAATGTAGGTGACAAAATTCCAAAATACTTGCTATTCAGTGTAATCATTATTTTTATTAGAGGTGAAAATTTCTCAGTGGTCATCTGAGAAATGCCACAATATGCTGCCTCTATCCGGGCTCGATTATCTTCAGCAGCTGCTGTTCAGTCATTGAAAGATCAGGTCGGGATAGAAGAGCACCGCGAAAGTGTGCAATCTCTTGTCCTGTTAAGATACGATTTTAAACTCTTTACAGTAATAACATTTCAGCTTTCAAAATCTCGTTGATAGGCTGTTGAAGACAGGCGGAACGTGAATCGAACCAAACAGCACCTCATACCATAATGGTCTAGGTAAATGACCTTTCTCCATGTCGTCGCAGTAGACGGATCATGAAGTAATAGATTGAACCTCGACTAGTTGGAAAACACTAGACGATGTCAAAAATCAATGGAGAGTTAACGTTTGTGACACACTATAACCGGAGACTTATGTGCAGCAGCCTCAAGAAAAATTAAATTAACTATCTCGATCAACCTCGGAACATGTATTCATAAGGATTTAACATGACAATGTCCAACAATTAATCTATGGATCTTGCAGGCTGATCTGCTATTGGCACAGGGATGATTTGATGGACATGGATAAAAATAAAACTCTTATCATAATATAATCATTTACTTTTCCTACCATCTCCTAGCAGTCATGCAAGGATCAATTTTTTTCTGGTGTTATTTTAGATGCTTAATCTTAATTATACTACTGTTTAATTTCAATAAATAGTAGGTAATTAAGATGCAGCAAATAAAATGTTATTCAACAAACAACCTCAGGGTGATGGCAATTTTTTAAGCTTTGATAACAAAAATTGCTAATCACAAACTAATTTCTATTAATAAATAAGTATATTCTGTTCTGAAGTGACATAATACTGCTCAGCAGGTAGGTCAGTCACCTCTGAACAGATAGGTCTGGCAAGTTGAGAATCTTGTAGTTGCAAGCGGCATCCTAAGAAAAATGTTTCATACTGTCTAGTGCTCAACAGCTAGGATAGTCAATCGGAACATATAGATCTGCCAATATGAAGATAGTTGATTCAGTCCTACAAAAGTCTGTAGATCCTCCAAAATTGAAAATAAAATAAAATCACTATGAAACAGAAGACACTAATAGTTTGTGATAGATTACCCTTCCGGTCGCAAATGGCTAAATGGGCGGATACTCTTTATTAATGAATGAGATCTTGTGTTTGCAAGTGGCATCCTCGGACAGCTGTTTCATACTGTTGCTCTCAGCAGCCAGGATAAGTTACTTTGAACACAATATCTTTGATAGTTACGTCATTACATCTACAATCAAGAAATTGTTTCGAAAACACGCAATATTGCCAATGAAATGTACATCGTAATAATATACCAAAGTCTGTAACAGTTTTTAATAGTAATCAAGATCAAAAAGATACGATTATGGAATAATTCAGTTTGTATGCAATGCAATTTGTTCAGGATTTTAAAAGGAGGAGACAACCTGTTCCAAATGAAATGAGCATTGAATTTGAATCTTCATTAAAAAAAAGTTACAGAAATTCTTTTCAAGTTAAAAGGTCTATCTGCAAGAACACTTCAACCCAACAGTTTTAACTTAAATATATTTAACTGTGTCTTTTGACAGGGATATTCTATTCCTGTCGTAAATAAATAAATGGACGCATAAATTGATACAGAAGTCAAACTTTTATCAATGAAATTTATTTACTAATCTTAGGGAAGCTGTGTAGTGCTACTTGGCATTCTTCAGGTGGAACAGTCAGCTCTGAACAAACGGGACTACCGAAAAGAAAGTTATAGATTCAATTGTAGAAATAGCTTCAGTAGAACGTTCAAAAATTAAGAGAATAAAATTGACTATGAAAAATCAAGGTTAGATTAAAGCATCACATGGTGCCTGTTTTGATGGAGGTGAATCCTGAGATCCCTCTGGAATAATAACCAGGATTAAAATATATATATATATATAATGCCAACATCGACCGGGAATTAAACTTGGCTCTTCCAGGTAAGTTATTAGTGAAGCAGCTAATTTAAGTGATAGCTTTTACTTTGTATATGACTGAAGCATATCTTATTTAATGAGACTTTGTATTCGGAAGTAACATCCTAGGATTTAGTGCACTCATCAGCTAGGATCACTTTCCTCTAAACATAAAGATCTGCCAAAGCTGAGGTAGTTGATTCAAGCTTACAAAATGAAGTTGAATCTTCGAAAATTATACAAAGAAATAAATTCAAAATGAAAGTGAATCAACTAATTAATATATCAGTTTTCCTACCATTTTTAAGCTTGCAATCAGCTGGAATGATGGTATATTAATGTTATTTTTGTCACTTATTTTTTTGGTATTTGCACTACTTCATGCGCTTGATCAATTGTGTGTCAGCACATTTAATTTTAAAGACTTTAATGACTTGTGGAGACGTATCTCATGCTACAACTTGGTTAAAACAAATTAAAATTGCATTTTAGCTAAAGTAACAGAATACTAGAGGGACGTTCGAGTATTATGGAATGGTCGGACAATGAGATACTTGTCTTTCTCATATGTGAGATGCTACTAGTTAGCAGTAAGCAGCAAAACTACTTCAACATACTCTACTATTCTTTGCAGTCAATCTCGTTAATATTGTCAAACCTGTTTCGTTATGAATTAAAAAAAAAAAAAAAACAAACAAAAAAAAAAACAACAGAATTTCCTGTTTTCAAAACTTTTGCAGGTAAGTTTTTTAAAATATGTAATAAAGTTGTAGAAGTGTTGCAATGTATTGAATCATTGTGCAATACAAATTAGTTATGTGTTGTTTCTCTTATAGTTGTTTTGATTCTCTAGGGTTAGCTACGATTTCATTTCAAAATGGTGTGTGTCGGGCAATATGGAATACAAGTATTTCACATCGTTCTCTTCAGGTCAGAAATCATTCGTTAATGATTTCCTGAGGAAGGCAATGGGAAAGTATCTCAGTATCTTTCCCTTGAAATTCTACGGATTCTTCCAGGGATTCGCCATTTTGAGAACAATAGAGATCCTTGGAACACGGACCTTCGGAAAAGTTGATTACATTTGTAACTTTTGCAAGTAATACTATGAAAAACAATAGAATAAACATTTTTGATATTATTTTATTTGTAACTAATAATTCTTATTAGGTCATTGAGTTTTTTATGCATATAAATATTCTCTGTTTTTCAAAAACAACCATGTAAATTACTGTTCGTTTTGAAAAGCGAGAACCACGACTCACAGACGATTCTACTCCGCAAAGGGGTGATACGCTGAGATGGGCACTTTCCTAAGATCTGTTTTTCTTTTAGTACCTGTTATTTTTGCAATAGTATTTATTCTTTCCATAATTCTTTCCCGAAAACCGCAAATAGAACGCAGCTACTAGTAAACTAACACTGATAAAAAGTAAATATCCTCTCTTTATTTCTCCTCAACCCTATTTTCATGAAATCGAAGGAGACCTGACGCATGCGCAAAAGCGTTGAAGGCTCTCGTAAACAAAACCGAACAGTATAAGACCCGCCAACATGACTTTTTTTTTAAATATAATTTAAATTTCAATGGGTGAGATCAAATTATTTAAAAGTGACATCCTGGAACAGCTGTTTCACGCTCGTTGGCTATCATCAGCCAGGAGAAGTCACCAGAAAGTCAAGAGCGTGAAACAGCTGTTCCAGGATGTCACTTGTAAATAATTTGGTCTTGCCCATTGTTATTTATTAATAATTCAAATGCGCAGTTTGAATTTTTGTGCTTTAAAAAATTCATTGAGGCCTGTGCACGGCTGGCACATGAATTTTCTCACTAATTTTTCATTGTGTATTTTTTCCTTGGAGGCACCACTGCGCTTCCGATGTATAATTTAAATTTTTATATATAAAAAAAAAAAAAATTATATTCAATTACGACTATAGACAAATAATGTCTACATTTCTTTTGAATAAAGAAATCATAACAGAGTTATGACTGCAAAAAAAAAATAAAAAAAATGGTATTCCTTAATACCCGAGCTTCCTCTAATAACTATTTTTATAGTAAATTAAAAAAAAAAAAAATATTAAACTTGGTACAGAAAAATTTTCTTATGACAGCCTTTTTCACTTCCATTAATTTCAAAGTCGTAAAACTTTTGAATGGAACTGATAGAACGCAAAATATATTAATTACATGCGGACTGTTTTAGTAGTGAAAAATCTTATATTATAAAAGCGTTATTCTGTCTGTCATAAGACTTTCCGTTTTTCCAATTTTGTGACCAAACTATAAGAGATAGATTGGTCATGTAAATGGTAAAATGTAGATCTTTTTAAGACAAACAAAATGCTACAAAAATATTTCGAAAAAAGTTTTTGGTTTCCAAGATGTCGCCTTTTAAAGGGTCAAATTTTGACTTTTTCTCAATTTAAACGAAAAGTATAAAAGATGGAAGAGAACATTATATTGAGAAAATGCTGGTATTTGAAAGTTCTATCGAACGATGTATTACTTATTCACAAACGCTTCAGCGTTTGCAAGATAAATGCAAAAATGTGAATTTTCGGTGTGTGACGCCGTTCCGCGGTGGGAAGTTATATATTCTCCGATGATGTTTTCCAACAAACTTTTTTGTGGTGGGCCAATCGACAATTTGCGCTTGTCAAAGTTTTTAAAATTTTGATTAAATTTAATAGTTGAACCGTCTAAAAGTAGGTATGACTTTAGGTTCAAGTGATTTTTATCTACAAAATGTTTTAAGATTTTTTTTTTTTTTTTTTTTTTTTTTTGTTGGATATCGTTAAAAAAAAAAATCGTACTTAAGTTTTAAAACTTGTTTTCTCTAGATTGTTTCAGAAACCTTAGAGTTATGGAAACAACAGTATGAAAAATGTCGTAAAGATCCTTGTAAACAAAGTGTTTTAAGAGCCTATAGAAATGCTGGAAGACCGGAGACTTTGCCGTTCCTTACTCAGGAGATTCGAACCCAGAAAAAGAAAATTGTCACAGAAGCTCTTCGAACGATAATGAATATGCCATATGAAGTTTTGGATAATGAAGTAAGTTCTTTATAGTTAATGGATTGCTTTTGCATAAATGATTACACAATAATAGCTAATTTTTCTCTTCAGAAGTTTCATACAGATAGATTGGAACTCCCCATTGCTGAGACGAATATTATCACTGGTCTCCTAACAAAGTGTAACTTTAAACAGTGATACTAAAGTATCATTTAAGTACGTTTGAGGGATCCTTATTAGTAAGCGGTACATGTTCTAATTATTAAAAATTAATCGCTGATAATGCAATTAATTGAAGTGGGAACTGAATTGCTTTAAGATACTTTTAATCAATTTGCACAGCACGTTAAATGCTTTATTTAACTTTAAATACCTTTAGAAATTAGCACAGTTTACAACCCGATTGTGTCTGCTATTTTCAGGTGAAAAATCTTCTTGCCGAAGTTTATCATCAGATTAAGAGAAAATATGATACTACTTCACGTCTAATAGCAGCGGAGTTGCTTCTAACCCGAGATCCTATCGAAGACGACGTCAAAGCAATACTTCGAAGCCTAACAGAACACACAGAATTCTCAACATTTCTGCTTGCCAAGATAAAAGAATGGATGGAATCGAATTCAAACTTCAAGTAAGATTTTAATTTACATATTTCGAAGTCAAAAGCCATCCCCAATTTATAAACATCCTGATACAAAACTCCTGGGCCTACATGACTGTCCTATGTTAGTAATAGTGCACGCCGGAAAAGCAGTGGTAAGCGGGTATCTTCAACGATGGTTACTTTGTAGCTTGAAAATTAAAGTAATAATAATGTTCTCCAATAAAAAGTGAATTATTTAGAAAAAGTATAAATGTAAAACAGCACTACGAATAAATTCATCAGAAATTAATTAATAAAAATTACGAATTAATAATAAATATAAATTTCTCTCTTAAGAAATGAATTTCTAATTCCTTGTTTACTTAAGGAACTTGCTGTTCAAATTATTAAATAGTTCATAAACATTTTTTTCCCGAGCTGTAACTCAAATGTTGAAACTATTAATATAATTGCAAGTAAATTATATTGGGCAGTGTAAACTAACGTAACTAACACGAAAGTTTTATTTGAAAACCTATGACTAAATTAGCTTAAAATAAAAGATAATAATTATTGCTTTTAATATTAGGTTGTTAAGGGTTCAGGAATACTGTTCATGTGAAAGATTCAGTTGAATTACAGAATATAATTTCAATAAAATTTATATTCTTGTGCATTCCCGCTGTTCTTTCTACAATATTATCAGTTTTCTTATAACTTCCAATAAAAAGATTTTGAATAAAAGATTAAGAAATTAGATGGAAAAAACTTAAAAAAAAAAATATTTCAGAAAAATATTGCCAAAATGGAAATAAACAAATGTTTTTGACTAAGTCTTTATTAGAAGCTTTCTTCAGAATTTTTCTTGTAAACAAAACATAACTGTATAGTATTTTATTAATTAAAAATAATTTTCAGTATTTTGAAGTTGTGAATTAATATTCTTAATAGTAAAAATTATTATTTTGTTTTCATTTATTCTCATCTTAGGTATATGGTTGACACTGTCCTGAAAAAAATGAATTTGCACAACTACCACTTATTAGCACAGCCTGGTATTTCAACAGCCTTCACTCGCTCCTTATCAGGTTATTTCAATTCTTTTGCTTTTGAATGAATAAGAAATTAGTTCTATTGAAAATTAGCTTTTATATCAATGAAACTTCAAAATAAGAAATGTTCGATATTAATAATTTGTAAATCATCTTAAAATAGAATACTTCATTACATGAAATTTTGGAAATTTATCTACTGAGGGGTTACTAAGGCTACTATGGGTATAAGCTTGATAATTTTTTACTGCTGCATTACCAAATCACTTAAGTTCATTCAAATTAGACCTGCATAAATACTGATCATTACAAAACCTTTTTTAAGATAATTTATGTAAGGAACACCTTGCAACAGAAATTTGTCTTCGAAGAACAAACTATTAAATGAATTTGAAACTTATCAGTCATGCACTTTCAACATGTTGCATATGTCATAGCATCAGAGAAAGATCATTACGATTCGAGAACAATTTGAGAAACTGATTGTATTATTTTGATAAAAGCTTTAGTATTTAGTACTTTTAATTTAATACTTTGGCATGCTAATTATTTACAATATATATAATATCCAGCAAAAATATTACTATAGTCTTCCTAACAGTTGGAAGGCTTTCCTCATACTGCTCGAACTGTCTGTATAGGATGACTTGAGCAACAAGTCTATTGCTATATTCAGTGATCTTACCATAAAGGATCATTGAATGTAGCAATAGGTATGCTGTAAATGTCTTCGATTGCTTCCTGCAGATGTGATATTGTTTGAAATTGAGGATTCAAACTGTCATCTATCGATTGACATAATCTCAGATATGTTCTATGGAATTAAAAAATGAGAATTTGGCATTCATGGCAACTTCTGAATTCTTTCGTGTTCTGAAAATAATTCTCGAACAATATTGTCACTGTAATGGAATAATATCCTGCAGGAACACTCCTTTGTCATCTGGGAAGACAGTCCTGATGTGTAATAGATAGCCACAAAATATAGATAATTGGGGTATCATTCGTAAATCTAACTGTAGGTTTTAGTATTTCAAAGAGACTCCAAGGAAAACGTTTTCATCCCCAAATAACTACGAATTCCTATCAGTTTCAATACTGAATTTCTGCCAATCATAACTCAATAGAAGGTGGATTCTCCTATGCAGCTTTACACTTCCACTTGATCATACGATATAGCTCGAAACAATTCATCCGAGAGTAGCAGGTTTTTTCCCGTGAATGGTCCAATGATAGATATAAACTAAACTATAGATGTAGTTGCCTATTAGGAGTATCCTGATTGGACACCTCCATTCATCAATTAATTAAAAATCCATCGTTAACTATTGAACAACTTTTCGTTTGTGGGCTTGCACAAGACGTGATAATTTGGATTCACCACAAGTATCAACGATGCTGGGATATATCTTTTGTTTAGTCTGCTACTTTAACTTTTTCTAAAAGCCATTCCACACTTGAAACACCTTAATTGTAATATTCCTTATCCATTGTTAACATATTAGACTCTTATTTTCAATTTTCTGGATAATGCTGTCCTAATCGTGCTAAAGATTATTTTTTTTTTCTGGACTTTACACACATATTTTAGTCTTTTGCTATGGTGGTATCCAGGATATGAGTGACTGAATAGAATGATTAATTCGGCGGTGTGCTAGTATATAAATGTAATTTAATTTCATCAAATGTTAAAATTTGAGAAAAGAGCAAAAAAAAAAAAAGTTTAAGAAATATTGACTTCTACCAGTTATCTCAAAAATGCTTTATACTGTTAGTCCTGTATGACTTCATTCCCTGCCTGAGCTTGCACGAACAATTTCATCCGTAGATGAATACAGTGTGTTTTCTATTTTAGACATTGATATATAAAGATTATAGCGAGAAATATCGTCTGGATGGGTGTAAAGCTTGTGGCCCTTAGACCAAGATGTAGTGGAAATGCAGTCTTGGGAGTCGTGAATCTGGTAATTGGTTGGAAGAGTTTGGTGTGATGAATATAAAGATAACTGCTAGCGGTGATTGTGTAATCTCCAACTATAAAGTATGGTAGAGAGGTAACAATGTCTGGTGGTGTTTATTAAGAAGCTTAAAAATAATTTCGCTTTTTTATTCTGTATGCAACCCTTAATAAATCAGTACAGAAAGTTGATATGTTACATGGTCATTTGTGGGAGTAGATCCAATCCTCATGTAGATTAATTCTGTGCGATTTGATTATTGCTTTTCCATTTGCACGTCAAGAACAACATCGGGACTGGAAAACAATTCCGAAGGAATACTGCCACCTAAAATAGGCTTAGCTCTTCTTTTGAAAGATTACATATTTGCTCATTCCGTGGTTGGTTACAGTCAAGAGTGTGTTAAAGAGAAACCTAAAGAGAAGATTTGAGATATCTTGGGCCTGTAACTATTAGTCAGATGTTAATATTGCTGCTTTTTCACCACGCAAACAGAAACGAAGACAACCCAGGCCGACCAGGCCATGCTGACAAGGCTGAAGAGGATGGCATCCAGAGAATCACTGACGCAGCATAGCATGGCGAAGGAACTTGGGTGAAGTAGTGAACTTTTGAGAACTTCACAAACAACTGCATCTCCATAATTTCTACAAAAGACTGATACATGCGCTCCTACCGAGATATAAGGGAGAAACCTGAAGAAACTGCTATAAGCAGTTGTCAGTTTCCATCAAGACAAAGCGTCACTGCTCGAAGTAACTTACAATTTTATGAACGGATGAAGTGTGAAACAGGAATAAGTGTTGTTCCTTCGCCCATGGATTACTGTGCATTTGGATTGATGAAAAGAGAATCCCTCGTGTAACAGCTCTTCCAGTCTCTGAAAAGTTTGTAACAAGCAAAAATGGAATAGAATTGACTCCTCCGTTTTATCCGTCACTGCAATAGTGGAAATTGAAGCGCAGAGCTTATAATGTGAAGAGAGCATATAGAGCAGAACCAATGGTGAAGAAAACGATTCACGTAAAAGGTGGCTGTTGAAAATTGACCACATAAAGCATCAATCCTCCGTATCTGGAGAGCATTATTGTAAAACTAGACTGGTACCGTCGCTTTGCTCCGGAACCCTTGCATATATATATAACATTAAAAAAAAAAAAAAAAAAAAAAAAAAAAATTATTTAACAAATTAATATTGAGATCGGAGAATACACGACTTCTCAGCCCGTTGTGACCTTTTGCGCTTAACTCGGGTGTATTGCGGCTTGGTGCCTCTCACCTCTGGTTGCGCCAACTATTTTTGCATGTATCTTGCAAACGCAGAAACGTTTATGAATGACTGATATATCGTTGGATAGAACTTTCAAATACCAACATTTTCTCAATATAATGTTCTTTTCCAACTTTTATACTTTTCGCTTAAATTAAGAAAGTCAAAATTGGACCCTTTAAAAGGCGACATCTTGGAAACCAAAAACTTTTTTCGAAAGGTTTTTATAGCATTTTGTTTGTCTTAAAAAAGATCTACATTTTATCCATTTGCATGACCAATCTATCTCTTATAGTTTGGTCACAAAATTGGAAAAACGTAAAGTCTTATGACAGACAGAATAACGCTTTTATAATATAAGATACAGTACTGCTACATCCAATTGTTTGTAATAAGTTCAATCACTATAATTCTCAATTTATTACTGCTACTATCTGTAAGTTACCGTGTTAGAATAGTGATGATATAATCTCAGCAGTATTCAGATCCTGAATGCATCCGCATTCACGAAAAGAAAAACAAAAATAGCCGAACTAGGAATATGTCCATTTAATTAAGTCCTTTATGGGTAATGTAGTATAGAATATTTTTATAAAAAAAAAAAATCACAAATTTAGTCATTAACTAAATTATCGACAACAGACAATCAACAATTTGTATATTAAATAAAAAGAATTTCAAAAACGAATCAAGATAACCATTGAAATATCATTGATTCTAATTCTATTGAAAATAATCTATTTAGAAGTAATAAGTAGTTTAAAGTATTAATAAACTTATTTTCGCTCTTCCGTTTACATAGCTTCTAGTGACGCCAATGGAACTTACGCTGTCAATCTGGAGTTGGCTCCAGGAGGGTTAATGAAATATAGTACTTTTGACTTGAAGTTTAGTAACGAAGATGACAGCGTAGGCTTACAGGTTAGTCTGGTTACTTTTTATGTATGTTATTACATGCCAGATTTTGTCCGGTGTAGAAATACATGTCGAAAATTATTGTAGGAAAATTTTCTTTATTACATATTCAGAAGATTTGTTAGAATTTATGTGGCGATGTTTTTCAAACATTTAAACTCCACTCTTTTTAAGTTTTAAAATTAATTCTTTCTTGGATTTTGGAAGTAATATCCTTGTCTGATTTGTTTGTCCAGTTTTCCTTGTTTGCAAGTGGTCTTGGCGGATTAGCTGGAGAAGTCCCACCAAATGCAGAACCTGAGGAGGACGAAGATGTGACAGCCGGACTGGAACTTAATGTGAACGGTGTATTTCTTCGACCTTACGTGTTCTTCAATGGCCAGGGAGAGCTCATGGGTCACGTATGGGCGGGAAGTGCTAGTGAGCTTACTCCCATTCTGCAAGTAAGAAAGAATCAATTAAGATAAATCCTGAAGGTTTAACATTACCAGTTATTTCTTGGGCATTGTTCCATTTTAAATATGCAACAATTATTCGTGTTCTGTATTCATTTATAAATTAATTTGAAATCATACGTAGTAAAAAGTTTCAAAATGTTTTTTAATGTAAAAAGCTAGATACAAAAATTTGAACTATTACAGTAGAAACTCGCTAATCCGGCACGTTCGGGACTTCGGCAGTGCCGGATTACCGAAAATGCCGGATTACTGAGCGCTGTCTAAAAATAGCCATTATTGGAGGATAGCGGAAATACGGCTAAAATAGTCAAAAGGGCTATTAATAGGTATCAGGCCATTTTTCCGTGTTCTATTGTGATTTCTCTGATTTCGGTAGTGATGGAAAATGTTAAAAACAAAACAAAATATATTTTTATGTAGTATTACAGTATATTTTAATACAGTACATACAGTACAGTATAGTTACTTTATTTCGTACATTAAGTAATATAGTACAGTACTTAGATATTATATATTAAGTACATACATTATTGTTATTAATACTTATAATACGTACAACATTGGAAAGTATATGTATACGGTACTTTACTGCATTGGTAAGAAATAAGATCTAGTCTTCTTGGTTTTTTTGAATCATGTTAACGAATTCCATGACGAGTTTTAAATCGATAAAGCCATCCTTCAGAAAAAACACATTCAGCTTCTGACAACCCCAAATCATCACGGAACTGTTTACTTTTTTCTTTAATATCGGCCCAGTTACAGGTTTTCCTTCAGACCTTTTGGCACAAAATCACTTGTACAAAATTTCATCCAACTGGTCTAGTTTAGGCTTTTTTAATGTTTTTCCTGACTCCATGTCTTTTACCACCACAGGTTGAGATGCGAACTTTTTAAGTTCTTTATTTTTTTGAATGTCATAGATTGTTGAAGAACCAACATTGTATTCTTCCATAATCTTATTTCTATTCTCACCTTTCTCAATCCGATCAATTATTTCTAGCTTTTGTTGTACTGTCAGCGTAACATGTTTACGCTTCACTGCTTCTTTAGAGATGCTTGGTTTAGAAAACATAGCACAGAAACTCAACTCAAACTCACAAAGCGACACTGTACCGAAGCACTGACAAGTGAGCACTAGACGACACAAAATGGCGGACGAAGATTTGTCATCACTGCCGAGTATGCCCGACCTCAGCCGATTGCCCGCGAACTCTGCCGAAAGCGCCCGGAAGGCTTATTCAGTGTAAAAAAAAAAAAAAAAAAAAACCCTTAGACCGTTGCCGGATTATCGAATGCCGGATTAGCGGGGTTTTACTGTAGTAAATTCTGGTCTTCACCAGTCCACAATCTGTTTCCGGATCACAGGTCGTTGCTTCATAATTAAGGTTAACTATTTCATTACGCTTATCGAACACAGAAAATGGAATTACAGTTAATAGATACAATTATACTAATGCACAAGACAAGTTTTAAAATAGTTGCATCGAATTGACAAATACTGAAGATTAAAAGATAGGAATTAGGATTTTTCTTCTTTATAAAAACTAAAAAGAAATCAATAAAAAGAAACCTAAAAAGATAAAGACAATAATTACTTTTTAAAAAAAACGTAGAATTAAAAGCAATTAAAATCTCTTACAGTAACAGCAAGGGTTTGTGTATAATCATTATATATTATTTCTCAAAGGGTTTTTTTTGTCGGAACGCCATATTTCCTTTACTACTTCATCAAAATCAATGATTGAGGCATCATTTTCAAGATTACGTTCCCCGCTAATGATGAAAAATAAACAAATTGTTTAAAATTAATGTTTTCGTTAAAAAACTTTATTTTTAAAAACTTTTTATAAAAATGTAGACACGCTTTAACAGAAGCACCTTATTTTTCGAAAGCGAAAATATTCTGTAGCGTTGTAACCTTCAACTATTTCCTTTTTTGAATAAAAATGCACTTTAAATGATATTTCATCGTTTATTTAATAACAACAGATAAAAAAACAAACAAAGATTTATATTTTAA
>JAFIDM010009631.1:181911418-181946318 GCA_023159025.1 Thereuonema tuberculata
TTTATTTTTTTTTTTTTTTTTTTTTTAATGAGGAAGTTTCTCCTTGTCTTTCCGTACTACTGTTTGCGTTCCTTACTTCATTTGTAGCTATTTTGTAATAGTTTCTCAAAGCGTCGCTAGATGTCACTACTATTTGCTTTTGAGATTCATATTCTCCATCGAACATTTACTTCAGCAAGTTATTTAACTTTAAATGATACAGCAACATTTACCATTCGTAAATTTAATAGTGCAATCCAAATTATTATTTACTAAATCTTGTTTTAATTTGTAATCTTTTTAGGGTAATTATTTGCTGCAAGACCATTGGCAGCAAGTTGGACTCCAAAGTGGTTTAGTTGTGGATCTAACTCTGATTGGAGTTTTGTCTGTTGATATGAAGGGATCAGTTCAGATTAGTCTTTGGAATAGAAATGCTCAAAATGAAGTCATTGACAGGTAAAACCAAAAACTGATCAGAGAAATATTCAACTTTCATATTCAGATACTTACATAGATCACTTATAACAGATACTTATATAAATCGGATGTAAAGAGCAGTAATCGCAATAATTAATGAAGAACATATCTGGAAACGCTTAATTAGTTTCATGATACGTTCTTGTTTTGAAAGTAAAATTCGATGTAATTTTATACTTATAGTTTTCTGTTTTCCTTAACAATCAGTACCATCTCAATTGCAAAGTAAAGATCATTTACCTCTCGTTCTCCACCCCCCCCCCCCCCTTTTTTTTTTTTTTTTTTTACCCTCTGAATATTGGAGTATTAAAGCTTTTTAACTTAGTGTGTTTTTTACTTTCTTTAACAAAAGTAGTGTAATAGTTGAGCTAACATTATTTTATTTATTTTTTTCGAAAAAGAAAGAAATAGCTGTTCTTAAGAAATAATGTGCTTGTAAATATTTAAGAACAGAACATTTTTAATTCTCTTGCACATCATTACAAAACAAAGTTAGTAAAAAAATGAAATTTAGGATAGTGATGTCTCCTCTCTCTTTAATTAAGCAATAAAGATGTACCAAAATGTCGATTTACATAAACTGAAATAAGATTTTTTTTTTTATTAAAATAAAGTTTAAATTTACTACAGTGAAAATAAACATTTGCTGATACGAAACTGCACTTTTTAATTCCTTGTAACACTTTGATTGTATATCAATAACATTAATTCTAGTAAATACTGAATCATATTGTAATTGATTATCCTATATTTTTTTTTTTTGGTTAGTGTTGCTCTACTAGTCCAGGGATCAGCTAAACTCGACACCTCATTCATTCAGAGTCAGGTCGATTTCTTTATTGCGTCCGAAGCCAGTCTCTCTTTTATCACCGATGCTGATTTCTATGAAAGCCCCTTCAAGATGTGCACACAAATGACTCAACCACCTTTCACTATGAAGTAAGTGAAATGCACAATATAATTTACCCCAATTTATAGTATAGGAATAGGATAATGCTAATTTATTTAAATGAATCACTCAGCCAGAACTGGGACCAAATACATGAATAGTTCGCTTTGTCTATCGAGTACCATTACAGACAGCTCAGTTAATTCACATAATTAAGGCATGAAAAAATTTGAACTTTATTTATCTATTTATTTTACAAAAAATACATAGTGCTTTTAGTTAAAATTGATATTCACTGAATCCTGCCAGTAGTCACGTCACTAGCATTTACACAGTCTGTTGTGAATTTCTGTGAGAAAATGTACGAATTATATCAGCTGGTTTACACAGCAAATTTTAAAAAAGAAAAATTAATTTTTTTAGCCAAACACTTTGAACTTCCTAAATAGATAAATAAATGAATCATGCCCGGTTGCACCAAAGTAGCGTTTAACTACGGTTTCCATGAACCGAGTTCAGCTTGAACCTCAATTTGAAGTTCAGCCTTGTTGCACCAAGCTATAGCAGGCACAACAACTGAGGTTCTGTGATCTTGTTTCATAGCAGCGGAAGTACGTCATGCATTCAAAGCTGATTCCTGATTGGTTACAAGATTCGTCTTTCATTGCGGGAAATCAACCCATTAGATTGTTTTCAGCAGTCCTTTGTTTCAGCAGTCAACAATCTCATTACGAAAATGGAGTTCAGGAATTAAAAACCTGAATTCTGCCGAGTCCCTATTTACAGAGACGAAAAAAAAATCCTTTTAATTGATATAATTGAATCATACATAACACATTTTAGAATGTAAAAAAACCGATGCGGAATATTACTAATGTAGGTATTCGTGGAGTTTACCGTCCCAAATTAAATAACAATAAAAACCTACAACAGTAAATAACACACAGTCATAAAATGTGAAATTTCATCGCACTTGGGTGGGTGGATGGCTATAAGTGTCCCACCCCCGACCGACAACGGGCCCTCGTAAGCTCTGCTTTCGTGCCACCGCCTCTTGCCGGATCTAGGCGCACCGTCGGCGGCAGAGATGGAACCAACAGCGGCAAACTTCGGTGCCCGAGGAAAAGGGCCCGGTGTCGGTGGGGGGTGGGACACTTAGGTATCCATGCAGACTTGGGTGAAATTTCACATTTTATGACTGTCATTTACTATTGTATGTTTTTTATTGTTATTTAATTTGGGACGCTAAACTCCACGATTACCCTAATATATACTGATCGCGAAATAGTCTGCCTTTTGGCTACAAATGATGCAACTCTGTTAACAACTGAAATTCCTCTTCACAGTCAGTGTCCAACGAATCAAATAAATATAAAGTTGTCATTTTTAAAAGTTATTTCTGATAGTTGAGAGAAAACTTGCTTTGGTCTCAATTCGCAAGCGAATATCAGTAATGGCCGAACGCCGAACAGCGGTTTTGAACCGAGTTCAGCGCCTTGAACGGCCGAATTCGGCAGATAAACTTGACGACGCTTTTGAACAGAGATCATCACTAAACGTTGTTGGCGCAATAGGTTTAAGAAGGATCTCCGTTCAACTAGTAGTTTGAACATGGTTCAGCTACTGAACTTCAATGGTGCAACCGGCCATTAATCAGCCAGAATTGGGACAAAATATATGAATAGTACCATTAATTAATTAATTGTACCTCAAAGTTCTCAAAAAAGTTAATGTTATTTTCTTTTTTCTTTTTCTGTAGATATAATGTCAAGAAAATTGAGCAAATACCGGGCAGTAAGCACTATGTCAGGAGGACAAGAAAACAAGACGTTTATGTTCCGGGCAAAAGTTACGTTTTACACCCGAAGAACTCTGAACTATGCGCAATCATGCTTAAAAACAAATAGTCATGTAAATCAAAGTTTTTAATTTCACATTTTAATGTTTTCAACACCAACTTTCCTGTGATATTGCCACTCGAAAAAAGCAAAATAAATTTACTTATTTGAAAAATGATGCCTACATTTATTGATTTTTCAGTAGGTCTGTTAATGATAGTTTCATTTTATCATATAAGATCGAAAAAGAAAAGAAGAAAAAGGCCATTCTTTTCATTGCCTAAGTAGCCATGTCAGAACGTTGATTCAAACTCAGGCCTGCACTGCATATTCCACTAAGACCAAATCTTTTAAGTCAATATTTCTCAAAAACTCTTAATTTCCAGCATCTTCAAATATGCAATGCAATACTCAGCATTAATCATTGTTCAGAATATTTAAAAAGAAAAATCAATAAGATAAACGGAAACTTTAAAAATACATGAAATTGCTAGATTTAAGTGTTTAATAATCTAATAATTTCATGAATTTTTAAGTTTCAGTTTAAGTTATCCGTATGATAGTCATTTATTTCGATAATTTGGTAGTTCATTTATTTGAATAAAATCCAATTATTTTGTTGCTCTACTATGAATAGTACTGTGAAAATTAATGTGTTATTTTATAATAAAGGGATTACGTTCAAAAATCTTAGTTGTAGTATTAAACTACTGTCCATCATTCTAAAATAATACTACGAAGGAGATAACAAAATCCATTTGCAAGTATTTCTTTTTTAACAAAGTTGCTTGTCAAGACATTAATTGGACATCGAAGGGCAACTGAATATCAATTGAATATCAAATGAGGAACCACGAGGGACTAACACAATCCTCGTTTTGAATTAAATGTCAATACTGGTAATATTTCCCCTTAGAATTGAAAGTGTATGGGGAAATTAAGTGAAAGTGCTGGTAGATTGTGCTTCAAATCAAATACACATTTTCTCTGCATTAAAATATATATAGATAATATTTAGTTTTTTTTACAACATTCTTAATGGATACTTCAGCAGTTGCTAAGTTGTATTTAGTATGTACAACTGAATCTACATTTTAGGACTGTAAAACCTTTTAATTTCTAATAATTATTTATTATTTAAATAAGATTTAAAACTTTGTTTTAATTTTGCTTCAATATTTTTGATCATTTGTGGCTAGCATTATAAAATATTTTTACGTGCAATAATAAATTAATCAAAGTCAACTATTTCTGCACCACATATTTACAGTTTAAGAGATTAAAAACGTATTTACACTTAAACTATGTCGTCGTCTCCATCTTAAATAGTTCGATGGACGAACTATTGCACACTGAGATAACTTGACAAGGGGTCTCCTTATGGAGACCAGAAACGTAATTAAGTGTAAATGTTTTTAGTCTAATATGGTGTAGAAACGATTGACTTTGGTTAATTTGTTGCTAATGTTTTTATCATTCCTGTTCTAAAATATTATTGAACGATGCCAAAAGCAAAAGTGTAAACTGTTATTAATTTTTTTTTATTTCGTTCTAGCGAAAATCCATTAATATTTTTGTAATTTGATTTAATTATTCCATAATACTGATACAAAGTTAATATTTTTGTTGGTTTAGGACACTTGAAGATCTTAAATTCCCTAAAACTTTATATCAGCTTTAACTGTAGACATGAGTTTAGATAAGCTTACTCCGAAACTCATATTGAATTTTTACAATTAACATGTTTTGGATTATAGATTGTTTTTGTTACTGAACAGCATTAAGATTGTGATGAAACAAAACAAAACATGGTTTCTTTCTGTATTCTGAATATCAATAATTTTGCTAATATAGGGAAAAGGGGGGGGGGGGAATAAACAAAAACTGATTGGTGGTAAGTGCATCTGATGAGAATTGTTTATAGTAGTCTCAGATATGTAAATATGCATATGCGTGGGCATTTCCAGTTAGACACGGCAGAGGGTAATTATCTTTATTGCTTTTAAATTTTAATATATATCGAATAATTTCACAAGGGGAGACGTTTCTTTCTATTTTAAATATATAAATCTTTATTTTAACAAGTTTACAACTTGCCTTCCGACTGAAGTACGAAACAAAATGCTTTTAGCTATTTCCATATTTTTGTTTTTATTGTAGGCATATTTAAAAAATCTTTCCCAAAAAGATTTCTGCAGTGAACCATTTGTGAATGCATTATTATTATTGAAATGAATTTCTGAATGACTTGAGTTTCGTGATAAGAGATGATCTGAACACTACTTAGCCACTGCAATTTCATGAGACCAAATGTGTTAAAGTACTATCAAAACGAATCTTAAGGGGATTCTGCCTCGTATACTTTAACTCGAAAGATTAGTATATTTTGTTATAAACACTATAAAAGCGCTGCCACGTTATTGATAGCATAAGTAAGTTTATTACATTTTTATGGGGAAGCGGGTTGTCATCCCTATGCAAGTTGAAACCTTAAACGACGTTGTACCATTTTCGAAGGTCGTTCTTCACACTCCAGAAAAACGTACTTTTAACTACTTTGAAATAAATCCACTCGACATTCTAAGTAGTAATAGAATATTATTCCATTAGTATTTTTAAGTTTGCCTGGTTAACTTCAGAACTCCAAAACTGTAGCATAGCTAATGCAATCTAAAAGGTGCCACGCCCTTAAGAATTTAAGCATATTGGGCTATTTGAAGAAATTTAAAATATATTTGGGTCATTCCACAGAAAACGTACCTTTTAAGAGACAAAAATGTTAAAAAAAAAATATTGACAAACAAATCTGAAATTTATTTTCTAAGCAGTATTATTGCTTCTATGAATTACAAAATGAATTGTTACATTGTTTCTTCCTTTTTCATGAAATAAAATAAAATTTTGATATGGACGGAGGATACACAACTGTAACAGAGTATAAGATACAGTAATGAAATCTACCATATTTTAAAAGCATTACTCATAATTTAAGTAAAATTTCAATTTATTCTGAAACTGAGTGGTTAAACAGAACATTAACTTATCGCAAAATAGCAGAAAAGAAATTTACCGATAATAAACAAATATTCCAAAATCATAAATATTTTAAATTAATTATTGAGATAATGATAATAAACAATATAGTACATATACTAAATCAATTATTGAGACTCATAGTATTTAAATAAATGATTTTGTACCCTCTGTTACGAAATTAATATCCTCCATTCAATATTAATGTAACGGAGGATACATCTACGGAGGATACATTTCTGCAAAATTTCCCTAGTTTGTCATGCTTATTGTGAGGTTAGCTCGTGAACATCCTTTAAAATGTAATTGAATCGTATTTAAGAATAACTTCAACAAGTTCTATGTATTTTCTCAATGTTATTTATTTGTCTAAGTTGAGAACGGAGGATACACAAAGATTAGAACCGTCTTGAGAATCCTGAAGAAACTGTTAGATAGAATATAGTTAAACCATACTATTTTACTCCAAACACAAGATAGAGCTAAAACAAAGTGGCGTCTTTTCCTCCTTCATCCACTCTTTGTGAATAACATTGCCATCTAATGGGAATTTGTTAAAATATCTTCAGAACGGAGGATACAGGGAAAGTCTGTGACAAACTTTCAAACTTGAAAACATATGTTCAGGCTAACATTTTCTCCTTTTTTTTTTATGTCGAACTGCAGTTCACCTTTTAATGTAAGAAATACAATGTGACTCACTTATTCAATATTTCTTTAAATTCATGAAATAATTAACCACCCTTCTGACGAAGCACTTGTGACACGTAACGGAGGTATACATATCTTCACTATTGTTTAAAAATTTAATAGAAATAAAATGAAAGAACAAAGAATACCAATGTTCATATCTTCCTTCGTTTGTATTGCTGTTTATAACCACTGAAAGAAGAACTTTGAATATTTCTTAAGTAAATAATTGCCTTGTACGTAAAAAGGTACGTTTTCTGTGGAATGACCCATTTATCTATTACTCCGATTGTCTTCTGTCAAACTTCTATTTAACAATAAAAGTTGTACTCTTATCAAATAATAGACTACAATATATTTTTTTTTTACGACTACATAATGTTTGAATATAATCTTACATTGATAATAGGAGTCTCTAGGTTTAAAACCAATAATCAAATTTTGTATCTCGGCAGACTACTTTTTTTTTATTATTATTATTATTTTATTCCTTACTGAATATTTCTGCGAAAGTGTAATTATATCAGTTTAATTTAACCATTTTACATTCTTAAAAAAAATATAAACGCTGATTATGAATGATAAATTAACTGAAATCTTAATGAAAAAATAAAATCTTTTCGTTATTAGACCTGAGAAAGACCTAATGTTATTAGACCTAATGTTTAAACCAAAAAAGAGTCCTTTAAGAATTGTTTTGGTCAAATCTAAAATAAACTCAATATTGGAAGAGTAAAATGTAAATTCATAACTTATTTTTTTTTTTACAAAATAAAAGAAAGTTAATAGTTTATGAATAACATTTGGGATATTACTGGTAAGGCTGAATTTATGTTTCAAATATCAAATAGTATTTGTTCGGTTGAAATGATTGAGAAAATGATATGATTTTTTATAAATAAACTCTAAAACTTCTTTTCGAAGAATTTCAACAGTTACGTTTCTTTTTTCCATAAGCGTTATTACTATTATTTTATTTCATCTTAATCAAAAATAACTTATGGATTCAATATTCAATAATTAAATAACTTATGTAATTTGTCGAAAGATAACTTATATGCTTAATGTAGATTCCTTTATAAATTAACTAACTTGTTTACTTATAAATGTTAGATGAAATTTTGATTTCAAAATAAATAAATTAACAGTGGTTGAGACAGTTATTTACAAGATGACATCTCGTCAGAATGGCTGTTTCACGCTTTATTGGCGATCATCAGCTGAGAGTAGTCGTCTGTAAATAGCGAGGTCTTAATAAGGAGGTCATTAAAATTGGTCGTAAACAAGAATACGGCATCTCCAAAAATTAAAATAAAATGTGTATTGTTTTATTTTAATTTTTGGAGGTTCTATATCCTTGTTTACGATTAATTCTAATGACCTATAAACAGCGAGATCTCAATACGGAGATGACTAATCTGATGATCGCCAATAAACCGTCAAACAGTCGTTTTGAGATGTCATCTTGTAAATAACTTGGTCTCAACCACTGTTAATAAGCCTGAAATTGTATATTCATGTTTTTAATGACTAAGGAAATTCACTGAATGCTGGCTGAGGTCGACAGATGAATTTTTCTCTCTTTATTTTGAATGTGTATTTGTTGTTTTATTTTAATTCTTTGGAGGTGCCATATTCTTGTTCATGATCAAAATCAATTTGTTTATTTTGAAATCAAAATTCTCTGGAAATTAAAACCGATCAACAATTACTAACTACAACAAATAAACTAAGCAAAGTAATTTGTAGTTATTAAAAAAATAATCTCTAGTAGTTAATGTGATGTTTCGTCTGAATAAATTGATTAGTTGTTAAAACTCCATTTGAGCCATAACTGAAACAGCGGCAATACACATCTTTCCATAATTCAAATCGGTACTCGATAGAGGGCGCAGCAATTTAATGGAAAGGTCCATTAAAATAGTTGTAGTCCTGTAAGCAGGGTAATGACAACAGGCTCCAGCTGGTGACCGAAAAAAGAAATGACTTATTTCAGATATCTTATTACTGTAATTTCCTTACATCCAAGTTTTTAATAAACACGCTATTTGATTGGGCAAAAATCATTCTCTTATCCGGAGCCTTCAATTGGATTATTTAAAGTATCTGCACTTTCTAAGGTCACCATCTCTCAATGTGAGTAAAGAAAGATAAATCAAGAACTCTACATTAATGAAATAAAATTAGATCTTTTCCTTTATAAAGAAAATTTCTTTATGTATTCTATTCAATATAATTAGACACTGTTTTTGAACTACTGAATAGTTGTGTAAATACTGTAACAGAAAACAATTAATTTTAGCTTAAATTTCTATTTATTTCATTACGATTTTACTTACTAAAAAAGATCAATAAAATTATTTCGATTTGAAAAGTTATAATGTAATTGAATAGCTATAGAAAGTCGTATTCTTTATTTTTCTCATAGAGAAATCATAATAAAAGGCTAATTTCGGATCTTAATACATCAACTTTTCAAGTAAAACTATTAAGAACGTTTTTAATAAAAATGACATTAGAATCTCACTTAAGACCCTTGTTATATGCATGTTGTCAAGGTCGCGAAAAATTAGAATTCTCTAAGAAAATATTCTACTGTCTATTGATATCATTTTTTTATAGCAAAATACAAGCAAGATCTTGTACAAGAGAAACCATGAAGCAATAATTACATTCGCATTCATATTCTGTGTGAATGTGGCGATATTTCAAGCTTAGCACTAATGATGTATTATTTATTAATCTATTATTTATTATTAAATATATTTTTTTTTATCAACTGAAGCCCTTGGTTAGCTATAGATGTCTAATGTAAGTGCAGAGGCATATATGGCTTACCTTGTAGGGCCTATTACATCCAAGAATATCGGCTCGTGTTTTTAGATGTAGTTATTTCTTATAAAGAAATTCATGCTCCATGATAACAGTTGAATGAAGTTTTAATTCTTAATGAATTTCTAGTCAAAAGCATTTTGATAAAATAGATTCAGAAAACTATTGACTAACATGACAAATATGCAGAAGCACATGGATACTCTTTGAATTACCAGGAATCAATTCAGTTCAGATTTGCGGATATTATTTTTAAAAATGATACAACTCAGAGCATTGATTCCACAAAACGTTTTTCTTGAGACTATAGCGCATTACTTTGATACAGTGATTTTTACTTATAATTTGTCAAAATTCAAATTCCATGTTTTGACTTTTAATTTTGTAATGTTATTTTTGAAAAATCTTCACATTTATTTTGACATAATTAAATAGACTTATTAATTAATAATTTTCATTTCATTTTAAAATATGATTATTGATTAATGTAAGCTTGACTTAAAGTTTACATTGTTTAATAATTCTAATCAGTAATTCTTAATAAAAATTGATTTGCCGAGATAATTTATTTAAGAAGCTCTTCCGAAATTGTGATAAAATTAAAAAAAAAAAACAAAAAAACATTTGAAATAATTTTTGTAGACATTAAAATGTTTCTTATGTTCTTCTTACCTTATTTTTTAAAGTTTCATCAAGAATCAATGTTAATCTTACAGAAAAAAAATAGAAAGGAAGAAATAAAAAGATCAAATACATTAAAAAAAAACACACCCCTCTGATGTCAAATGCCGACTAACACAAACTTTATTTTGGGCATACATAAACTAAGCTAAAAATAACAGCTGAACAGGGCACACATGGCTCAGCCATATAAGGATCGTTCTTGGCAGAACTAAGTGCTGATCTGCGGAACCAACAACCACATCAAATCACACACAAAAAAAAGTGAGACAAAATTCACAAAACTTGATAGGTCCCGTTTTTTTATAAATAAAATCCATTTGTCAAATATATAAATTACCTCTTTCATCAATTACAACAAGATTGAGCTAATGCTTAATGCATTTCTTGGTCATGAATGTATTTGTCTTTTTTTTTTTTAATATTTTATTATTTGAATAATTAAATAAAATAAAAATACAACTTAAAAAATTACCACTTTCTTCTCAATGAGAGAAGAAAAAATATATTTTCATAAAAGAATGTCACCAATTGAAATTATCAACACAAATAAATATAACGAAAGGATTTACATATTTATACATGAAAATAGGAATGAATTATCCAATGTCTTTATTATTATAATTCCATATTGGTATTCAAACTATATAAATATAATTCCTTGATAGACATGACAAAATACCTCCTCATCAGAATAATCTAGAAGCAGAATAATAATCTCTGAATTCCTCCATATAAACACATCGATCCATTGCTAAAATATTACAAACCAGAATAAACAATAGAATACAAAATCCTCTACAAATCCAACTACAATGTCTTATTTTAATTGGCGACATCTTTTATATATAATAAGGATTAATATAAATGTATACATAAATAAAAGATAACTCAATTCTCTACAGCAGTAAGATTACTCAATTATATATATTTGATTTTACAGATTAATAAATATGTAAATATATTATTTTTTATTTAGAGAATCAGAACTAAAAGATAAGTTACAACTTGTTATTATAAAGTTTACAACTTCAGTTGAATATTATGTGCTTATGTTATTATTGCTTCTATGTCCCGGACTTTGAAAGTTACACAAACAATTTATTGATTACTAGTTCCCAGTTTCTTTAATGTTTGAATACTTTAAAAAAGAAAAAAAATATGCAGTTAACTACATTAAATAACATATGCTCCTCATGATTCTGCCATTTAAGTATTTTATGAAAACTAATAATAATTTAATATAGATATATATATAGATAATTAAATATTGAACTGTTGGATAGTAAGAACACCAACTATTAGAATAAAAGCATTTCGTATCAGGACAATTCCTTTGTGTGCACAAAAACAAAACCTAAACCTAAGTGGTTTTGTAAAGGAATTCGCTTGTTTTAGCTTACAAAACATAAAATTAACATATAAATCCTAATTAATTAAGCCTGTGGTTTACTAAGTTTTCCATCAATAATGATGAAAGTTTTTTTTTTGATTTTTCACTTTTCATTTTGGATTTATAATTAGCAAATAAAATAAATCATTTGCTAGGATAGTACTGGACTTAGTAACATACATTTATTAATTAGAATTAATTAGAATGAACTAGAAGCCTCGGTTTCTAGTTAAGAGAAGTGCCAATACACTATAAAAAAATAAGAAAGTAAATATCAATTATTTTATAAACTAAATGTTGAAAAGAACTGCAAGACACAAAGATAAAGAATGGTAACATTAAGTTTGTTTTGGCAGCCAAAGATAACGACAATCCTGCTTAAATTCAATGACTACATTGTGCAGTGCAGCGATTAGGAAGCCAAGGCAGTATAAAAAGAAAATGTCATTGGCATTTGACAGTTTGTTTATCCATTGATACACTGCGACTGAAAATGCTTGTTCATGAAAGCATAGTTGATCCACATGACGTAAGTTATCATGTGATCATCTCAGTAAAACGCTTTCAAAAACTGAAAGGCCAAAAAAAAAAAAAAAAATATGCCAACACAAATAATAAACAACGTCATGAACTTAAAAAATAATAATCTTCGCCTTGTTTGAAAAAAAAAAGGTAATAAGTAATGAACAGGGTTTACGGAATTCTGATAAAAACAGATTTCGCGAAATTTTTCAAGAAAAGATACTATTAAGGAGAATTATTATTACAATCTTCACAAAATTTATACGAATATTATGTCTCTCCATACATGATATTTTATCACATGATTGAAATTTATTTTGAAAAACTGGGAATTGTAATATCAGGACAAAGAAGTTAATATTTGTCGAGAATATCTACAAAAATAATGATCAATTCTACTTCAAACTATACAGAAAAAAATTGATTGTGCTATTAACAATAACATTTCATAACAATAATGAAAATATACATAATTTATAATGACCAATTCCTCGCTTAGTACTTAAATGAAGATTCGATAGTCTTAGAACACAGAAAAGTTAAAACCAAGTTAATATTGATGAATATAAGCACTTAACAAATATAGGCTAAGTTTATAATCAGTGCTAAATATCTAAACCATCACACATCACAAATCATTAAAACAAGCAAAATACACACACAAAAGCAATCAATTCACCAAACCGTAATGATTAAGTTACCATTTCAAACGAGCTATTAGAGAAAGAAGGACCTTTTGGCTTAAATATATATTTTAATAATACTTTAGCTTAATCTCTATTCAAATATAAATTAAATATTTCATTCAAATGTTTCTAAGAAAAAAAAATATTATAATTATTCAAAATATCAGTCTGAAAAAAAAATCAAATTATTATTTTGTAATATAAGCAAAAAGGTCTTCTCTAATGCAATTCATTGGAATTTAGAACATTGGGTTAATATGATTAAAATTTTCTAAAATAATATTATATTAAGATTGTACAATCCCCAAATTCATCAATGTTAAATAGTTTAATCTTTTTTCTGCTAGAAGAAACTTCCCCATGTTAAAGAATCATTATGCCCAAAATAATAGAAATAAATAATATTAAATATATAGATATAGAATCATTATGACCATGAAAAGCAACACACTGCAATTTCTAGAATAAGACCAAATCCGTCATAATGTCTTAAATCCATTCGAAGGAGATTGTACAGTCTTATTTTTTTATTTTTTTTTTAACAGATTCAAATGCCATCCGTGTGATGAAAATAGAAACAAGAACAGACAGGAGAAACGAAAGGGGAAGAGGGAAGAGGGGGAAAAAAATAAATAACATCCTTTGAAAAAGCCTTTGTTCTGATTTAATGGCAATCGTCTCACATTGTCTTTAGACAATAAGATAAGCCTAATGTAAAATATAAAGAGGACATTCATACCTTCAACGATTCATCGTTATATCTGAAACATGAATTATATTCAGGATATATACATATTAATAGCTATCAGCCACATATCAATCAGTGGAATTAAAGTTGTTTCTATAAATAAAATCTCAGCACATTATAAAATGCTTAAGCATAATGCATTTTGGGGAATGCTGAATTAGTTTGTAGACATTACTTAGTATTGAAAAAAAGCAAATTTAAAATGTTCATTATTTCATTAAATAAGGAATAACGTCAATGTTACTGACAATTCTGCCCAAAGTAAAATGAAAAGCTATTTTCATTTTACAGGAATAATTTACAAACATTTACAAAAACTACCATCTTAGAAAAAGTTTAAAAGATTTTTGTAATAATTGGAATACGAAATTTTAGTAAATTTATTGCAATCCATTGGCACTTCTTTTACAATAAATAAAATAGAAAAATTACAAATAAATAATAAATAAACAAAATAATATTGTTTCGACAATATCATTTATAATGTTGTGCCACATAATTATACTCTACTATCAAGAAATTCCTTCCTTAAGAATAGAACTTAATACCATTATCAAGGAACTAAGTTCTATTGAAAGAAAATAATATCTTCGATCAACTTTTAAAGATTGATGTTAACATTACTTTTAGAACAAAAAATAATAAAATAATTAGTTTTTAAACTTCTGACAAATTTTATAAAATACTTTTTAGAATTGCATTTAAATTAGAATAGAATTATTCTGTTAAAAATTTGAAGATTCACATGAAGTACCTAGAAATTTAAGTCAAATTTTAAAAAAGTAAAAATCTGAGAAGATTTTGTATTTCTTGCTTAAACTTTAAATAATTTACATAAAATGATTTTTCAAACTTACTCATAAAGTACTTATCAAAAAAAAATATTTGCAACTCTGCAGAAAGCTATCTGAAATCATAAAATAAAATGTTAAAAAACATATAATTATCTGAAACAGAAAAAAGGAAAACAAAAAAAAAAAATCTGATCTTTTTAGAATTACAGCCACTTTCCCTGGATTTGAATCCAAAAAATCGAGCTTGATACGATCTTACAGAAAATACTGCTGTTTCAATATTCTTACATAATTGAACTATTAAAACGAATTGCCATATTGCTGTAAAATTTCAGATGGTAGATTATTTTAGTTCTGGTTATAAACATGTATCAGAACTAGAATATTATATAAAAGCCGAACAATACTTTTTAGAATCGACAGCAATATTTTACTGAATTTTCATATTCGAATATTTATTTCGTCTATGAATGCAGATTTTTATCCCCAGAAATAGTATTACATTATCTTTTACATTAATTTCAAATGTCTTATATGAGGCTTCTGTTTACAAAACTTATATTTCTGTAATCACTTTCAAAAATATACAAACAACTATCTAAACTTTCTATACAAAATGCCTTTTATTATCAATCAATTAGTTAATTCTTGTTGGAAACTGGTAAACGCTGCATAAAATTTTCCCTTTTTATTTTTCTTATTGAAATGATGGTATATGCATACATGTAGTTTGAACAAAATAGTGAATTTAAGTACATAGTGTTTCATTTATAGAAATATATTAAAAAAATTGAATATTCAGTCAGAGAATTCTTTAATATTTCAATCTTATTCTTGTTAATATTTCAACCAAAAATTATGTTTCTCAGTCTTGAATATATTATGCTTTCAAAATTAATTAATTTAAATTTTAATTTTAATTGGTACTTTGTCAGATTGGTCGTTTTATTTCTCGATGGAATTAATGGTAAGCATAGCTTAGGAATGACAAGTATTAAAAGAAACTTGTACAGTTGAATCTACCTTAAAAGGAAATTCGAGGCTTGTCGTTATTTTGAAAAATTATCGTTAATGCGTGATAGTTTAATTATCAGAACGCAATTAGATATTAAAAAAAAATAAAAAATGTATCGATAATACATTCTACATTTTAGTAATACTAAGGAATTTAGTAAAAACTTTTATTTTTGTATCATAGAATTTTTAAGATTTGGTTAAAAATATTTGTTTACTTTTGCAAAAGTCATTGCAAAAATCTTTAGCAATTGTTTTAGGAGATTTGAAAAGAACGAAATTTTGAATAACAGTAATTATTTGTTAATCTTAAAAACGAATATTTAGAAAAGAATTTTAAAGAAAAAGGATCCATCGGAATATATGCTTAAAAGCTGCTATATTTAACATAGTTCTTCAAAATTATTGTTAAAATAATTATTGTACTATCCACTAATTTATTTGATTTTTATTATTTCTAACGTCAATCAATAAATTTGTTAATTTTATTTATCTTTGACAGTCTGTGGACAAGTGCTACTGTATTATAAACTTGGATAATAACCTTACAGTAGTTCTTCGAGCGTCGCAAAAAACATATTTGTGAAATTTAAAAGAGAATTCATGTTGCCAATTCCTATATTTGAGAATTTTTTAAAGTAATGATTCATACAGTTTGTTTTAACTTTGTTTTCTCTCGTAATGAGAATTCCAATGATGTTGGAAAAACGAAGTCATCTCAATTTAGAAACAAGCGATTTAGAGCGAAAAGCAATCCTCTTTTTCCTATTCCCTCCCTGTGTTTTGAAATTCTTTTCGCAGCATCCCTCTTTTCTTTTCCTTATCTTTCGACTCGAATGAACTGGAATCTTTGCCAGTGATGTGTCCAATGAATGATTAGTGTCGCCTAGACTTGCTTAAAATAAAGTCAGAATCCCTCGATTCAAAAACATTTACCCTTACGAGATAAATAACGTTTAAAGTGTAGGATTTCAAATAAAACAGTTCAAGTCTACCATAATGAACTGTTCTTTCGATTCTTAAGGAACTATTTTTAAACTGAAAAAGAAAACAGTTTTTGGGACTGACCTTTATATTGTTCTTTTATTTGTTAATATTATTATTTGTTAATAATAGTAATATTATTTGTTATACAGTAAATAACATTGATATAAAATTGAATTATTTGAGACCGGTTTTTAAAAGAACTTTACAGTTGAAGTTTGATATAGAAATGATTATATAGTCAGTGGCGTAGCTAGATATTTGGCGTTAGGGGCAAATGATTAAAGTGACCTAAAGGATCTTATTTTGCCGCCCCCTTTCTCACACCCCATTTGACATTATCCCAGTTCCCCTTCCCAGCTACCCTACTGTATATAACAAATCTAAAATCACAATTATATAATCGAACTTATAATGATTTGAATTTAATTACTGCAGATTAAATTCAAATAAATAATTAATAAATTTCATAACCTAATTTCAAACACATTAAATAATCTGTTTGAATATTTGGTTTTGTAGAATTTCTTCATAGCTAAATCTTACATACGTCGACTTTTACGAGGAATTTTAATTTTCATCAAGCCCCAACCATATGTTGATGTGTTTGGCTACGCCATTAAAATCGCAAATTTATTTTATATTGACATTGTTACTACAATACTATGATATGTTTAGCGGAGACTTTAAATGCGCGATGCTGAAGCAATGATTACGTTCAATGAAGATCTATAAATATTCAAAAAAAGAAATGTAGCTGCTTCACAGATGAGCTTGTCTCGTTGGTACCGGAAATCTAGACTTAGATGTTTGTTTCGTTGGCTCGAAGGTAAAATTCTTTGCTTTTATTTCGGATGAAATCGGTTGGAAGGCACTGACGGATCGGCTGGGAAGCTCCTTGCTAGCAGACGGCGTTCGTGAGGCTGCTACTGCACTCGGCGACAGTAATATCCCAAAGCTTTACACTTTTCACACAGATGCTGAGGATGTTCCTTGCTTTGATCCGAAACGTCTAAACCGTCCGGTTTTTCCAATGGTCGCTTAAGAAGTGAAAAAAAAAAAAAACAACAAATAAATTAGGATAAAAGTAAAAACCTGGGTAAAAAGGACAAAAAAAAATTAAGCGCTTTCTAAAACATTCTGAACATTCTTCAATTTTGTTTATCGAACAGAAAACACTTAAGGCAAAATAGCTTAACTTACTAACATTAATGTTCTTTCCGACTTCCTGCTTAATGTGTAAAACAAATACAAATTATTTATGGGAAAATATTAGATAGCAAATATGTACTAAATTCCTTCAGATTTTATCAGACCTCTTGCGAAATGAGTTTATTATATTCTTCCACCTTACCCAGCAGCCACTGTGAAATTGGATCAAATGTCACCGCAGAGATTAATTTTAATTCATTAATCCTTAGTCTACAACATAACTTTGCCAATTCCTAATTGAAGATTCAGACAGTATTAATGTTTAAAAGGATATTTGATTTTCATGCTCTTCATTAAAAAAAAAAGGAAGAAAAAAAATAAAGAAAAAGAAAAGGTCAAATTAAATAATTTTTTAAAATAATCTTTATTGATATTGATGTAAAGTATTTGCCATAGGATGGGATAACCTTTTTTTTTTAAAAAAAAAAGTAAAAGTCTTGAATCACTAAGCAGTGAGATATTAGATAGACCTACTATGGAAATATTGTTTTACGTTAATGGGCAAGAAAATATGACATAGATATTCATTGTAATAAGATTATACAGTAAGGTATTTTCTTGTCAGTTTAATAAATATTTAAGTCGTAACTTTTCCTTATTTCAAAATTCACTTTCAGGCATTCGAAAAGTCTGACAAATGCGTTAGTTAGTTAGTTCATTTTTACAAACTCTAATACTTGCCACAAAGTTGAATTTACTTTTTATAGATCACAAAGGTGTGACTTACACAAAACAAAATCACGCAATTACGCTGTAACTCATAGTTAAAAAATATTTACCTGTGCCATCAAAGAATATTTACATTGAAATTTTTCTTTCTTTGGGCTTACTTGAAGCTTAATAATCACCAATCCAATATCATGTCGAATATGATCCTATTTTGATGCAGTGCATTGATGGAAAAGAAATTCTTATTTATCTTAAAAGAACGTTGTATCATTACAATTTTTCGATATTACATAAGCTACCATGTATTTGCTTGGTTCTGCGCCCTTTTTATTCTTCAGTAACGATCTAAATAATGCAAAAAACATAATTTTGCAATTTTGTTTTGTAGAATTATTGCAATTTCTGCCTCTATAGCTTTCCAGATAAAAATACCAAGTGAACTCACTGTTGGTGGAGTGATGGAGAAGCTTCTGACAATATATGGAAACAAAAAATATTTTAAAATATTTTATATTGCAGTTTCAATAATTTTTTATACTTTTTAAATTACAATTACTACATTTTAATGTTTTATTATCTTGAATCAAACGTTAGTGTATTTTTTTTAACTTAAGTAAAAAAAAAACAAAGAAACAATTCCAATTATAATTTGTTTTTTTACATACCTACAAAATATTGGTTGTGAAGGAGCCCTTTCTTTTACTGCAGCTTTGTTAATCTTTGATGTTTGTTTATTTATTTTGAATTCATTCATATTATCTCAATGTCCGAAGGATTACAGTTATTGATGAATATTGTTATTAACATTCCTTCAAACAATCTAGTTGCCAAAATTGGTCTTACAAATTTTATGGTGTTTCCGCCAGTCTGTGTCATAATTTAGTTATATTATTTGGTAATGATTTTAAAATGTTGTACCCTTTTTCATTTGCCGTTTCATCTTTACGGAATTGCAAGTAATGTGTTTTTCAAAGGTAATACTTTCAAGACTTTAAGTTGAATGGTTTGCCGTTGTAAATCCTTTCTCCGTCTGATAGCTTGAATTGTGGCCTTTCGCCAAGTCGCCATTGGAAATTTCTCGCTTCCTACTGTAAGCGTGCTTGCATTATCCATAATTGTTAAAGAAATGAGAGGAATCAAATTTAAAAGGAAAGCCAACTATGGAAATAACTGTCCATATCTTGATGATATTCCCAGTCTCTTTGAATTGTTTGGAGTGAGCTGTTTTACCACAAAACATTGCAGCATGAACAGAGATATGTCTTCCAACTGTCTTCATTCCCGTTGTCTTTGACCGACATTAATCTACATCTCATTTAAATAAATGAAAGGCATACATAAATATCAGTAATAATAGAGAGAATTGTACCCATGATGTCGTACTATTATTGCTTCACTGCCCGTAATCGCGAATAACTAAGCCTATACTGAAAATTGAAAATTCTGTTATACTGTACGATTTAAATTCTCTAAATAATGTGATCTGAGAAATGCCTAGCAAATCCTCATTTATTTCTTTTAGTAACTTTCCAAATATTGATAATTCATAAAGAAAAATATCTGATGAACTGCTTACCTCTACTTGTAGTGCACAAAATGAATCGCAAAGTTTCTCCTAACTTTTTTGCTTTTCTTGGTCTGATGCAGATTCCGAAATTCCAACTTAATGGCACATATAGATGTGACTGATATTCCTTTCTTAAGAGCTACTTTGCAGATAACTTCAGTAACAATCATTTGGCATAAATAGTTACAATGATCTTTGCAGAGTCACGTAAAACTTTACCATTGCTTTTGCAGTATCTCTAACTTGTAATATGGTAGAGGTAGTCCTGATGGAAATGAGTCCTTAGGTTAACAATGTAGAATGACGACCGCTTTTTTGTGGAAAACAAACAAAACAAATAATTTCAAATATCTTGTTACATATAGGAAATATTTAAAATTTACAGAAAAATGGAACTGAATATTTAACTATTGGATGATGCATCATGCGTTTCAGTGACGTCACTTCATTTCTTTATCTGGAAAATAGTGTAAATAATAAAATATCTTTAAAACTGGTTTGTTTGGCGCTATGTTTACTTGCATGTTTAGTTCGCTTTTCAATATCAATGTTATTACGATTCATAGAAATTTTGAAATGATGTAAGGTAAATCTTAAAAATAAGATATGCCTTGTAGTTGTTATATAATGATGAAGTAAATCATTAATAGATATTGATTAAGTCGAATTTCTATTAATAAAATAATAAAGAAACTTTAATAATGTAAAGATGGTAATAAGTGCAATAGCAGACCTACAAAAACGAAAACATACAAAAAAAAAACAACAAGAAATTCACATTAACATTATGAATAAGGTCAGAATTGCCCATTTTATTTATTAGTCATTAAATTTGAGCAATCGATTTTGTACATTTCATTCTGCAAATTCAATTTTGTAATTTGCTGTGTCAATTCATCAAAAATTATGTTTTAATTTTTTTTTTTTAAATATACCAATGTACACTACAAAAGCTAATGTTTTATTTTAGCTTGAATCTGTCATTTTAATTTTAAAAGCCATTCCATATTGAACCGAAGAGGCGCCATTTCTAATTTCAATGAATTTCTTTTCTATTTGTTATTTCATGTCTAAATGACAGAAAATATAAAATGTTACAAATTTTGTTACACAATGGCCGTCATTTTTCTTTTTCCCGGAAAAGAGAAACTTTGACACTTTCAAAGGTTTATGACTTGCTTTGTTACTTTTACCTTGGAGCTCATACAGCCTCCTGAAAATACGAAAAAGCTGTCAATTTTAAGTAACATTCTGCTCTGTTATTAGGCACCCCCTTATACAGGGTGTAACTGAAATGTGCTGCCAAACTTAAAGGTTGTATTCAATCATGCAAAACAACGAATAACTGTCATATAAACATGGGTCTGGAAATGCGTTATTTCCAAGATATGAACGATGAAACGATACAGAGGTGTTCGCCTATACGTCGCATCTTAGAGTCATTGAATTGGAAGAGTGAGATCAACAGCATGGCCTGCTCGTTCCCTTGATTTAAACCCTCTGGACTGTTTTGTTTGGGGCTATCTTCAAGCATTAGTCAGGCAGTGCTTGGGCGTCAGGAACCACACCGGCTCCTGACGCCCAAGCACTGCATGATCGCGTAGTGGATGGGTGCAACACAATTCGACGTGCATCTGGCATCTTCGATCGTGTTCGGCAGTCATTGGAACGACGTCTTGTTGCGTGCAATGCGGCCGGTAGAGGACATTTCGAGCACTTTCTGTGAAACTGAGCGACCTTTACGGCCAACATCTCTGTACAGTCGTTGTTGCATCATATCTTGGACATAAAGCATTTCCAGACCCATGTTTATATGACATTTATTCGTTGTTTTGCAAGATTGAATACAACCATTAAGTTTGGCAGCACATTTCAGGTACACCCTGTATTAAATTATTATTTTTCAAGTTCAGAAGGGTCAACAATATCCACATTTAATGTATTAAATGTTAAAGAGCTCAATTGGCCTTTATAAAATCCAATTCTGAGTAAGATGCTTTGAGTAAAATTTTTTGAGCCCAAATTCTTGAACAGCATATCCTATACCTAACTTTTAATTGTATTTTCAGAGGATGAAAAAATTGATTGTTTAAAGCGAACTAATATTTGGAAAAATAAAGCCTTACTCTGAAGGCTTTCCCATCGAAAATAAGAGAAAGTGGTCTGAAATAATCCAAGTAAACTCATGGAAATAGATAAAACTTAAAATAGATAAAATAGATATAGATATACACATAGCATTTTTTTAGTGCATACAAGCCTGATAGAGGAGTATAATATCCTCTGGAAATGCAATTGATACGTGAGTATGAGGTCTGCTGTATTTTACTTTTCAAGTTATTAATATTAATAAGAATTTGGACTTTATAAAGACTTGTTTTGCACTTATAAATTATAATTATACTTATAATTTTCATTGAATATGAAAATTTCTACTCCTTTTTAACTGTAGGAAGAATATTATTACGGGCCTGTTAACAGAGAGGGACCTACTTTAAACAAATACTTTAATTACTTGTGTGAAATATTTGTTAAAAAATTCCCTGAGTTGTCATCATCATGATGTGCGAGCTTCGTATATACGAAGTTACGCGGTCTACGGAACCTAATGACCCCCGAAGGGCGAACCCCTAGGAGAAGCCGTAGATAAACTAGGGAACAGATACTGGGGGTGGTTTCCCGTTGCCTTCCCCCAGGACGCCATTAAGGAATGACGTCAGACCAGAGATAAAGTGAAGAAGAGGCTGGACAACACAGGAAAGGAAATTGAAACAGCCATGCCCTTGCCGGGATTCGAACCCAGGAACTGGCGCACTGGACGCCACGGCTGGCCGCCGCCGAGACCGCACGACCACGCCAGCACGGCCCCCTGAGTTGTAGCTGGTGACAAATAATAAGGCTTCAAAGTTAGTGGATTTTCATTTTCAGTCAGTTTGATTATTTGAAGGAGATATCAAATACTCTAATACTGTGGACAAACGTGGTAATATAGATGAAAATAATCTAAAAAACAAATGGACTCATTAAAATCAAGTTGAAGAGTGGATTGGATACTGAAAAAATCATTGATGAAACTGAAACAAATGTCATTAAAAAAAAAGAAAAATATGTAAATGCATCATCAGAAACTATAAATCTCCGGCTTTTATTTGGCATTAAAATTCTAATGTTAATGTCTTGTTTATTACAGAATTTGGTTTTAAAACATTAACACTATATCAAGACGATATCACAATTCCGTCCTCTTGTTTCGATGGTGACCCTTCCCCTTCCCCTACTTTAGAGTTTAAGGATCTGATTTCTTGAAAAAAGTTAGGATTTCCAGTCTTGATAGGATGTGATGCCTACTCCCATCGTACAATGTCATCAAAAGTCATTTGAAAGAACATTATGTCAAAATTAATCCCAATGAGTGTCTGCTCTAATATTAATTTTCTATTGTAGAGCAAATGCTCATTGGGATTACTGATTTTCTTATTAAAAAAGAGATTTCTAACATACTCTCTGCAGCAAAAAGTCTATTTCGCAAGGAATCATGGAACTCAATTATTCCTTTTTTAATCAAGGGCCAGAAAGTATCTAAAAGCTACCTAAGTTTTAACATAAACATAGTACCAAATATTTTGATGACATAATATCTTGGATATCTATGTTTCAATAAAGAATGATACAGATACTTGAGGAGATACAAACTGGTCCTTTTTTAGGGAGAATCTGTATATTTTATATACAGCTACTTATATATCAGCTACGTCAGTAGAACAGAATCAAGGATTGTGTGACTTACATTGGAAGATACCCATTGTCAAAAGCGTAAAATGTATATTAAAAAAAAAGGATCCGATTGTTTATCATGGTGCTGTAGTGGGGAGAAGAAAGGCAGGGAAGAACATTTCAAACAAAATTTTGATGAAAAACTGTGATTTTTGTTGTGTTCGTTTGGATAATACGTTCAGTCACAGCCTTGTGAACACGAGGCTGATGTATCTGAATCCGGGTCATGGTTGTTCCTTTGCTGTGTTTGTCTTCTTCTTCTTCACTTTCTCTTCAGGTTCGAAGCCATTCCATAAAGGTTTGCTAAGGAAGGCAAATTGGAAAACCACCTCAGAATCTATTCCAAGACATAGCAAAAACTTTTTTCACGCCATCCACCAATCTTAGTGTTTAGGAGAGATACAGTAGTAGGTGATATGACTTGCTGCTTATCTTTTCGTTGGAATTGATTTTGATTTTGATAATCGACACTAAGCACTGCATTTTTGTAGTTGCTGCAGACAAAGACCTAACTGTAGGCCGTCTCCTGTTAGAAACCTTGGATAATTCAGGGCTTAAGATTCTCAGGTTCCTGAAGAAAGTCAAATCCATAATTTAACTGTCATATGGGATTAAATTAAGAATTCAATATACCGTAGAAAAGGTTTTTTTTTTTTAGATAGTTATACTATCCTTCACTAAGTGCATTGAGACGCTTTCTATGAATCCTGGCATTGTCTAAAGTGCTCGCGCTTAAAGTTGAAACTCCCAGAATGCAAAGCAGGTTATAGATTGTCCTTTCCTGACCGTTCGCTAACATTGAAATAGAAGAGATCGCTTCTCTTCTATTTCATTGTTAGCGAACGGCCAGTAAAGGACAATCTATAATCTGCTTTGCATTCTGGAAGTTTCAACTTTAAGCGCGAGCACTGTAGATTTGCTTCTTCTTTCAGAAGATTATTATTCTTCCTCAAATAGAAAGCGTTAGAGTACGTAGGAAATTTTTTTTAAGTTTAGTAACTGACGCAGTACCTGAAGGATCTGAATACTCAAAAATGACCTTCTTCATTCTATGGTTATTATTAAACATAATACATTTAAAAAGGTTTTATTAACTCTAGATAGTGAAATCAGCAGATTGAGATATTTCTTCTAGAAAGGCTAGATATTATCGTTTAACTTTACTTTCCAGTTGTGATTTTTTTCTTCATTTATGAATTATTATAGACGTTAAATTTTGCTTTTCATTGCACTTATGATGCTTCTTATTTATAATTAAATTCCTTAGTGCCTTTCAGTGAAAGGACTGTGGATTTCACAGGATTATTTTTTATTTAATTGTTTTTATCTCCGCGGCCATTCCCCGTGATTGTGAATGCCTTTCCCTTAGCTTTCGCAGTCGAGCCAAACATCAAAGGTAAATTCTGCTGATGATTCCTACTAAGGATGACAAAGCTGTTCAGGCTTCCCGTTGATGTTGGCTCAATGTACGAAGGCATATTTACTGTCCAGTTGTAATTTTTTTCTCTATTTATTATCGTTTAACCTTTAGTACATATTTTCGCTCTATTTTAGTCCTAAATTACAGTTCATTTCTAAATAATAAAACATTTCATTTTTTTT
Source organism: Thereuonema tuberculata (assembly GCA_023159025.1). Taxonomy (NCBI): domain Eukaryota; kingdom Metazoa; phylum Arthropoda; class Chilopoda; order Scutigeromorpha; family Scutigeridae; genus Thereuonema; species Thereuonema tuberculata. Next base: position 181,936,806 of record JAFIDM010009631.1, read on the forward strand.
TCATCTATCTTGCTAAAACTTAGTAATATTCGAAGGTATAATATATCTGCTCCCTTCTCTTTTTTGTGCATGATGCTGAGCTACTCTCTGTTCCAACCTTTATCTAAGGGCTATTCACTTAAGAAGTATTGAAGTCAGACAATTGAGTCATGTCTTCTTCACTCTTTTGAAGAAGACTCCGCCTATCAGTCTTATCATCTACCAACCTTTTGCTGTTCACTTCTCCCCTAGAAAAGTCTGAAGCAGCAAAGATTTTGATAAATCTCTGCTTTGTGGCATTGCTTTATCAGAGGAATAAAGTCAAAGGCGAAAGTTTCTTTTGCCCTTTGCACTCTTGCAGCTCAATTCACCCTCAAAATAGCTGAGAGTTGATTTTTTTTTCTGTTTTGATCTTACCTGTGAAAAAGTTACATTACCATTGCTTATATATATATATATGCGCATATATATACAAATATATATATGCGCATATATATACAAATATATATCTGCTGTGTAAACTGCTAACCGTATAAAGTGTAAATTGCTCAGTTCAGAGCCTGACTGATATATATATATATATATATCGGATGGCGAAACTCAAATGGGCCCTGTTCGAGTTTAGCAATGCAAAGATTTCAATCAATCATTTGCAATTTAGAAAATTTAGAACGTAAAGAATATAAGAATAAAATTAACTTATATTACTAAACATACAGTAATATAACACCAGATGCCGCTGATGAAGTGAATGAGGTATTGGAAACACATCACATTCACAGAAACAGTTTTCTGAAATTTGTATTGGGATTTTAAATTTCAGATAGCTGTCCGGCTATATATATATATATACATATATATATACATCAGTCAGGCTCTGCACTGACCTGTTTACACATTTCATGTCTACTGTAAAGGATGGTATTTGTAAAGTCTTGGATTGTTTAGCCAACAACATATTCGTCTGTCTTCTTTATATACTACATCAAAAAACCTTGAAGATAACAGAAAGACTGACCAACTAGCTAAGATTGATTGCTACAATCTTGTTATTAGAGACAAGGGCCTTCCAACTTGGCAAAGAGTTGCTCGGGGCCATGTCTCTAAAACACCCATTGGCTTGATACACAGGCTTTAAGGTATGATTACAGTGGGCGATCGATCAAAAGCAGCTCTACGAACATACCATTGATTATTGATGTAAAAAAACAAGGCTGCAGAATCTTGTGAGATTTTCATGCATTCATCGATATACTACTCTTATCGAGCTGCTCCTACATTCGTACCCTTAGTCAGATACGTATTTTATGCTGAGCCTGATAATAAATTTACTATCTCTCTGCTTATTCTAAGTAGTAGAGATTGTTAGTTACAGAACATTACCACTTCAAAATCTGCACATTCTTGTTTATTTCAAGATGGCTTTTTGTCAGAAATACGGATTCGATCAGAAATCTCTTCAGTATTATACTTTTATGCTTCGACATTCTTGCTAAAATTAAGATCTCTGCTGAAGATAATTTTTCACGAATCTTATACTTAAATTTTAATTGCCTTTATAAGGCTTGTAAGCTCTTAATATTTGATTGACAAATCTGCTAACTTTGCATATGATCACCTGAGTTCTTGCATTCTGATTTACTAGGATTCACAATGTATCTGTATAAATTGTCTGACTGTTTGCAGAAATTATAGACTCTTTATTAGAAATTATTATAGAAATTACAGACACTTTTTCTCATAAGTGGAAACAACAATCCCACAAAATTAAACTTGATAAAAGGTATGATAAGAAATGAAATTAATAGAATCAAATAACTCAAAAAATCGAGCAATTTAGGATTGCTTAGAATTCTTTTAAAAAAAAACCCACCTACCTTCAGCTTGAATCATTTTACAATAAAATTGTGTAATGAATTCAACAAAAATATTCAACGAAAACCATTCAATAAAACATAGCAAAATGTTAAATGCAACCTATACAGAAAATCTTTAAAAAAATGTTAAATTAAGTGTCTAAATGAAATGTATGTCACCATTTCCAAAATACCTTACACTTACATCAGTTTTTATTTGAACTATATTTCAGTCTTAACAGGTTAAAAAAATTGGTAGGTTGCTTTATACTTCTTTAATTCGTTAAAAGATTTGTCTGTTTGAAATCATTATATTAGATCAGAAAGTAGATGCACAGTCAGTTTAACTTCACCGGCCTGGGTCCAACAAGATAGTACTCTAGCTTGAATAGTTTAACAAGAAACGTCATTGTCAATGGATTCCTGAAATAAGGTTGTAACTGTGGGTTCTATATCGAATGGCCTTTCAAGTTTTGTCAATCCAATGCTGAATGAAACAGAAATATGAAATTAGATTATGTTCCAAAGCTCTGATTACGGATTACTCCAAAAACATTATTTTGCTGTAGAAAGAAGTAGATATTTCTGACACTTTGCTATAATAAAGTACTATGATAAAAATTAATACAACATAGAAATAAAAAATACCCAGCAACTTTCATTTTGTTGGGTTCAGTATTTTAGTTTATTTCAATCTTTTTTCAAATCCTAAATTGGTGTGTCAATTTTTTTATTATTTTTTTTTCGTACTTGAAAATGTTACTTACGTAATTATGTTAAATAAACTCATTATAAAATTAAAAAGACTTACTTGTTTATGTGGATAGACGTTAATATGGCATTTAATGCACTCCTGTCCCATATTGGCCCAGCTGTTTCCACTCATCCACTTTCGTTTGCATTTTGGACATTTGTATTCGCCAAAACAACGCTTTTTACCTTGGTATGGAGTTAGTCCTTCACCCTTTGGCCTCGCCTGCAAAGAAGCATAAAAAAAAAATAACTTCAATAAAGACATTATCAAAGAATGAATTTAGAAACACTTCAAAGAAAAAACATTAATGAACAGAAGACCAAAGAGGACAAAAGATAATTTACTCAAATGCAAAATATTTGGGTTTTTCTTATTCCGTAATTCATCATCTTTGGATAATTTTCAAGTAGTGTCAAAAGTTGCACAAAGTCATGCTAAGTTTTACCGTAGTCACAAGATTTTCTTTTTTAAAATATTTCTAGAAGCCCAGAGCTGAAGGCTTTTATAAATTGGTTCTACGTTTCCAAACCATTTAAACAAGATCACAGAACAGTAGGTCTGCATTAACTCAAATTTGATGGGCAATTCAAAAACTGTTTGACCAGTGGCATTTGAGCTTTTGACACATGTTTTTGTAAGTCTTACTCAGATACAGAACTGACTATTTATATTTCATGATTTTAAATGATAAAAAAAAGTTAATAACGTCTTTATAAATTTCAATAAATTTAAACAATTAATTTGCATTAGTTTAAGAACTCTTAGCAGCAATATTCTTTTTAAGTATTATAACATCAGATTATTAAAGAATTACATTTTTACCTTGGATAATTTTGAATCATTGAAGAATTGCAAATTTATTTATAAAAATACAATATATGATCAACATATCCGAACACCTAACCGAAGCCTTAGTCCCCATAAACACACACTCCCCATTACATTAGTATCGGATGGGTTGACCTTTCACCTTTATCACAGCCGTGACTCTGCTGAGGAGACTTTCCACTGGGTGCCCGAACATCTCTTGAGGAATGGCATCCATTCTTCCTGAACAGCTTAGCCAGAGCTGGTCGTGATGTGGGTCATTGGGGTCTGGAGTAAAGTCGACGTCGTAATTCATCCCACAGGTGTTTTATGGTTTTCAGGTCGGGACTCCGGTAGGTCATCCATTTTCGGAATCTTACTGTCCACAAACCATTCCCTCACAGAGCTCACTTTAAAACAATGAGCGTTGCAATGCCGGTAGAGGCAGTGGTCATGCCCGAAGTTATCCTCTATTGTAGGCATAGGTAACTAATCAAAATGTTCTTGTACCATTCTGCTAATTCATTCCATGAAAAACACCCTCATACCGTAATGCTACCTCCTCCAAACTTCACTGTTGGCACTACACATGATGGTAGATATCGTGTCCCGGGCATTCGCCACACTTTAAACCTTCCCATCGGACTGCAACTGGTATAACGTGATTCATCACTCCACATCATACGTTTCAAGTGTTCTACTGTCCAGTGTCATCGCTCTTTACACAAGTTCAGGCGACATTTAGCATTCACAGGAGAAATGTTTGGTTTGTGAAATTCCTATTCCCTGACCTCTTAACGAACAGACATGGTGCTGGCCAGAGGGTACTATTGTGAAACTCAAGGGTGGTTCTTTCAATCGATGTCTGGCCCAGCTGTACTTTCAATTCTCGACGGTCCCAGTCTGTCAGTATACGCGTCCTGACCGGTCACGGTTTTGTTGTGGTTGCATTTCACAATCACGTCACCAACAGTCGATTTCGGCAACATTAGAAGGGTTGAAATATTCCTGACAAACTTATTATTCAAGTGACAACCAATGACCAGTTCAGGTTCAAAGTTACTGAGCTCTGTTGATCGATCCATTCTGCTGTTATTTCGTATCAGTTAATAACGCACGACTCCTGCTTCCTTCTACACCGGTACGTGACGTCGTCATGCCATCTAGGCCTTAGTTCACAATGCACCCAGGATATTCGGGTATTTTTGGTATTTTTTGATATAGTTTATTTAAATTAATAAGATTAAGCTCAAGATAAAAGTAAATAAAAGGTTTTAGATTTAATAAAAAAAAAACAGTAGCTTAAAATCTAAATCGAAAATTAATTTTATCTTAAATTACTTTTCAAAAAGTTAGTTTGTTTCTCAGTCAATTCGTTTAAATTGTTTGTTTTTTTTAAACGAATTGTAACTAAAAATGGTAATAGTAAATAGAGACCTTAACTTTCTTGCCTTTCAGTTATCTTTTCGGAAAATAGGTTTTTATATATATTCAAGATTTGGTTATACATTATTTTTAGAAAGCTAAAGGAATTATTTAGTTATTTATTTTTATTGATTTCAGGCGATTAATTGATTAATTTTATTCCAGAAATAATTTTTCCGAGATTCAAGTTCTTTTATTAAAAAAAATAAAATTCAATGTCACTTAAGATACAGGATGGCCATTAAGTCTAGAAATATGGGTAAAGGCCAAAGAAGCTCTTATTTATAATAATCATATTTATTATAATTATTATAATAATCATATTTATAATAATTCTCCCCTACTAAAGAGCAAGATGTACCTATGTTTATGATTTGGTGTGGGCTGTGACGGGCGTATGCTAGGATCTTTTTTCTTTGATGGCAATTTAACTGATCATGTTAGGTCATCAGTTAATGCCTGCACTTGATCTGCTAGGGGAAGGAAGCCGTGGATGGTTCCAGTAGAATGATACACCACCCCATCATGCTGTAACGGTGAGGGACTGGTTGGATACAAACTTCCCTAATTGGATTGGATGTCATTGAAAGTACAAGTGTATTCAGTGGAAATCAGAGTCGTGTATTATTAGAAGCAAATGCATCATGGAGACCTGAGGGAAGATTACTGGGGATGCAGCGCTAACGGACAGAGTTCATTATAATTTCGCTCACCGTGTTGAATTTTGCATTGACAATGAGGGACAGCACATTGGACATTTCGTGTAATATCATTTGCTGTCCTCACAATGGTTTTTTTTTCCTGTATTAAAAGCATGTAGAAGACTGTCTATTTGCTTATATTTGTGTATTTGCCTATGCATCCAGACTTTATAGCTATCCTGTATTTTGTGATTGTTGAATTGTATAACGTCGACATAAAAAAAAAAAAAACAAAAAAAACAAGAATCCTCTGACATTCACTGAATCCTCTGATATCTTGTTTATATATTTTTTATAATCAATCGATTAGCTAAGAAATTTGATATCGAAACCTACATCAGCACCTGACATTAAATGAGTTCTTTGTCTAAATGACTTACGCTATAAACGTTGTTGCAGACTGTCCCACATTTGTTCGCCATCAGATCTGAAGACTCGAGTGAAGCTGCCTTTCATGATTTTATAAATAATTTATGAAGTCCATGAAAAACTGCAATGGTTAACTAGATTGTTATTAGAATTTAAGTATTAAAAGAAATCTTTGCTAACTGAAGAGATTGAAGTTAGTTTTCCTTTTTTTAAGTTCTGCAAACAATTCAGGTAATTATTTAAAAAAAAAAGTATCTTAGTGATTTTGAGTTGTAACATTAGATAGCTCCACTACGCCTAGACTTCTCAGAATAGTGGACCAGATTATCCTACAATGACTTGTTTGTAGGCACTGAGACGTCTTCTACAATGAACAGATACGGTAAGCCTTACTCACCATCATTCGAAACAAAACCGATGCCAGTTACAGAAATCGAATTTATTTTTTTGTATTTTTAATTTTGATTAATTGTAGGCACAAATTTAAAACTCACCAAAATTCATATGCCAGCTTTATGCTTCAGAAATGGCTTTATTTAAATGACAATAATAGGCCATCCATTGTTTAATAAATATCAATAATTGAGACTCAGTGTTTACTAGGTGACTTTCTACTATTTCATCCTATTTGGTTATCTTCTAGGAGCATCTCAAATTAAATAAAAGCCAGGTGAAAATATTTTAGAATTCTAGAAATACAATATTTACATGAAATTATGATGATTTCTACAGAAATCACTAGAACTGAAGCCTCAGATATAGTTTAGCAGAACAGGATTTCTAAGACTTAATGTAGGAATTATGGAATATTCATGAGATTAACTATTCCTAGAACAGCTCTCTTTAACCATGGGAAGAAGTCTTCAGACTCAGAGAATAGACTATAAACCTAGCATCTACATAAACTTTGAATAATTATCTGTCATGTAATTTATTATTTGAATAAATAATTAACGTAAGACTTAACACAAAAATAATCAAGTCTCTTTACTAAAATTTCCATAACGAAAAACAACGTAACAGCATATTGCATACAACTAACGGAAAAATATTTTTCAAGGAAAATATAGACCGTGGATTTTTTCAGAGATCATACTTAGAATATTGACAGAGCTTTTCAGTTATCATTTTATTCAAGGACAAAACATGCTTAAATAAACTTTATGAAGCTTTTTCTTGTTGAAGGGAACGCCCTGCTGGCTTTGCTATGCTTGCTCCAACATTGTAAACAACTCTCATAAAAAGCTTTTATAATTATTACCGGGTTGTTATTATTACCGGATTATCGTTGTTTTAGATACCAAAATTTTAACTTTACGATCCTGGTCGAAGTATCAAAGAACTCGGAGTATTCAAATTATAGAGATTGTAATATAGCTATCGTATTTCCAGTTTTACAAACAATTGTTCAAAAAGGTTGAGGGATATTACTTACTAACTTCCTTAACGAGGGAAATATTGTGTAGGCTATGTTTGTTTTGAATGTTTACGAATAGCAGTTTTTAAGGAAGTCGAAAGGAAAACCATGAAATTATGAACCACACAAGTATTATTAAAAATACAAATTCAATATTTTTTTTTTGAATCACGTTTTGGGACAGTAGAATAAAGGTCAATACCCACCGATAGCCCTCTCGCAATTTTGGATAGTTCTTTTTATCAGTTAAAGAGCAACATTTAACAAACATGTTGCTGGATTCTTTTATAAAATCAAAGATTTGAAAAAAAAAATGCAATGAATTCTCACAATTTCAAGTCGTTCAATTTATTAAATTCCGGATGTAGTTAGTAAATACTAGGCAACAAGTCACTTATTTCCTGCTTAATTTTTTTCCATCTTCTTAGCTATTGATGTTCAGTTATTAAAGGACGGACGAGTTGTGTTGGATGCCATCAGAGAGATCTCTTATCTCCTGGGCTGTACAACCGCTGAGAAACGGAAGGATGCAGCGTCTGAAGGCCATGCACTGCTTCGTCCTCAATGATGCCGTTGTTTTGTATACAACAACGGCATTTGCAAACCTCCTTGTTGCTAATATCCGGTTACAGCAAGACTCCTCTGAATAAATACAAGTCATCACTGGAGCTACTCATGTGGCAATGAGAGAGGTCAACGGTCAAATGCCTAGTTTTAACAGTTTTAAAATGCTAAAACAGTATTTGCTAAAAGGTCAACCAGCCAAAAAATACTGTAAAAGTGTAATTAAATTCTAATTTTAATTTCTATTAGTTATTTGTTTTTTCATAAGTACAAATGAAGGAAAACAAGATAATTAATGCTTTTAGACAGTGCACAGTGGGGTATTTGTTACATTTAGCTGGCCAAAAGTCGAATTTTCAGAATTGAACTCAGGTAAAAAAAAAATAGGTTCCTAGAAAGCCAGATAGAAACCCAACCCCATTGTTTTAAGTTCACCCACCCCAACTTACAGAGGACAGGGTCAGTCGAAACTCAAGCATTGCTCGCAGTGGTTGTCGGTTCTCGATATTTGTGCTTTACAACTCAAAATTTAATAATTTTTTTTTAAATTTCTGTTGTGAAAAAAGAAATTTTAGTTATGGATTCTGAAACTGCTGATAAGTGACTTTTTTTTTATAGTCAAAATATTATAAATTTCCATACCATTTTTTTTTTTTTGCGCTTTTAAAAAAGGCTTCTTAATTCCGTTATTTTTCGCGACAACAATAGTTTTGGGAGCCTTTTTGTTTTAGTGCCCGGCATTGCCCGGCTATGATTCTTATATATTCGTAAAATATAATAATTCTACTTTGCAAAACTGTAAAAATTGGTTCCTACTAAATCCTATTCCCTCATGTAGAGCGATTTCAAATTTCAAAAATCTGGATTCGAAAACACTAATGACGGGAATACAAGACAAGATTTTTTGAAGATCCTGAGTTAACAGCTGAAATAACAGGCCTGGATGTTACTTTCTTCAAAAAAAAATCAAAGTGATTCTTCAATCAGTGGCGAATACAGAATATATATTTTTTTTTGTGTGTGTGTGTGTGGGGGGGGCAAGATTAATGTAAGGTTAGGTTAAGTAATGATACTTTATATCAGTTTTGCCCTGATATGCTGGGTAATTTGTCCTGAATGCTGAATTCATTATTGCATAAATGCACGATTCATTAAAATAATTCAGATTACGGTACTTATTGTTTTTCTTTACATTCATTATTTCGGGGGGGGGGACCCTTGCCCCCCCCCTTTTATTAGCCCTTGTCTTGAATGCATTTCAAGCGGATACAAAATAGATGTACAAAAATTTTAGAAATATACCAGAGAGACTGCTGAACTTTAGGTTGCACTGTATGGTAGGCATAATATGACGCCTACCATACAGAAAATTTTAATAAATGGTTCTGTAATAATAGAGAATGCCAATAAGACAAATGTCTGAAGAAGCGGCAGAAGTCAGAAATAAACATTTCGTTTACATAGGCAAAATTTCGTCTTTAGAGTAGACTTAATACAGATTCAGTAAAACCCCGATTATCCGAGCCCCCATTATCCGAGTTTCACCGAACTATCAAATATTTCTAGGATTTTTTTTTTTCAACTTAATCTTCGTTCGTCTAGTCATATGACCCCTACCCGGAATCGGGGAATGGTTTCGAC